>OY748328.1:11675365-12881618 GCA_963556525.1 Cochlearia excelsa | reverse complement strand
CCGTTTCTAGGACTCTAATCCAAGTTTCATGTAACAAGAGTGATTATAAGTTCCTCAATGAGCTTTATACAAGTTTGACAAACTTAAGAAACATCTAACAACGTTGTTTCTATGACTCTAAACCAAGTTTCATGCAACATAAGTGCTTCTAATTTCCTCAATGAGCTTTTGACAAGTTTCACGAACAGATGAAACATCTAACAATGCGTTTCTAGGACTCTAAACCGAGTTTCATGCAACATTAGTGCTTATAAATGTCTCGATAAGCATTGTACAAGTTGAACGAACTTATGAAACATCGAACAATGCGTTTCTATGAATCTAAACCAAATTTCATGCAACATGAGTGCTTATAAGTGTCTCAATGAGCTTTGTACAAGTTTGACGAACTTATGAAACATCTAACAACGCGTTTCTAGGACTCTAATCCATGTTTCCTGCAACATGAGTGATTATAAATGTCTCAATGAGCTTTGTACAAGTTGAAGAACTTATGAAACATTTAACAACGCTTTTCTAGGACTCTAAACCAAGTTTTATGCAACCTAAGTGCTTATAAGTATCTCAATGAACTTGGTACAAGTTTCACTAACTTATGAAACATCTAACAACACGTTTCTAAGACTCTAAACCAAGTTTCATGCAACATTAATGTTTGTAAGTGGCTGAATGAGCTTTGTACAAGTTTGTCGAACTTATTAAACATCTAACAACGCGCTTCTAGGACTCTAAACCAAGTTTCATGCAACATGAGTGCTTATAATTTCCTCAATGAGGTTTTCTAAAGTTTGACCAACTTATGAAACATCTAACAACGCGTTTCTAGGACTCTAAAAAAAGTTTCATGCAACATGAGTGTTTACAAGTGTCTCAATGAAGTTTGTACAAGTTTGAAGAACTTATCAAAACATTTAACAACGCGTTTCTAGGTTTCTAAACAAAGTTTCATGCAACAAGAGTGCTTATAAGCGTCTCAATGAGCTTTGTACAAGTTTGACGAACTGATGAAACATCAAACAACGTAGTTTCTATGACTCTAAACCATGTTTCATGCAACATGAGTGATTATAAGTGTCTCAATGAACTTTGCACAAGTTTAACGAACTTATGAAACATCTAACAATGCGTTTCTAGGACTCTAAACCAAGTTTCATGCAACATGAGTGCTTATAAGTTCCTCAATGAGCTTTGTTAAAGTTTGACGAACTTATGAAACATCTAATAACACTTTTCTAGGATTCGAATCCAAGTTTCTTGCAACACGAGTGTTTATAAGTGTCTCATTGAGCTTTGTACAAGTTTGACGAAGTTATGAAATATCTAACAACGCGTTTCTAGGACTCTAAACAAATTCATGAAATAAGAGTGCTTATAAGTGTCTCCGTGAGCTTTATACAAGTTTGACGAACTGATTAAACATCTAACAATGTGGTTCTAGGACTCTAAACCAAGTGTCATGCAACATGAGTGCTTATAAGTTCCTCAATGAGCTTTATACAAGTTTGACAAACTTATGAAACATCTAACAACGCGTTTCTAGGACTCTAATCCAAGTTTAATAGAACATGACTGATTATAAGTGTCTCAATAAGCTTTGTACAAGTTGACGAACTTATGAAACATTTAGAAACGCTTTTCTGGGACTCTAAACCACGTTTTATGCAACATAAGTGCTTATAAGTGCCTCAATGAGGTTGGTACAAGTTCCTTAACTTATGAAACATCTAACAATGCGTTTCTAGGACTTTAAACAATGTTTCATGAAACATGAGTGGTTATAAGTTCCTCAATGAGCTTTGTACAAGTTTGGCGAACTTATAAAACATCTTTACAACGCGTTCTAGGACTCTATACCAAGTTTCATGCAACATGAGTGATTATAAGTGTCTCAATGTGGTTTGTTCAAGTTTGACGAACTTATGAAACATTTAACAACGTGGTTTATAGGACTCTAAACCAAGTTTCATGCAACATGAGTGTTTATAAGTGTCTGAATGAGCTTTGTTAAAGTTTGACGAACTTATGAAACATCTAACAACGTGTGTCTAGGACTCTAAACCAAGTTTCATGCAACATGAGTGTTTATAAGTGTCTCAATTAGCTTTATACAAGTTTGACGAACTTATGAAACATCTAACAACGCGGTTCTAGGACTCTAAACAAAGTTTCATGCAACAAGAGTGCTTATAAGTGTCTCAATGAACTTTGTACAAGTTTAAAGAATTGATGAAACATCTAACAACGTGGTTTCTAGGACTCTAAACCTTGTTTCATGCAACATGAGTGATTATAAGTGTCTCAAGGAGCTTTGTACAAATTAACGAACTTATGAAACATTTAACAACGCTTTTCTAAGACTCTAAACCAAGTTTTATGCAACATTAGTGCTTATAAGTGGCTCAATGAGCTTTGTAAAAGTTTGACGAACTTATGAAACATTTAACAACGCTCTTCTAGGACTCTAAACCAAGTTTCATGCAACATGAGAGCTTATAATTTCCTAAATGAGCTTTGTTAAAGTTTGACGAACTTATGAAACATCTAACAACGCGTTTCTAGGACTCTAAAACAAGTTTCATTCAACATGAGTGTTTATAAGTGTCTCAATGAGCTTTGCACAAGTATGACAAACTTATGAAACATCTAACAACGTGTTTCACGAACTAATGAAACATCTAACAACGCGTTTATAGGGGTCTAAACCAAGTTTCATGCAACATTAGTGCTTATAAGTGTCTCAATGAGGTTTTTACAAGTTTGTCGAACTTATGAAACATATAACAACGCTTTTCTAGGACTCTAAACCAAGTTTCATGCAACATAAGTGCTTATAAGTTCCTCAATGAGTTTTGTTAAAGTTTGACGAACTTATGAAACATCTAATAACGCGTTTCAAGGATTGCAAACCAAGTTTCATGCAACATGAGTGTTTATAAGTGTCTCAATGAGCTTTGTACAAGGTTGACGAACTGATGATACATCTAACAATGTGGTTTCTAGGACTCTAAACAATGTTTCATGCAATAAGAGTGCTTGTAAGTGTCTCAATGAGCTTTGTACAAGGTTGACGAACTAATGATACAACTAACAATGTGGTTTCTAGGACTCTAACCTAAGTTTCATGCAACATGACTGCTTATAAGTTCCTCAATGAGCGTTATACAAATTTGACAAACTTATGAAACATCTAACAACGCATTTATAGGAATCTAATCCAAGTATCATGCAACATAAGCGATTATAAGTGTCTCAATGAGCTTTGTACAAGTTGAAGAACTTATGAAACATTTAGAAACGCTTTTCTGGGACTCTAAACCACGTTTTATGCAACATAAGTGCTTATAAGTGCCTCAATGAGGTTGGTACAAGTTCCTTAACTTATGAAACATCTAACAATGCGTTTCTAGGACTTTAAACAATGTTTCATGAAACATGAGTGGTTATAAGGTCCTCAATGAGCTTTGTACAAGTTTGGCGAACTTATAAAACATCTTTACAACGCGTTCTAGGACTCTATACCAAGTTTCATGCAACATGAGTGCTTATAAGTGTCTCAATGTGGTTTGTTCAAGTTTGACGAACTTATGAAACATTTAACAACGTGGTTTATAGGACTCTAAACCAAGTTTCATGCAACATGAGTGTTTATAGGTGTCGAATGAGCTTTGTTAAAGTTTGACGAACTTATGAAACATCTAACAACGTGTGTCTAGGACTCTAAACCAAGTTTCATGCAACATGAGTGTTTATAAGTGTCTCAATTAGCTTTATACAAGTTTGACGAACTTATGAAACATCTAACAACGCGTTTCTAGGACTCTAAACAAAGTTTCATGCAACAAGAGTGCTTATAAGTGTCCAATGAGCTTTGTACAAGTTTAAAGAATTGATGAAACATCTAACAACGTGGTTTCTAGGACTCTAAACCTTGTTTCATGCAACATGAGTGATTATAAGTGTCTCAAGGAGCTTTGTACAAATTAACGAACTTATGAAACATTTAACAACGCTTTTCTAAGACTCTAAACCAAGTTTTATGCAACATTAGTGCTTATAAGTGGCTCAATGAGCTTTGTAAAAGTTTGACGAACTTATGAAACATTTAACAACGCACTTCTAGGACTCTAAACCAAGTTTCATGCAACATGAGAGCTTATAATTTCCTAAATGAGCTTTGTTAAAGTTTGACGAACTTATGAAACATCTAACAACGCGTTTCTAGGACTCTAAAACAAGTTTCATTCAACATGAGTGTTTATAAGTGTCTCAATGAGCTTTGCACAAGTATGACAAACTTATGAAACATCTAACAACGTGTTTCACGAACTAATGAAACATCTAACAACGCGTTTATAGGGGTCTAAACCAAGTTTCATGCAACATTAGTCCTTATAAGTGTCTCAATGAGGTTTTTACAAGTTTGTCGAACTTATGAAACATATAACAACGCTTTTCTAGGACTCTAAACCAAGTTTCATGCAACATGAGTGCTTATAAGTTCCTCAATGAGTTTTGTTAAAGTTTGACGAACTTATGAAACATCTAATAACGCGTTTCAAGGATTCCAAACCAAGTTTCATGCAACATGAGTGTTTATAAGTGTCTCAATGAGCTTTGTACAAGGTTAACGAACTGATGATACATCTAACAATGTGGTTTCTAGGACTCTAAACAATGTTTCATGCAATAAGAGTGCTTGTAAGTGTCTCAATGAGCTTTGTACAAGGTTGACGAACTGATGATACAACTAATAATTTGGTTTCTAGGACTCTAACCTTAGTTTCATGCAACATGAGTGCTTATAAGTTCCTCAATGAGCGTTATACAAATTTGACAAACTTATGAAACATCTAACAACGCATTTATAGGAATCTAATCCAAGTATCATGCAACATAAGCGATTATAAGTGTCTCAATGAGCTTTGTACAAGTTGACGAACTTATGAAACATTTAGAAACGCTTTTCTGGGACTCTAAACCACGTTTTATGCAACATAAGTGCTTATAAGTGCCTCAATGAGGTTGGTACAAGTTCCTTAACTTATGAAACATCTAACAATGCGTTTCTTGGACTTCAAACAATGTTTCATGAAACATGAGTGGTTATAAGTTCCTCAATGAGCTTTGTACAAGTTTGGCGAACTTATAAAACATCTTTACAACGCGTTCTAGGACTCTATACCAAGTTTCATGCAACATGAGTGCTTATAAGTGTCTCAATGTGGTTTGTTCAAGTTTGACGAACTTATGAAACATTTAACAACGTGGTTTATAGGACTCTAAACCAAGTTTCATGCAACATGAGTGTTTATAAGTGTCTGAATGAGCTTTGTTAAAGTTTGACGAACTTATGAAACATCTAACAACGTGTGTCTAGGACTCTAAACCAAGTTTCATGCAACATGAGTGTTTATAAGTGTCTCAATTAGCTTTATACAAGTTTGACGAACTTATGAAACATCTAACAACGCGTTTCTAGGACTCTAAACAAAGTTTCATGCAACAAGAGTGCTTATAAGTGTCCAATGAGCTTTGTACAAGTTTAAAGAATTGATGAAACATCTAACAACGTGGTTTCTAGGACTCTAAACCTTGTTTCATGCAACATGAGTGATTATAAGTGTCTCAAGGAGCTTTGTACAAATTAACGAACTTATGAAACATTTAACAACGCTTTTCTAAGACTCTAAACCAAGTTTTATGCAACATTAGTGCTTATAAGTGGCTCAATGAGCTTTGTAAAAGTTTGACGAACTTATGAAACATTTAACAACGCACTTCTAGGACTCTAAACCAAGTTTCATGCAACATGAGAGCTTATAATTTCCTAAATGAGCTTTGTTAAAGTTTGACGAACTTATGAAACATCTAACAACGCGTTTCTAGGACTCTAAAACAAGTTTCATTCAACATGAGTGTTTATAAGTGTCTCAATGAGCTTTGCACAAGTATGGCAAACTTATGAAACATCTAACAACGTGTTTCACGAACTAATGAAACATCTAACAACGCGTTTATAGGGGTCTAAACCAAGTTTCATGCAACATTAGTGCTTATAAGTGTCTCAATGAGGTTTTTACAAATTTGTCGAACTTATGAAACATATAACAACGCTTTTCTAGGACTCTAAACCAAGTTTCATGCAACATGAGTGCTTATAAGTTCCTCAATGAGTTTTGTTAAAGTTTGACGAACTTATGAAACATCTAATAACGCGTTTCAAGGATTCCAAACCAAGTTTCATGCAACATGAGTGTTTATAAGTGTCTCAATGAGCTTTGTACAAGGTTGACGAACTGATGATACATCTAACAATGTGGTTTCTAGGACTCTAAACAATGTTTCATGCAATAAGAGTGCTTGTAAGTGTCTCAATGAGCTTTGTAGAAGGTTGACGAACTGATGATACAACTAACAATTTGGTTTCTAGGACTCTAACCTAAGTTTCATGCAACATGAGTGCTTATAAGTTCCTCAATGAGCGTTATACAAATTTGACAAACTTATGAAACATCTAACAACGCATTTATAGGAATCTAATCCAAGTATCATGCAACATAAGCGATTATAAGTGTCTCAATGAGCTTTGTACAAGTTGACGAACTTATGAAACATTTAGAAACGCTTTTCTGGGACTCTAAACCACGTTTTATGCAACATAAGTGCTTATAAGTGCCTCAATGAGGTTGGTACAAGTTCCTTAACTTATGAAACATCTAACAATGCGTTTCTAGGACTTTAAACAATGTTTCATGAAACATGAGTGGTTATAAGTTCCTCAATGAGCTTTGTACAAGTTTGGCGAACTTATAAAACATCTTTACAACGCGTTCTAGGACTCTATACCAAGTTTCATGCAACAGGAGTGCTTATAAGTGTCTCAATGTGGTTTGTTCAAGTTTGACGAACTTATGAAACATTTAACAACGTGGTTTATAGGACTCTAAACCAAGTTTCATGCAACATGAGTGTTTATAAGTGTACGAATGAGCTTTGTTAAAGTTTGACGAACTTATGAAACATCTAACAACGTGTGTCTAGGACTCTAAACCAAGTTTCATGCAACATGAGTGTTTATAAGTGTCTCAATTAGCTTTATACAAGTTTGACGAACTTATGAAACATCTAACAACGCGTTTCTAGGACTCTAAACCAAGTTTCATGCAACAAGAGTGCTTATAAGTGTCCAATGAGCTTTGTACAAGTTTAAAGAATTGATGAAACATCTAACAACGTGGTTTCTAGGACTCTAAACCTTGTTTCATGCAACATGAGTGATTATAAGTGTCTCAAGGAGCTTTGTACAAATTAACGAACTTATGAAACATTTAACAACGCTTTTCTAAGACTCTAAACCAAGTTTTATGCAACATTAGTGCTTATAAGTGGCTCAATGAGCTTTGTAAAAGTTTGACGAACTTATGAAACATTTAACAACGCACTTCTAGGACTCTAAACCAAGTTTCATGCAACATGAGAGCTTATAATTTCCTAAATGAGCTTTGTTAAAGTTTGACGAACTTATGAAACATCTAACAACGCGTTTCTAGGACTCTAAAACAAGTTTCATACAACATGAGTGTTTATAAGTGTCTCAATGAGCTTTGCACAAGTATGACAAACTTATTAAACATCTAACAACGTGTTTCACGAACTAATGAAACATCTAACAACGCGTTTATAGGGGTCTAAACCAAGTTTCATGCAACATTAGTGCTTATAAGTGTCTCAATGAGGTTTTTACAAGTTTGTCGAACTTATGAAACATATAACAATGCTTTTCTAGGACTCTAAACCAAGTTTCATGCAACATGAGTGCTTATAAGTTCCTCAATGAGTTTTGTTAAAGTTTGACGAACTTATGAAACATCTAATAACGCGTTTCAAGGATTCCAAACCAAGTTTCATGCAACATGAGTGTTTATAAGTGTCTCAATGAGCTTTGTACAAGGTTGACGAACTGATGATACATCTAACAATGTGGTTTCTAGGACTCTAAACAATGTTTCATGCAATAAGAGTGCTTGTAAGTGTCTCAATGAGCTTTGCACAAGGTTGACGAACTGATGATACAACTAACAATGTGGTTTCTAGGACTCTAACCTAAGTTTCATGCAACATGAGTGCTTATAAGTTCCTCAATGAGCGTTATACAAGTTTGACAAACTTATGAAACATCTAACAACGCATTTATAGGAATCTAATCCACGTATCATGCAACATAAGCGATTATAAGTGTCTCAATGAGCTTTGTACAAGTTGACGAACTTATGAAATATTTAGCGACGCTTTTCTAGGACTCTAAACCAATTTTTATGCAACATAAGTGCTTATAAGTGCCTCAATGAACTTGGTACAAGTTCACGAACATATGAAACATCTAACAACGCGTATCTAGGACTCTTAACAATGTTTCATGAAACATGAGTGTTTGTAAGTTCCTCAATGAGCTTTGTACAAGTTTCACGAACTTATAAAACATCTAACAACGCGTTTATACGAATCTAAACCAAGTTCCATGCAACATGAGTGCTTATAAGTGTCTCAATGTGGGTTGTACAAGTTTGACGAACTTATGAAACATCTAACAACGTTGTTTATAGGACTCTAAACCAGGTTTCATGCAACGTTAGTGTTTATAAGTGTCTCAATGAGCTTTGTACAAATTTGATGAACTTATGAAACATTTAACAACGCGTTTCTAGGACTCTAAACAAAGTTTTATGCAACAAGAGTGCTTATAAGTGTCTCAATGAGCTTTGTTAATGTTTGATGAACTGATGAAACATCTAAAAACGTTGTTTCTAGGACTCTAAACCAAGTTTCATGCGACATGAGTTCTTATAAGTGGCTCAATGAGCTTCGTACAAGTTTTATGAAATTATGAAACATCTAACAACGCATTTCTAGGACTCTAAACAAAGTTTCATGCAACATGATTGATTATAAGTGTCTCAATGAACTTTGTACAAGTTTGACGAACTTATGAAACATCTAACAACGCATATCTAGGACTCTAAACCAAGTTTCATTCAACATTAGTGCTTATAAGTGGCTCAATGAGCTTTGTACAAGTTTGACAAACTTATGAAACATATAACAACGTGTTTCTAAGACTCTAAACCAAGTTTCATGCAACATGAGTGCTTATAACTTCCTCAATGAGCTTTGTTAAAGTTTGACGAACTTATGAAACATCTAATAACGCGTTTCAAGGATTCTAAGCCAAGTTTCATGCATCATGAGTGTTTATAAGTGTCTGAATGAGCTTTGAACAAGTTTGACGAAGTTATGAAATATCTAACAACGTGTTTCTAGGACTCTAAACAATGTTTCATGCAATAAGAGTGCTTATAAGTGTCTCAATGAGCTTTGTACAAGTTTGACAAATTGATGATACATCTAACAATGTGGTTTCTAGGACTCTAACCTAAGTTTCATGCAACATGAGTGCTTATAAGTTCCTCAATGAGCTTTATACAAGTTTGACAAACTTATGAAACATCTAACAACGCATTTATAAGAATCTAATCCAAGTATCATGCAACATGAGCGATTATAAGTGTCTCCAAGAGCTTTGTACAAGTTGACGAACTTATGAAACATTTAGCAACGCTTTTCTAGGACTCTAAACCAATTTTTATGTAACATAAGTGCTTATAAGTGCCTCAATGAACTTGGTACAAGTTCACGAACATATGAAACATCTAACAACGCGTATCTAGGACTCTAAACAATGTTTCATGAAACATGAGTGTTTATAAGTTCCCCAATGAGCTTTGTACAAGTTTCACGAACTTATAAAACATCTAACAACGCGTTTCTAGGAATCTAAACCAAGTTGCATGCAACATAAGTGCTTATATGTGTCTCAATGTGGTTTGTACAAGTTTGACGAACTTATGAAACATCTAACAACGTGGTTTATAGGACTCTAAACCAAGTTTCATGCAACATGAGTGCTTATAAGTTCCTCAATGAGCTTTGTTAAAGTATGAAGAACTTATGAAACATCTAACAACACGTTTCTAGGACTCTAAACCAAGTTTCATGCAACATGAGTGTTTATAAGTGTCTCAATGAGCTGTGTACAAGTTTGACGAACTTATGAAACATTTAACCACGCGTTTCTAGGACTCTAAACAAAGTTTCATGCAACAAGAGTGCTTATAAGTGTCTCAACGAGCTTTGTACAAGTTTGACGAACTGATGAAACATCTAACAACGTTGTTTCTAGGAATCTAAACCATGTTTCATGCAACATGAGTGCTTCTAAGTTCCTCAATGACCTTTGTACAAGTTTCAAGAACTAATGTAACAACTACAAACGCGTTTCTAGGACTCTAAACAAAGTTTCATGCAACATGAGTGTTTTTGAGTGTCTCAATGAGCTTTGTAAAAGTTTGACGAACTTATGAAACATCTAACATAACTCTATACCAAGTTTCATGCAATCATGAATGCCTATAAATTCCTCAATGATCTTTATACAAGTTTGACGAAATTATGAAACATCTAACAACGTGGTTTCTAAGACTCTAAACCAAGTTTAATGCAACATGAGTTCTTATAAGTGGCTCAATGAGCTTCGTACAAGTTTAAAGAACTTATGAAACATCTAACATAACGTTTCTAGGACTCTAATCCAAGTTTCATGCAACATGAGTGATTATAAGTGTCTCAATGAGCTTGGTACAAGTTTCACTAACTTATGAAACATCTAACAACGTGTTTCTAGGACCCTAAACCAAGTTTCATGCAACATTAGTGCTTATAAGTGTCTCAATGAGCTTTGTACAAGTTTGACGAACTTATGAAACATCTAACAACGCGCTTCTAGGACTCTAAACCAAGTTTCATGCAACATGAGTTCTTATAAGTAGTTGAATGAGCTTCGTACAAGTTTGACGAACTTATGAAACATCAAACAACGCGTTTCTAGGACTCTAAACCAAGTTTCATGCAACATCAGGGCTTATAAGCGGCTCAATGAGCTTTGTACAAGTTTGACGAACTTATGAAACATCTAACAACGCGCTTCTAGGACTCTAAACAAAGTTTCATGAAACATGGGTGCTTTATAATTTCCTCAATGAGCTTTATAAAAGTTTGACGAACTAATAATACATATAACAACGTGGTTACTAAGACTCTAAACCAAGTTTAATGCAACATGAGTTCTTATAAGTGGCTCAATGAGCTTCGTACAAGTTTGACGAACTTATGAAACATCTAATAATGCGTTTCTAGGACTCTAAAACAAGTTTCATGCAAAAAGAGTTCTTATAAGTTCCTCAATGAGCTTTATACAAGTTTGATGAACTAATGAAACATGTAACAACATGGTTTCTAGGACTCTAAACCATGTTTCATGCAACATGAGTTCTTATAAGTGGCTCAATGAGCTTCGTACAAGTTTGACGAACTTATGAAACATCTAACCTCGAGTTTCTAGGACTCTAAACCAAGTTTCAGTCAACATGAGTGATTATAAGTGTCTCAATAAACTTTGTATAAGTTTGACGAACTTATGAAACATCTAACAACGCATTTCTAGGACTCTAAACCAAGTTTAATGCAACATGAGTGCTTATAAGTGTCTCAATGAGATTTGTACAAGCTTGACAAACTTATGAAACATCTAACAACGTGTTTCTAAGACTCTAAACCAAGTTTCATGCAACATGAGTGCTTATAAGTTCCTCAATGAGTTTTGTTAAAGTTTGATGAACTTATGAAACATCTAATAACGCGTATCAAGGATTCTAAACCAATTTTCATGCATCATGAGTGTTTATAAGTGTCTCAATGAGCTTTGTACAAGTTTGACGAAGTTATGAATTATCTAACAACGTGTTTCTAGGACTCTAAACAATGTTTCATGGAATAAGAGAACTTATAAGTGTCTCAATGAGCTTTGTACAAGTTTGACAAATTGATGATACATCTAACAATGTGGTTTCTAGGACTCTAATCCAAGTTTCATGCAACATGAGTGATTATATATAAGTGTCTCAATGAGCTTTGTTCAAGTTGACGAACTTATGAAACATTTAACAACGCTTTTTTAGGACTCTAAACCAAGTCTTATGCAACATAAGTGCTTATAAGTGTCTCAATGAGCTTGGTACAAGTTTCACTAACTTATGAAACATCTAACAACGCGTTTCTAGGACTCTTAACCAAGTTTACTGCAACATTAGTGCTTATAAGTGACTCAATGAGCTTTGACGAACTTATAAAACATCTAACAACGCGCTTCTAGGACTCTAAACCAAATTTCATGCAACATGAATGATTATATGTGTCTCAATGAGCTTTGTACAAGTTGACGAACTTATGAAACATTTAACAACGCTTTTCGAGAACTCTAAACCAAGTTTTATGAAACAAAAGTGCTTATAAGTGTCTCAATGACCTTGGTACAAGTTCACTAACTTATGAAACATCGAACAACGCGTTACAAGGACTCTAAACCAAATTTCATGCAACATGAGTTTTTATAAGTGTCTCAATGAGCTTTGTACAAGTTTGAAGAACTTATGAAACATCTAACAATGCGTTTCTAGGATTCTAAACCAAGTTTCATGCAACATTAGTGGTTATAAGTGTCTCAATGAGCTTTGTACAAGTTTGAAGAACTAATGAAACATCTAGCAACACGTTTCTAGGACTCTAAACCAAGTTTCATGCAACATTAGTGCTTATAATTGGCTCAATGAGCTTTGTACAAGTTTGACGAACTTATGAAAAATCTAACAACGCGATTCTAGGACTCTAAACCAAGCTTCATGCAACATGAGTGTTTATAAATCTCTTAATGAGCTTTGTACAAGTTTGAAGAACTTATGAAACATCTAACAACGCGTTTCTATCACTCTAAACAAGGTTTCATGCAACATTAGTGCTTATAAGTTCCTCAATGAGCTTTGTACAAGTTTGACGAATTAATGAAACATTTAACAACGCGTTTCTATCACTCTTAACAAGGTTTCATGCAACATTAGTGCTTATAAGTGGTTCAATGAGCTTTGTACAAGTTTGACGAACTTATGAAACATCTAACAACGCGTTTCTACGACTCTAAGCCTTGTTTCATGCAACATACTCTAAGTTCCTCATTGAGCTTTGTTCAAGTTTGACGAACTTATGAAACATCTAACAACGCGTTTCTACGACTCTAAACCAAGTTTATAAATGTCTCAATGAGCTTTGTACAAGTTTGACAAAATGATGAAACATCTAACAACGCGTTTCTAGGACTCTAAACAAAGTTTCATGCAACAAGAGTGCTTATAAGTGTGTCGATGAGCTTTATACATGTTTGTCGAACTTATCAAACATCTAACAACGCGTTTCTAGGACTCTAATCCAAGTTTCATGCAACATGATTGATTATAACTGTCTCAATGAACTTTTTACAAGTTGACGAACTTATGAAACATTTAATAACACTTTTCTAGAAATCTAACCCAAGTTTTATGCAACAAAAGTGCTTATAAGTGTCTCAATGACCTTGGTACAAGTTCACTAACTTATGAAACATCTAACAACGCGTTTCTAGAACTCTAATCCAAGTTTCATGCAACATGAGTGTTTATAAATGTCTCAATGAGCTTTGTACAAGTTTGACGAACTAATGAAACATCTAGCAACGCGTTTCTAGGACTCTAAACCAAGTTTCATGCAACATTAGTGCATATAATTGGTTCAATGAGCTTTGTACAAGTTTGACGAACTTATGAAACATCTAACAACGCGTTTCTAGGACTCTAAACCAAGCTTCATGCAACATGAGTGTTTATAAATCTCTCAATGAGCTTTGTACAAGTTTGACGAACTGATGAAACATCTAACAACACGTTTCTAGGACTCTAAACCAAGTTTCATGCAATATGAGTGCTTATAAGTTCCTCAATGAGCTTTATAAAACTTTGACAAAGTTATGAAACATCTAACAACGCGTTTCTAGAACTCTAATCCAAGTTTCATGCAACATGAGTTATTATAAGTGTCTCAATGAACTTTGTACAAGTTGACGAACTTATGAAACATTTAACAACGCTTTTCTAGAATTCTAAACCAAGTTTTATGCAACAAAAGTGCTTGTAAGTGTTTCAATGACCTTGGTACAAGTTCACTAACTTATGAAACATCTAACAACGCGTTTCTAAGACTCTTAACCAAGTTTCATGCAACATGAGTGTTTATAAGTGTCTCAATGAGCTTTGTACAAGTTTGACGAACTTATGAAACATCTAACAACGCATTTCTAGGACTCTAAACCAAGTTTCATGCAACATGAGTGTTTATAAATGTCTCAATGAGCTTTGTACAAGTTTGACGAACTAATGAAACATCTAGCAACACGTTTCTAAGACTCTAAACCAAGTTTCATGCAACATTAGTGCATATAATTGGCTCAATGAGCTTTGTACAAGTTTGAAGAACTTATGAAAAATCTAACTACGCAATTCTAGGACTCTAAACCAAGCTTCATGCAACATGAGTGTTTATAAATATCTCAATGAGCTTTGTACAAATTTGACGAACTAATGAAACATCTAACAACGCGTTTCTAGGAATCTTAATCAAGTTTCATGCAACATACCCTAAGTTCCTCAATGAGCTTAGTTAAAGTTTGACGAAGTTATGAAACATCTAACAACGCGTTTCTAGGACTCTAAACCAAGTTTCATGCAACATGAGTGTTTATAAATGTCTCAATGAGCTTTGTACAAGTTTGACGAACTTATTAAACATCTAAAAAACGCGTTTCTAGGACTCTAAACAAAGTTTCATGCAACAAGAGTGCTTATAAGTGTCTCAATGAGCTTTGTACACTTTGCCAAACTTATGAAACATCTAACAACGTGGTTTCTAGGACTCTAAACCAAGTTTCATGCAACATGAGTGCTTATAAGTTCCTCAATGAGCTTTTTACAAGTTTCATGAACTAATGAAACATCTAACAATGCGTTTCTAAGACTCTAAACCAAGTATCATGCAACATGAGTGTTTATAAGTGTCTCAATGAGATTTGTACAAGTTTGACGAACTTATGAAACATCTAACAACGCGTTTCTAGGACTCTAGACCAAGTTTCATGCAACATGAGTGCTTATAAGTTCCTCAATGAGCTTGTACAAGTTTAACGAACTTATGAAACATCTAACAACGCGTTTCTATGACTCTAAACCAAGTTTCATGCAACATATGTGCTTATAAGTGTCTCAATGAGCTTTGTACAAGTTTGACGAACTAATAAATCATTTAACAACACGTTTCTATCACTCTAAACAAGGTTTCATGCAACGTAAGTGCTTATAAATTGCTCAATGAGCTATGTACAAGTTTTACAAACTTATGAAACATCTAACAACGCGTTTCTAGGACTATAAGCCTAGTTTCATGCAACATACTCTAAGTTCCTCAATGAGCTTTGTTAATATTTGACGAACTTATGAAACATCTAACAACGCGTTTCTAGGACTCTAAACCAAGTTTCATACAACATGAGTGCTTATAAATGTCCCAATGAGCTTTGTACAAGTTTTACGAACATATGAAACATCTAACAACGTGGTTTCTAGGACTATAAACAAAGTTTCATGCAAGATGAATGCTTATAAATGAGCTTTGTATAAATGAGTGTCTAAATGAGCTTTGTACAAGTTTGACGAACTTATGAAACATCTAACAACGTGTTTCTAAGACTCTAAACCAAACATGAGTGCTTATAAGTTCTTCAATGAGCTTTATACAAGTTTTACGAACTTATGAAACATCTAACAACGCGTTTCTAGGACTCTAATCAAAGTTTCATGCAACATGAGTGATTATAAGTGTCTCAATGAACTTTGTACAAGTTGACAAACTTATGAAAAATTTAATAACGCTTTTCTAAAAATCTAAACCAAGTTTTATGCAAAAAAAGTGCTTATAAGTGTCTCAATGACCTTGGTACAAGTTCACTAACTTATGAAACATCTAACAACGCGTTTCTAGGACTCTATACCAAGCATCATGCAACATGAGTGTTTATAAATCTCTCAATGAGCTTTGTACAAGTTTGACGAATTAATGAAACATCTAACAACACGTTGCTAGGACTCTAAACCAAGTTTCACGCAACATTAGTTCATATAATTGGCTCAATGAGCTTTGTACAAGTTTGACGAACTTATGAAACATCTAACAACGCGTTTCGAAGACTCTAATACAAGTTTCATGCAACATGATTGATTATAAGTGTCTCAATGAGCTTTGTACAAGTTGACGAACTTATTAAACATTTAACAACGCTTTTCTAGGACTATAAACCAAGTTGTATGCAACATAAGTGCTTATAGGTGTCTTAATGAGCTTGGTAAAACTTTCACTAATTTATGAAACATCTAACAACGCGTTTCTAGGACTCTAAACAAAGTTTCATGTAACATTAGTACTTATAAATGGCTCAATGAGCTTTGTACAAGTTTGACGAACTTATGAAACATCTAACAACGTGCTTCTAGGACTCTAAACCAAGTTTCATGCAACATGAGTGCTTATAATTTCCTCAATGAGCTTTGTTAAAGTTTGACGAACTTATGAAATATCTAACAACGCGTTTCTAGGACTCTAAACCAAGTTTCATGCAACATGATTGTTTATAAATGTCTCAATGAGCTTTGTACAAGTTTCACGAACTTATGAAACATCTAACAACGCGTTTCTATGACTCTAAACAAAGTTTCATGAAACAAGAGTGCTTATAAGTATCTCAATGAGCTTTGTACAAGTTTAGTATTCTAAACCAACTTTCATGCAACATGAGTGCTTATAAGTTCCTCAATGAGCTTTGTTAAAGTTTGACGAACTTATGAAACATCTAACAACGCGCTTCTAGGACTCTAAACCAAGTTTCATGCAACATGAGTGCTTATAATTTCCTCAATGAGCTTTGTTAAAGTTTGACAAACTTATGAAACATCTAATAACGCGTTTCTAAGACTCTAAAACAAGTTTCATGCAACATGAGTGTTTATAAGTGTCTCAATGAGCTTTGTACAAGTTTGAAGAACTTATGAAACATCTAACAATGTGTTTCTAGGTTTCTAAACAAAGTTTCATGCAACAAAAGTGCTTATAAGCGTCTCAATAAGCTTTGTAAAAGTTTGACGAACTGATGAAACATCAAACAACGTGATTTCTAGTACTCTAAACCAAGTTTCATGCAGCATGGGTGCTTCTAAGTTTCTCAATGTGCTTTTTTTACAAGTTTCCCGAACTAAAGAAACATCTAAACCAAGTTTCATGCAACATGAGCGTTAATAATTGTCTCAATGAGCTTTGTACAAGTTTGACAAACTTATGAAACATCTAACGATGCGGTTTCTAGGACTCTAAACCAGGTTTCATGCAACTTGAGTGCTTATAAGTTCCTCAATGAGCTTTGTACAAGTTTCACGAACTAATGAAACATCTAACAACGCGTTTCTAGGACTCTAAACCAAGTTTCATGCAATATTAGTGCTTATAAGTGTCTCAATGAGCTTTGTACAAGTTTGAAGAACTTATGAAAAATTCAACAACAAGTTTCTAGGACTCTAAACCAAGTTTCATGCAACAAGAGTGCTTATAAGTTCCTCAATGAGCTTTATACAAGCTTGACGAACGAATGAAATATCTAACATCGTGGTTTCTACGACTCTTAACCAAGTTTCATGCAACATGAGTTATTATAAGTGGCTCTATGAGCTTTGTACAAGTTTGACGAACTTATGATACATCTAACAACGCGTTTCTAGGAGTCTTAACCAAGTTTCATGCAACATGAGTGATTATAAGTTTCTCAATGAAATTTTTACATGTTTGACGAACTTATGAAACATCTAACAACGCATTTCTAGGACACTAAACAAAGTTCCATGCAACATTAATGCTTATAAGTGGCTCAATGAGCTTTGTACAAGTTTGACAAACTTATGAAACTTCTAACAACACATTTTTAGGACTCTAAACCAAGATTCATGCAACTTGAGTGTTTATAAGTTCCTCAATGCGCTTTTTACAAGTTTTACGAAATGATAAAACATCTAACAATGCGCTTCTAGGACTCTAAACCGAGTTTCATGCAACATGAGTGTTTATAAATTTCTGAATGAGATTTGTATAAGTTTTCCGAAGTTATGAAATATCTAAAAACGCGTTTGTAGGACTCTAAACAAAGTTTCATGCAACAAGAGTGCTTATAATTGTCTCAATGAGATTTGTACAAGTTTGAAGAACTAATGAAACATCTAACAATGTGGTTTCTAAGACTCTAAACCAAGTTTCATGCAACAAGAGTGCTTATAAGTATCTCAATGAGCTTTGTACAAGTTTAACGAACTTATGAAACATCTAACAACGTGGTTTCTAGGACTCTAAACCAAGTTTCATGTAACAGTTGTGCTTATAAGTGTCTCAATGAGCTTTGTACAAGTTTGACGAACTAATGAAACATTTAATAACGCGTTTCTATCACTCTAAACAAGGTTTCATGCAACATTAGTGCTTAAAAGTGGCTCAATGAGCTTTGTACAAGTTTGACGAATTTGTGAAACATCTAACAACGCGTTTCTAGGACTCTAATCCTAGTTTCATGCAAAATACTCTAAGTTCCTCAATGAGTTTTGTTAAAGTTTAACGAACTTATGAAACATCTAACAACGCGTTTCTAGGACTCTAAACCAAGTTTCATACAACATGAGTGTTTATAAATGTCTCAATGAACTTTCTACAAGTTTGACAAACTTATGAAACATCTAACAACGCGTTTCTAGGACTCTAAACAAAGTTTCATACAACAAGAGTGCTTATAAGTGGCTCAATGAGCTTTGTACAAGTTTGACGAACTTATGAAACATCTAACAACGTGGTTTCTAGGACTCTAAACCAAGTTTCATGCAACATGAATCCTTTTAAGTTCCTCAATGAGCTTTTTACAAGTTTCTCGAACTAATGAAACATCTAACAACGCGTTTCTAGGACTCTAAACCAAGTTGAATGCAACATGAGTGTTTATAAGTGTCTCGATGAGATTTGTACAAGTTTGACAAACTTACGAAACATCTAACAACGCGTTTCGAGGACTCTAAACCAATTTTCATGCAACATGAGTGCTTATAAGTGTCTCAATGTGGTTTGTACAAGTTTAACGAACTTATGAAACATCTAACAACGTGGTTTATAGGAATCTCAACCAAGTTTCATGAAAATGAGTGCTTATAAATTCATAATGAGGTTTGTACAAGTTTGACGAACTGATGGAACATCTAACAACGCGTTTCTAGGACTCTAAACCAAGTTTCATGCAACATTAGTGATTATAAGTGTCTCAATGAACTTTGTACAAGTTGACGAACTTATGAAACATTTAATAACGCTTTTCTAGAAATCTAAACCAAGTTTTATGCAACAAAAGTGATTATAAGTGTCTCAATGACCTTGGTACAAGTTCATTAACTTATAAAACATCTAACAACGCGTTTCTAGGACTCTAAACCAAGTTTCATGCAACATGAGTGTTTATAAGTGTCTCAATGAGCTTTGTACAAGTTTGACTACCTTATTAAACATCTAACAACGCGTTTCTAGGACTCTAAACCATGTTTCATGCAACATGAGTGTTTATAAATATCTCAATGAGCTTTGTACAAGTTTGACGAACTAATGAAACATCTAGCATTGCGTTTCTAGGACTCTAAACCAAGTTTCATGCAACAAGAGTGCTTATAAGTTCCTCAATGAGCTTTATACAAGCTTGACGAACGAATGAAATATCTAACATCGTGGTTTCTACGACTCTTAACCAAGTTTCATGCAACATGAGTTCTTATAAGTGGCTCTATGAGCTTTGTACAAGTTTGACGAACTTATGATACATCTAACAACGCGTTTCTAGGAGTCTTAACCAAGTTTCATGCAACATGAGTGATTATAAGTTTCTCAATGAAATTTTTACATGTTTGACGAACTTATGAAACATCTAACAATGCATTTCTAGGACACTAAACAAAGTTCCATGCAACATTAATGCTTATAAGTGGCTCAATGAGCTTTGTACAAGTTTGACAAACTTATGAAACTTCTAACAACACATTTTTAGGACTCTAAACCAAGATTCATGCAACTTGAGTGTTTATAAGTTCCTCAATGCGCTTTTTACAAGTTTTACGAAATGATAAAACATCTAACAATGCGCTTCTAGGACTCTAAACCGAGTTTCATGCAACATGAGTGTTTATAAATTTCTGAATGAGATTTGTATAAGTTTTCCGAAGTTATGAAATATCTAAAAACGCGTTTGTAGGACTCTAAACAAAGTTTCATGCAACAAGAGTGCTTATAATTGTCTCAATGAGATTTGTACAAGTTTGAAGAACTAATGAAACATCTAACAATGTGGTTTCTAAGACTCTAAACCAAGTTTCATGCAACAAGAGTGCTTATAAGTATCTCAATGAGCTTTGTACAAGTTTGACGAACTTATGAAACATCTAACAACGTGGTTTCTAGGACTCTAAACCAAGTTTCATGTAACAGTTGTGCTTATAAGTGTCTCAATGAGCTTTGTACAAGTTTGACGAACTAATGAAACATTTAATAACGCGTTTCTATCACTCTAAACAAGGTTTCATGCAACATTAGTGCTTAAAAGTGGCTCAATGAGCTTTGTACAAGTTTGACGAATTTGTGAAACATCTAACAACGCGTTTCTAGGACTCTAATCCTAGTTTCATGCAAAATACTCTAAGTTCCTCAATGAGTTTTGTTAAAGTTTAACGAACTTATGAAACATCTAACAACGCGTTTCTAGGACTCTAAACCAAGTTTCATACAACATGAGTGTTTATAAATGTCTCAATGAACTTTCTACAAGTTTGACAAACTTATGAAACATCTAACAACGCGTTTCTAGGACTCTAAACAAAGTTTCATACAACAAGAGTGCTTATAAGTGGCTCAATGAGCTTTGTACAAGTTTGACGAACTTATGAAACATCTAACAACGTGGTTTCTAGGACTCTAAACCAAGTTTCATGCAACATGAATCCTTTTAAGTTCCTCAATGAGCTTTTTACAAGTTTCTCGAACTAATGAAACATCTAACAACGCGTTTCTAGGACTCTAAACCAAGTTGAATGCAACATGAGTGTTTATAAGTGTCTCGATGAGATTTGTACAAGTTTGACAAACTTACGAAACATCTAACAACGCGTTTCGAGGACTCTAAACCAATTTTCATGCAACATGAGTGCTTATAAGTGTCTCAATGTGGTTTGTACAAGTTTAACGAACTTATGAAACATCTAACAACGTGGTTTATAGGAATCTCAACCAAGTTTCATGAAAATGAGTGCTTATAAATTCATAATGAGGTTTGTACAAGTTTGACGAACTGATGGAACATCTAACAACGCGTTTCTAGGACTCTAAACCAAGTTTCATGCAACATTAGTGATTATAAGTGTCTCAATGAACTTTGTACAAGTTGACGAACTTATGAAACATTTAATAACGCTTTTCTAGAAATCTAAACCAAGTTTTATGCAACAAAAGTGATTATAAGTGTCTCAATGACCTTGGTACAAGTTCATTAACTTATAAAACATCTAACAACGCGTTTCTAGGACTCTAAACCAAGTTTCATGCAACATGAGTGTTTATAAGTGTCTCAATGAGCTTTGTACAAGTTTGACTACCTTATTAAACATCTAACAACGCGTTTCTAGGACTCTAAACCATGTTTCATGCAACATGAGTGTTTATAAATATCTCAATGAGCTTTGTACAAGTTTGACGAACTAATGAAACATCTAGCATTGCGTTTCTAGGACTCTAAACCAAGTTTCATGCAACATTAGTTCATATAATTGGCTCAATGAGCTTTGTACAAGTTTGACGAACTTATGAAACATCTAACAACGCGTTTCTAGGAATCTACACCAAGTTTCATGCAACAAGAGCGCTTATAAGTTCCTCAATGAGCTTTATACAAGTTTAACGAACTTGTGAAACATCTAACAACGTGGTTTCGAGGAATCTAAACCAAGTTTCATGCAACATGAGTGCTTCTAAGTTCCTCAATGAGCTTTGTACAAGTTTCACGAACTAATGAAACATCTAACAACGCGTTTTTAGGACTCTAAATTAAGTTTCATGCAACATTAGTGCTTATAAGTGTCTCAATGAGTTTTGTACAAGTTTGACGCACTTATGAAACATAAAATAAAGCGTTTCTAGGACTCTAAACCAAGTTTCATGCAACAAGAGTGCTTATAAGTGTATCAATGATCTTTGTACTAGTTTGACGAACTTATGAAACATCTAACAACGTGGTTGCTAGGATTCTAAACCAAGTTTCAAGCAACATGAGTGTTTATAAGTGTCTCAATGAGCTTTGTACAAGTTTGACGAACTTATGAAATATCTAACAACGTGTTTCTAGGACTCTAAACCAAGTTTCATGCAACATGAGTGATTGTAAGTTCCTCAATGAGCTTTATAAAAGTTTGACGAACTTATGAAACATCTAACAATGCGTTTCTAGGACTCTAAACCAACTTTTATGCAACATAAGGGCTAATAAGTGTCTCAATGAGGTTGGTACAAGTTTCACTAAGTTATGAAACATCTAACAACGCGTTTTTTGGACTCTAAACCAAGTTTCATGCAACATGAGTGTTTATAAATGTCTCAATAAGTTTTGTACAAGTTTGATTAATTTATGAAACATCTAAAAACGCGTTTCTAGGACTCTAAACCAAGTTTCAGGCAACATGAGTGCTTATTAGTTCCTCAATGAGCTTTGTACAAGTTCCACGAACTTATGAAACATCTAACAACTCGTTTCTAAGACTCTAAACAAAGGTTCATGCAACAAGAGTGCTTTTTAAGTTCCTCAATGAGCGTTATACAAGTTTGACGAACTTATGAAACATCTAACAACGTGGTTTCTGAGACTCTAAACAAAGTTTCATTCAATATGAATGCTTCTAAGTTCCTCAATGAGCTTTGTACAAGTTTCACGAACTAATGAAACATCTAACACCGCATTTATAGGACTCTAAACCAAGTTTCATGCAACATTAGTGCTTGTAAGTGTCTCTATGAGCTTTGAACAAGTTTGACGAACTTAAGAAACATCTAACAACGCGTTTCTAGGACTCTAAACCAAGTTTCATGCAACATTAGTGCTTATAATTGTGTCTATGAGCTTTGTACAAGTTTGACGAACTTATGAAATATCTAACAATGCGTTTCTAGGACTCTAAACCAAGTTTCATGAAACATGAGTGCTTATAAGTGTCACAATGTGCTTTGTACAAGTTTGACGAACTTATGAAACATAAAACAACGCGTTTCTAGGATTATAAACCAAGTTTTATGCAACATAAGTGCTTATAAGTGTCTCAATGAGTTTTGTACAAGTTTGACGAACTTATGAATCATCTAACAACGCGTTTCTAGGACTCTAAACCAAGTTTCATGCAACAAGAGTGTTTATAACTGTCTCAATGAACTTCGTACAAGTTTGACGAACTTATATGAAACATCTAACAATGCATTTCTAGGACTCTAAACCAAGTTTCATGAAGTACAAGTTTTACGAGCTTATGAAACATCTTACAACGCGTTTCTAGGACTCTAAACAAAGTTTCATTCAACATAAGTGCTTAGAAGTTCCTCAATGAGGTTTGTATAAGTTTCACGAACTTATGAAACATCTAACAACGCGTTTCTAGGACTCTAGACCAAGTTTCATGCAACATGAGTTCTTATAAGTGTCTCAATGTGGTTTGTACAAGTTTAACGAACTTATGAAACATCTAACAATGTGGTTTCTAGGACTCTAAACCAAGTTTCATTCAACATGAGTTCTTATAAATGGTTCAATGAGCTTTGTACAAGTTTGATGAACTTATGAAACATCTAACAACATGTTTCTAGGACTCTAAACCAAGTTTCATGCAACATGAGTGATTATAAGTATCTCAATGATCTTTTTACAATTTTGACGAACTTATGAAACATCTAACAACGGGTTTCAAGGACTCTAAACCAAGTTTTATCCAACAAGAGTGCTTATAAGTTCCTCAATGGGCATTGGTACAAGTTTGACGAACTTATGAACATCTAACAACGCGTTTCTAGGACTCTAAACCAAGTTTCATGCAACATGAGTGATTGTAAGTTCCTCAATGAGCTTTATAAAAGTTTGACGAACTTATGAAACATCTAACAATGCGTTTCTAGGACTTTAAACCAACTTTTATGAAACATAAGTGCTAATAAGTGTCTCAATGAGGGTTGTACAAGTTTCACTAAGTTATGAAACATCTAACAACGCGTTTTTTGGACTCTAAACCAAGTTTCATGCAACATGAGTGTTTATAAGTGTCTCAATAAGCTTTGTACAAGTTTGATTAATTTATGAAACATCTAAAAACGCGTTTCTAGGTCTCTAAACCAAGTTTCCGACAACATGAGTGCTTATAAGTTCCTCAATGAGCTTTGTACAAGTTTCACGAACTTATGAAACATCTAACAACTCGTTTCTAGGACTCTAAACCAAGTTTCAAGGAACATAAGTGATTATAAGTGTCTCAATGAGCTTTGTACATGTTTGACGAACTTATGAAACATCTAACAACGCGTTTCTAAGACTCTAAACAAAGGTTCATGCAACAAGAGTGCTTTTAAGTTCCTCAATGAGCGTTATACAAGTTTGACGAACTTATGAAACATCTAACAACGCGTTTCTAGGACTCTACACCAAGTTTCATGCAACATGAGTTCTTATAAGTGTCTCAATGTGGTTTGTACAAGTTTAATGAACTTATGAAACATCTAACAATGTGGTTTCTATGACTCTAAACCAAGTTTCATTCAACATGAGTTCTTATAAGTGGCTCAATGAGCTTCGTACAAGTTTGATGAACTTATGAAACATCTAACAACACTTTTCTAGGACGCTAAACCAAGTTTCATGCAACATGAGTGATTATAAGTATCTCAATGATCTTTTTACAATTTTGACGAACTTATTAAACATCTAAAAACGCGTTTCAAGGACTCTAAACCAAGTTTTATCCAACAAGAGTTCTTATAAGTTCCTCAATGGGCATTGGTACAAGTTTGACGAACTTATGAACATCTAACAACGCGTTTCTAGGACTCTAAACCAAGTTTCATACAACATTAGTGCTTATAAGTGGCTCAATGAGCTTTGTACAAGTTTGACGAACTTATGAAATATCTAACAACGCGTTTCTAGGACTCTAAACCAAGTTTCATGCAACATGAGTGATTGTAAGTTCCTCAATGAGCTTTATAAAAGTTTGACGAACTTATGAAACATCTAACAATGCGTTTATAGGACTCTAAACCAACTTTTATGCAACATAAGTGCTTATAAGTGTCTCAATGAGGTTGGTACAAGTTTCACTAAGTTATTAAACATATAACAACGCGTTTTTAGGACTCTAAACCAAGTTCCAGGCAACATGAGTGCTTATAAGTTCCTCAATGAGCTTTGTACAAGTTTCACGAACTTATGAAACATCTAACAACTCGTTTCTAGGACTCTAAACCAAGTTTCAAGGAACATAAGTGATTATAAGTGTCTCAATGAGCTTTGTACATGTTTGACGAACTTATGAAACATCTAACAACGCGTTTCTAAGACTCTAAACAAAGGTTCATGCAACAAGAGTGCTTTTAAGTTCCTCAATGAGCGTTATACAAGTTTCACGAACTAATGAAACATCTAACACCGCATTTATAGGACTCTAAACCAAGTTTCATGCAACATGAGTTCTTATAAGTGTCTCAATGTGGTTTGTACAAGTTTAATGAACTTATGAAACATCTAACAATGTGGTTTCTATGACTCTAAACCAAGTTTCATTCAACATGAGTTCTTATAAGTGGCTCAATGAGCTTCGTACAAGTTTGATGAACTTATGAAACATCTAACAACACTTTTCTAGGACTCTAAACCAAGTTTCATGCAACATGAGTGATTATAAGTATCTCAATGATCTTTTTACAATTTTGACGAACTTATTAAACATCTAAAAACGCGTTTCAAGGACTCTAAACCAAGTTTTATCCAACAAGAGTTCTTATAAGTTCCTCAATGGGCATTGGTACAAGTTTGACGAACTTATGAACATCTAACAACGCGTTTCTAGGACTCTAAACCAAGTTTCATACAACATTAGTGCTTATAAGTGGCTTAATGAGATTTGTACAAGTTTGACGAACTTATGAAATATCTAACAACGCGTTTCTAGGACTCTAAACCAAGTTTCATGCAACATGAGTGATTGTAAGTTCCTCAATGAGCTTTATAAAAGTTTGACGAACTTATGAAACATCTAACAATGCGTTTATAGGACTCTAAACCAACTTTTATGCAACATAAGTGCTTATAAGTGTCTCAATGAGGTTGGTACAAGTTTCACTAAGTTATTAAACATATAACAACGCGTTTTTAGGACTCTAAACCAAGTTTCATGCAACATGAGTGTTTATAAGTGTCTCAATAAGCTTTGTACCAATTTGATGAATTTATGAAACATCTAACAACGCTTTTCTAGGACTCTAAACCAAGTTCCAGGCAACATGAGTGCTTATAAGTTCCTCAATGAGCTTTGTACAAGTTTCACGAACTTATGAAACATCTAACAACTCGTTTCTAGGACTCTAAACAAAATTTCAAGGAACATGAGTGATTATAAGTGTCTCAATGACCTTTGTACATGTTTGACGAACTTATGAAACATCTAACAAAGCGTTTCTAAGACTCTAAACAAAGTTTCATGCAACAAGAGTGCTTTTACGTTCCTCAATGAGCTTTATACAAGTTTGACGAACTTATGAAACATCTAACAGCGTGGTTTCTATGACTCTAAACAAAGTTTCATTCAATATGAATGCTTCTATGTTCCTCAATGAGCTTTATACAAGTTTCACGAACTAATGAAACATCTAACACCACATTTATAGGACTCTAAACCAAGTTTCATGCAGCATTTGTGCTTGTAAGTGTCTCTATGAACTTTGTACAAGTTTGACGAACTTATGAAACATCTAACAACGCGTTTCTAGGACTCTAAATCAAGTTTCATGCAACATAAGTGCTTATAAGTGTGTCTATGAGCTTTGTACAAGTTTGACGAACTTATGAAATATCTAACAACGTGTTTCTAGGACTCTAAACCAAGTTTCATGCAACATGAGTGCTTATAAGTATCACAATGTGCTTTGTACAAGTTTGACGAACTTATGAAACATAAAACAACGCGTTTCTAGGATTCTAAACACAGTTTTATACAACATAAGTGCTTATATGTGTCTCAATGAGCTTTGTACAAGTTTGACGAACTTATGAATCATCTAACAACGCGTTTCTAGGTCTCTAAACCAAGTTTCATGCAACAAGAGTGTTTATAACTTTCTCAATGAGCTTCGTACAAGTTTGACGAACTAATATGAAACATCTAACAATGCGTTTCTAGGACTCTAAACCAAGTTTCATGAAGTACAAGTTTTACGAACTTATGAAACATCTTACAACGCGTTTCTAGGACTCTAAACAAACTTTCATTCAAATAAGTGCTTAGAAGTTCCTCAATTAGCTTTGTATAAGTTTCACGAACTTATGAAAAATCTAACAACTAGGACTCTAAACCAAGTTTCATGCAATATGAGTGCTTATAAGTGTCTCAATGTGGTTTGTACAAGTTTGACGAACTTATAAAACATCTAACAACGCGTTTCTAGGACTCTAAACCAAGTTCCATGCAACATGAGTGCTTATAAGTGTCACAATGTGCTTTGTACAAGTGTGACGAACTTATGAAACATAAAACAACGCGTTTCTAGGATTCTAAACAAAGTTTTATGCAACATGAGTGCTTATAAGTGTCTCAATGAGCTTTGTACAAGTTTTACGAACTTATGAATCATCTAACAACGCTTTTCTAGGACTCTATACCAAGTTTCATGCAACAAGAGTGTTTATACCTGTCTCAATGAGCTTCGTACAACTTTGACGAACTTTGAAACATCTAACAATCTATTTCTAGGACTCTAAACCAAGTTTCATGAAGTTCAAATTTTACGAACATATAAAACATCTTACAACGCGTCTTAAGGACTCTAAACAAAGTTTCATGCAACATGAGTGCTTATAAGTTCTTCAATGAGCTTCGTATAAGTTTCACGAACTTATGAAACATCTAACAACGCGTTTCTAGGACTATACACCAAGTTTCATGCAACATGAGTTCTTATAAGTGTCTTAATGTGGTTTGTACAAGTTTGACGAACTTATTAAACATCTAACAATTTGGTTTCTAGGACTCTAAACCAAGTTTCATTCAACATGAGTTCTTATAAGTGGCTCAGTGAGCTTCGTACAAGTTTGATGAACTTATGAAACATCTAAAAACACGTTTCTAGGACTCTAAACCAAATTTCATGCAACATGAGTGATTAAAAGTGTCTCAATGAGTTTTGTATAAGTTTGACGAACTTATGAAACATCTAACAACGCGTTTCTAGGACTATAAACCAAGTTTCATGCAACAAGAGTGCTTATAAGTTCCTCAATGAGCTTTAAAAAGTTTGACGAACTTATAAAACATCTAACAACGTGAATTCTATGCCCCTAAACCAAGTTTCATGCAACATGAGTGCTTCTAATTTCCTCTATGAGCTTTGTACAAGTTTAACGAACTTTTTAAACATCTAACAACGCGTTTCTAGGACTCTAAACCAAGTTTCATGCAACATGAGTGCTTATAAGTTCCTCAGTGAGCTTTGTACAAGCTTAACGAACTAATGAAAACATCTAACAACCCGTTTATATGACTCTAAACCAAGTATCATGCAACATGAGTGTTTATAAGTGTTTCAATGAGCTTTGTACAAGTTTCATAAACTCATGAAACATCTAACAACGCGTTTCTAGGACTCTAAACCAAGTTTCATGCAACATGAGTTCTTATAAGTGTCTCAATGTGGTTTGTACAAGTTTTACGAACTTATGAAACATCTTACAACGTGGTTTCTAGGACTCTAAACCAAGTTTAATGCAACATGGGTGCTTATAAGTGGTTCAATGAGCTTCGTACACTTTTTATGAACTTATGATACATCTAACAACGTGATTTCTAGGACTCTAAACCAAATTTCATGCAATATGAGTGATTATAAGTGTCTCAATGAGCTTTATACAAGTTTGAAGAACTTATGAAACATCTAACATTGCGTTTCTATGAGTCTAAACCAAGTTTCATGAAACATGAGTGATTATAAGTGTCTCAATGAGCTTTGTAGAAGTTTGACGAACTTTTTAAACATCTAACAACGCGTTTCTAGGAATCTAAACGAAGTTTCAGGCAACAAGAGTGCTTATAAGTTCCTCAATGAGCTTTATACAAGTTTGACGAACTTGTGAAACATCTAACAACGTGGTGTCGAGGAATCTAAACCAAGTTTCATGCAACATGAGTGCTTCTAAGTACCTCATGAGCTTTGTACAAGTTTCACGAACTACTGAAACATCTAACAACGCGTTTTTAGGACTCTAAATTAAGTTTCATACAACAATGGTGCTTATAAGTGTCTCAATGAGTTTTGTACAAGTTTGACGCACTTATGAAACATCAAATAACGCGTTTCTAGGACTCTAAACCAAGTTTCATGCAACATGAGTGCTTATAAGTGTCTCAATGATCTTTGTACTAGTTTGACGAACTTATGAAACCTCTAACAACGTGGTTGCTATGATTCTAAACCAAGTTTCATGCAACATGAGTGCTTATAAGTGTCTCAATGAGATTTGTACAAGTTTGACGAACTTATGAAATATCTAACAACGCGTTTCTAGGACTCTAAACGAAGTTTCGTGCAACATGAGTGATTATAAGTTCCTCAATGAGCTTTATAAAAGTTTGACGAACTTATGAAACATCTAACAACGCGTTTCTAGGACTCCAAACCAAGTTTTATGCAACATAAGTGCTTATAAGTGTCTCAATGAGGTTGGTACAAGTTTCACTAAGTTATGAAACATCTAACAACGCGTTTTTAGGACTCTAAACCAAGTTTCATGCAACATGAGTGTTTATAAGTGTCTCAATGAGCTTTGTACAACTTTTATGAATTTATGAAACATCTAACAACGCGTTTCTAGGACTCTAAACCAAGTTTCAGGCAACAAGAGTGCTTATAAGTTCCTCAATGAGCTTTATACAAGTTTGACGAACTTGTGAAACATCTAACAACGTGGTTCTTAGACTCTAAACCAAGTTTCATGCAACAAGAGTGCTTATAAGTTCTTCAATGAGCTTTGTACAAGTTTCACGAACTTATGAAACATCTAACAACGTGGTTTCTAGGACTCTAAACCAAGATTCATGCAATATGAATGCTTCTAAGTTCCTCAATGAGCTTTGTACACGTTTCACGAACTAATGAAACATCTAACACCGCATTTATAGAACTCTAAACCAAGTTTCATGCAACATTAGTGCTTATAAGTGTCTCAATGAGGTTTGTACAAGTTTGACGAACTTGTGAAACATCTAACAACGCGTTTCTAGGACTCTAAACAAAGGTTCATGCAAAATGAGTTCCTATAAGTGTCTCTATGAGCTTTGTACAAGTTTGACGAACTTATGAAACATCTAACAACGCGTTTCTAGGACTCTAAACCAAGTTTCAGGCAACATGAGTGCTTATAAGTGTCACAATGTGCTTTGTACAAGTTTGACGAACTTATGAAACATAAAACAACGCGTTTCTAGGATTCTAAACCAAGTTTTATGCAACATGAGTGCTTATAAGTGTCTCAATGAGTTTTGTGCAAGTTAAACGAACTTATGAATCATCTAACAACGCGTTTGTAGGACTCTAAACCAAGTTTCATGCAACTTGAGTGTTTATAACTGTCTCAATGAGCTTCTTCCGAGTTTTACGAACTTATAGGAAACATCTAACAATGCGTTTCTAGGACTCTAAACCCATTTTCATGAAGTACAAGTTTTATGAACTTTTAAAACATCTTACAACGCGTTTTAAGGACTCCAAACAAAGTTTCATGCAACATGAGTGCTTAGAAGTTCCTCAATGAGCTTTGTATAAGTTTCACGAACTTATGAAACATCTAACAACGTGTTTCTGGGACTATACACCAAGTTTCATGCAACATGAGTTCTTATAAGTGTCTCAATGTGGTTTGTACAAGTTTGACGAACTTATGAAACATCTAGCAATGTGGTTTGTACAAGTTTGACGAACTTATGAAACATCTAGCAATGTGCTCAATGAGCTTCTTAAAAGTTTGATGAACTTATGAAACATCTTAAAACGCGTTTCTAGGACTTTAAACCAAATTTCATGCAACATGAGTTATTATAAGTGTCTCAATTAGGTTTTTACAATTTTGACGAACTTATGAAACATCTAATAACGCGTTTCTAGGACTCTAAACCAAGTTTCATGAAACATGAGTAACTAAAAGTGTCTCAATGAGCTTTCAACAAGTTTGACGAACTTAAGAAAAATCTAACAACGCATTTCTAGGACTCTAAACCAAGTTTCATGCAACAAGAGTGCTTATAAGTTCCTTATTGAGCTTTAAACAAGTTTGATGAACTTATGAAACATCTAACAACGTGGTTTCAATGCCCCTAAACAAAGTTTCATGCAACACGAGTTCTTCTAATTTCCTCTATGAGCTTTGTACAAGTTTAACGAACTTTTGAAACATCTAACAACGCGTTTCTAGGACTCTAAACCAAGTTTCATGCAACATCATGAGTGTTTATAAGTTCCTCAATGGGCTTTGTACAAGCTTAACGAACGAATGAAAAATCTAACAACGCGTTTATAGGACTCTAAACCAAGTATCATGAAACATGAGTGTTTATAAGTGTTTCAATGAGCTTTGTACAAGTTTCATAAACTTATGAAACATATAACAACGCGTTTCTAGGACTCTAAACCAAGTTTCATGCAACAAAAGTGATTATAAATGTCTCAATGTGGTTTGTACAATTTTGACGAACTTATAGGAAACATCTAACAACGTGGTTTCTAGGACTCTAAACCAAGTTTCATGCAACATGAGTGCTTATAAGTGGCTCAATGAGCTTCGTACAATTTTTACAAACTTATGAAACATCTAACAACGTGGTTTCTAGGACTCTAAACCAAGTTTCATGCAATATGAGTGAGTATAAGTGTCTCAATGAGCTTTGTACAAGTTTGAAGAACTTATGAAACATCTAACATTGCGTTTCAAGGACTCTAAACCAAGTTTCATCAAACATGAGTGATTATAAGTGTCTCAATGAGCTTTATACAAGTTTGACGAACTTATGAAATATCTAACAACACGTTTCTAGGACTCTAAACGAAGTTTCGTGCAACATGAGTGATTATAAGTTCCTCAATGAGCTTTATAAAAGTTTGACGAACTTATGAAACAACTAACAACGCGTTTCTAGGACTCTAAACCAAGTTTTATGCAACATAAGTGCTTATAAGTGTCTCAATGAGGTTGGTACAAGTTTTACTAAGTTATGAAACATCTAACAACGCGTTTTTAAGACTCTAAACTAAGTTTCATGCAACATGAGTGTTTATAAGTGTCTCAATGAGCTTTGTACAACTTTGATGAATTTATGAAACATCTAACAACGCGTTTCTAGGACGCTAAACCAAGTTTCAAGCAACATGAGTGATTATAAGTGGCTCAATGAGCTTTTTACAAGTTTGACGAACTTATGAAACATCTAACAACGCGGTTCTAAGACTCTAAACCAAGTTTCATGCAAAAAGAGTGGTTATAATTTCCTCAATGAGCTTTATACAAGTTTGACGAACTTATGAAACATCTAACAATGTGGTTTCTAGGACTCTAAACCAAGTTTCATGCAATATGAATGCTTATAAGTTCCTCAATGAGCTTTGTACAAGTTTCACGAACTAATGAAACATTTAACACCGCATTTATAGGACTCTAAACCAAGTTTCATGCAACATTAGTGTTTAAAAGTGTCTCTATGAGCTTTGTACAAGTTTGACGAACTTATGAAACATCTAACAACGCGTTTCTAGGACTCTAAACCAAGTTTCATGCAACATGAGTGCTTATAAGTGTCTCTATGAGCTTTGTACAAGTTTGAAAAACTTATGAAACATCTAACAACGCGTTTCTAGGACTCTAAACCAAGTTTCATGCAACTTGAGTGCTTATAAGTGTCACAATGTGCTTTGTACAAGTTTGACGAACTTATGAAACATAAAACATTGCGTTTCTAGGATTCTAAACCAAGTTTTATGCAACATTAGTGCTTATAACTCTTATCTAAGAAAATAAAAAAAACTTAAGAGGCATCTCTTTTAACTCTTATCTAAGAGTCGATTCTTCAGTTTCTTTCTTCCGCCTCCATCCCTCTCTCCGGCGAGATAGCTTCTCAATCCGCCTTTCTTTCTCCCTTTCCGACCAAGAATCACCGTATATGCCTCTCTATGTCTCTCTCCGACACAAATCGACCATCAAATTTTAAAGCCCTAATCTTGGTCGCTTTGCTTCTATGTGATTTCGAAGTATGCTTCAGATCCGATCCTTAAGGTCAATACTCCTCACAGTTCTGTTGCTTTGAGATTATATGTGTAATATCATCATCGTCTATGCAGTTTCTTCGTGATCCTTACTTTGCTTTTTGGATTTGTCGTTTTGTGGGGTTCACAAGTTCTTACATTGCTTATGTTGAATAATTACTGTCTTGTGAAGTATCATTATATGGTTTGATTTGGTTTTTGTGAGCATTTGATTGTTCATGATTGTAATTTGAAGTTTTGTTTGTTATGATTGTTCATGTGGTTTGATTAGGTCTTGTTTGTCTTGTGAAGTGTTATACAAACTCTGTCTTATGTGGTTTTCAATTGATTATGATTGCAATTTCAAACTCTGTTTTTGTATGGTTTCAATTGATCATGATTGTATATTAACCTCAATGTTTCAATTTTTATAATGTATTCAAAGAATCTTTTTATTATATTTATGAATATTTTGTGTGTAATGTGTTTTGCTTGTGAATATGTGTTTTGTTTGTATAATGTGAGCTATTGTAATCTGTTTTGCTTTTGTAATATGTGGTAGTTTAATCTGTTTTCATAAATTCATGTGAAATTTGGAGGTAATGTGTTTTGCTTATGATTTATGTGGAAGTGTTAATATGTTTTGCTTGTGAAATATGTGGAAGTGTTAATCTGTTGTGAAATATTATAATCGGTTTTGTTTGTGAAGTATTTCAATGCTAATAATCTTTCAAGCAAATGCTAATTGTGTTATGTGTTTTCATCATGTCATTTGAGGGGAATAAGGATCAAAGGAATGGAAAGGAGAAGGGTGATTGTATGTGGCTACCCAACCAGAAGATTCAAGGCTTTAAATGGGAAATTGAATCTTGCAGAAGGTGGAGTTTGCAAGGATAAGGGTAAAGCTCACAAGTGAGATGGAGTGAGCAAATTGTATATGAAAAATTTGTTTTCTTGTGCCTACTTGTTTTTGTATTTTGTGTCACAAGACTATTGAATTGTTTTGTACATGACTATTTTTTCCAAATTTACTCATGACCAGTTCTGCCTATAATCACACTTTTTTATTACAAATCTACACAGATCTCGTAATCACCATTTATTAATTAAATATTACTTAAGAGCCATTAAAATTGCTATGGATAATGATGCTCTTATGAAACATCTAACATTGCCTTTCTAGGACTCTAAACAAAGTTTCATGATACATGAGTGATTATAAGTGTCTCAATGAGCTTTGTACAAGTTTGACGAACTTATGAAACATCTAACAACGCGTTTCTAGGAATCTAAACCAAGTTTTATGCAACAAGAGTGCTTATAAGTACCTAAATGAGCTTTATACAAGTTTGACAAACTTGTGAAACATCTAACAACGTTAATTCGAGGAATCTAAACCAAGTTTCATGCAACATGAGTGCTTCTAAGTTCCTCAATGAGCTTTGTACAAGTTTCAGGAACTAATGAAACATCTAACAACGCGTTTTTAGGACTCGAAATTAAGTTTCATGCAACATTAGAGCTTATAAGTGTCTCAATGAGTTTTGTACAAGTTTGACGCACTTATGAAACATCAAATAACGCGTTTCTAGGACTCTAAACCAAGTTTCATGCAACATGAGTGCTTATAAGTGTCTCAATGATCTTTGTACTAGTTTTACGAACTTATTAAACATCTAACAACTTGGTTGCTAGGATTCTAAACAAAGTTTCATTCAACATGAGTGCTTATAAGTGTCTCAATGAGCTTTGTACAAGTTTGACGAACTTATGAAATATCTAACAACACGTTTCTAGGACTCTAAACGAAGTTTCGTGCAACATGAGTGATTATAAGTTCCTCAATGAGCTTTATAAAAGTTTGACGAAATTATGAAACATCTAACAACGCGTTTCTAGGACTCTAAACCAAGTTTTATGCAACATAAGTGCTTATAATAAGTGTCTCAATGAGGTTGATACAAGTTTCACTAAGTTATGAAACATCTAACAACGCGTCTTTAGGACTCTAAACCAAGTTTCATGCAACATGAGTGTTTATAAGTGTCTCAATGAGCTTTGTACCACTTTGATGTATTTATGAAACATCTAACAATGCGTTTCTAGGACTCTAAACCAAGTTTCAAGCAACATGAGTGCTTATAAGTTCCTCAATGAGCTTTGTACAAGTTTCACGAACTTATGAAACATCTAACAACCCGTTTCTAGGACTCTAAACAAAGTTTCGTGCAACATGAGTGCTTAAAAGTGGCTCAATGAGATTCGTTCAAGTTTGACGAACTTATGAAACATCCAACAACGAGTTTCTAGGACTCTAAACCAAGTTTCATGCAACAAGAGTGCTTATAAGTTCCTCAATGAGCTTTATACAAGTATGACGAACTTATGAAACATCTAACAACGTGGTTTCTAGGACTCTAAACCAAGTTTCATGCAATATGAATGCTTCTAAGTTCCACAATGAGCTTTGTACAAGTTTTACGAACTAACGAAACATCTAACACCGCATTTATAGGACTCTAAACCAAGTTTCATGCAACATTAGTGCTTATAAGTGTCTCAATGAGCTTTGTACAAGTTTGACGAACTTATGAAACATCTAACAACGCGTTTCTAGGACTCTAAACCAAGTTTCATGCAACATGAGTGCTTATAAGTGTCTCTATGAACTTTGTACAAGTTTGCGAACTTATGAAACATCTAACAACGCGTTTCTGGACTCTAAACCAAGTTTCATGCAACATGCATGAGTGCTTATAAGTGTCACAATGTGCTTTGTACAAGTTTGACGAACTTATGAAACGTAAAACAACGCGTTTCTAGGATTCTAAACCAAGTTTTATGCAAGACGAGTGCTTATTAGTGTCTCAATGAGCTTTGTACAAGTTTGACGAACTTATGAATCATCCAACAACGCGTTTCTAGGACTCTAAACCAAGTTTCATGCAACAAGAGTGTTTATAACTATCTCAATGAGCTTCGTACAAGTTTGACGAACTTATACGGAACATCTAACAATGCATTTCAAGGACTCTAAACCAAGTTTCATGAAGTACAAATTTTACGAACTTATGAAACATCTTACAATGCGTTTCTAAGACTCTAAACAAAGTTTCATTCAACATGAGTGCTTAGAAGTTCCTCAATGATCTTTGTATAAGTTTCACGAACTTATGAAACATCTAACATCGCGTTTCTAGGACTCTACACCAATTTTCATGCAACATTAGTTCTTATAAGTGTCTCAATGTGGTTTGTACATGTTTTACGAACTTATGAAACATCTAACAATGTGGTTTCTAAAACTCTAAACCAAGTTTCATGCAACATGAGTGATTATAAGTGTATTAATGAGCTTTGTACAATTTTGCCGAACTTATGAAACATCTAACATCGCGTTTCTAGGCTTCTAAACCATGTTTCATGAAAGAAGAGTGATTATAAGTGTCTCAATGAGCTTTGTACAAGTTTGACGAACTTATGAATCATCTAACAACGCGTTTCTAGGACTCTAAACCATGTTTCATCCAACAAGAGTGCTTATAAGTGTCTCAATGATCTTTGTACTAGTTTGACGAACGTATCAAACATCTAACATTGCGTTTCTAGGACTCTAAACCAAGTTTCATGAAACATGAGTGATTATAAGTGTCTCAATGAGCTTTGTACAAGTTTGACGAACTTATGAAACATCTAACAACGCGTTTCTAGGACTCTAAACCAAGTTTCATGCAACATGAGTGCTTATAAGTGTGTCAATAAGCTTTGTACAAGTTTGACGAACTTATGAAACATCTAACATTGTGTTTCTAGGACTCTAAACCAAGTTTCATGAAACATGAGTGATTATAAGTGTCTCAATGAGCTTTGTACAAGTTTGACGAACTTATGAAACATCTAACAGCGCGTTTCTAGGACTCTAAACCAAGTTTCATGCAACATGAGTGCTTATAAGTGTCTCAATGATCTTTGTACTAATTTGACGAACTTATCAAACATCTAACAACGTGGTTGCTAGGATTCTAAACAAAGTTTCATGCAACATGAGTGCTTATAAGTGTTTGAATGAGCTTTGTACAAGTTTGATGAACTTATGAAACCTCTAACAACGCGTTTCTAGGACTCTAAACCAAGTTTCATGAAACATGAGTGATTATAAGTTCCTCAATGAGCTTTATACAAGTTTGACGAACTTAGGAAACATCTAACAACGCGTTTCTAGGACTCTAATCCAAGTTTCATTCAACATGAGTGATTATAATTTTCTCAATGAGGTTTGTACAATATGAGGAACTTATGAAACATTTAACAACGCTTTTATAGGACTCTAAACCATGTTTTACGCAACATAAGTGCTATTAAGTGTCTCAATGAGGTTGGTACAAGTTTCACTAAGTTATGAAACAGCTAACAACGCGTTTTTAGGACTCTAAACCAAGTTTCATGCAACATGAGTGTTTATAAGTGTCTCGATGCGGTTTGTACAACTTTGACGAATTAATGAAACATCTAACAACGCGTTTCTAGGACTCTAAACCAAGTTTCAGTCAACATGACTGCTTATAAGTTCCTTAATGAGCTTTGTACTAGTTTCACGAAATTATGAAACATCTAACCACTCGTTTCTAGGACATTAAACCAAGTTTCATGAAACATGAATGCATTAAAGTGGCTCAATGAGCTTCATACAAGTTTGACGAACTTATGAAACATCTAACAACGCGTTTCTAGGAATCTAAACCAAGTTTCATGCAACATGAGTGATTATAAGTGTCTCAATGATCTTTGTACAAGTTTGACGAACTTATGAAACATCTAACAACGCGTTTCTAGGACTCAAAACCAAATTTAATGCAACAAGAGTGCTTATAAGTTCCTCAATGAGATTTATACAAGTTTGACGAACTTATGAAACATCTAACAACGTGGTTTCTAGGACTCTAAACAAGGTTTCATGCAATATGAATGCTTATAAGTGTCTCACTGTTCTTTGTACAAGTTTGAGGAACTTATGAAACATCTTACAACGCGTTTCTAGGTCTCTAAACCAGGTTTGATGCAACAAGAGTGCTTATAAGTTCTTCAATGAGCTTTGTACAAGTTTGACGAAGTTATGAAACATCTAACAACGTGGTTTCTGAGACTCTAAACCAAGTTTCATACAATATGAGTACTTCTAAGTTTCCCAATAAGCTTTGTACAAGATTCATGAACTAATGAAACATCTAACACCGCGTTTCTAGGGATTTATAGCAAGTTTCAAGCAACATTAGTGCTTATAAGTGTCTCAATGAGTTGTGTACAAGTTTGACGAACTTATGAAACAACTAACAACGCGTTTCTAGGACTCTAAATGAGGTTTCATGCAACATGAGTGCTTAAAAGTGTCTCTATGAGCTTTGTACAAGTTTGACGAACTTATGAAACATCTAACAACGCGTTTCTAGGACTCTAAACCAAGTTTCATGGAACATGAGTGCTTATAAGTTTCTCAATGAGCTTTGTACAAGTTTGACGAACTTATGAAACATCTAACAACGTGTTTTGAGGACTCTAAACCAAGTTTCATGCAACATGAGTACTTATAAATTCCTCAATGAGCTTTATACAAGTTTGACGAACTTATGAAACATCTAACAACGCGTTTCTAGGACTCTAATCCAATTTTCATGCAACATGAGTGATTATAAGTGTCTCAATGAGCTTTGTACAAGTTTACGAACTTATGAAACATCTAACAACGTTATTTCTAGGACTCTAAACCAAGTTTCCTGCAACATGAGTGCTTATAAGTGTCTCAATGTGCTTTGTACAAGTTTGACGAACTAATATATGAAACATCTAACAACGCGTTTCTAGGACTATAAACTTGGTTTCATGAAACATGAGTGCTTATAATAAGTGTCTCAATGAGCTTTCTACAAGTGTGACGAACTTATGAAACATCTAACAACGCGTTTCTACGACTCTAATCCAATTTTGATGCAACATGAGTGATTATAAGTGTCTCAACGAGCTTTGTACAAGTTGACGAACTTATGAAACATTTAACAACGCTTTTCAAGGACTCTAAGCCACGTTTTATGCAACATAAGGGCTTATAAGTGTCTCAATGAGCTTGGTACAAATTTCACTAACTTCTGAAACATCTAACAACGAGTTTCTAGGACTCTAAACCAAATTTCATGCAACATGAGTGTTTATAAATGTCTCAATGAGCTTTTTACAAGTTTGAAGAACTTATGAAACATCTAACAACACGTTTCTAGGACCCTAAACAAAGTTTCATGCAACATGAGTGCTTAAAAGTTCCTCAATGAGCTTTGTACAAGTTTCACGAACTAGTTCTGTCCTTGTCGTCCCCACCACCACCTCCTCGTGAAATCATCCATACCAACTACCCTTTCACCCCCGCATCATAATAAGCCTCGTTTAGAGAGGAGATCCCATAAGGCCGATCGTATCATGAAACATCTAACAACGTGGTTGCTAGGACTCTAAACCAAGTTTCATGCAACATGTGTGCTTATAAGTTCCTCAATGAGCTTTCTACAAGTTTCACGAACTTATGAAACATCTAACAAAGCGTTTCTAAGACTCTAAACTATGTTTCATGCAACATGAGTGCTTATAAGTGTCTCAATGTGCTTTGTACAAGTTTGACGAACTAATGAAACATCTAACAACGAGTTTCTAGGACTCTAAACCAAGTTTCATGCAACATGTGTGTTTATAAGTGTCTCAATGAGCTTTGTACAAGTTTGAAGAACTTATGAAAAATCTAACAACACGTGTCTAAGACTCTAAACAAAGTTTCATGCAACATGAGTGCTTATAAGTTCCTCAATGAGCTTTGTACAAGTTTCACGAACTAGTTCTGTCCTTTCTGTCCCAACCACCACCTCCTCGTGTAATCATCCATACCAACTCCCTATCCACCCCCGCATCATAATTAGCCTCGTTTGTACAAGTTTGACGAACTTATGAAACATCCAACAACGAGTTTCTAGGACTCTAAACCAAGTTTCATGCAACAAGAGTGCTTATAAGTTCCTCAATGAGCTTTATACAAGTATGACGAACTTATGAAACATCTAACAACGTGGTTTCTAGGAATCTAAACTAGTTTCATGCAAAATGAGTGCTTCTAAGTTCTTCAATGAGTTTTGTACAAGTTTCACGAACTAATGAAACATCTAACATCGCGTTTCTAGGACTCTAAACCAAGTTTCATGCAACATGAGTGTTTATAAGTGTCTCAATGAGCTTTGTACAAGTTTGACGAACTTATGAAACATCTAACAACGCGTTTCTAGGACTCAAAATAAAGTTTTACGCAACATGAGTGCTTATAAGTTACTCAATGAGCTTTGTACAAGTTTGACGAACTTATGAAACATCTAACAACGCGTTTCTAGGACTCTAAACCAAGTTTTACGCAACACGAGTGTTTATAAGTGTATCAATGAGCTTTTTACAATTTTAACGAACTTATGAAATATCTAACAATGCCTTTCTAGGACTCTAAACAAAGTTTCATGCAACATGAGTGCTTATAATTTCCTCAATGAGCTTTGTAAAAGTTTCACAAACTTATGTAACATCTAACAACGCGTTTCTAGGACTCTAAACCAAGTTTCATGCAACATGATAGCGTATAAGTTCCTTAATGAGTTTTGTACAAGTTTCACGAACTAATGAAACATCTAACAACGTGTTTCTAGGACTCTAAACCAAGTTTCATGCAACATTAATGCTTATAAGTTTCTCAATGAGCTTTGTACAAGTTTGACAAACTTATGAAACATCTAACAACGTGTTTCTAGGACTCGAAACCAAGTTTCATGCAACATGAGTGCTTATAAGTGTCTCAATGGGCTTTGTACAAGTTTGAAGAACTAATGAAACATCTAACAACGTGTTTCGAGGACTATAAACCAAGTTTCATGAAACATGAGTGAATATAAGTGTCTCAATGAGCTTTGTACAAGTTGACGAACTTATGAAACATTTAACAACGCTTTTCAAGGACTCTAAACCACGTTTTATGCAACATAAGTGCTTATAAGTGTCTCAATGAGCTTGGTACAAATTTCACTAACTTATGAAACATCTAACAACGAGTTTTTAGGACTCTAAACCAAATTTCATGCAACATGAGTGTTTATAAGTGTCTCAATGAGCTTTGTACAAGTTTGAAGAACTTATGAAACATCTAACAACACGTTTCTAGGACTCTAAACAAAGTTTCATGCAACATGAGTGCTTAAAAGTTCCTCAATGAGCTTTGTACAAGTTTCACGAACTAGTTATGTCCTTGCCGTCCCCACCACCTCCTCCTCGTGAAATCATACATACCAACTCCCCTTTCACCAACACATCATAATAAGGCCGATCGTATCATGAAACATCTAACAACGTGATTGCTAGGACTCTAAACCAAGTTTCATGCAACATGTGTGCTTATAAGTTCCTCAATGAACTTTCTATAAGTTTCACAAACTTATGAATCATCTAACAGCGCGTTTCTATGACTCTAAACCAAGTTTCATGCAACATGAGTGCTTATAAGTGTCTCAATGTGCTTTGTACTTTTTTGACGAAGTTATGAAACATCTAACAACGTGGTTTCAAGGACTCTATAAGTGTCTCAATAAGCTTTGTACAATTTTGACGAACTTATGAAACATCTAATAACGCGTTTCTAGGACTCTAAACCAAGTTTCATGCAACATGAGTGATTATAAGTGTCTCAATGAGATTTGTACAAGTTTGACGAACTTATGAAACATCTAACAACGTGGTTTCTAGGACTCTAAAACAAGTTTCATGAAACATGAGTGTTTATAAATGTCTCAATGAGCTTTGTACTAGTTTGACGAACTTATGAAACATCTAACAACGCCTTTCTCGGACTCTAAACAAAGTTTCATGCAACATGAGTTCTTATAAATTCCTCAATGAGCTTTGTACAAGTTTGACGAACCTATGAAACATCTAACAACGCGTTTCCAGGACTCTAAACCAAGTTTTATGGAACATGAGTGTTTATAAGTGTCTCAATGAGCTTTTTACAAGTTTGACAAACTTATGAAATATCTAACAACGCGTTTCTAGGACTCCAAAAAAAGTTTCATGCAACATGATTGCTTATAATTTCCTCAATGAGCTTTGTACAAGTTTCACAAACTTATGTAACATCTAACAACGCGTTTCTAGGACTCTAAACCAAGTTTCATGCAACATGATAGCTTATAAGTTCCTTAATGAGTTTTGTACAAGTTTCACGAACTAATGAAACTTCTACCAAAGCGTTTCTAGGACTCTAAACCAATTTTCATGCAACATTAATGCTTATAAGTGTCTCAATGAGCTTTGTAAAAGTTTGACAAACTTATGAAACATCTAACAACGTGTTTCTAGGACTCTAAACAAAGTTTCATGCAACATGAGTGCTTATAAGTTCCTCAATGAGCTTTGTACAAGTTTGACGAACTTATGAATCATCTACCAACGCGTTTCTCGGACTCTAAATCAAGTTTCATGTAACATGAGTTCATATAAGTTCCTCAATGAGCTTTGTACAAGTTTCACGAACTAATGAAACAACTAACAACGCGTTTCTAGGACTCTAAACTAAGTTTCATGTAACACGAGTGCTTATAAGTTCCTCAATGAGCTTTATACAAGTTTGACGAACTTATGAAATTTCTAACAACGCGTTTCTAGGACTCTAATCCAAGTTTCATGCAACATGAGTGATTATAAGTGTCTCAATGAGCTTTTTGCAAGTTGACAAACTTATGAAACATTTAACAACGCTTGTCGAGGACTCTAAACCAAGTTTTTTGCAACATAAGTGCTTATAAGTGTCTCAATGACCTTGGTACAAGATTCACTAACTTATGAAACATCTAACAACGCGTTTCTACGACTCTAAACTAAGTTTCATGCAACATGAGTGTTTATAAGTGTCTCAATGAGCTTTATACAAGTTTGACGAATTTATGAAACATCTAACAACGCGTTTCTAGGACTCTAAACCAAGTTTCATGCAACTTGAGTGATTATAAGTGCCTCAATGAGCTTTGTACAAGTTTCACGAACTTCTGAAACATCTAACAACGCGTTTCTAGGGATCTAAATCAAGTTTATGCAACATGAGTGTTTATAAGTGTCTCAATGAGCATTGTACAAGTTTGACGAACTTATGAAACATCTAATAACGCGTTTCTAGGACTCTAAACAAAGTTTCATGCAACAAGAGTGCTTATTAGTGTCTCACTAAGGTTTGTACAAGTTTCACAAACTTATGAAACATCTAACAACGCGTTTCCTGGACTCTAAACCAAGTTTCATGCAACATGAGTGCTTATAAGTGTCTCAATGTGATTTGTACAATTTTGACGAACTTATGAAACATCTAACAACGTGGTTTCTAGGAATCTAAACCAAGTTTCATGCAAAATGAGTTCTTATAAGTGGCTCAATGAGTTTTGTACAGGTTTGACGATGTAACAACGCGTTTCTAGGACTCTAAACAAAGTTTCATCCAACAAGAGTGCTTATAAGTGTCTCAATGAGCTTTATACAAGTTTGACGAACTTATGAAACATCTAAAAACGTGGTTTTTAGGACTCTAAACCAAGTTTCATGCAACATGAGTGCTTCTAATTTCCTCAATGAGCTATGTACAAGTTTCACGAACTAATGAAACAATTAACAACGCGTTTTTAGGACTCTAAACCAAGTTTTGTGCAATATTAGTGCTTATAAGTGTCTCAATGAGCTTTGTACTAATTTGACGAACTTATAAAACATCTAACAACGTGGTTGCTAGGACTCTAAACCAAGTTTCATGCAACATGAGTGCTTATAAGTTCTTCAATGAGCTTTGTACAAGTTTCACGAATTAATGAAACAACTAACAATTCGTTTCTAGGACTCTAAACTAAGTTTCATGCAATATGAGTGCTTATAACTTCCTCAATGAGCTTTATACAAGTTTGACTAATTTATGAAACATCTAAAAATGTGTTTCTAGGACTCTAAACTAAGTTTCATGCAACATGAGTGCTTCTAAGTTCCTCAATGAGCTTTGTACAAGTTTCACGAACTAATGAAACAACTAACAACGCGTTTCTAGGACTCTAAACCAAGTTTCATGCAACATGAGTGCTTATAAGTTCCTCAATGAGCTTTATACAAGTTTGACGAACTTATGTAACTTCTAACAACGCGTTTCTAGGACTTTAATCCATGTTTCATGTAACATGAGTAATTATAAGTGTCTCAATGAGCTTTGTACAAGTTGAAGAACTTATGAAACATTTAACAACGCTTTTCGAGGACTCTAAACAAAGTTTTATGCAACATAAGTGCTTATAAGTGTCTCAATGACCTTGGTACAAGTTTAACTAACTTCTCAAACATCTAACAACGCGTTTCTAGGACTCTAAACCAAGTTTCGTGCAACATTAGTGCTTATAAGTTCCTCAATGAGCTTTGTACAAGTTTCACAAACTTATGAAACATCTAACAACGCGTTTCTAGGACTCTAAAACAAGTTTCATGCAACATGAGTGCTTATTAATGTCTCAATGAGCTTTCTACAAGTTTGACGAATTTATGAAACATCTAACAACGCGTTTCTAGGACTCTAAACCAATTTTCATGCAACATGAGTGCTTATAAGTGTATTAATGAGCTTTGTACAAGTTTGACGAACTTATGTAACATCTAACAAAGCTTTTCTAGGAATCTAAACCAAGTTTCATGCAACATGAGTGTTTATAAGTGTCTCAATGTGGTTTGTACAAGTTTGACCAACTTGTGAAACATCTAACAACGTGGTTTCTAGGACTCTGAACAAAGTTTTATGCCACCTGAGTTCTTATAAGTTTCTCAATGAGCTTTGTACAAGTTTGACGAACTTATGAAACATCAAACAACGCGTTTCTAGGACTCTAAACAAAGTTTCATCGAACAAGAGTACTTATAAGTGTCTCAATGAGCTTTATACAAGTTTGACGAATTTATGAAACATCTAAAAACGTGGTTTCTAGGACTCTAAACCAAGTTTCATGCAACATGAGTACTTCTAAGTTCCTCAATGAGCTTTGTACAAGTTTCACGAACTAATGAAACATTTAACAACACGTTTTTAGGACTCTCAACCAAGTTTCACTGAATATTAGTGCCTATAAGTTTCTCAATGTGTTTTGTACAACTTTGACGAACTTATGAAACACCAAACAACGCGTTCCTAGGACTCTAAACCAAGTTTCATACAACATGAGTGCTTATAAGTGTCTCAATGAGCTTTGTACTAATTTGACGAACTTATGAAACATCTAACAACGTGGTTGCTAGGTCTCTAAACAAAGCTTCATGCAACATGAGTGCTTATAAGTTCATCAATGAGATTTGTACAAGTTTCACGAACTAATGAAACAACTAACAAACCGTTTCTAGGACTCTAAACCAAGTTTCATGCAACATGAGTGTTTATAAGTGTCTCAATGAGCTTTAATTGTACAAGTTTGACGAACTTAAGAAAAATCTAACAACGCGTTTCTAGGACTCTAAACCAAGTTTCATGCAACATGAGTGCTTATAAGTTCCTCAATGAGCTTTGTACAAGTTTGACGAACTTATGATACATCTAATAACGCGTTTCTAGGACTCTAAACCAAGTTTCATTCAACAAGAGTGCTTATAAGTGTCTCAATGTGGTTTGTACAAGTTTGATGAACTTATGAAACTTCTAACAACATGTTTCTAGGACTCTAAAAAAGTTTCATGCAACAAGAGTGCTTATAAGTGGCTCAATGAGCTTTGTACAAGTTTGACGAACTTATGAAACATCTAACAACACGTTTCTAGGACTCTAAACCAACTTTCATCCAACAAGAGTGCTTATAAGTGTCTCAATGAGCTTTATACACTACAAGAAAACTGGGATTTGGCGACTACATTCAGCGACTAAATCAGTAGTCGCACAATGGATGACTACGTACCGATTATAATACGACAGTTTTACGACTCCGTCAATAGAGTCGTATGGTAGTCATTAAATTGCGACTCATTATGTAGTCGGATAAATGGTCGTATAATAGCGACTAATTGATGACTATATAATTGATGTTGAAATTAGTCGATAAATTGGTGACCAAAATGCGACTAAGAGGCGATTGTTGAGGCGAGTCGTAATATAGTCGTCAATTTGTCGTCAAATATGGGCACAAAAAACACGTTTTATTATCGGTGGGTGGGTAGGTAGTTGTACTGGTTTTTTGCGACTACGAGTTTTAGTCGTAAATTAGTCGCTAAAACAACTTATATATACTCCACCATTTCACTCGATATCACTCACACATATTTCTCCCATTCACTATCTCTTTTAATTGTAAGAAAAACATGTTTTAAAATATATTTTCTTTGAAAACATACTAAATAAGGAGAGTTTTCATTAGAAAAAAGTTTTCGTTACCAAAAAATGTCGGGGAATTATAATTATAGTAATTCTCGGGAGTGGATGTATAAAAGGATAGATGAAGGTACGGGAAATTTTTCAGAAGAGTTCAAATCGGGGGTGGAGCAGTTCATGACATTTGCAAATAGTCAGCCTCTAACACAGGATAATGGCGGTAAGTTTTATTTTCCTTGTAGTGTTTGCAAAAACAATAAATTTATCCCGGGGAATAGAATTTGGAATCATTTGTTTAGCAAAGGATTTATGCCAGATTATTATATTTTGTATATGCATGGAGAGGAGATCAATATGGGGTTAGGAACGAGTCATATTGATCCAACGTATATTAGTGGGAATGAGGAAGTAGAAAATGTAGTAGAAGATAGGTATGTAGACATGGTAAATGATGCATTTCGTTATAACGTCAATGTTGATGATAATAATTATCATCAAGATAGTTATCAAAATGTAGAAGAACCGATATTTAACCATTCAAAGAAATTCTACGACTTGTTAGAAAGTGCAAAAGATCCATTATACGATGGTTGCCGTGAAGGTCACTCGCAGTTATCATTAGTTGCTCGAGTCCTCCAAAATAAGGCTGATTATAACATGAGTGAAAAGTTAGTGGATTCCGTTTGCGAATTACTAACATATTATTTACCAGAACGAAACAAGTCTACTAATTCACATTACGAGACAGAAAAGTTAATGCGAAATTTAGGCCTCCCATATTATACAATTGATGTTTGTATTAACAATTGTATGCTCTTCTAGAAAGAAGACGAAAAGGAAGATAAATGTCTCTTTTGTGGTGCACAACGATGGAAGCCTAAACAAGACCGGCGGAGAACGAAAGTGCCATATAGTCGGATGTGGTATCTACCTATCGCAGACAGATTGAAAAGAATGTATCAGAGCCACAAGACTGCGACGTCAATGAGATGTCATGCCGAGCACCAAGCAAACGAGGGAGAAATGACTCATCCTTCAGATGCGGCGGAATGGAGATATTTTCGAGAACAAAATCCTCGGTTTGCCGAAGAACCCCGAAACGTATATCTGGGATTATGTAGTGATGGGTTCAATCCATTTGGCATGTCTCGTAATCATTCTCTGTGGCATGTGATCTTGACTCCATATAATCTACCCCCTGGTATGTGCATGAATGAAGAATTTTTGTTTCTTACAATTCTGAATTCAGGGCCTAATCATCCGCGATCTAGTCTTGATGTCTTTCTCCAACCTCTTATTGCAGAGTTAAAAGAGTTGTAGTCCATTGGGATCGATGCATACGATGTGTCCTTGAATCAAAAATTTATTCTAAAGGCAGTGCTTTTGTAGACGATAAACGATTTTCCAGCGTATGGCATGTTATAAGGAAGGACAACCCATGGTAAATTGTCTTGTCCAATATGCATGGAAGATACGAAGTCTTTTTATCTACCTAATGGAAGGAAGAAGTGTTGGTTTGATTGTCATCGAAGATTTCTTCCTCATCATCATCCATTGAGGAGGAATAAAAAAGACTTTCTGAAGGGAAAAGACGCTTCTAGAGAGTACCCACCTCAATCTTTGACCGGTGATCAAAGTTATTGTGAGCGGTTGGCTGTTATAAATCCTCCGGCAACTAAAGACGTGGGTGGAAATGGTCACGAGAAGAAGATGCGTGGTTATGGTAAGGAACATAACTGGCACAAGAAAAACATATTTTGGGAGTTGCCGTATTGGAGAGACCTTAATCTTCGTCATAATATTGATGTGATGCATACGGAGAAAATTTTTTTTGACAACATCATGAATACTCTAATGAATGTGAAGGGAAAATCAAAAGACAACATCATGTCAAGATGGGATATAGAACGATTTTGTTCTCGGCCGAATTTACATGTTGACAATGGGGGTCAAGCTCCTTTCCCAACCTACACATTCACTGTAGATGCAAAAACAAGTTTATTGGAATGTGTGAAACACGCGGTCAAATTCCCAGATCACTACAAGAATTATTCGAATTAGCAACGGACAAGTCTGTTACTACGACGTTTAATTCGTTGTTATTTTCTCTATAGCAACAGACAGTTAGGAAATAAATTTGTTGCTATAGCTTTGTTACATTTCCAAATTCGTTGCTGATCGTTACCAACTTTGTAACGACCAGCAACGAATAGCAGCGAACGGTATAGTAACGAAATGTTTCGATGCTAATCTAGTCACGGATTTATCGGTATCATTTCGTTGCTAACATTGCCACAGATTAATCGTTACAACTTCGTTGCTAACATAGCCACGGATTTTTCGTTACCATTTCGTTGCTAACATAGCCACGGATTAATCGTTACAATTTCGTTACTAACCTAGCCACAGATTTGTCGTTACCATTCGTTGCTAGTTTAGCCACGAATAAGCCGTGACTATTTCGTTGCTAACTTAGCCACGAATTTACCGTTACTATTCGTTGCTAATTTAGCCACGAATAAGTCGTGATTATTTCGTTGCTAGTTTAGCCACGAATAATATGTGGCTATTTCGTTACAACTATAGCAACGAATTATTCCGATACACGTTTGGTTTTTATTTTAAAAAAATAAATCTAAAATTCTATTTTTTTTTGTTTAGAATTTAAAACATTACTACATCCAAAAGTACACTAACAAAATATTAAATTGTATCCAAATACTGAAATATGCAAAAGTACACTAAACAAAATATCCAAATACATTATCCAAAAAAAGAGTTCAAACATACACAAAAGAGGCTTAGTCCAAGTCATCGATCAAGTTAGGATCGAGTGACCTGCACCAACCCTCGAGTTTTGGATTCTGTGATGTTCCCGTTTCAGCAGTCGGAACATAACCTGGGAGTGTGGTCGAGGAGCCATTTACCTGAGGAGAGTGCGGCTGAGACGGTTGTGGTCGACGATTCTTTGGATCAACCCCAAGGGCCTCAAGAATCAGTTTCTGCGTCTCCAGAATTGTCTCCACGTTGGAGCAGACCGTCTCAACCTTTGTCTCCAACCCATCAACCCGCAACTCCATGGAGATGTTACGAACAAGAGAAGCTGGAGATGGTTCGTTGGGGTCGACGTTTATGTCCTGAGAGCTCCCAAGGATATAGTATCTTCCCTTATTAGGCTTAACATGCTGCAACACAAATGAGCAAAGAACACAAATAAGCAAACAACAAAAATGAACAATTCTGTTAAGAATGTGTGTAAGGTAACAAACACATAAGCAAGATAAAGAACAAGCAATACTAAGAATTAAATCAATTCTCATTACCTGAAGATATGTCTTGTTAATAACCCGAGAAGGAATCGATTCCCCACCTGGACTGGCCGTAGAACCTGCAGCTTCAGCTGCCTCGGCCGCAACTGCCTTAACCTCTTTCACAATTGTCTCGACTCGTTTGTCGATGAACGTACCATCTTTGCGTGTATGCGTCTTACGCACAAGCTGTGTGAAAGATGGTGGTTCTCCTGTTTCGACCATCTACAAGAAGCACAACACAACACATCAAAAACAGACCCAAACATCAACAAAGAATTCATATAACACTCATATAAAGTTGTAAAGAAACTAAACTAACTCATACAGAACTCATAATTAAACTTGTAACTTATATAACGTTCATAAACTAATCACTCATATAACATTCATAAACTAATAACTCATATAACATTCATAACTAATAATTGATTTATAAATAACAAACAATATACTAAATGGAAAAAGAACATACCATGTCATACCCTATTTTGGCAAAAGAGACTGGACCAGAACAATGCTTGCTTACCCCTAAACCATCCGGATCAGATAGCATGTTTGCAAAATTGGTGGTGGACCTACCCTGACATTCTGGTGTGTCCCATTGCTCTAACATCGTGATCCAGTGCTCCTCAGAGACGTACTTCGGCTTCTTCCCTTGCGACTTCTTCTTGTTGATTCTTTGACTGATTGATAACATTGTCTCCTTCCTCAAATAGATAGAAAACCAGACTATGGTGTGCTGGTTCCCAATAGTAATGTTGCTGAAAATAAAAGTGAAGGATTAGTTAGATATCATTACACTAACCATCACAACATAGTCTATCTATAAAATAAAAAAGTGAAACGAACAAAACAAAGAAAAGATAGATACACTGACCACAAAATCCTGCCACCATTCTTGCACTCTCTCCTCTGGAATTTGGGACCAATTCCACCAAGGAGCCATGAAATTGTTCTGCCAAGTAGTCCAGACGTATTTCTTCACCTCCGGATCAATACCAAACCTGAAATATCCAAACAATATGAATAAACACAAACAAAAATACTAAGTTAAATATAGACTTGTGTGATAAAATATTAACAAAAAAAATTAAATAATGACTTACCATAGAGCTCCATTTAGCTTCATTGGGTGGAGGACTTGCTGGTTTCTCATAGATGGAGCATTGAGGAGAGCTTCTATGCTCATTCCAGCAGCTCCTTGTGCACCAGCACCGTCTGCAGCAGCAGCTGCGTGTGCAGGAGAGCTTTGTGCAACATAGGCATTTGGAGAAGAGTGGGTTCTTTGCCTCTGTCCAAGAGCTCCCGGTGGAAAAGATGTTGGAGACTGAGAGGAAGAAGTTGATGCATTTCCTGGCGAAGGCAGACGATGCTGAGAGTGAGGCTGAGAGTAATGAAGATGTCCAGGTGGAGAACCAGTCCGTATCCTCTTACCACGCTGAGGCATATCTGCACAAGAAAGAGAAGTTAACAACTATAATGAAAGACAAAACAAAAATTAAAGACATAAGCAACATAACAATAGCTAACACCAATCGAACAGAGGCTAACACCAATCAAACGAGGCTAACACCAACCTAAAACAGAGGCTAACACCAATCGAACCCGAATCGAACCTTAATCGAACCCCAAACGAAACCTAAAGCTAGATCGCCGCGTGAGAGAAAGACAGAGAGAGAGAGAGATAGAGAGATTGAGAGAGATAGGGAGAGATCCTAACCTTCTTGTGTATGAACGGAGGTGAAGAATCGCCGGTGGAAATCGCCGGTGAAAGTGAAGGTCGCGTGAAAGAACCGCCGGGAAAGTGAAGAATCGCCGGGAAAGTGAAAAATCGCCGCCCAAGAGAAAGAGAGAGTGAATAATGGAGAAAAAGAGAAGGTCTCGTGACATTAGGTTTAATATTTTAGCAACGAAATAAACCGTGGCTATTCGTGGCTAATTTACTTTATTATAATTATAGCAACGAATAGTCACGATTTGTTTCGTGGCTGTTCCTTAGAAGTTGTTTCCATTTCTGTTTTGATTTAGAGGTTCATTGTATCGAACAAAGTTAGTGACAATTCGTTGCTGAATTATGAAGATAGCCACCAAAAGTGACGAACTATTTCGTTGTTGCGGTTTAGGGGTTGGTTGCAACGAAATGATTTGATGCTATTCACGGTAAGTCGTTGATAATTATTTAAATTAGCAACTAATTGCAACTGATGTAAGTCGTTGTAATATTTTCAAAGTTTAGGGTATGTGTTTTTTACATACAAAACCATTTCTAAAAACTTATGATTATTTTTAAACACTAAAAATCTATAGGAAAGGTTTTGACTTTTGAAGTTTTGACAAAATAATGAATATATATAAATTTAGGGTTTGATATATACATAGTCAAGTATTTTATGTAAAAATATTTGTATAAGATAATATACTTTTGAACAATGTATAAGTTTTAAAAACTTCAAAACATTTAAAAACCACATAAAAATTCATGATAATTAAAAAATTAAAACATATATACATATATATGAGTTTTAAAGCCAGAAAATAATCATATATATGAGTTTCAAAGCCACATAATAATCATATATATAAGTTTTTAAAACATTCTTATAACAACAAACAACATCATACAACATCAAAAATAAATAAACTTCATTATTACACATCTTCGACATCATCAGAAGAATCAGAATCTTCAGAAAACTCATTAGGATCAAGTTGCTCTTCGTCTAAAGGATACGGATAAACATTGTCAAAATCAGCAGGATCTTCCACGACATGCGTTGTAACCCGAACCATTGCACTAGGCGCAACAATGTGGTCGATTGTATCATCTTGCAACGCTAACAGAGCATTTTCAGAAGTTTCACGATATCCTCTTGGCACCACTTTAGTACACGCCAACCAATCATTTGACGCGCGCCCAACACGTGGATACGGGATGAAACAAACTTGGTCACAATGACCAGGCATAATAAAAGGATTTGGTACCTTTTACGCGAATCTACATCAACCACACCAGACGAGTGTTTACGCAATCCCGAACCTTCAGTATTATCAAACCATGTGCATTTAAAGACCATCGCTTTGAGTCCAGCGGCACCATGATACTCAATTTTCATGATTTCTTCTATAAGTCCATAATAATTCATATCCGTTGTACCACGAACACAAACCCCATAATTTTGTGTTTTCTTATTTTGACCGTGTCTTTGACTGTGGAAATGGTATCCCCTAGTAAAGTACATAGGCCACGAAGTGAAATTGCGCCTCGGACCTTGAATAAATTCCAACATCCACAAAGAAAATTCATAATTCTGAGATGCTTCATTAATCTACAAAATGTTAAATAAATTAGTAGCCATAATATTACAATAATTATATGATATATATGACAAAATTAAATCAAAATATTATAACTTACATAGTCTTTACACCATTGTGCATAATGGTTGTCTTTAGCATTAATCATTGCATCACTAGTGATATCGGGGGAATACTAAGCGTCATCTGCTCTCTTCAAACATCCTGAAACAAGAGAAAAATTTAATTTAGCTGTTACAGTACTTAAATAACTTAATTATCTAAATATCTAAATTTATAGCTCTCATATGGAGCAAATTCTTCAGAGTTAAGTAACAAAAACGTTTGAAGCACGTTATAATCTTCATCACTAAACCCACCACTTGTATTTTTCCTTGTAACCCTGATAAACGTAGTTTATACACTCGTTATTTCGAATTCCTTATTGTAGTATTTAAGGTGTCAATCCGAATCAGGAGCAACTAATGTAATAAACCTTATGAGAAACTACACTCAGTTTAAGCGAATTAAAAGAGTTGTTTTGATTTTGTAACCGATGGTGAATTTGCAAGAAAACAAAAGATTAATTTGACAAGTTTTTAAGATTAAATTTAAGGCAAAGCAACCAGGTTGGGGTACTTCAACGGGTGATCAACTTTCAGATTTCTAAATGTCTTTTAACAATTGTAACTTTAAGGTTTTGAAAACGTAATTTAGATCAATCCACTCCCGTGACAATGATCCTTTTTCTAACAAGTAAACTAAAACAATGCCTTGGATAGTTTAAGTTTTAGAAAACATTAAGTTCAAATCAATTAAACCACTAAACTTATTAACACAGATTCCTCGGTTAAGCTAGGTTTAGTTTTAGGATAATTGTTCAGGAACCCCACACTTTTCCCAAAGGTGAAGCTTACTGGGTTCTATCAATCGCATGGCCAATTCGATCAAAGCATTAAGAACATTACCCTAGATTAAAGTTTTATAAAGTTTAAGATCAAGACAATTACAATCCTAATGTTGATTTACCCTTTTTCCCTAACCTAATTGCCTAAGGGAAATTACTCACTAAACATAAATAAAATCAAAGAGAGATATGGATAGAAGAAACTCTGTTATTGAAATCGTTATTGAAAATCTGATCTTCCAAGGTCAAATCAAAACAAGCAAAATCATGCTTCAAAAGCAAGAACAAAGTCTCAAATCAAGATGATAACAAGAACAAGTCTTGTCAAAAGATAAGATGATATCAAAAAAAACAAGAACACAAAGTGAAAGATCAAGTCTAAACAAAAGATAAGATGATATCTAAAAATCAAACAAAAACGTCTTGGGCCTTCAGAAAACATCTTGGGCCTTTTTTATTCTGTTTTTTCGCAGCCAATATCGACCAGAATCTGGTCGATACACTTGGTCGATATCGACCAGATTTCTGGTCGATACGACAAATCGGTATTCCGCAGCAGATTGACCCGTCGTCAGTAAAACTAGAATAACTTTAGATCTAACCGTTGAAAGCATCTCAAACCACCTCCAAATGAAAGCTAACATCCGTGGCTATCTTGTGGTAAAATTTCATAAAGATCTAACGGTGGGAACGTCTTGGACGAGTGTATTTCTGAAGCTTTTCGTCTGTCTTCGATATCGACCAAACTCCATCGATACCATAGGTCGGTATGAGTTTCCTCCCAATATCGACCAGTTGTTGGTCGATACCATAGGTCGATATGACCTTATTTCCCTCTTCTTTGCCTTTTCTTCGCGTCTCGACCACAGCTAATCGGTACAAGTCACCGATATGGTCGTTTTTGCCACTTTAAGCTCTTTTTCCTCGCCTTTTTGGCACTTTGGCACTCTTGGACCTGAAAACACATGAACAAACACAAATGCAACCTATATGACACTAAATGCAATCTAAATGTGTTAGTTCTAATGCATAAATCAACGTAAAAACATGCAAAATATACAACATATCAAACCCGTCCACTGTGATAGAAGATATTTGGCACCTCTGCATCATAGGTAAATCGAATTTCTCCAGGACCACTATAATATGAATCACGAAGAAGTTCTGTGTTTTCGTAATAATTGGTTGCCACACATTTGCAACAATGGAACCTCCAATACGAGCTTTATTTTTAACCTTTTTCAAATGATACATGTACCTCTCGAAAGGATACATCCACATGTATTGGACCGGACCACCCAATGCAGCTTCATCCGGTAGATGCACGGGTAGATGTTCCATGACGTCAAAGAACGATGGAGGAAATATTTTCTCCAAATTGCACAACTTCAAAGCGATATTTTCCTTCAAAATTTCGACATCCTCTACCCTTAACATTCTAGCAGAAATATCCCGGAAAAAAGTGCGATTTCTACATATGTACATAAAACATATATAAGTATACGATACAAAAAATATTACTCATCTATGTAAGATAATAGTATATACCTGAAATACCTGTGTGGACATTTTTCGGCAAAGGTTCTGCAAACGCAAATGGGAACAAGCGTTGCATAATGACATGACAATCGTGGCTTTTTAGCCCAGACAATTTTCCATTGTTTTCGTCAACACATCGACTGAATTTTGATGCATAGCCATCAGGGAATCTAATATCCTTTTTTCAACCATGCCAAAAAACTCTTCTTCCCTTGATTGGATAATCTAAAAATTGGAATCGGAATACTCCCGTCGTCATTAATCTCCAAATCTGGTCTTTTGCATATCGCAGGAAGATCCATTCTAGATTTGATATTGTCTTTTGTCTTCCCTGGTGCATTCAAAATCGTGTTGATAAGATTATTGTAAAAGTTTTTCTCGATGTGCATGAAGTCTAAATTATGCCTCAATAACTGGTCCTCCCAATAAGGCAAGTCCCAAAATATACTCTCTTCACCCAATTATGGTAATCGCCATAACCATCGATCGTTCTACTCGGATTATCATGTCCTTGACCTTCGCAATCAACAGTTTTGCACAATCCTCGGATGCTCTCAATTCTTTCGCATAGAATTTCAGTACCTGTCAACCACGGTGGAGCATTATCCCGAACTGATGAACCTCGCTTAAATGCTTTGATATTTCGTCGATAAGGATGATCATGGGGCAAATGTCTTCTGTGACAATCGAACCAACTATGTTTCCTTCCATTCGGTAACCAAAATGCTTTTGTTTCATCCATACAATACGGACATGCTATCCGACCATGCGTAGTCCAACCAGAAACCATTCCATACGCCGGAAAATCGTTTATCGTCCACATCAAAGCAGCTCTCATTGTAAAATTTTGCTTCCTCGAAATATCATAAGCAAGAACCCCGTCGGTCCATAACATCTGCAACTCTTCGATCAATGGTTGTAGATAAATATCTAGACTTTTCTTCAGATGTTTAGGCCCATGCCCAAAATGGCCAAGAAGAAATATTCTCTCTTCATACACATACCAGGAGGCAAATTATATGGAGTAACAATGACAGGCCATACTGAGTGTGCCTCCCCATTCATACCAATTGGATTAAACCCATCTGTTGCCATGCCAAGATATATATTACGACTTTCAGCAACAAATCCAGGATATACCTCATTAAAATGCTTCCACGCTGCTCCGTCTGATGGGTGATGCATTTCTCCTTCAGGAGACACATGTTCTGCGTGCCATCGCATATGAGCAGCGGTCCCTTGCATTTAATACAACCTCTTCAGTCGATCTGCGATAGGTAGATAAAACATTCGTTGCTTCGGTATATTCTTCCCTTTTCCATTGTTGGCATGATACCTATCTTTATTACAGAAACGACAACGCGAAAGCTCTCGATCTTCGGACTTCCAGAAGAGCATGCAATTATCCTCGCACACGTCAATCTTATGAACCGGTAATCCCAATGAACGCGTTAACTTTTTGGTCTCATAGTATGACTCTGGAGCATTATTTGGCTGTGGAAGAATGCGTTTATATGTTTGTGTGATTTCATCAACGCATGCCTCCGCCAGATTGTGATTAGTCTTTATCTTCATAACACGCGATGCCAGATACAATTGTGATATTCCTTCAACACACCCTTCGTAGAGCGGTTGACTAGCAGCTTCAAAAGCTTGATAAAGGCTATCGTTAATTGGTTCTTCCTCAACATTTTGCTGAAATTCGTCTTCTATTCTGATACCTTCTTGACCCATGTTAACCTCATCATATGGAACTTCAGTGTTAACATGACCATCAAACGTTTCTTCTTCTTCGTGTCCAAAGTGCGTCGGCATCGAAGATTCTCCAACATCATAACAATTTTCTCCATGGCTTGTCCAAATGTAATAGTTTTCTTTAAACCCTCTCCTTAATAAGTGTTTAGAAACTGTAAAAGCATCTCGCTGCTTCAAATTTCTACACCGAACACAAGGACAAGGCATAGATCCACGGACTTCAAAAGAAGCTTGATTGCAAGAGAAATTTATGAAAGTGTTAACACCCTCTCTAAATTCTTCAGAAACGTCATTTGTGTTTTGATCTATATGATGATCCATCCATTCTCTTGGATGAAAGAAATTTGTCATTTATTTTCTATGTAGATGAAATTGATGAAGAAAGAAAGAATGAGATTTCTTGAGTTATACAAGGTATGGTGCTTTATGTTTTTAATTTAGCAACTGTTAGTAACTGAATAATTTCGTTGCTAAGTTAAGTTTTAATCAGAACCACTCATATAGCCACAAATAGCAACGAAACAAATTAGTGGCTAATTTCGAATAATTATCCTGACAACTTTCGCGTGATGTGAAAATTATAAATTTAGCAACGACTATTTCGTTACTAATCGTGGCTATATTAGCAACGAAATAGCAACGCACCGACGTCGTTACAATTTTGCAACGAAATACCCACGAAAAAGTTTCGTTACCACTTTTCGTTGCTACTTCCTTGTTATTTCCTTGCTTTTTTGGTATCGAAATGCATCGGAATTGTTATTTCGTTACTGGGTTAATTTTCGTTGCTTTTCGTTGCTTTTCGTGGCTTTTCTGGATTTAGCCACAAACACTTCCTCACCAATTCGTTGCTATACAAATAAATTCTTGTAGTGGATGGTTATGCATCAGATTTACCTAGTTCTGTTGATATGGAGAATGGAAAGTTTTCAGGCATGAAAAGTCATGATTGTCATGTTTTTATGGAGCGACTACTACCATTTATCTTTGCAGAACTCTTACCCCGAAACGTCCACCTCGCTTTATCAGGTAATAATAATTACTTTTTGTTCTTCATATATTTTTACTTTTAATTATGTAGGATCAATTAAATATCTAGACACCAAAGAATCGTAAATTAGGTGGGAGGACTTATTTACACTTTTATTAGGTCTGACACAAATCTGATATATGGGTTGGACGAAAATACCCCTATGACATCGCAGTGAAAAGTGACGGTAGGGGACAAGTGTACTGTATGTGCAGAACAAGAAGATTCAGAAAATATCTAGCCACTTGCCGCATTAAATGCTCTGATTTGGGCGGGAAGTTATTAAATTCGGCGCTAATAATGTTATCCGCTAATAATATTATTAACGATAACAATTTAGTTAGCGCTAACCAAGTTCATGGCGCTAATAATTTTGTTATTGTCAAAAAATAAAAGTTGACTCATTAGAATTATGAGTGAATTTTTACTAGATTATGCTAAATTAATGTTAGATTATGACTAGATTTTTGCTTAAACAAAAAAATATGATTGGATTTTGCTACAATATTCTTTCATATTGAATAACTTGTCATGGTAACATTAACATGACAACTTCACATATAAATAGTGAACAAAGATAGAATCTCTACCATTTCTGGTTCGAGGTAAGCCAATCACAAAGTCCATAGATATGTTATTCCAAGGATGAGAAGGTATAGGCAAAGGGGTGTACAAACCGTGTGGTTGAACCTTACTCTTAGATTGTTTGCATGTGATGCACCTAAGATAGATTTTATCCACGTCTCTTCTCATCTGAGGCCAATAGAAGTAAGCTTGGAGACTATCTAAGGTCTTGGCGACTCCAAAGTGTCCGACTAATCCCCTCCATGTGCTTTTCTTACTAATATCTCTCGGACAGATCCACTAGGTACACAAAGCTTGTTGTTGTAGAACAAGTACCTATCATGTCTAAAGAAACTATCATACGCAAACTTAGCACATTTTAAGTATGATTCACCAAACTTTGAATCTGATTCAAATAAGTCCTTTATCTTCTCAAAGCCAATTAGCTTAGAGTGCAATTCAGAGATTAGAGTGTACCTTCTAGACAATGTGTCGGCTACGACATTGTCCTTACCTTTCTTATACTTGATTACGTATGGAAACGTCTCAATGAACTCGATCCAAAAACCATGCCTCTTGTTAAGTTTCCGTTGGCCTTTGAGATGATTGAGGGACTCATGGTCGGTGTGAATGAAAAACTCCTTCGGCCATAGGTAGTGTTGCCAAGTCTATAACGCCCTTACCAATGAATATAACTCCTTGTCTTAAGTGGGATAATTAATGGTGGCTCCTCCTAGTTTCTTGCGAAAGTAGGCAATTGGTCTGTTGTCTTGCATTAAAACAGCTCAATACCTACACCACAAGCATCGCACTCAATTTCAAAAGTCTTGACAAAATTAGGTAAGATAAGTAAAGGGGCGTTGATAAGCTTCTCTTGGAGGCTTTGCGCATCTCCCCATCTGAAACCGACGTCCTTCTTGATAACTTTTGTTAATGGGGCCGCGATAGTGCTAAAGTCCTTGACAAAGCGCTTATAGATGTCGGCTAGTCCATGGAAGCTCCTGACTTCTTGAATGGTGCTTGGTCTCGACCATTCTTTGATTGCCTTGATCTTCTCCTCATCTACCTTAACACCTTCTGTACTCACAAAAAAACCTAAGAATACAATATGATTAGTGCAAAAAGTACATTTGTCTAAGTTAGCAAAGAGATTCTCCCTTCTTAGGACATCGAGGACAGATTGTATATGGCCAAGGTGCTCGGCTAGGCTCTTGCTGAAGATCAGGATGTCAACAAAGGAGACCACCACAAATACACCTATAAAAGTCCAAATGGCATCACAAGCCACTCATACAAGCCTTGTTTAGTCTTGAAGGCTGTTTTCCATTCATCAACCTCCTCCATCCTAATCTAATGGTAACCACTCTTAAGATCAATCTTAGAGAACACGTTAGAACCACACAATTCATCTAACATATCATCTAATCTAGGAATAGGGTGGCGATACTTCACCGTAATGTTGTTGATGGTTTGGCAATCAACACACATACGCCATGATCCGTCCTTCTTTGGCACAAGTAGAACATATACAACACATGGACTCATGCTCTCTCGGATATGACCTTTGCTCATCAGCTCCTCAACTTTCTTATGAAGTTCCTTGGTCTCCACCGGATTGGTCCTAAAGGAGGTCGGTTTGGAAGAGCTGAGTCGGGTACTAGATGAATCTGGTGCTCTATGCCGCGGATTGGAGGCAAGCCTGGTGGAATCTCCTTAGGAAAAATGTCATAATAGTCCTGCAAAAGCTTAGACATTCCACTAGGTAACTCCTATTTAGGGTTAATACTAACAAGAGTCTCCATATACACAAGCATTAGCATAGGGTAATCAGATTTTAAGAGCTTAGTCACTTACCTATACCTATGATTGATGTAGAGACTTGTGTTAAGGATTGGTTCCTTCTCTTTTTCCTCATTGAGCTTGACATACAATTTGTCTCGATACACTTCGCTTGGTGTGAGGGAGGCTAAGGTGATCTTTCTGCCTTTAAAGTCAAAAGAGTGCTTGTTAGTGTAGCCATCATGTAGGACCTTATGATCAGATTTCCACGGCCCCCCTAACAATACATGGCTGGAACACATAGGTATCACATCACAAAGCACTTCATCCTCATACTTTCCATTAGAAAAAGACACTTTGACTTAGTGCGTCACCGTTAAGGCACCACTTTCATTCAACCATTGTAGCTTGTATGGACGTGGATGAGATATGGTTTCCAGGCTTAACTTCTTAACCATGAGCTAACTAGCTGCATTAGTACAACTCCCACCGTCTATGATAAGACTACACACCTTGCCTTTGACGATGCACCGTATGTGAAAGATGTCTATTTGCACCAGTTCCTTTGGTTGGTTTTGCACACTCAACGTCCTCCGAGTAACTAACATCTCACCAACAACTACCTCTTCTTCTTCTTCTTCTTCTTGGTAAGAGTCAGAATCTTGTGGCACTATATCTCCGTTGTCAAGCGTAAAGAACACCTTCGTGTTTGGACAATCTCTGAAGCACCTAACATTGCTTGAGGAGGTACCACTACGAGCTTTGAAATCAGATTTACCCTCCTCTTTAATTGTGGTAGTTGGCTTGGCATCCTTGGTGTAGGCTGGTTTGTTGGCGATGAACTCTCTTGGATTGTTGGTGCTGGATGAGAAGCTAGGCTTGACGTATCTCCTCTTGTTCTGACTTTTAACCAATTCAGCCTTGTGGACAAGCTCCTCACGGTCTACATAATTTTTTAGTTCCACCTTATCTTGAATATCTCCGCCAAGTCCACCCATAAATGTAGCCATCATGACCTCGTCATCTTCTTCTAGGACAGCCCTAATGAGAAGTGTTTCCATCTCCTGAAAGTAGTCCCTCACGGTGCTGGAACCTTGAGTAAGCTTTCTTAGCTTGTTGAGGATCTCTCGGTGGTAGTGGCTAGGCACAAAACGTTTCCCATGTGTGTAGTGAGTTGAGGCCAAGTGGTGATAGGCAAGTCATTGTGACGATTTCTGGTGGTGCAAAGTTGATCCCACCAAAGAAGAGCATAGTCACTGAACTCCGAGATAGCTATCTTCACTTTGTTTAGGCGTAGGTGTCATGACAAAGGAAGCTCGACTCAATTTTCCTCTCCCAATCCAAGTAGGCTTCAGGATCATTCTTGCCTTGGAAAGGAGGAAGCTTGGCTTTGATGTGCTTCAGTTGATTCCTCTTTGGATCTCTACGTTCATCCCTATCACGCATATCACGTCTATAGCTCCTCCTACTACGATCTGAGGCGTTGGAGTTGTAGTAATCTTCCACGGAGTCGACATAGATGCGTTGGCCAGTAATTATCTATGTTATGTGGTTATGACCATCATGTGCTCGATGTCTTGGAGCTCTTGCTTCTTGCTCAGTAGGTTCAGCAGGAGCTTGATGCCTCGGTGCCCTTGGCTCCCCATTTCCATTGATCGGATTGATGTTGCGGATGGCTCTGAATCTTGATGTGCCCGCAATGCCTTTACCCTTGGAAATCCGCATAGCCTCCGATGGAGTTGGTGTGTGCTCACTCTCAGATTCTGAAGTCACCTCCTTGGCTCGTTGTTCACGTTCTAGGATTAGGTGTTGTTGAATCTGTAGAGGGAGTTGTTGAGTTGACGCCTCGCTGATTTGAGTCGCTATAAGCTTCTTTAGGTCGTCCATAGTCTCAATGGGAAGTTCCATGTACCTGTTTCACACACAAACAATTTAAAGTAAGATGTTTAAAGATGGATTTTAGCACGTAAAAGTGTAGAAAGACTCAGATTAATATCATAATCTCTTGCAAAGTAAACAAGACGTGATGATCAGGTTTTAAAAGGTGTTGAACAAGATTTCAAGGTAGCGCATAAGTAATTTCAATGGACATGCAATGGTCTATGATCAATAGCAAGCAATGTTGCAACATAACAAATCACACTCTATGAAAAATCAGAAAAAAGGAAATTGATAAACATAAAGTACAAAAGAAATCGATAAACAGAAAGCAAAAAGGAAATTGAACAAGTGTTTTGTGTAAATCTAGCACCCTAACTTGTAGCCGTCAAGATGAAAGACACACGAACACTAAGAACATGATGATGGAATAAAACAATAACTAAAACAGAAACAAGAACACAATGATTTAATGATGATCAAGCAAATCCGATATAACTCAAACAATCAAACAGATTAAAGATCACGCAAGCAGGATAGTCAAGACAGAGTTTAAAAACGATTATAACTCATTCAAAGATCAAGAACACAAGTTGCTCTATCAATTAACAGTTTTGAATCACGAAATCAGTCAGTTCTATCAAGCTATCAATCGATTAAAAGCTATAAACTTGCAGGAACAGTCCAAAAAAACAGAGATATCAATCGTACAAAAGAAGTTCAAAGGAAGTGAATAACGATTCACACAAGTTATTAAACAAAGCAGACTTAATCGATGAGGAAAGAGACAGGACAACTCAGCCTTTTTGGTTCAGAGTTGGCTCTGATACCACGTGATACACTCTCCCTAGAAGGATCTTCTCTCTGGACGTGGTTGAGCAATGAACTAAGTGATGTGGTGAATGAATAAGATGGTGGCGTTAGTATGGTGTACAAAACAGGGTGATATGGTGTTGTGGAAGTGTGTATGTGGTGATGAACACTTAGCAAGTGATGATAATCTTGCTAAGAGTACGAAGATCTCCAATTCAGCGAACAACTTGGAGGAGATCGGACCTAGAGACTAGGTCGTTGAGCGAAACTTTTGTAAAGAGTTTTGTATATTAAGTTTGCTGCCTTGACATGAAGAATAGGCGGCCATATAAAGAGAAGAGCACACACGCTCTTTCTCCTTCGGGCTGCGCACAATCCAAAAAAAGGAAAGTGCGAAAAACAGCACAATGTTTACATTAAAACAGAAAAACAACAAGTAGTTTAGGATAGAATGGCGAGTAGTTTTTAGTGTTCTCGCCTAACACTCTTCAAGCTATGATTACTAAGGGACCGACGTAGCGTTCTTCTTGGCCTCGTTAAAACCCAGTGGGAAATAGTACCAAGCGAGACACTTACTCTACTTAGCTCTCATAGCTTGGTCTTCTTACTTAGGCGTGATTATGGATGTTGAAGAAGCCCCCTGCTGCTTCACCTCCTAGCTCCTCCTTCATCATCATTGCATACACATCTCTAGCTAACTCCTTAGCTCTTGATCTTGTGATAACTCCTTTTTGTTCTTGAGTTGCTTCCATCTCCTTTTCCTCATCATCAGCATCCATGATCATATCAATAATTGTCTCAATGACCTTGGTACAAGTTTCACTAACTTATGAAACATGTAACAACGTGGTTTCTAGTATTCTAAACCAAGTTTAATGCAACATGAGTACTTCTAAGTTACTCAATGAGCTTTGTACTAGTTTCACGAATTAATGAAATATCTAACAACGCGTTTTTAGGACTCTAAGGCAAGTTTCATACAACATTAGTGATTATAAGTGTCTCAATGAGTTTTATACAAGTTTGACGAACTTATGAAACATGCAACAACACGTTTCTAGGACTATAAACCAAGTTTCATACAACATGAGTGCTTATAAGTGTCTCAATGAGCTTTGTACTAGTTTGACGAACTTATGAAACATCGAACAACATGGTTGCTAGGACTCTAACCAAAGTTTCATGCAACATGAGTGTTTATAATTGTCTCAATGAGCTTTGTACAAGTTTGACGAACTTATGAAACATCTAACAACGTGGTTTCTAGGACTCTTAACCAAGTTTCATGCAACATGAGTGCTTCTAAGTTCCTCAATGAGATTTGTACAAGTTTCACGAACTAATGAAACAACTAACAACGCCTTTCTTGGACTCTAAACCAAGTTTCATGCAACATGAGTGCTTATAAGTTCCTCAATGAGCTTTATACAAGTTTAACGAACTTATCAAACTTCTAACAACGCGTTTCTAGGACTCTAATCCAAGTTTCATGCATTATGAGTGATTATAAGTGTCTCAATGAGCTTTGTACAAGTTGACAAAGTTATGAAACATTTAACAACGCTTTTCGAAGACTCTAAACCAAGTTTTATGCAACATAAGTGCTTATAAGTGTCTCAATGACCTTGGTACAAGTTTCACTAACTTATGAAACATCTAACAACGCGTTTCTAGTAATCTGAACCAAGTTCCATGCAACATGAGTGTGTATAAGTGTCTCAATGAGCTTTGTACAAGTTTGACGAATTTATGAAACATCTAACAACGCGTTTCTAAGAATCTAAACCAAGTTTCATGGAACATGATTTCTTATAAGTTCCTCAATGAGCTTTAATTGTACAAGTTTCACGAACTTATGAAAAATCTAACAACGCGTTTCTAGGACTCTAAACCAAGTTTCATGCAACATGAGGTCTTATAAGTGCCTCAATGATCTTTGTACAAGTTTCACCAACTTATGAAAAATCTAATAACGCATATTCTAGGACTCTAAACCAAGTTTCATGTAACATGAGTTCTTATTAGTGCCTCAATGATCTTTGTACAAGTTTCACAAAAGTATGAAACATCTAACAACACATATGGTAGGACTCTAAACCATGTTTCATGCAACACGAGTTCTTTTAAGTGTCTCAATGATCTTTGTAAAAGTTTCATAAACTTACGAAACATCTAACAACGTGATTTTAGGACTTTAAACCAAGTTTCATGCAACATGAGTTCTTATAAGTTTCTCAATGACCCTTCTACAAGGTTCACGAACTTATGAAACATCTAACAACTAATATTCTAGGACATTAAACAAAGTTTCATGCAACATGAGTGGTTACTAGTGCCTCAATGATCTTTGTACAAGTTTCACGAACTTACGAAACTTCTAACAACCCATATTGTAGGACTTTAATCCAATTTTCATGCAACATGAGTTTTTATAAGTGCCTTAGTGCTCTTTGTACACGTTTAACCAAATAATGAAACATATAACAACGCATATTCTAGGACTCTAAACCAAGTTTCATGCAACATGAGTTATTATAAGTGTCCCTATGATCTTTGTCCAAGTTTCACAAACTTATGAAACATCAAAGAACGCATTTTCTAGGACTCTATACCAAGTTTCATGCAACATGAGTTCTTATAAGTGCCTCAATGAACGTTGTACAAGTTTCACACACTTACGAAACATCTAACAACGTGATTCTAGGACTCTAAACCAAGTTTCATGCAACATGATGTCTTATAAGTGCCTCAATGATCTTTGTACAAGTTTGAAAAACTTACGAAACATCAAACAAGGCATATCTAGGACTCTAAACCAAGTTTTATGCAACATGAGTACTTACTAGTGCCTCAATGATCTTTGTACAAGCTTCACGAACCTACGAAAATTCTAACAACGCACTCATAAGCTCGTTAAATTTCTACAAAGCTCATTAAGACATTTATAAGCACTCATGTTGCATGAAACTTGGGTTAGAGTCCTAGAAACGCGTTGTTAGATGTTTCATAATTCGTCAAACTTGTACAAAGCTGATTGAGAAACTTATAAGTAATCATGTTGCATGAAACTTGGTTTAGATTCCTAGAAACCACGTTGTTAGATGTTTCATAAGTTCGTCAAACTTGTATAAAGCGCATTGAGACACTTATAAGCACTCATTATGCATGAAACTTGTTTTAGAGTCATAGAAACCGTGTTCTTAGATGTCTCATAAGTTCGTCAAACTTGTACAAAGCTCATTGAGACGCTTATAAGCACTCATGTTGCATGAAACTTGGTTTAGAGTCGTAGAAACGCGTTGTTATATGTTTCATAAGATTGTCAAACTTGTACAAAGCTAAGTGGGACACGTATAAGCACTCATGTTGAATGAGGCTTGGTTTAGAGTCATAGAAACGCGTTGTTAGATGTTTCATAAGTTCGTCAAACTTTAACAAAGCTCATTGAGGAACTTAAAAGCGCTCATGTTGCATGAAACTTGGTTTAGAGTCCTAGAAACGTGTTGTTAGATGTTTCATTAGTTCGTGAAAGTTGTACAAAGCTCATTGGGGAACTAATAAGAACTCATGTTGCATGAAACTTGGTTTAGTGTCCTAGAAACACGTTGTTAGATGTTTCATCAGTTCGTGAAACTTGTACAAAGCTCATTGAGGAACTTATTAGCACTCATGTTGCATGAAACTTGGTTTAGAGTCCTAGAAACGCGTTGTTAGATGTTTCATAAGTTCTTCAAACTTGTACAAAGATCATTGAGGAACTTATAAGCACTCATGTTGCATGAAACTTGGTTTAGAGTCCTAGAAACGTGTTGTTAGATGTTTCATAAGTTCTAAGTTCCTCAATGAGCTTTTTACAAGTTTACGAACTTATGAAACATATAACAACGCGTTTCTAGGACTCTAAACCAAGTTTCATGCAACATGAGTGCTTATAAGTGTCTCAATGAGATTTGTACAAGTTTGACGAACTTATGAAACATCTAACAACGCGTTTCTAGGACTCTAATCCAAGTTTCATGCAACATGAGTGCTTATAAGTGTCTCAATGAGCTTTGTAAAAGTTTGAAGAACTTATGAAACATCTAACAACGCGTTTCTAGGACTCTGAACCAAGTTTCATGCAACAAAAGTGTTTATAAGTGTCTCAATGAGCTTTGTACAAGTTTTACGAACTTAGAAAACATCTAATAACGCGTTTCTAGTACTCTAAGCATAGTTTCATACAACAAGAGTGCTTATAAGTTCCTTACTGAGCTTCATACAAGTTTGACGAACTTATGAAACATCTAACAACGTGGTTTCTAGGACTCTAAACCAAGTTTCATGCAATAAGAGTTCTTCTATATTCCTGAAACAACTAACACCGCGTTTCTAGGACTCTAAACTAAGTTTCATGCATAATTAGTGTTTATAAGTGCCTCAATGAGCTTTGTACAAGTTTGACGAACTTATGAAACTTCTAACAACGCGTTTCTAGGATTCTAATTCAAGTTTAATGTTACATGACTGATTATAAGTGTCTCAATGAGTTTTGCACAAGTTGATGAACTTATAAAACATTTAACAACGCTTTTCAAGGAGTCTAAACCAAGTTTTATGCAACATAATTGCTTATAAGTGTCTCAATGACCTTGGTACAAGTTTCACTAAATTATGAAACATCTAACAACGCGTTTTTAGAACTCTAAACCAAGTTTCATGCAACATGAGTGTTTATAAATGTCTTAATGAGCATTGTACAAGTTTGACGAATTTATGAAACATCTAACAACGCGTTTCTAGGACTCTAAACCAAGTTTCATGCAACATGAGTGCTTATAAGTTCCTCAATGAGCTTTGTACATGTTTTACGAACTTATGAAACATCTAACAACGCGTTTCTAGGACTCTAAACCAAGTTTCATGCAACTTGAGTGCTTATAAGTGTCTCAATGAGCTTTGAACAAGTTTGACGATGTTATGAAACATCTAACATTGTGTTTCTAGGACTCTAAACCAAGTTTCATCCAACCTGAGTTGTTATAAGTGTCTCAATGATCTTTGGACAAGTTTCACAAACATACGAAACATCTAAAACTGCATATTCTAGGACTCTAAACCAAGTTTCAAGCAACATGTGTTCTTATAAGTGTTCTTACAAGCAAAATTTATTAACGCATATTCTAGGACTCTAATCTAAGTTTCATGCAATATGAGTGCTTATTAGTGCCTCAATGATCATTGTACAAATTTCACAAACTTTTGAAACTTCTAACAACGCTTACTACAGGACTCAAATCCAAGTTTCACGCAACATGAGTTCTTATAAGCTCCTCAATGATCGTTGTACAAGTTTCACAATCTTATGAAACATCTAACAGCGCATACGAAACACCTAATAACGCACACGAAAATTTTCGTGGGTATTTTGCCTAATTTTTCGTGGGTAAGCCACGAAAAGCCACGAAAAATTTTCCTGGGATATTAGCCACGAAAATCCCACGAAAATTCTCCTGGTATATTAGCCACGAAATACCCACAAAAATTTTCGTGGCAATTTACCCACGAAAATTTTCGTGGGTTTTTCGTGGCTTATGAAAATACCCACGAAAAACCCACGATAATTTTTGTGGGTCAATTGCCACAAAAATTTTCGTGGGTATTTCGTGGGTGCTCGACAAACCACGGAAAACCCACGAAAATTTCCGTGGGTAGTCTGAAATTTTTTAAAAAAAAAAATAATTCAATTTTGATTTATGAAATTATAAATTTAAAAATTAAAATTAAAACAGAATTAGAACCGCAAAAGCAAATAGTTTAACAAAATTCAAAGTTATATAAATTAAAATTTTTTTTTGCAAAATACAAAAAACTACATGTTATAATCAAAATTCCCAAGCGAGTTCAGATGGGTTGTGTTGAACTCCTCGAGCTGGATCCCGCCTTGAGGCACTATAGTCGGGTCTAGCGTGCCCTAACTCTGGTCTTTTGAGTCCTGCGGGACTTGACCCGACCCCGTCGAGCTTCCAGCTTCAAGGCGATCTAACCTTTCTTGACTGCTAGTCTTGAACGCTTCGAATTCACCGCGCATAACCTCTTGTGTCGAAGACGGATAATGGGGGTACGGTTGGTAGAACTGCATCTTCGCACTACCTACGCCGTAGGCCTCAACGTATTTCGGGTTGACCTTCTGCACATTTAAACATTACATCATTAATACGAAAACATACAAAAATTTATAGCAATAGAAAATGAAAAAGATTTACCTCTAAATATAAACGGTTGACTCGTTGAGTATAAGACTCTTCACCCGGTGAATAAGCCGTACTCGACGTACCTTCGTACGGAGAAGCCTCTTCTTCAACCGCCCTAACGATTCCCTCAATGTAGGGATCACCGAATGTGCCATCAGGGCGTCGATGTGTCTTCTTGACTAAATCAAGAAGAGAGTAATCCCGGGATTGGGAATCCTCTTGTTGCTGTATTTGTTAAAATTCAAATTTACACGTTAATGTTACATTTATTCATATGTATATTAATGTATTTATAAAACTTACCATATTATAATTGATTTTCGAGAATGAATTGGGGTCGCCGTAGTGGACGTGCATTGTACTCCCGTCTATAGGAGTTTGACGGCTTGTTGCCGCCTTCTCACTTTTCAATTTGGCTTTGGGAGTATTCCACTCTGCCAAAAGGCGGACCCAATCTTCATTGCTAATATAAGTAGGTCGAACTCCCTTTCTGTGCTTCCTACTTATTTCCTCCCCGATTCCCTTCTTTGTCTTTTCCTTCCACTCGAAAAAGACAAGATCCTCGTGCGAGGGATCCCAATAATAATTTGCCTACAACTCGAAACCAAAATTATTAGTATAAAAGTTTACACATTAAACGATTAAATATTTTAAAACTGTGACTTACCACGAATGATCCCCACCAGCTTTCAATTTTGTCGAGTTGATTTTTTTTAACGTCGGTCCAATTTTTCCATGGACCCCAGAAATTACCTTGCCACGTCTTTCTAATAAAATTGTTAACGAAGTCATCGATCCCAATCCTTAATAAAAATTTGTAAATCGTCATAAATACATTTTATAACACAATGCATAATATGTATATAATTGCAAAAAAATAAGATGATTAAATACAATAGTGCTCCATTTTCCTTTTGAGGATGGAGGAAAGGTTGCGATCTCCTATAAGGCGATTGGTATACCGCTTGTAAGCGATAACGATACTCAGCAGAAGCACCTAAGGCAGATTGGGGGAGACCCAGCTGCGGCCTACTAGAACGAGATTGTGTACCCCTAGACGAAGACATAACTACAAATAGAACCTAACAATCAAATTTTAAAACACACAAACAAACATAAATTTAAGTACAAAAACATGGCATCACAAACTTTAAAACACTAATCAAGGAAATATATTTTGAAATTAGTGTTTTAAATTTCACATATATTAAGTTAATTAAACAAAGATATTTTAAGTGAAATTCACATATTTTGTCCCATATGATTAATGTTTTAAAATTTATACTAAATTCATTACAAAGACAATACTAGAAAGTTTAAGAAAAATAAACAATTATAGAAAGACAAAATCCCTAAGATTTGTAAAGGAGAAAATTGTTACAATTGTATAATTTTTAAGTTTAAATTGTTTATGACCATATAATTATGAATGACCTTATAATTATTTATGTCCTTATAATATATATATTTTATATTTTCCTAATTAAACATTCATAACCTAATCAAACTACAAGATCTAATAAAACTACAAGATCTAAACAACAAGATCTAAATCAAATATAATCAACAACATTCATTATATAATGGTAAAACAACATAATCAACAACAAGATCCATGAATTTTTGTTGATTAACATAAACAACATAATAAACAACAAGATATAACAAGATCAAAAACTAAAATCAAACAACAATTATCATAATTCCACAACAATCAAAATTCAAACAACAAAATAAACATATATAAGTTAACCTGAAGAAATAGCCGGAGTTTTGCCTGAAATCGCCGGAGAAATCGCCTGAAATCGCCTTAAATCGCCGGATTTTCTAAAAACTTATCAAAAAATGATAACCAGCGGCGGAAATTAGGTCTGCGCGTAGAGGACGAAGTACCCACGAAAAAGCCACGAAAATTTTCGTGGGTACTTAAAAAAGCCACGAAAAAGCCATGAAAATTTTCGTGGGTACGAGAAAGCCACGAAAAACCCACGAAAATTTTCGTGGGTAACACAAAGCCACGAAAAAGCCACGAAAATTTTCGTGGGTGCTTTTTTATACTTAAAAAAAAATTACATAATGTTTTTATTTAATAATATAACACATTACAATACTTAATAATTTAACATAGAACTTGTTAAAACTTATAAACTGACGCATTAGAGAATTTAAAATATTAAACATATTAAACATTTTAAACATTATAGACTACAAACTTATTAGAATTTTTTCTTTCCCTTTTGTTTTTTTTCTGGAGAATATAAAACTTCGTCACACATCCTTTGGATTGCATCAAGATCTAAATTTAAGTTAGGGCTCTCTGGTCTTTGGGCAAAATCATCATCATAGTAATGATCCTTGCAAGCCTTAGAAGAACTTTCACTGTAGGTATCAGTTAAATCGTCACACAATTTCCTTTGGATTGCATCAAGATCTAGATTTAAATTAGGGCTTTCTGGCCTTTGTGCAAAATCATCATCATAGTATTGACCATATGATTCACTTACAGGGCTTCCACCGTAAGTATCTGACTTTAATTGAGATGGTTGTAGCTCTTCAATTTCTTTACAGAAAACATCATCGGTGACCCGGTCAAAGTCATGACCTTCTGGTTTTTTTATCATAGATTGGTGACTGAGTTTCATTTTCCCATGAGTAAGTTGGTATCTCTTCATAGAATTCGTCAATCTGAGTTTCGGTTTCCCATGAATATTTTGGAAGAGGAAAAAACACATCTGGGTTTTTTGATTCAGAGTTTTCATCATCTGAGTTTAAAGACATTTTTTTTTGATATATGTTAAATATATACACAAACCATCATATGTATTTATAGTTAAATTAAGATATTTTCCAAATAGTGAGAATACATTTATATATGAATTGTCAAATCATGTTGGAATGTATTGGTTGTCCAACTAGTACTAGCTCAAATTAATACAAAATATGATAATTTAAACTTTGATACAATATTTTAAATAAAAGCATTACAGATAAAACTGTTACATAAAGATGCACAGTTTCTTAATGATGCACACATTATTAATAAAAGCAAACATAAAACTCATGCATATATGCACTTATTGTAGTGGTGCATTAATAACTAAACAGGTTTCTTAATGATCCATCTCAAATTTTAACATGTGTTTGTCACAACAACCGTAATAGTCATTTGGACATTTGAAAATCATATATGGTTCTTCGAAATCATCTACAACCTCGGTCGATGTAGTTTTTTTCAGTACTTTTTTTTCAGCTCGGACTGGAGAGCGTGCTTTACGAGGCTTAAGAGGAGCACGTGAAGTAGAACCATGACTCTTGTTCGTTGGGTTATTGAAGTGAATGGTGAAAGAAACATGGGTGTATCTTTCCGGTAAAGACTCTACGAAAGTTTTTATTATTTTATCTTCCTCTGAGCGATTAACATTTTTCTTTGACATGTTTATTTTATATGTTTTGTATTTACTAATTTCCTCAAACAAGTCTATATTTATAGACTTACTAAAGATTTTGTGGAGTTCTATGACCCACGAATAAAAACGTGGGTTTTTGTTAGTAATGTGGTACCCATGAAAAACACATGAAATTTTTCGTGGGTGGGAGTATACTTTTCGCAGTGGGTTTTCAGAGAGATGTCTTTTTATATGTACCCACGAAAAACCCACGAAAATTTTCGTTGGTAGGAGTTGTCATTTCATATGAATTGTCACTTCATATATAGTATCAGATTTTCAAGTGGCATATATACCCACGAAAAAGCCATGAAATTTTTCGTGGGTGGGAGTATACTTTTCGCAGTGGATTTTCAGAGAGATGTCTTTTCATATGTACCCACGAAAAGCCCATGAAAATTTTCGTGGGTAGGAGTTGTCATTTCATATGAATTGTCACTTCATATATAGTATCAGATTTGCAAGTGGCATATATACCCACGAAAAAGCCATGAAAATTTTCGTGGGTAAGAGTACTTTTCGCAGTGGGTTTTGCAGGGAGTTGTCATTTCATATGAATTGTCACTTCATATATAGTATCAGATTTGGAAGTGACATATATATACCCACGAAAACCCATTAAAAGTTTCGTGGTAGGTGTTAAATTTTCGTATTATTCATGGTATTATAAATACATTGTCTATATGTTCATAATTTGTAACACATAACACTAGTAATTCCAAATCATTTAAAAATTTGTTATGTCTTTCTCAAACCATTCTAGAAGATGGATGGATCTCCGGATTGATCCATCAACAAATACTGTCACTAAAGAATTTTGTATTGGGATTAACGTGTTCATGGAATTTGCTTGTTAGCAACCATCATTTCAGGCAACCGGGAAACTAATTTGTCCATGTGCCAGATGCAAGAATGTAAAGCATCAAACAGCGACGGTGGTGACCCGTCATCTTTACAAAGTTGGATTCAAAGGCAATTACTATGTTTGGAGTAATCATGGAGAATCTTTTATGGTTACAGGAGAATCCTCTGCTGGAACACAATTAGATGGAAGAGCCAACCGTGAACGTTATCATCATCCTCATGTTGATGTACAAGACACATTTCATGAAGCATTCGAAGATGTTCATGATATTCCAGCGATGCAAGATCAGCGATATAGTGAAGAAGTCGAAATTCCGGCAGGCGTAGACAAGTCATATGAAGCATTCATGGAAGTTAATCAACCTTTATACGAAGGTTGCAAAACGGAGAATTCTAAATTATATTTGGCGTCATGTATTCTACGTTGGAAGACAGAGCACAATATATCAGCGGGTGTTGTAGACGACATTGCTAGTACTATCAAAAGGATTCTACCAAGCCCGAATGCGCTCCGAGTCGTACTACGAAACAAAAAAAATTACAAAGACCCTAGGCTTACCCGTTCATAAAATTGATGTATGCGAGAACAATTGCATGTTATTTTGGCGGGGAGAAGATGCGACGCTCGATCAGTGTCGGTTTTGTCTTAGTGAACGATATCATCCGTGGAATGGTCATGGCAAAAAAATTCCAAAACAGCGAATGTTTTATCTTCCCATTACCGATCGTTTGAAAAGATTATACCAATGTCAATCAACTGCGGGACATATGCGTTGGCACGCCGATCATATTAATGTTGAAGGCGAAATGATCCATCCATCAGACGGGGCCGCGTGGAAACATTTTCAGAGCGTTTATCCGGGGTTTGCTTCTGAACCAAGAAACATCTACCTTGGCTTGTCAACAAATGGTTTTAATCCACTCGGCATGAGTGGGCAGGCACACTCGATATGGCCGGTGATAGTCACACCATACAATCTACCTCCGGGTATGTGTATGAACCGGGAGTTTTTATTTCTCTCGATTTTGGTTCCCGGTCCAACACACCCGAAAAAAAGTCTAGATGTGTACCTTCAACCTTTAATCGACGAACTTCAACAACTGTGGATGCACGGCGCTGACGTGTACGATATATCATCACACAATTCGTTTAAGATGAAAGCGGCGCTTATGTGGACGATTAGTGATTTCCCAGCTTACGGGATGTTATTAGGGTGGATGACTCACGGACGACTCGCATTTCCATACTGTATGGATTCAACCAATTCGTTCTGGTTAACGAATAGTCGCAAAAAGTGTTGGTTTGATTGTCACCGTAAGTTTTTGAAGAACGATCACCCGTACAGGCGGAATGGAGTTGCGTTCACTAAGTCTAAGGAAGTCAAAGATGAACCACCTTTATGGCGTAGTGGAAGAGAAATATTGGACTCCATGAACCATATAGAAGGTCTGCAAATGAGTGTCGAGTGTGGTGGCAACGGACACAACGACCCTTCTAAAACGGTAAATGGTTATGGTCAATATCATAATTGGTACAAAAAATCAATTTTCTGGTCTTTGCCGTATTGGGAGAATCTATTGCTTAGACACAACCTAGATTTTATGCATATTGAGAAAAATTTCTTTGATAATATTATAAAAACTATCTTGAACGTCCAAGGGAAAACAAAAGATAACAAAAAATCTAGGCTAGATATGGCGATAATATGCAACCGTAGAGCGTTGGAGCTTACTTAAACTGGAATTGCTTCGGTTCCAATATTTCGCATGTCAAAGGAAGCGAAAAAGAAATTTCTATCTTGGTTGAAGAAAGAAATTCGTTTTCCAGACGGGTATGCTTCCAACTTTGGTAGATGTGTGAACGAAATTAATGGTACTCTTTCTGGACTCAAAAGCCATGACTGTCATGTCATAATGGAAAGACTTCTACCTTTCGCTTTGATGGAACTTTTGCCCAAGTCGGTACACGTAGCGATTTCAGGTATGTATTTTAATTTTGTATCATACAAATATATAAATAAATAATTTTGCCATATAAATTGTGTTGTTATTTTTATTACACATAAATCGCTTTGTTTTTCCGAGACATTGCTGCCCCATCATTAAAAGAACAAGATGTTCAAACAATGAAGGAAAATATAGTTGTAAAATTATGCAACTTGGAGAAGATATTTCCACCTTCGTTTTTTGATGTCATGGAGCATCTACATGTACACCTTCCGGACGAGGCAATCTTAGGTGGACCGGTACAATATAGGTGGATGTATCCATTTGAGCGGTACATGTACCACTTAAAAAAAAAGGTTAGGAACAAAGCACAAATCGGAGGGTCTATCGTCGAGCATTGTGTTCAAGAAGAAATATTTGCGCTAGCTACCCATTGGCTTGGAAAACCAATCCCTCGATGTAATGAAGGATGGCATGGTGAAAACATTTACCTCTACGCCTTTGACGATGTCCCAACATTGTTCAAACAAAAAGGAAGGTTCATTGGTAAATCTTCAAAGGGATGGATATCAGACGAAGAGTATAATTATTTGCAAACGTTTCTAATGAATAATTGTCCCGAGTTAACACAATATGAAAGGTATGATTCTCCGACGCCAAACATATTATATTCACTAATTAATTATAATTATTTTTAAATTATATAATTTGTATACATAGGATGTTTGAAGATTTCATGCGTGCTACATATCCGGCATTGTCTGCTTCTAACCTACATTTATTGAAAGACAATAACTTCGCAAGCTGGTGCAAAGATTATGTAAGTGATTTTTTAATGACTTCCTTTTATTTATAATGTTAAATTAATGCATTTCTTTTATTACAGGTTAATAATCAAAGGATGACAGAAATTATGCCACAGTGGCTCGTTGATTTTGTACAAGGTCCAGCTCGTGCTTACACATCATGGCCATCGTATGCAACAAGATGGTTCTTATTCCGCACATTTAGTAGGAATGCAAACAAAAAGACTCAAAATTTCGGTGTTTGCGTTAGGGGAACGACTTATACGGAATATTATGGTATAGTGGACGACATCAGATTGCTTGAGTACGGTGGCGGTGGCGGTGGCGGTGGCGGATTGAAGGTGGTTATCTTCAAATGTTTTTGGTATGACATCACTAGTGGAAGTGGAATGCGTATCAGTCGTTCGGGACTAGTGGATGTTGCTGCAGACAAACAATATCGACAATATGATCCGTTTATTACTCCTGAACAGTGTGACCAAGCTTGTTACGTATCATATCCAAAGGTTAGTAGGAGGCATGGGACGGAATGATTAGCCTGTACGAAAGTGGTACCCAGAGGTGTAAGAAATGCTACTCATATTTTACAACAAGCCTTTCAAGAGGATTCTAGGAATACTACTGTTGCACCTTTAGGGCTCCTAAGGGTTGAAACATTGCGTTTGGCATTTAATGTCGACATGTCAAATCACCGCCTGCTGGCCAAAATTGCGTTTGGCATTTAATGTCGACATCTCAAATCAAAATATGGTGGCCGACATAGCCCACTAATTTTATATAATTTCGAATAAGTTGTTTTTTTCTTATATCCACATATTAGTCGACACGTGAACCGTAAAAACACATCGGTTCTGTCTATATAAATCGAGGTAATTTAACAGAAAATCGAGTTCCTTCTAGCCCTCCATACGATAACTTATATGTTATTGATGTTGAACCAATAATTTCAGTTCTACCATCACAACGAGCTGAAATCAAAACGGGGCTTATATCGGGACCTGCACAGCCAATACAGTGCGGACTGTTTCGCAAGAGGGTTCACGATGGGAAGGTGTTGCGAGGTGAAAGTTCTCAAGCACGGCCAACACAAGATTTCATTCGTGAGGTCATCAATGAGCCACAAAAGGGAGACCATGATTTTAGTAGTCCTCGGTGGACTTCTACTATCGATTACATGTTGCGCGAAGGTATACACGAAAATGAATTTTTTATCATTATACTAATAATTGTAGATGACTAACTATATCATTCATAATATATATAGGTACTCATAACAATAGGACCACATCATTTTGGACCCAAATTGCAGAAATACAATGCCCTCGTTCACAGATTGTCAAAGTGAAAAAGGTTTCCTTTGTCTACCAATATTATTTCATTTAAGATATATATACGATGTTTCTTATAAGTAATCATTTTTTTAGGTTGTCGCTATGTTTTCCAATTCGTCCCCCAACGGCCAAGGAGACCTTCTAGTAACCTTAAAAGATCCGTCTGGAATAATCGAGGGAACCATGCACCATAACATCTTCAACAATGACGAATACATAGTCAACACTGGTGTAGGTGCAGTTGTCATTCTAAAGAATGTATATGTAACCCGTTTTAACATGAATTCTAAGTATCTCAACATCACTGAACGAAACGTTGTCAAGGTAGGTTCTTCTTAAGGTTGTTAGTATATATATACTTATAAGTACAAACTAAAATATTTTTTGAAACAGATAATTGGGTCTAGTTCGATGATCGCTGGGTACGAACCAATTGTAACATCTACACCAGATGAAGCAGATGAAGGAACAACTGGTTACGAGTACGAAATAGTTCCTGAATCAGACGATGAATAAACTTTCGATTCGTCAATGTTTACAAATAATGATCGCGTTCAACACCGAACTCTTTATGTCGCTTTAATATTTACTATTTTCCTTCCATCTTTTGTACGCGTTTAAAATAAAGTTGTTATGTAATGTGATATTTTATTATATGAGTAATGAATAATAACGTTTAAACGCGTTATAATATGTTAAATTTAACAAATAACGCGTTCTAATATGTTTATAAATGTAACAAACCTAAAAAATAGTGAACAAACTCTTGAAAATAGTGAACAAACTCATGAAAATAGTGTATTAATATTGGGTTTTTAGGTAGACACGAAGAAATTAGTGGTTACAGTGTTTTTCACGCTACCCACGAAAATTTTCGTGGGTAATTCGTGGGTTTTACGGTACCCACGAAAATTTTTGTGGGTAATTCGTGGGTATCACGCTACCCACGAAAATTTGCGTGGCTAGTCGTGGGTAACACGATACCCACGAAAACTTTCGTAGGTATTTCGTGGGTAGCACAATAACCCACGAAAAATTTCGTGGGTTATTCGTGGGTAGGACGAAAAAGCCACAAAAAAGCCACGAAATTTTTCGTGGGTAGTATATTACTGTTTATCGTGGCTTTTCGTGGCATTTCGTGGCTTTTACCCCATACCCAAGAAAATTTTCGTGGCTTTTTCGTGGGTATGGGCATTTTTTTTACTAGTGAACGTGATTCTAGGACTCTAAACCAAGTTTCATGCAACATGAGTTCTTATTAGTGCCTCAATGATCATTGTACAACTTTCACAAACTTATGAAACATCTAAGAACACATATTCTAGGACTTTATACCAAGTTTCATGCAACATGAGTTCTTATAAGTGCCTCAAAGATCGTTATACAAGTTTCACAAACTTAAGAAACATCTAACATCTAAGAAACATCTAACAATGTGATTCATGCAACATGAGTTTCTATAAGTTCCTCAGTGATCTTTGTACAAGTTTGACAAACTTACGAAATTTCTAACTTCGCATATCTAGGACTCTACACCAAGTTTTATGCAACATGAATGCTTACTATTGCCTCAATAATCTTTGTACAAGTTTCACGAACTTACGAAACTTCTAACAACGCATATTGTAGGACTCCAATCCAACTTTCATGCAACAAGAGTTCTTATAAGTTCCTCATTGATATTTGTACAAGTTTCACAAACTTATGAAACATCTAAAACGCATATTCTAGGACTCTAAACCAAGTTTCATGCACTATGACTTCTTATAAGTGCCTAATTGATCTTTGTAAAAGTTTCAAAAACTTATGAAATATCTAACAACGCAATATTCTAGGACTCTAAACAAAGTTTCATGCAACATGAGTTCTTATTTGTGCCTCAATGATCGTTGTACAAATTTCACAAATCAATGAACCATCTAACAACGCATATTCGAGAACTCTAATCCAAGTTTCCTGGAACATGAGTTCTTATAAGTGCCTCAATGATCTTTGTACAAGTTTCACAAACTTATGAAACATCTAATAACGCATATGCTAAAACTCTAAACCAAGTTTTATGCAACATGAGTTCTTATTAATGCCTCAATGATCTTTGTACAAGTTTCACAAAATTATGAAACATCTAACAACGCATATGGTAGGACTCTAAACCAAGTTTCATGCCACATGAGTTCTTTTAAGTGTCTTAATGATCTTTGTAAAAGTTTCATAAACTTACGAAACATCTAACAACGTGATTCTAGGACTCTAAACCAAGTTTCATGCAACATGAGTTCTTATAAGTGTCTCAATGACCCTTCTACAAGGTTCACGAACTTATGAAACATCTAACAACTCATATTCTAGGACATTAAACCAAGTTTCATGCAACATGAGTGATTACTAGTGCCTCAATGATCTTTGTACAAGTTTCACGAACTTACGAAACTTCTAACAACCTATATTGTAGGACTTTAATCCAATTTTCATGAAACATTGGTTTTACAAGTGCCTTAGTGCTCTTTGCACACGTTTCACAAAATCATGAAACATATAACAACGCATATTCTAGGACTCTAAACCAAGTTTCATGCAACATGAGTTCTTATAAGTGTCTCCATGATCTTTGTACAAGTTTCACAATCTTATGAAACATCAAAGAACGCATTTTCTAGGACTCTATACCAAGTTTCATGCAACATGAGTTCTTATAAGTGCCTCAATGAACGTTGTACAAGTTTCACACACTTACGAAACATCTAACAACACGATTCTAGGACTCTAAACCAAGTTTCATGCAACATGAGGTCTTATAAGTGCCTCAATGATCTTTGTACAAGTTTCACAAAAGTATGAAACATCTAACAACGCATATGGTAGGACTCTAAACCATGTTTCATGCAACACGAGTTCTTTTAAGTCTCTCAATGATCTTTGTAAAAGTTTCATAAACTTACGAAACATCTAACAACGTGATTTTAGGACTTTAAACCAAGTTTCATGCAACATGAGTTCTTATAAGTTTCTCAATGACCCTTCTACAAGGTTCACGAACTTATGAAACATCTAACAACTAATATTCTAGGACATTAAACCAAGTTTCATGCAACATGAGTGCTTACTAGTGCATCAATGATCTTTGTACAAGTTTTACGAACTTACGAAACTTCTAACAACCCATATTGTAGGACTTTAATCCAATTTACATGCAACATGAGTTTTTATAAGTGCCTTAGTGCTCTTTGTACACGTTTCACAAAATAATGAAACACATAACAATGCATATTCTAGGACTCTAAACCAAGTTTCATGCAACATGAGTGCTTATAAGTGTCTCGATGAGCTTTGTACTAGTTTGACGAACTTATGAAACATCTAACAACGTGTTTGCTAGTACTCTATACCAAGTTTCATGCAACATGAGTTCTTATAAGTATCTGATGGAGATTTGTACAAGTTTGCCGAACTTATGAAACATCTAATAACACGTTTCTAGGACTCTAAACCAAGTTTCATGCAAGATGAGTGCTTAGAAATGTCTCAATGAGCTTTGTACAAGTTTGACGACCTTATGAAACATCTACCAACGCGTTTCTAGGACTCTAATCCAAGTTTCATTCAACATGAGTTCTTATAATTGTCTCGATGAGCTTTGTACAAGTTCCACGAACTTATGAAACATATAAGTGCTTATAAGCCAAGTTTTCACGAACTCGATGAGCTCTAAACCAAGTTTCATGAAACATGAGTGCTTATAAGTTCCTCCTTTGTTAAACTTTGATGAACTTATGAAACATCTAACAACGTGGTTTCCAGGAATCTAAACCAAGCTTTGTGCAACATGAGTTCTTATAAGTGTCTCAATGAACTTTGTACAAGTTTGCCGAACTTATGGAACATCTAACAACGGGATTCTTGGACTCTAAACCAAAATTCATGCAACATGAGTGCTTATAAGTTCCTCAATGAGCTTTGTTCAAGTTTCACGAATTTATGAAACATCTAACAACGCGTTTCTAGGACTCTAAACAAAACTTAATGCAACATGAGTGCTTATAATTAGATCAATGAGCTTCATACAATTTTTGACGAACTTATGAAACATCTAACTACGTGGTTGCTAGGAATCTAAACCAAGTTTCATGCAACATGAGTGCTTATAAGTGTCTCAATGAGCGTTGTACAAGTTTGACAAACTTATGAAAATCTAACAACCCATTTTAGGACTCTAAACGAGGTTTCATACAACATGAGTGCTTATAAGTGTCTCAATGAGCTTTGTACAAGTTTGACGAACTTATGAAACATATAACAACGCGTTTCTAGGACTTCAAACCAAGTTTTATGGAACATGAGTGCTTTTAAGTATTTCAATGAACTTTTTACTAGTTTGACGAACTTATAAAACATCTAACAATGTGGGTTCTAGGACTCTAAACCAAGTTTCAGGCAACATGAGTGCTTATAAGTGTCTCAATTAGCTTTGTACAAGTTTGAGGAACTTATGAAACATATAATAACGCGTTTCTAGGACTCTAAACCAAGTTTCATGCAACATGAGTGCTTATAAGTGTCTCAATGAGTTTTGTACAAGTCTGACGAACTTATGAAACATATAACAACGCGTTTCTTGGATTCTAAATCAAGTTTCATACAACATGAATGCTTTTAAGTGTCTCAATGAGCTTTGTACTAGTTTGCAGAACTTATGAAACATCCAATAACGTGGTTGCTAGGAATCTAAAAAAAGTTGCATGCAACATGAATGTTTATAAGTGTCTCAATTAGCTTTGTACAAGTTTTACGAACTTATGAAACATCTAACCTCGTTGTTTCTAGGACTCTAAACCAAGTTTCATGCAACATGAGTACTTATAAGTGTCTCAATGAACTTTGTACAAGTTTGGCGAACTTATGAAACATATAACAACGCGTTTCTAGGACTTTAAACCAATTTTCATGCAACATGAGTGCTTTTAAGTGTCTCGATGAGCTTTGTAAAAGTTTGACGAACTTATGAAACATATATCAACACGTTTCTATGAATCTAAAAAAAGTTTCATGCAACATGGGTGCTTATAAGTGTCTCAATGAGCTTTGTACAACTTTGACGAACTTATGAAACATATAACAACGCGTTTCTAGGACTCTAAACCCAGTTTCATGCAACATGAGTGCTTATAAGTTCCTCAATGAGCTTTGTTCAAGTTTCACGAATTTTTGAAACATCTACCAACATGTTTCTAGGACTCTAAACAAAACTTAATGCAACATGAGTGCTTATAATTGCCTCAATGAGCTTCATACAAGTTTGACGAACTTATGAAACATCTAACAACGCGTTTCTAGGACTCTAAACCAAATTTCATGCAACATGAGTTCTTATAAGTGTCTCAATGAGCTTTGTACAAGTTTCACGAATTATGAAACATATAACAACTCGTTTCTAGGACTCTAAACCAAGTTTCATGCAATATGAGTTCTTATAAGTTCCTCAATGATCTTTGTTAAACTTTGATGAACTTATGAAACATCTAACAACGTTGTTTCCATGACTTTAAACAAAGGTTCGTGCAACATGAATGCTTATAAGTGTCTCAATGAGCTTCGTACAAGTTTGACGAACTTATGAAACATCTAACAACGCATTTCTAGGACTCTAAACCATGTTTCATTCCACATGAGTGCTTATAAGTTCCTCAATGAGCTTTGTTCAAGTTTCACAAACCTATGAAACATCTAACAACGCGTTTCTAGGACTCTAAACCAAAATTCATGCAACATGAGTGCTTATAAGTTCGTCAATGAGCTTTGTTCAAGTTTCACGAATTTATGAAACATCTAACAACGCGTTTCTATGACTCTAAACAAAACCTAATGCAATACGAGTGCTTATAATTGGCTCAAAGAACTTCATACAAGTGTGGCAAACTTATGAAACATCTAAGAACGTGGTTGCTAGGACTCTAAACCAAGTTTCATGCAACATGAGTGCTTATAAGTGTCTCAATGAGCGTTGTACAAATTTGACGAACTTATGGAACATCTAACAACCCGTTTCTAGGACTCTAAACCAAGTTTCATGCAACATGAGTGCTTATAAGTGTCTCAATGAGCTTTGTACAAGTTTGACAAACTTATGAAACATATAACAACGCGTTTCTAGGACTTCAAACCAAGTTTCATGCAACATGAGTGCTTATAAGTGTCTCAATGAGCTTTGTACAAGTTTGACGAACTTATGAAACATCTAACAACGTGGGTTCTAGGACTCTAAACCAAGTTTCATGCAACATGAATGTTTATAAGTGTCTCAATTAGCTTTGTACAAGTTTGACAATCTTATGAAACATATAACAACACCCTTATAGGACTCTAAACCAAGTTTCATGCAACATGAATACTTATAAGTGTCTCAATGATCTTTGTACAAATTTGACGAACTTATGAATCATATAACAACGCGTTTTGTAGTACTTGAAACCAAGTTTCATGAAACATGAGTGCTTTTAAGTGTCTCAATGAGCTTTGTACTAGTTTGACGAACATATGAAACATCTAACAACGCGTTTCTAGGATTCTAAACCAAGTTTCATGCAACATGAGGGCTTATAAGTTCCTCAATGAGCTTTGTACATGCTTCACGAACATATGAAACATATAACAACGCGCTTCTAGGACTCTAAACCAAAATTCATGCAACATGAGTGCTTCTATATTCCTCAACGAGCTTTGTTCAAGTTTCACGAATTTATGAAACATCTAACAACACGTTTCTAGGACTCTAAAAAAACTTAATGCAACATGAGTGCTTATAATTGGCTCAATGAGCTTCATACAAGTTTGACGAACTTAGGAAACATCTAACAACGTGGTTGCTAGGACTCTAAACCAAGTTTCATGCAACATGAGTGCTTATAAGTGTCTCAATGTGTGTTGACAAGTTTGATGAACTTATGAAACATATAACAACCCGTTTCTAGGACTCTAAACCAATTTTCATGCAACATGAGTGCTTATAAGTGTCTCAATGAGCTTTGAACAAGTTTGACGAACTTATGAGATATATAACAACGTGTTTCTATGACTCCAAAGCAAGTTTCAAGCAACATGAGTATATTTACGTGTCTCAATGAGCTTTGTACTAATTTGACGAACTTTTGAAACATCTAACAACGTGGGTTCTAGGACTCTAAACCAAGTTCCATGCAACATGAATGTTTATAAGTTTCGCAATTAGCTTTGTACAAGTTTGACGAACTTATGAAACATATAACAACGCGTTTCTAGGACTCTAAACCAAGTTTCATGCAACATGAGTTCTTATAAGTGTCTCAATGAGCTTTGTGAAAGTTTGACGAACAAATGAAACATATAACAATGTGTTTCTATGACTCTAAACCTAGATTCAGGCAACATGAGTGCTTTTAAGTGTTTCAATGAGCTTTGTACTAGGTTGACGAACATATGAAACTTCTAACAACGTGGTTGCTAGTACTCTAAACCAAATTTCATGCAACATTAGTGCTTATAAGTGTCTCAATGAGCTTTGTACAAGTTTGACGAACTTATGAAACATATAACAACGCGTTTCTAGGACTCTAAATCAAGTTTCATGCAACATGAGTGCTTTTAAGTGTCTCAATGAGCTTTGTAATAGTTTGACGAACTTATGAAACATCTAACAACGTGGTTGCTAGGACTCTAAACCGATTTTCATGCAACATAAATGTTTATAAGTGTCTCAATTATCTTTGTACAAGTTTGACGAACTTATGAAATATCTACCATCGTGTTTTCTAGGACTCGAAACCAAGTTTCATGCAACATGTGTGCTTTTAAGTGAACCAATGAGCTTTGTACAAGTTTGACGACCTTATTAAACATATAACAACGCGTTTCTAGGATTCTAAACCAAGTTTCATGTAACATGAATGCTTAAAAGTGTCTCAATGAGCTTTTTACTAGTTTGACGAACTTATGAAACATCTAACAACGTGGTTGATAGTACTCTAAACCAAGTTTCATGCAAGATGAGTGCTTATAAGTGTCTCAATGAGCTTTGTACAAGTTTGACGAACTTATGAAACATCTATCAACGCGTTTCTAGGACTCTAAACCAAGTTTCATGCAACAAGAGTTCTTATAAGTGTCTCGATGAGCTTTGTACAAGTTTCACGAACTTATGAAACATATAACAACTCGTTTCTAGGACTCTAAACCAAGTTTCATGCAACATGAGTGATTATAAGTTCCTCAATGATCTTTGTTAAACTTTGATGAACTTATGAAACATCTAACAACCTGGTTTCAAGGACTCAAAACTAAGCTTCGTGTAGCATGAGTTCTTATAAGTGTCTTAATGAACTACGTACAAGTTTGACGAACTTATGAACCATCTAACAACACGTTTCTAGGACTCTAAACCATGTTTCATTCAACATGAGTGCTTATAAGTTCCTCAATGAGCTTTGTTCAAGTTTCACAAACCTATGAAACATCTAACAACGCGTTTCTAGGACTCTAAACCAAAATTCATGCAACATGAGTGCTTATAAGTTCGTCAATGAGCTTTGTTCAAGTTTCACGAATTTATGAAACATCTAACAACGCGTTTCTATGACTCTAAACAAAACCTAATGCAATACGAGTGCTTATAATTGGCTCAAAGAACTTCATACAAGTGTGGCAAACTTATGAAACATCTAAGAACGTGGTTGCTAGGACTCTAAACCAAGTTTCATGCAACATGAGTGCTTATAAGTGTCTCAATGAGCGTTGTACAAATTTGACGAACTTATGGAACATCTAACAACCCGTTTCTAGGACTCTAAACCAAGTTTCATGCAACATGAGTGCTTATAAGTGTCTCAATGAGCTTTGTACAAGTTTGACAAACTTATGAAACATATAACAACGCGTTTCTAGGACTTCAAACCAAGTTTCATGCAACATGAGTGCTTATAAGTGTCTCAATGAGCTTTGTACAAGTTTGACGAACTTATGAAACATCTAACAACGTGGGTTCTAGGACTCTAAACCAAGTTTCATGCAACATGAATGTTTATAAGTGTCTCAATTAGCTTTGTACAAGTTTGACAATCTTATGAAACATATAACAACACCCTTATAGGACTCTAAACCAAGTTTCATGCAACATGAATACTTATAAGTGTCTCAATGATCTTTGTACAAATTTGACGAACTTATGAATCATATAACAACGCGTTTTGTAGTACTTGAAACCAAGTTTCATGAAACATGAGTGCTTTTAAGTGTCTCAATGAGCTTTGTACTAGTTTGACGAACATATGAAACATCTAACAACGCGTTTCTAGGATTCTAAACCAAGTTTCATGCAACATGAGGGCTTATAAGTTCCTCAATGAGCTTTGTACATGCTTCACGAACATATGAAACATATAACAACGCGCTTCTAGGACTCTAAACCAAAATTCATGCAACATGAGTGCTTCTATATTCCTCAACGAGCTTTGTTCAAGTTTCACGAATTTATGAAACATCTAACAACACGTTTCTAGGACTCTAAAAAAACTTAATGCAACATGAGTGCTTATAATTGGCTCAATGAGCTTCATACAAGTTTGACGAACTTAGGAAACATCTAACAACGTGGTTGCTAGGACTCTAAACCAAGTTTCATGCAACATGAGTGCTTATAAGTGTCTCAATGTGTGTTGACAAGTTTGATGAACTTATGAAACATATAACAACCCGTTTCTAGGACTCTAAACCAATTTTCATGCAACATGAGTGCTTATAAGTGTCTCAATGAGCTTTGAACAAGTTTGACGAACTTATGAGATATATAACAACGTGTTTCTATGACTCCAAAGCAAGTTTCAAGCAACATGAGTATATTTACGTGTCTCAATGAGCTTTGTACTAATTTGACGAACTTTTGAAACATCTAACAACGTGGGTTCTAGGACTCTAAACCAAGTTCCATGCAACATGAATGTTTATAAGTTTCGCAATTAGCTTTGTACAAGTTTGACGAACTTATGAAACATATAACAACGCGTTTCTAGGACTCTAAACCAAGTTTCATGCAACATGAGTTCTTATAAGTGTCTCAATGAGCTTTGTGAAAGTTTGACGAACAAATGAAACATATAACAATGTGTTTCTAGGACTCTAAACCTAGATTCAGGCAACATGAGTGCTTTTAAGTGTTTCAATGAGCTTTGTACTAGGTTGACGAACATATGAAACTTCTAACAACGTGGTTGCTAGTACTCTAAACCAAATTTCATGCAACATTAGTGCTTATAAGTGTCTCAATGAGCTTTGTACAAGTTTGACGAACTTATGAAACATATAACAACGCGTTTCTAGGACTCTAAATCAAGTTTCATGCAACATGAGTGCTTTTAAGTGTCTCAATGAGCTTTGTAATAGTTTGACGAACTTATGAAACATCTAACAACGTGGTTGCTAGGACTCTAAACCGATTTTCATGCAACATAAATGTTTATAAGTGTCTCAATTATCTTTGTACAAGTTTGACGAACTTATGAAATATCTACCATCGTGTTTTCTAGGACTCGAAACCAAGTTTCATGCAACATGTGTGCTTTTAAGTGAACCAATGAGCTTTGTACAAGTTTGACGACCTTATTAAACATATAACAACGCGTTTCTAGGATTCTAAATCAAGTTTCATGCAACATGAATGCTTAAAAGTGTCTCAATGAGCTTTTTACTAGTTTGACGAACTTATGAAACATCTAACAACGTGGTTGATAGTACTCTAAACCAAGTTTCATGCAAGATGAGTGCTTATAAGTGTCTCAATGAGCTTTGTACAAGTTTGACGAACTTATGAAACATCTATCAACGCGTTTCTAGGACTCTAAACCAAGTTTCATGCAACAAGAGTTCTTATAAGTGTCTCGATGAGCTTTGTACAAGTTTCACGAACTTATGAAACATATAACAACTCGTTTCTAGGACTCTAAACCAAGTTTCATGCAACATGAGTGATTATAAGTTCCTCAATGATCTTTGTTAAACTTTGATGAACTTATGAAAAATCTAACAACCTGGTTTCAAGGACTCAAAACTAAGCTTCGTGTAGCATGAGCTCTTATAAGTGTCTTAATGAACTACGTAAAAGTTTGACGAACTTATGAACCATCTAACAACACGTTTCTAGGACTCTAAACCATGTTTCATTCAACATGAGTGCTTATAAGTTCCTCAATGAGCTTTGTTCAAGTTTCGCAAACCTATGAAACATCTAACAACGCGTTTCTAGGACTCTAAACCAAAATTCATGCAACATGAGTGCTTATAAGTTCGTCAATGAGCTTTGTTCAAGTTTCACGAATTTATGAAACATCTAACAACGCGTTTCTATGACTCTAAACAAAACCTAATGCAATATGAGTGCTTATAATTGGCTCAAAGAACTTCATACAAGTGTGGCAAACTTATGAAACATCTAAGAACGTGGTTGCTAGGACTCTAAACCAAGTTTCATGCAACATGAGTGCTTATAAGTGTCTCAATGAGCGTTGTACAAATTTGACGAACTTATGGAACATCTAACAACCCGTTTCTAGGACTCTAAACCAAGTTTCATGCAACATGAGTGCTTATAAGTGTCTCAATGAGCTTTGTACAAGTTTGACAAACTTATGAAACATATAACAACGCGTTTCTAGGACTTCAAACCAAGTTTCATGCAACATGAGTGCTTATAAGTGTCTCAATGAGCTTTGTATAAGTTTGACGAACTTATGAAACATCTAACAACGTGGGTTCTAGGACTCTAAACCAAGTTTCATGCAACATGAATGTTTATAAGTGTCTCAATTAGCTTTGTACAAGTTTGACAATCTTATGAAACATATAACAACACCCTTATAGGACTCTAAACCAAGTTTCATGCAACATGAATACTTATAAGTGTCTCAATGATCTTTGTACAAATTTGACGAACTTATGAATCATATAACAACGCGTTTTGTAGTACTTTAAACCAAGTTTCATGAAACATGAGTGCTTTTAAGTGTCTCAATGAGCTTTGTACTAGTTTGACGAACATATGAAACATCTAACAACGCGTTTCTAGGATTCTAAACCAAGTTTCATGCAACATGAGGGCTTATAAGTTCCTCAATGAGCTTTGTACATGCTTCACGAACATATGAAACATATAACAACGCGCTTCTAGGACTCTAAACCAAAATTCATGCAACATGAGTGCTTCTATATTCCTCAACGAGCTTTGTTCAAGTTTCACGAATTTATGAAACATCTAACAACACGTTTCTAGGACTCTAAAAAAACTTAATGCAACATGAGTGCTTATAATTGGCTCAATGAGCTTCATACAAGTTTGACGAACTTAGGAAACATCTAACAACGTGGTTGCTAGGACTCTAAACCAAGTTTCATGCAACATGAGTGCTTATAAGTGTCTCAATGTGTGTTGACAAGTTTGATGAACTTATGAAACATATAACAACCCGTTTCTAGGACTCTAAACCAATTTTCATGCAACATGAGTGCTTATAAGTGTCTCAATGAGCTTTGAACAAGTTTGACGAACTTATGAGATATATAACAACGTGTTTCTATGACTCCAAAGCAAGTTTCAAGCAACATGAGTATATTTACGTGTCTCAATGAGCTTTGTACTAATTTGACGAACTTTTGAAACATCTAACAACGTGGGTTCTAGGACTCTAAACCAAGTTCCATGCAACATGAATGTTTATAAGTTTCGCAATTAGCTTTGTACAAGTTTGACGAACTTATGAAACATATAACAACGCGTTTCTAAGACTCTAAACCAAGTTTCATGCAACATGAGTTCTTATAAGTGTCTCAATGAGCTTTGTGAAAGTTTGACGAACTAATGAAACATATAACAATGTGTTTCTAGGACTCTAAACCTAGATTCAGGCAACATGAGTGCTTTTAAGTGTTTCAATGAGCTTTGTACTAGGTTGACGAACATATGAAACTTCTAACAACGTGGTTGCTAGTACTCTAAACCAAATTTCATGCAACATTAGTGCTTATAAGTGTCTCAATGAGCTTTGTACAAGTTTGACGAACTTATGAAACATCTAACAACGCGTTTCTAGGACTCTAAACCAAGTTTCATGCAAGATGAGTGCTTATAAATGTCTCAATGAGCTTTGTACAAGTTTTACTATGTTATGAAACATCTAACAACGTGTATCTAGGACTCTAAACCAAGTTTCATGCAACATGAGTTCTTATAAGTGTCTCAATGAGCTTTTAACAAGTTTCACGAACTTATGAAACATATAACAACTCGTTTCTAGGACTCTAAACCAAGTGTCATGCAACATTATTGCTTATAAGTTCCTCAAAAATCTTTGTTAAACTTTGATGAAATTATGAAACATCTAACAATGTGGTTTCTAGGACTCTAAACCAAGCTTCGTTCAACATGAGTGCTTATAAGTGTCTCAATGAGCTTTGTACAAGTTTGACGAACTTATGAAACATCTAACAAAGTGTTTCTAGAACTCTATACCAAGTTTCATTCAACATTATTGCTTCTAAGTTCATCAATGAGCGTTGTTCAAGTTTCACAAACTTATGAAACATGTAAAAACGCGTTTCTAGGACTCTAAACCAAAATTCATGCAACATGAGTTATTATAAGTGTCTCAATGAGCTTTGTACTAGTTTAACGAACTTATTAAATATGTAACAACGTGGTTGCTAGGACTCTAAACCAAGTTTCATGCAACATGAGAGCTTAAAGTGTCTCAATGATCTTCGTACAAGTTTGACGAACGTATGAAACATATAAAAACGTTGTTTTAGGACTCTAAACCAAGTTTCATGCAACATGAGTGCTTATAAGTGTCTCAATGAGCATTGTAAAAGTTTGACAAACTTATGAAACATATAACAACGCATTTCTAGGACTCTAAAGCAAGTTTCATGCAACATGAGTTCTTATAAGTGTCTCAATGAGTTTTGTACAACTTTGACGAACTTATGAAACATATAATAACGCGTTTCTAGGACTCTAAACCAAGTTTCATGCAACATGAGTTCGTTTCAGTGTCTCAATGAGCTTTGTACTAATTTTCCGAACTTATAAAACATCTAACAACGTGGTTGCTAGTACTTTAAACAAAGTTTCATGCAACATGAGGGCTTATAAGTGTCTCAATGAGCTTTGTACAAGTTTTACGAACTTATGAAATATCTAACAACGCGTTTCTAGGACTCTAAACCAAGTTTCATATGCAACATAATCGCTTTTAAGTGTATCAATGAGCTTTGTACTAGTTTGACGAACTAATGAAACATCTAATAACGTGGTTGCTAGTACTCTAAACCAAGTTTCATGCAACATGAGTGCTTATAAGTGTCTCAATGAGCTTTGTACAAGTTTGACGAACTTACGAAACATCTAGCAACGCGTTTCTAGGACTTTAAACCAAGTTTAAGATGAGTGCTTATAAGTGTCTCAATGAGCTTTGTACAAGTTTGACAAACTTATGAAACATCTAATAACGCGTTTCTAGGACTCTAAAACAAGTTTCATTCAACATGAGTGCTTATATATAAGTTCCTCAATGAGCTTTGTTCAAGTTTAACAAACTTATGTAACATCTAACAATGTGTTTGTAGGACTCTAAACCAAACTTCATGCAACATGAGTGATTATAAGTGTCTCAATGAGCTTTTTATAAGTTTGAAGAACTTATGATCCATCTAACAACGCATTTCTAGGACTCTAAACCAAAATTCATGCAACATGAGTGCTTATAAGTTCCTCAATGAACTTTTTTCAAGTTTGACGAATTTATGAAACATCTAACAATGCGTTTCTAGGACTCTAAACAAAATATAATGCAACATGAGTGCTTATAATTGGCTCCATAATTGGCTTCATACAAGTTTGACGAACTTATGAAACATCTAACAATGTGGTTCCTAGGACTCTAAACCAAGTTTCATGAAACATGAGTGCTTATAAGTGTCTCAATCAGCGTTGTACAAATTTAACAAATTTATGAAACATCTAACAACTCGTTTCTAGGACTCTAAACCAAGTTTCATGCAACATAAATGTTTGTAAGTGTCTCAATTAGCTTTTTACAAGTTTGACGAACTTCTGAAACAATATAACACCGCGTTTCTAGGACTCTAAAGAAAGTATCATGCAACATGAGTGCTATTAAGTGTCTCAATGAGCTTTGTACTAGTTTGACGAACTTGTGAAGCATCTAACGTGGTTGCTAGGACTAAACCAAGTTTCATGCAACATGAATGTTTATAAGTGTCTTAATGAGCTTTGTAGAAGTTTGACAAACTTTTGAAATATCTAACATCGTGGTTTCTTGGACCCTAAACAAGGTTTCATGCAACATGAGTGCTTATAAGTGTCTCAATGAGCATTGTACCAGTTTGGCGAACTTATGAAACATATAACAACGCGGTTCTAGGACTCTAACTAAAGATTCATGCAATATGAGTGGTTTTATGTGTCTCAATGCGCTTTTTACAAGTTTGAAAAACTTATGAAACATCTAACAACGCGTTTCTAGGACTCTAAACCAAGTTTCATGCAACAAGAGTTCTTATAAGTGTCTAGATGAGCTTTGTACAAGTTTCACGAACTTTTGAAACATATAACAACACATTTCTAGGACTCCAAACCAAGTTTCAAGAAACATGAGTGCTTATAAGTTCCTTAATGATCTTTGTTAAACTTTAATGAACTTATGAAATATCTTACAACGTAGTTTCCAAGACTCTAAACCAAGGTTCGTGCAACATAATTGCTTATAAGTGTCTTAATGAGCTTCGTACAAGTTTGACGAACTTATGAAAGATATAACAACGTGGTTTCTGGGACTCTAAACCAAGTTTCATGCAACATGAGTGCTTATAAGTGTCTCAATGAGCTTTGTAAAAGTTTGACGAAGTTATGAACATCTAACAACGCGTTTCTAGGACTCTAAACCATGTTTCATGCAACATGAGTGCTTATAAGTGTCTAAATGAGCTTTGTACAAGTTTGGAGAACTTATGAAACATATAACACCGCGTTTCTAGGACTCTCAAAAAAGTTTCATGCAACATGAGTGCTATTTAGTCTCTCAATGAGCTTTGTACTAGTTTACCGAACTTGTGAAGCATCTAACAACGTGGTTGCTAGGACTAAACCAAGTTTCATGCAACATGAATGTTTATAAGTGTCTTAATGAGCTTTGTAGAAGTTTGACAAACTTATGAAATATCTAACATCGTGGTTTCTAGGACCCTAAACCAAGTTTCATGCAACATGAGTGCTTATAAGTGTCTCAATGAGCATTGTACCAGTTTGGCGAACTTATGAAACATATAACAACGCGTTTCTAGGATTCTAAACAAAGATTCATGCAATATGAGTGGTTTTATGTGTCTCAATGAGCTTTGTACAAGTTTGAAGAACTTATGAAACATATAACAACGCGTTTCTAGGACTCTAAACCAAGTTTCATGCAACATGAATGTTTATAAGTATCTCAATGAGCTTTGTACAAGTTTGACAAACTTATAAAACATCTAACATCGTGGTTTCTAGGACTCTAAACCATGTTTCATGCAACATGAGTGCTTATAAGTGTCTCAATAAGCTTTGTACAAGTTTGGAGAACTTATGAAACATATAAAAACGCGTTTCTACGACTCTAAACTAAGTTTCATGGAACATGAGTGCTTTTAAGTGTCTCGATGAGCTTTGTACTAATTTGACGAACTTATGAAACAACTAACAACGTGGTTTCTAGGACTCTAAACCAAGTTTCATGCAACATGAGTGCTTATAAGTGTCTAAACCAAGTTTCATGCAACATGAGTGCTTATAAGTGTCTTATTTAGCTTTGTACAAGTTTGACGAACTTATGATACATCTAACAACACGTTTATAGAACTCTAAACCAAGTTTCATGCAACATGAGTGCTTATAAGTGTCTCAATGAGCTTTGTACAAATCTTACGAATTTATGGAACTTCTAACAATGCGTTTTTAGGACTCTAAACCAAGTTTTATGCAGCATGAGTCCTTATAAGTTCCTCAATGAGCTTTGTAAAAGTTTCACGAACTTATGGAACATATAACAACGTGTTTCTAGGACTCTAAACCAAGTTTCATGCAACATGATTGCTTATAAATGTCTCAATGAGCTTTGTATAAGTTTGAAGAACTTATGTAACATCTAACAACGTGGTTGCTAGGACTCTAAACCAAGTTTCATGCAACATCAGTGATCATGTCTCAATGAGTTTTGTACAAGTTTCACGAATTTATGAAACATATAAAAACGCATTTCTAGGATTCTAAACCAAGTTTCATGCAACATGAGTGCTTATTAGTGTCTTAATGAGCTTTGTACAAGTTTAACGAATTTATGAAACATCTAACAACGCGTTTATAGGATTCTAAACAAAGTTTCATGCAACATGAGGACTTATAGGTTCCTCAATGAGCTTTGTACAAGTTTCACGAACATATGAAACATCTAACAATGCGTTTCAAGGACACTAAACCAAGTTTCATGCAATGTGAGTGATTATAAGTGTCTCAATGAGCTTTGTACAAGTTTGACGAACTTATGAAACATCTAACAATCCGTTCCTAGGACTCTAAACCAAGTTTCATGCAACATGAGTGATTATAAGTTCCTCAATGAGCTTTGTTCAAGTTTTATGAACTTATGAAACATCTAACAACGCGTTTCTAGGAGATCTAAACCAAGCTTCATGCAACATGAGTACTTATAAGTGTCTCAATGAGCTTCGTACAAGTTTGACGAATTTATGAAACATATAATAGCGCGTTTCTAGGACTCTAAACCAAGTTTCATTGAACATGAGTGCTTTTACTTGTCTCAATGAGCTTTGTACTAGTTTGACGAACTTATGAAACATCTAACAACATTGTTTGTAGGATACTAAACCAAGGGTCATGCAACATGAATGTTTATAGGTGTCTCAATGAGCTTTGTACAAGTTTGACGAACTTATGAAACATCTATCATCGTGGTTTCTAGGAATCTAAACCAAGTTTCATGCAACATGAGTGCTTATAAGTGTCTCAAGGAGCTTCATACATGTTTGGCGAACTTATGAAACATATAACAACGCGTTTCTAGGACTCTAAACCAAGTTTCATGCAACATGAGTTCTTTTAAGTGTCTCGATGAGCTTTGTACTAGTTTGACGAACTTATGAAACATGTAACAACGTGGTTTCTAATGCAACATGAGTCATTATAATTGTCACAATGAGCTTTGTACAAGTTTGACGAACTTATGAAACATCTAACAACATAGTTTATAGGAATTTAAACAAATTTTCATGCAACATGAGTGCTTATAAGTGTCTCAATGAGCTTTGTAAAAGTTTGACAAACTTATGAAACATCTAACAACGTGCTTTCTAGGACTCTAAACCAAGCTTCATGCAACATGATTGCTTATAAGTGTCTCAATGAGATTTGTACAAGTTTGACGAACTTATGAAACAACTAACAAAGTGGTTTCTAGGACTCTAAACCAAGTTTCATGCAACATGAGTTATTATAAGTTCCTCAATGAGCTTTGTACAATTTTTACGAACTTATGAAACATCTAACAACGCGTTTCTAGGAGATCTAAACCAAGCTTCATGCAACATGAGTGCTTATAAGTGTCTCAATGAGCTTCGTACAATTGTGACGAATTTATGACACATATAACAGCGCGTTTCTAGTACTCTAAACCAAGTTTTGTTGAACATGAGTGCTTTTATGTGTCTCAATGAGCTTTGTACTAGTTTGACGAACTTATGAAACATCTAACAACGTGGTTTCTAGGATACTAAACCAAGTTTCATGCAACATGAATGTTTATAAGTGTCTCAATGAGCTTTGTACAAGTTTGACGAACTTATGAAACATCTACCATCGTGGTTTCTAGGAATCTAAACCAAGTTTCATGCAACATGAGTGCTTATAAGTGTCTCGAGGAGCTTCGTACATGTTTGGCGAACTTATGAAACATATAACAACGCGTTTCTAGGACTCTAAACCAAGTTTCAAGCAACATGATTTCTTTTAAGTGTCTCGATGAGCTTTGTACTAGTTTGACGAACTTATGAAACATGTAACAACGTGGTTTCTAGGACTCTAAACAAAGTTTCATGCAACATGAGTCCTTATAAGTGTCACAATGAGCTTTGTACAAGTTTGACGAACTTATGAAACATCTAACAACATAGTTTATAGGACTCTAAAAAAATTTTCATGCAACATGAGTACTTATAAATGTCTCAATGAGCTTTGTAAAAGTTTGAAAAACTTATGAAACATCTAACAACGTTGTTTCTAGGACTCTAAACCAAGCTTCTTGCAACATGATTTCTTATAAGTGTCTCAATGAGCTTCGTACAAGTTTGACGAACTTATGAAAAAACTACAAAAGTGGTTTCTAGTCCTCTAAACCAAGTTTAATGCAACATGAGTGATTATAATTTCCTCAATGAGCTTTGCACAAGTTTTACGAACTTATGAAACATCTAACAACGCGTTTCTAGGAGATCTAAACCAAGCTTCATGCAACATGAGTGCTTATAAGTGTCTCAATGAGCTTCGTACAATTTTGACGAATTTATGACACATATAACTACGCGTTTCTAGGACTCTAAACCAAGTTTCGTTGAAAATGAGTGCTTTTACGTGTCTCAATGAGCTTTGTACTAGTTTGACGAACTTATGAAACATCTAACAACGTGGTTTCTAGGACTCTTAACCAAGTTTCATGCAACATGAATGTTTATAAGTGTCTCAATGAGCTTTGTACAAGTTTTACTAACTTATGAAACATCTACCATCGTGGTTTATAGGACTCTAAACAAATTTTCATGAAACATGAGTGCTTATAAGTGTCTCAATGAGCTTTGTACAAGTTTGACAAACTTATGAAACATCTAACAACGTGGTTTATAGAACTCTAAACCAAGCTTCATGCAACATGAGTGCTTATAAGTGTCTCAATGAGCTTTGTACAAGTTTGACGAACTTATGTAACATCTAACAAAGTGGTTTCTAGGACTCTAAACCAAGTTTCATGAAACATGGGTGCTTATAAGTGTCTCAATGAGCTTTATAAAAGTTTGAAGAACTTATGAAACATAGAACAACGTGTTTCTAGGACTCTAAACCAAGTTTCATGCAACATGAGTGCTTTTAAGTGTCTTAATCAGCCTTGTAATAGTTTGACGAACTTATGAAACATCTAACAACGTGGTTGCTAGGACTTTAAACAAATTTTCATGCAACATGAATGTTTATAAGTGTCTCAATTAGCCTTGTACAAGTTTGACGAACTTATGAAACATCTAACATTGTGGTTTCTAGGACTCTAAACCAAGTTTCATGCAACATGAGTGCTTATAAGTTCCTCAATGAGCTTTGTACAACTTTGAAGAATTTATGAAACATCTAACAACTCTATTCTAGGACTCTAAACCAAATTTCAAGCAACATGAGTGCTTATAAGTGTCTTACTAAGCTTTGTACAAGTTTAACGAACTTATGAAACATCTAACAACGCGTTTCTTAGGATTCTAAAACAAGTTATATGCAACATGAGGGCTTATAAGTTCCTCGATGAGCTTTGTACAAGTTTCACGAGCATATGAAACATCTAACAATGCGTTTCTAGGACACTAAACCAAGTTTCATGCAATATTAGTGATTATAAGTGTCTCAATAAGCTTTGTACAAGTTTGACGAACTTATGAAACATCTAACAATGCGTTTCTAGGACTCTAAACCAAGTTTCATGCAAAATGAGTGCTTACAAGTTCCTCAATTAGCTTTGTACAAGTTTTACGAACTTAGTAAACATCTAACAACGCATTTCAAGGATTCTAAACCAAGTTTCATGCAACATGAGTGCTTATTAGTGTCTTAATGAGCTTTGTACAAGTTTAACGAACTTATGAAACATCTAACAACGTGGTTTCTAGGACTCTAAACCAAGTTTCATGCAGCATGAGTGCTTATAAGTGGCTCAAGGAGCTTTGTACAAGTTTGGCGAACTTATGAAACATATAACAACACGTTTCTAGGACTCTAAATTAAGTTTCATGCAACATGAGTGCTTTTAAGTGTTTCGATGAGTTTTGTACTAGTTTGAAGAACTTATGAAACATCTAACAACGTGGTTGCTAGGACTCTAAACCAAGTTTCATGAAACACGAGTTCTTATAATTGTCTCAATGAGCTTTATAATACAGGTTTGAAGAACTTATGAAACATCTAACAACACGTTTCGAGGACTCTAAACCAAGTTTCATGCAACATGAGTGCTTATAAGTGTCTCAATGAGCTTTGTACAAGTTTGGCGAACTTATAAAACATATAACAACGCGTTTCTAGGACTCTAAACCAAGTTTCATGCAACTCGAGTGCTTTTAAGTGTCTCGATGAGCTTTGTACTAGTTTGACGAACTTATGAAACATCTAACAACGTGGTTGCTAGGACTTTAAACAAAGTTTCATGCAACATGAATGCTTATAAGTGTCTCAATGAGGTTTGTACAGGTTTGACGAAATTATGAAACATCTAACAACACGTTTCTAGGACTCTAAACCAAGTTTCATGCAACATGAGTGCTTATAAGTGCCTCAATGATCTTTGTACAAGTTTGTCGAACTTATGAAACATCTAACAACCCGTTTCTAGTACTCTAAACCAAATTTCATGCAACAAGAATGCTGATATGTGTCTTATTGAGCTTTGTATAAGTTTAACGAACTTATGAAACATATAACAATGCGTTTCTTAGGATTCTAAAACAAGTTTCATGCAACATGAGGGCTTATAAGTTCCTCAATGATCTTTGTACAAGTTTGACGAATTTATGAAACATCTAACAACTCGTTTCTAGTACTCTAAACCAAATTTCATGCAACAAGAGTGCTTATAAGTGTCTTACTGAGCTTTGTATAAGTTTAACGAGATTATGAAACATCTAACAACGTGTTTCTTAGGATTTTAAAACAAGTTTCATGCAACATGAGGGCTTATAAGTTCCTCATTGAGCTCTGTACAAGTTTCACGAGCATATGAAACATCTAACAATGCGTTTCTAGGACACTAAACCAAGTTTCATGCAATATTAGTGATTATAATTGTCTCAATGAGCTTTGTACAATTTTGACGACCTTATGAAACATCTAACAATGCGTTTCTAGGAATCTAAACCAAGTTTCATGCAGCATGAGTGCTTACAAGTTCCTCAATTAGCTTTTTACAAGTTTTACGAACTTAGTAAACATCTAACAACGCGTTTCTAGGAATCTAAACCAAGTTTCATGCAACATGAGTGATCATGTCTCAATGAGTTTTGTACAAGTTTCACGAACTTATGAAACATATAAAAACGCATTTCAAGGATTCTAAACCAAGTTTCATGCAACATGAGTGCATATTAGTGTCTTAATGAGCTTTGTACAAGTTTAACGAACTTATGAAACATCTAACAACGCATTTCTACGATTCTAAACCAAGTTTCATGCAACATGAGTGCTTATTAGTGTCTTATTGCGCTTTGTACAAGTTTAACGAACTTATAAAACATCTAACAACGCGTTTCTACGACTCTAAACCAAGTTTCAAGCAACATGAGTGCTTATAACTGCCTCAATGATCTTTGTACAAGTTTGACGAACTTATGAAACATCTAACAACACGTTTTTAGGACTCTAAACCAAGTTTCATGCAACATGAGTGCTTATAAGTGTCTCAATGAGCTTTGTAAAAGTTTGACGAATTTATGATACATCTAACAACTCGTTTCTAGGACTCTAAACCAAATTTCATGCAACATGAGTGCTTATAAGTTCTCAATGAGCTTTGTACAAGTTTCCCGAGCATATGAAACATCTAACAATGCGTTTCTAGGACACTAAACCAAGTTTCATGAAATATTAGTGATTATAAGTGTCTCAATGAGCTTTGTACAAGTTTGACGAACTTATGAAGCATCTAACAATGCGTTTCTAAGACTCTAAACCAAGTTTCACACAACATGAATGCTTATAAGTGCCTCAATGATCTTTGTACAAGTTTGACGAACTTATGAAACATCTAACAACCCGTTTCTAGGAATCTGAACAAGGTTTCATGCAACATGAGTGCTTATAAGTGTCTCTATGGGCTTTGTACAAGTTTGACGAATTTATGAAACATCTAACAACTCGTTTCTAGGACTCTAAACCAAATTTCATGCAACATGAGTGCTTATAAGTTCTCAATGAGCTTTGTACAAGTTTCCCGAGCATATGAAACATCTAACAATGCGTTTCTAGGACACTAAACCAAGTTTCATGAAATATGAGTGCGTACAAGTTCCTCAATTAGCTTTGTACACGTTTTACGAACTTAGTAAACATCTAACAACGCGTTTCTAGGACTCTAAACCAAGTTTCATGCAACATGAGTGATCCTGTGTCAATGAGTTATGTACAAGTTTCACAAACTTATGAAACATATAAAAACGCCTTTCAAGGATTCTAAATCAAGTTTCATGCAACATGAGTGCTTATTAGTGTCTTAATGAGCTTTGTCCAAGTTTAGTGAACTTACGAAACATCTAACAACGCGTTTCTACGATTCTAAACCAAGTTTCATGCAACATGAAAGCTTATAAGTTCCTCAATGAGCTTTGTACAAGTTTCACGAACATATGAAACATCTAACAATGCGTTTCTAGGACACTAAACCAAGTTTCATGCAACATGAGTGCTTATAAGTGCCTCAATGATCTTTGTACAAGTTTTACGAACTTATGAAACATCTAACAACCCATTTCTAGGACTATAAACCAAGTTTCATGCAACATGAGTGCTTATAAGTGTCTCAATGAGCTTTGTACAACTTTGACGAATTTATGAAACATCTAACAACTCGTTTCGAGGAATCTAAACAAAATTTCATGCAACATGAGTGCTTATAAGTTTCTTACTAAGCTTTGTACAAGTTTAAAGAACTTATGAAACATCTAACAACACGTTTCTTAGGATTCGAAAAAAAGTTTCATGCAATATGAGGGCTTATAAGTTCCTCAATGAGCTTTGTACAAGTTTCACGAGCATATGAAAGATCTAACAATGCGTTTCTAGGATACTAAACCAAGTTTCATGCAATATTAGTGATTATAAGTGTCCCAATGAGCTTTGTACAAGTTTGACGAACTTATGAAACATCTAACAATGCGCTTCTAGGACTCTAAACCAAGTTTCATGCAACATGTGGGCTTATCAGTTCCTCAATGAGTTTTGAACAAGTTTCACGAACATATGAAACATCTAACAATGAGTTTCAAGGACACTAAACCAAGTTTCATGCAATATGAGTGATTATAAGTGTCTCAATGAGCTTCGTACAAGTTTGACGAACTTATGAAACATCTAACAATGCGTTTCTAGGGCTCTAAACCAAGTTTCATGCAACATGAGTGCTTCTAAGTTCCTCAATGAGCTTTGTACAATTTATACAAACTTATGAAACATCTGACAACGCGTTTCTAGGAGATCTAAACCAAGATTCATGCAACATGAGTGCTTATAAGTGTCTCAATGAGCTTCGTACAAGTTTGTCGAATTTATGAAACATGTAACAACGCGTTTCTAGGACTCTAAAACAAGTTTCATTGAACATGAGTGCTTTTATGTGTCTCAATGAGCTTTGTACTAGTTTGACAAACTTATGAAAAATCTAACAACGTGGTTTCTAGGACTCTAAACCAAGTTTCATGCAACATGAATGTTTATAATTGTCTCAATGAGCTTAGTACAAGGTTGACGAACTTATGAAACATCTAACATCGTGGTTTCTAGGACTCTAAACCAAGTTTCATGCAGCATTAGTGCTTATAAGTGGCTCAAGAAGCTTTGTACAAGTTTTGGCGAACTTATGAAACATGTAACAACTCGTTTCTAGGACTCTAAACCAAATTTCATGCAACATGAGTGCTTATAAGTGTCTTACTGAGCTTTGTACAAGTTTAACGAACTTATGAAACATCTAACAACGCGTTTCTTAGGATTCTAAAACAAGTTATATGCAACATGAGGGCTTATAAGTTCCTTAATGAGGTTTGTACAAGTTTCACGAGCATATGAAACATCTAACAATGCGTTTCTAGGACACTAAACCAAGTTTCATGCAATATTAGTGATTATAAGTGTCTCAATGAGCTTTGTATAAGTTTGACGAACTTATGAAACATCTAACAATGCGTTTGTAGGACTCTAAGCCAAGTTTCACGCAACATGAGTGCTTACAAGTTCCTCAACTAGATTTGTAAAAGGTTTACGAACATAGTAAACATCTAACAACGCGTTTCTAGGACTATAAACCAAGTTTCATGCAACATGAGTGATCATGTCTCAATGAGTTTTGTACAAGTTTCACGAACTTATGAAACATATAAAAACACATTTCAAGGATTCTAAACCAAGTTTCATGCAACATGAGTGCTTATAAGTGCCTCAATGATCTTTGTACAAGTTTGACGAACTTATGAAACATCTAACAACCCGTTTCTAGGACTCTAAACAAAGTTTCATGAAACATGAGTGCTTATAAGTGTCTCAATGAGCTTTGTACAACTTTGACGAATTTATGAAACATCTAACAACTCGTTTCGAGGACTCTAAACCAAATTTCATGCAACATGAGTGCTTATAAATGTCTTACTAAGCCTTGTACAAGTTTAACGAACTTATGAAACATCTAACAACACGTTTCTTAGGATTCGAAAAAAAGTTTCTTGCCACGTTGCTTATAAGTTCCTCAATGAGCGTTGTACAAGTTTCACGAGCATATGAAAGATCTAACAATGCGTTTCTAGGATACTAAACCAAGTTTCATGCAATTTTAGTGATTATAAGTGTCCCAATGAGCTTTGTACAAGTTTGACGAACTTATGAAACATCTAACAATGCGCTTCTAGGACTCTAAACCAAGTTTCACGCAACATGTGGGCTTATCAGTTCCTCAATGAGCTTTGTACAAGTTTCACGAACATATGAAAAATCTAACAATGCGTTTCAAGGACACTAAACCAAGTTTCATGCAATATGAGTGATTATAAGTGTCTCAATGAGCTTCGTACAAGTTTGACAAACTTATGAAACATCTAACAATGCGTTTCTAGGACTCTAAACCAAGTTTCATGCAACATGAGTGCTTCTAAGTTCCTCAATGAGCTTTGTACAATTTTTACAAACTTATGAAACATCCGACAACGCGTTTCTAGGAGATCTAAACCAAGCTTCATGCAACATGAGTGCTTATAAGTGTCTCAATGAGCTTCGTACAAGTTTGTCGAATTTATGAAACATGTAACAACGCGTTTCTAGGACTGTAAAACAAGTTTCATTAAACATGAGTGCTTTTAAGTGTCTCAATGAGCTTTGTAATAGTTTTACGAACTTATGAAACATCTAACAACGTGGTTTCTAGGACTCTAAACCAAGTTTCATGCAGCATGAGTGCTTATAAGTGGCTCAAGGAGCTTTGTACAAGTTTGGCGAACTTATGAAACATATAACAACGCGTTTCTAGGACTCTAAACCAAGTTTCATGCAACATGAGTGCTTTTAGGTGTCTCGATGAGCTTTGTACTAGTTTGAAGAACTTATGAAACATCTAACAACGTGGTTGCTAGGACTCTAAACCAAGTTTCATGATACACGAGGTCTTATAATTGTCTCAATGAGCTTTATAATACAAGTTTGAAGAACTTATGAAACATCTAACAACACGTTTCTAGGACTCTAAACCAAGTTTCATGCAACATGAATGCTTATAAATGTCTCAATGAGCTTTGTACAGGTTTGACGAACTTATGAAACATCTAACAACGCGTTTCTAGGACTCTAAACCAAGTCTCATGCCACATGAGTGCTTATAAGTGCCTCAATGATCTTTGTACAAGTTTGTCGAACTTATGAAACATCTAACAACTCGTTTCTAGTACTCTAAACCAAATTTCATGCAACAAGAGTGCTGATATGTTTCTTACCGAGCTTTGTATAAGTTTAACGAACTTATGAAACATCTAACAACGCGTTTCTTAGGATTCTAAAACAAGTTTCATGCAACATGAGGGCTTAATTTTAAGTTCCTCAATGAGCTCGTACAAGTTTCACGAGCATATGAAACATCTAACAATGCGTTTCTAGGACAGTAAACCAAGTTTCATGCAATATTAATGATTATAATTGTCTCAATGAGCTTTGTACAAATTTGACGAACTTATGAAACATCTAACAATGCGTTTCTAGGAATCTAAACCAAGTTTCATGCAGCATGAGTGCTTACAAGTTCCTCAATTAGCTTTTTACAAGTTTAACGAACTTATGAAACATCTAACAACGCGTTTCTACTATTTTAAACCAAGTTTCATGCAACATGAGTGCTTATTAGTGTCTTAATGCGCTTTGTACAAGGTTAACGAACTTATAAAACATCTAACAACGCGTTTCTAGGACTCTAAACCAAGTTTCATGCAACATGAGTGATCATGTGTCAATGAGTTTTGTACAAGTTTCACAAACTTATGAAACATATAAAAACGCATTTCAAGGATTCAAAACCAAGTTTCATGCAACATGAGTGCTTATTAGTGTCTTAATGAGCTTTGTACAAATCTAACGAAGTTATGAAACATCTAACAACGCGTTTCTACGATTCTAAACCAAGTTTCATGCAACATGAGGGATTATAAGTTCCTCAATGAGCTTTGTACAAGTTTTACGAACATATGAAACATCTAACAATGCGTTTCTAGGACACTAAACCAAGTTTCATGCAATGTGAGTGATTATAAGTGTCTCAATGAGCTTTGTACAAGTTTGATGAACTTTTGAAGCATCTAACAATGCGTTTCTAGGACTCTAAACCAAGTTTCACGCAACATGAGTTCTTATAAATGCCTCAATGATCTTTGTACAAGTTTGACGAACTTATGAAACATCTAACAACCCGTTTCTAGGACTCTAAACCAATTTTCATGCAACATGAGTGCTTATAAGTGCCTCAATGATCTTTGTACAAGTTTGATGAATTTATGAAACATCTAACAACTCGTTTCTAGGACTCTAAACCGAATTTCATGCAACATGAGTGCTTATAAGTGTCTTACTGAGCTTTGTACAAGTTTAACGAACTTATGAAACATCTAACAACGCGTTTCTTAGGATTCTAAAAAAAGTTATATGCAACATGAGGGCTTATAAGTTCCTCAATGAGCTTTGTACAAGTTTCACGAGCATATGAAACATCTAACAATGCGTTTCTAGGACACTAAACCAAGTTTCATGCAAAATTAGTGATTATAAGTGTCTCAATGAGCTTTGTATAAGTTTGACAAACTTATGAAAAATCTAACAATGCGTTTCTAGGATACTAAAACAAGTTTCATGCAATATTAGTGATTATAAGTGTCCCATTGAGCTTTGTAAAAGTTTGACGAACTTATGAAACATCTAACAATGCGCTTCTAGGACTCTAAACCAAGTTTCATGCAATATGTGGGCTTATAAGTTCCTCAATGAGCTTTGTACAAGTTTTACGAATATATGAAACATCTAACAATGCGTTTCAAGGACACTAAACCAAGTTTCATGCAATATGAGTGATTATAAGTGTCTCAATGAGCTTCGTACAAGTTTGACGAACTTATGAAACATCTAACAATTCGTTTCTAGAACTCTAAACCAAGTTTCATGCAACATGAGTGCTTCTAAGTTCCTCAATGAGCTTTGTACAAGTTTTACGAACTTATGAAACATCTAACAACGCGTTTCTAGGAGATCTAAACCAAGCTTCATGCAACATGAGTGCTTATAAGTGTCTCAATGAGCTTCGTACAAGTTTGTCGAATTTATGAAACATGTAACAACGCGTTTCTAGGACTCTAAAACAAGTTTCATTGAACATGAGTGCTTTTACGTGTCTCAATGAGCTTTGTACTAGTTTGACGAACTTATGAAACATCTAACAACGTGGTTTCTAGGACTCTAAACCAAGTTTCATGCAACATGAATGTTTATAATTGTCTCAATGAGCTTAGTACAAGGTTGACGAACTTATGAAACATCTAACATCGTGGTTACTAGGACTCTAAACCAAGTTTCATGCAGCATTAGTGCTTTTAGGTGGCTCAAGGAGCTTTGTACAAGTTTTGGCGAACTTATGAAACATATAACAACACGTTTCTAGGACTCTAAACCAAGTTTCATGCAACATGAATTATTTTAAGTGTCTCGATGAGCTTTGTACTAGTTTGAAGAACTTATGAAACATCTAACAACGTGGTTGCTAGGACTCTAAACCAAGTTTCATGAAACATGAGTGCTTATAATTGTCTCAATGAGCTTTATAATACAGGTTTGAAAAACTTATGAAACATCTAACAACACGTTTCTAGGACTCTAAACCAAGTTTCATGCAACATGAGTGCTTATAAGTGTATGAGCTTTGTACAAGTTTGGCGAATTTATAAAACATATAACAACGCGTTTCTAGGACTCTAAACCAAGTTTCATGCAACATGAGTGCTTTTAAGTGTCTCGATGATCTTTGTACTAGTTTGACAAACTTATGAAACATCTAACAACGTGGTTGCTAGGACTTTAAACCAAGTTTCATGCAACATGAATGCTTATAAGTGTCTCAATGAGCTTTGTACAGGTTTGACGAACTTATGAAACATCTAACAATGCGTTTCTTGGACTCTAAACCAAGTTTCATGCAACATGAGTGCTTATAAGTTCCTCAATGAGCTTTGTACAAGTTTCACGAACTTATGAAACATCTAAAAACGCGTTTCTAGGACTCTAAACCAAGTTTCATGCAACATGAGTGCTTATAAGTGTATGAGCTTTGTACAAGTTTGGCGAACTTATAAAACATATAACAACGCGTTTCTAGGACTCTAAACCAAGTTTCATGCAACATGAGTGCTTTTAAGTGTCTCGATGATCTTTGTACTAGTTTGACGAACTTATGAAACATCTAACAACGTGAATGCTAGGACTTTAAACCAAGTTTCATGCAACATGAATGCTTATAAGTGTCTCAATGAGCTTTGTACAGTTTTGACGAACTTATGAAACATCTAACAATGCGTTTCTAGGACTCTAAACCAAGTTTAATGCAACATGAGTGCTTATAAGTGCCTCAATGATCTTTGTTCAAGTTTGACGAACTTATGAAACATCTAACAACCCGTTTCTAGTACTCTAAACCAAATTTCATGCAACAAGAGTGCTTATAAGTGTCTTACTGAGCTTTGTATAAGTATAAGGAACTTATGAAACATCTAACAACGCATTTCTTAGGATTTTAAAACAAGTTTCATGCAACATGAGGGCTTATAAGTTCCTCAATGAGCTTTGTACAAGTTTGACGAATTTATGAAACATCTAACAACTCGTTTCTAGTACTCTAAACCAAATTTCATGCAACAAGAGTGCTTATAAGTGTCTTATTGAGCATTGTATAAGTTTAACGAACTTATGAAACATCTAACAATGCGTTTCTTAGGATTCTAAAACAAGTTATATGCAACATGAGGGCTTATAAGTTCCTCAATGAGCTTTGTACAAGTTTCACGAGCATATGAAACATCTAACAATGCGTTTCTAGGACACTAAACCAAGTTTCATGCAACATGAGTGCTTACAATTTCCTCAATTAGCTTTGTACAAGTTTTACGAACTTAGTAAACATATAACAACGCGTTTCTAGGACTCTAAACCAAGTTTCATGCAACATGAGTGATTATGTCTCAATGAGTTTTGTACAAGTCTCACGAATTTATTAAACATATAAAAACGCATTTCAAGGATTCTAAACCAAGTTTCATGCAACATGAGTGTTTATTATTATCTTAATGAGCTTTGTACAAGTTTAACGAACTTATGAAATATCTAACAACTCGTTTCTACGATTTTAAACCAAGTTTCATGCAACATGAGTGCTTATTAGTTTCTTAATGAGCTTTGTACAAGTTTAACGAACTTATGAAACATCTAACAACGTGTTTCTACGATTCTAAACCAAGTTTCATGCAACATGAGGGCTTATAAGTTCCTCAATGAGCTTTGTACAAGTTTTACGAACATATGAAGCATCTAACAATGTGTTTCTAGGGCTGTAAACCAAGTTTCATGCAACATGCGTGCTTATAAGTGCCTCAATGATCTTTGTACAAGTTTGACGAACTTATGAAACATCTAACAACCCGTTTCTAGGACTCTAAACTAAGTTTCATGCAACATGAGTGCTTATAAGTGTCTCAATGAGCTTTGTACAAGTTTGACGAATTTATGAAACATCTAACAACTCGTTTCTAGGACTCTAAACCAAATTTCATGCAACATGAGTGCTTATAAGTGTCTTACTGAGCGTTGTACAAGTTTAACGAACTTATGAAACATCTAACAACGATTTTCATAGGATTCTAAAACAAGTTTCATGCAACATGAAGGCTTATAAGTTCCTCAATGAGCTTTGTACAAGTTTCACGAGCATATGAAATATCTAACAATGCCTTTCTAGGACACTAAACCAAGTTTCATGCAATATTAGTGATTATAAGTGTCTCAATGAGCTTTGTACAAGTTTGACGAACTTATGAAACATCTAACAATGCGTTTCTAGGACTCTAAACCAAGTTTCATGCAACATGAGTGCTTACAAGTTCCTCAATTAGCTTTGTACAAGTTTTATGAACTTAGTAAACATCTAACAAAGTGTTTCTAGGACTCTAAACCAAGCTTCATGCAACATGAGTGATCATGTCTCAATGAGTTTTGTACAAGTTTCACGAACTTATGAAACATATAAAAACGCATTTCAAGGATTCTAAACCAAGTTTCATGCAACATGAGAGCTTATTAGTGTCTTAATGAGCTTTGTACAAGTTTAACGAACATATGAAACATCTAATAACACGTTTCTACGATTCTAAACCACGTTTCATGAAACATGAGGGCTTATAAGTGCCTCAATGATCTTTGTACAAGTTTGATGAATTTATGAAACATCTAACAACCCGTTTCTAGGACTCTAAACCAAGTTTCATGCAACATGAGTGCTTATAAGTGTCTCAATGAGCTTTGTACAAGTTTTGACGAATTTATGAAACATCTAACAACTCGTTTGTAGGACTCTAAACCAAATTTCATGCAACATGAGTGCTTATAAGTGTCTTACTGAGATTTGTACAAGTTTTACGAACTTATGAAACAAACGAACTTATGAAACATCTAACAACGCGTTTGTTAGGATTTTAAAACAAGTTTTATGCAACATGAGGGCTTATAAGTTCCTCAATGAGCTTTGTACAAGTTTCACGAGCATATAAAACATCTAAGAATGCGTTTCTAGGACACTAAACCAAGTTTCATGCAATATTAGTGATTATAAGTGTCTCAATGAGCTTTGTATAAGTTTGACGAACTTATGAAACATCTAACAATGTGTTTCTAGGACTCTAAACCAAATTTCATGCAACATGAGTGATTATGTCTCAATGAGTTTTGTACAAGTTTCACGAACTTATGAAACATATAAAAACGCATTTCAAGGATTCTTAACCAAGTTTCATGCAACATGACTGTTTATTATTGTCTTAATGAGCTTTGTACAAGTTTAACGAACTTATGAAATATCTACAACGCGTTTCGACGATTCTAAACCAAGTTTCATGCAACATGAGGGCTTATAAGTTCCTCAATGAGCTTTGTACAAGTTTCACGAACATATGAAACATTTAACAATGCGTTTCTAGGACACTAAACCAAGTTTCATGCAATGTGAGTGATTATAAGTGTCTCAATCAGATTTGTACAAGTTTGACGTTATGAAGCATCTAACAATGCGTTTCTAGGACTCTAAACCAAGTTTCATGCAATGTGAGTGATTATAAGTGTCTCAATCAGATTTGTACAAGTTTGACGTTATGAAGCATCTAACAATGCGTTTCTAGGACTCTAAACCAAGTTTTATGTAACATGAGTGCTTATAAGTGTCTCAATGATCTTTGTGCAAGTTTGACGAACTTATGAAACATCTAACAACCCGTTTCTAGGACTTTAAACCAAGTTTCATGCAACATGAGTGCTTATAAGTGTCTCAATGAGCTTTGTCCAAGTTTGACGAATTTATGAAACATCTAACAACTCGTTTCGAGGACTCTAAACCAAATTTCATGCAACATGAGTGCTTATAAGAGTCTTACTGAGCTTTGGACAAGTTTAACGAACTTATGAAACATCTAACAATGCGTTTCTTAGGATTCGAAAAAAAAGTTCATGCAACATGAGGGCTTATAAGTTCCTCAATGAGCTTTGTACAAGTTTCACGAGCATATGAAACATCTAACAATACGTTTCTAGGATACTAAACCAAGTTTCATGCAATATTATCGATTATAAGTGTCTCAATGAGCTTTGTACAAGTTTGACGAACTTATGAAACGTCTAACAATGCGTTTCTAGGACTCTAAACCAAATTTCATGCAACATGAGTTCTTACAAGTTGCTCAATTAGCTTTGTACAAGTTTTACGAACTTAGTAAACATCTAACAACGCGTTTCTAGGACTCTAAACCAAGTTTCATGCAACATGAGTGATCATGTCTCAATGAGTTTTGTACAAGTTTCATGAACTTATGAAACATATAAAAACGCATTTCAAGGATTCTAAACCAAGTTTCATGCAACATGAGTGCTTATTAGTGTCTTAATGAGCTTTGTACAAGTTTAACAAACTTATGAAACATCTAACAACGCGTTTCTATGACTCTAAACCAAGTTTCATGCAACATGAGTGCTTATAAGTTCCTCAATGAGCTTTGTACAAGTTTTACGAACTTATGAAACATCTAACAACGCGTTTCTAGGAGATCTAAACGAATCTTCATGCAACATGAGTGCTTATAAGTGTCTCAATGAGCTTCTTACAAGTTTGACAAATTTATGAAACATATAACAACGCGTTTCTAGGACTCTAAACCAAGTTTCATTGAACATGAGTGCTTTTACGTGTATCAATGAGCTTTTTACTAGTTTGGCGAACTTATGAAACATCTAACAACATGGTTTCTAGGACTGTAAACCAAGTTCCATGCAACATGAATGTTTATAAGTGTCTCAATGAGCTTTGTACAAGTTTGACGAAATTATGAAACTTCTAACATCGTGGTTTCTAGGACTCTAAACCAAGTTTCATGCAAAATGAATGCTTATAAGTGTCTCAATGAGCTTTGTATAAGTTTTTTCGAATTTATGAAACATCTAACAACGCGTTTCTAGGACTCTAAACTAAGTCTCATGCAACATGAGTGCTTATAAGTACCTCAATGATCTTTGTACAAGTTTGACGAATTTATGAAACATCTAACAACGCGTTTCTAGGATTTTAAACCAAATTTCATGCAACATGAGTTCTTATAAGTCCCTCGATGAGCTTTGTACAAGTTTCACGAACTTATGAAACATATAAACCAAGTTTCATGCAACATGAGTGCTTAAAAATTTCCCAATGAGCATTGTATAAGATTGAAGAAATTATGAAACATCTAACACCGTGGTTTATAGGAATCTAAACCAAGTTTCATGAAACATGAGTGATCATGTCTCATTGAGTTTTGTACAAGTTTCGCGAACTTATGAAACATATAAAAACGCATTTCAAGGATTCTAAACCAAGTTTCATGCAACATGAGTGTTTATAAGTGTCTTACTGAGCTTTGTACAAGTTTAACGAACTTATGAAACATCTAACAACGTGTTTCTTAGGATTCTAAACCAAGTTTCATGCAACATGAGGGCTTATAAGTTCCCCAATGAGCTTTGTACAAGTTTCACGAGCATATAAAACATCTAGCAATGCGTTTCTAGGACACTAAACCAACTTTCATGCAATATTAGTGATTTAAGTGTCTCAATGAGCTTTGTACAAGTTTTACGAACTTATGAAACATCTAACATTGCGTTTCTTAGGATTTGAAAAAAAGTTCCATGCAACATCTAACAATGCGTTTCTAGGATAGTTAACCAAGTTTCATGCAATATTAGTGATTATAAGTGTCCCAATGAGCTTTGTACAAGTTTGACGAACTTATGAAACATCTAACAATGCGCTTCTAGGACTCTAAACCAAGTTTCATGCAATATGTGGGTTTATAAGTTCCTCAATGAGCTTTGTACAAGTTTCACGAACATATGAAACATCTAACAATGCGTTTCAAGGACACTAAACCAAGTTTCATGCAATATGAGTGATTATAAGTGTCTCCATTAGCTTCGTACAAGTTTGACGAACTTATGAAACATCTAACAATTCGTTTCTAGGACTCTAAACCAAGTTTCATGCAACATGAGTGCTTCTAAGTTCCTCAATGAACTTTGTACAAGTTTTACGAACTTATGAAACATCTAACAACGCGTTTCTAGGAGATCTAAACCAAGCTTCATGCAACATGAGTGCTTATAAGTGTCTCAATGAGCTTCGTACAAATTTTTCGAATTTATGAAACATGAAACAACACGTTTCTAGGACTCTAAAACAAGTTTCATTGAACATGAGTGCTTTTACTTGTCTCAATGAGCTTTGTACTAGTTTGACGAACTTATAAAACATCTAACAATGCGTTTCTAGGACTCTAACCCAAGTTGCATGCAACATGAGTGGTTACAAGTTCCTCAATTAGCTTTTTCCAAGTTTTACGAACTTAGTAAACATCTAACAACGCCTTTCTAGGACTCTAAACCAAGTTTCATGCAACATGAGTGATCATTTCTCAATGAGTTTTGTACAAGTTTCACGAACTTATGAAACATATAAAAACGCATTTCAAGGATTCTAAACCAAGTTTCATGCAACATGAGTGCATATTAGTGTCTTAATGAGCTTTGTACAAGTTTAACGAACTTATGAAACATCTAACAACGCGTTTCTACGATTATAAACCAAGTTTCATGCAACATGAGTGCTTATTAGTGTCTTAATAAGCTTTGGGCAAGTTTAACGAACTTATGAAACATCTAACAACGCGTTTCTACGATTCTAAACCAAGTTTCATGCAACATGAGGGCTTATAAGTTCCTCAATGATCTTTGTACAAGTTTTACGAACATATGAAGCATCTAACAATGCGTTTCTAGGACTCTAAACCAAGTTTCATGCAACATGAGTTCTTATAAATGCCTCAATGATCTTTGTACAAGTTTGACGAACTTATGAAACATCTAACAACCCGTTTCTAGGACTCTAAACCAAGTTTCATGCAACATGAGTGCTTATGAGTGTCTCAATGAGCTTTGTACAAGTTTGACGAATTTATGAAACATCTAACAACTCGTTTCTAGGACTCTAAACCAAATTTCATGCAACATGAGTGCTTATAAGTGTCTTACTGAGCTTTGTACAAGTTTAACGAACTTATGAACCATCTAACAAAGATTTTCTTAGGATTCTAAAACAAGTTTCATGCAACATGAAGGCTTATAAGTTCCTCAATGAGCTTTGTACAAGTTTCACGAGCATATGAAACATCTAACAATGCGTTTCTAGGACACTAAACCAAGTTTCATGCAATATTAGTGATTATAAGTGTCTCAATGAGCTTTGTACAAGTTTGACAAACTTATGAAACATCTAACAACGCGTTTCTAGGACTCTAAACCAAGTTTCATGCAACATGAGTGATTATGTCTCAATGAGTTTTGTACAAGTCTCACGAATTTATTAAACATATAAAAACGCATTTCAAGGATTCTAAACCAAGTTTCATGCAAAATGAGTGTTTATTATTTTCTTAATGAGCTTTGTACAAGTTTAACGAACTTATGAAATATCTAACAACTCGTTTCTACGATTCTAAACCATGTTTCATGCAACATGAGTGCTTATTAGTGTCTTAATGAGCTTTGTACAAGTTTAACAAACTTATGAAACATCTAACAACGCGTTTCTACGACTCTAAACCAAGTTTCATGCAACATGAGTGCTTATAAGTTCCTCAATGAGCTTTGTACAAGTTTTACGAACTTATGAAACATCTAACAACGCGTTTCTAGGAGATCTAAACGAATCTTCATGCAACATGAGTGCTTATAAGTGTCTCAATGAGCTTCGTACAAGTTTGACAAATTTATGAAACATATAACAGCGCGTTTCTAGGACTCTAAACCAAGTTTCATTGAACATGAGTGCTTTTACGTGTATCAAAAAGCTTTTTACTAGTTTGACGAACTTATGAAACATCTAACAACATGGTTTCTAGGACTGTAAACCAAGTTCCATGCAACATGAATATTTATAAGTGTCTCAATGAGCTTTGTACAAGTTTGACGAAATTATGAAACATCTAACATCGTGGTTTCTAGGACTCTAAACCAAGTTTCATGCAAAATGAATGCTTATAAGTGTCTCAATGAGCTTTGTATAAGTTTTTTCGAATTTATGAAACATCTAACAACGCGTTTCTAGGACTCTAAACCAAGTCTCATGCAACATGAGTGCTTATAAGCACCTCAATGATCTTTGTACAAGTTTGACGAATTTATGAAACATCTAACAACGCGTTTCTAGGATTTTAAACCAAATTTCATGCAACATGACTTCTTATAAGTGCCTCGATGAGCTTTGTACAAGTTTCACGAACTTATGAAACATATAAACCAAGTTTCATGCAACATGAGTGCTTATAAATTTCCCAATGAGCATTGTATAAGATTGAAGAAATTATGAAACATCTAACACCGTGGTTTCTAGGAATCTAAACCAAGTTTCATGAAACATGAGTGATCATGTCTCATTGAGTTTTGTACAAGTTTCACGAACTTATGAAACATATAAAAACGCATTTCAAGGATTCTAAACCAAGTTTCATGCAACATGAGTGCTTATAAGTGTCTTACTGAGCTTTGTACAAGTTTAACGAACTTATGAAACATCTAACAACGCGTTTCTTAGGATTCTAAACCAAGTTTCATGAAACATGAGGGCTTATAAGTTCCTCAATGATCTTTGTACAAGTTTCACGAGCATATAAAACATCTAGCAATGCGTTTCTAGGACACTAAACCAACTTTCATGCAATATTAGTGATTTAAGTGTCTCAATGAGCTTTGTACAAGTTTTACGAACTTATGAAACATCTAACATTGCGTTTCTTAGGATTTGAAAAAAGTTCCATGCAACATCTCACAATGCGTTTCTAGGATACTTAACCAAGTTTCATGCAATATTAGTGATTATAAGTGTCCCAATGAGCTTTGTACAATTTTGACGAACTTATGAAACATCTAACAATGCGCTTCTAGGACTCTAAACCAAGTTTCATGCAATATGTGGGCTTATAAGTTCCTCAATGAGCTTTGTACAAGTTTCACGAACATATGAAACATCTAACAATGCGTTTCAAGGACACTAAACCAAGTTTCATGCAATATGAGTGATTATAAGTGTCTCAATGAGCTTCGTACAAGTTTGACGAACTTATGAAACATCTAACAATTCGTTTCTAGGACTCTAAACCAAGTTTCATGCAACATGAGTGCTTCTAAGTTCCTCAATGAACTTTGTACAAGTTTTACGAACTTATGAAACATCTAAGAACGCGTTTCTAGGAGATCTAAACCAAGCTTCATGCAACATGAGTGCTTATAAGTGTCTCAATGAGCTTCGTACAAGTTTTTCGAATTTATGAAAACTGAAACAACACGTTTCTAGGACTCTAAAACAAGTTTCATTGAACATGAGTGCTTTTACTTGTCTCAATGAGCTTTGTACTGGTTTGACGAACTTATGAAACATCTAACAATGCGTTTCTAGGACTCTAACCCAAGTTGCATGCAACATGAGTGGTTACAAGTTCCTCAATTAGCTTTTTCCAAGTTTTACGAACTTAGTAAACATCTAACAACGCCTTTCTAGGACTCTAAACCAAGTTTCATGCAACATGAGTAATCATTTCTCAATGAGTTTTTACAAGTTTCACGAACTTATGAAACATATAAAAATGCATTTCAAGGATTCTAAACCAAGTTTCATGCAACATGAGTGCATATTAGTGTCTTAATGAGCTTTGTACAAGTTTAACGAACTTATGAAACATCTAACAACGCGTTTCTACGATTCTAAACCAAGTTTCATGCAACATGAGTGCTTATTAGTCTCTTAATAAGCTTTGTGCAAGTTTAACGAACTTATGAAACATCTAACAACGCGTTTCTACGATTCTAAACCAAGTTTCATGCAACATGAGGGCTTATAAGTTCCTCAATGAGCTTTGTACAAGTTTTACGAACATATGAAGCATCTAACAATGCGTTTCTAGGACTCTAAACCAAGTTTCATGCAACATGAGTTCTTATAAGTGCCTCAATGATCTTTGTACAAGTTTGACGAACTTATGAAACATCTAACAACCCGTTTCTAGGACTCTAAACCAAGTTTCATGCAACATGAGTGCTTTTATGAGTGTCTCAATGAGCTTTGTACAAGTTTGACGAATTTATGAAACATCTAACAACTCGTTTCTAAGACTCTAAACCAAATTTCATGCAACATGAGTGCTTATAAGTGTCTTACTGAGCTTTGTACAAGTTTAACGAACTTATGAACCATCTAACAAAGATTTTCTTAGGATTCTAAAACAAGTTTCATGCAACCTGAAGGCTTATAAGTTCCTCAATGAGCTTTGTACAAATTTCACGAGCATATGAAAAATCTAACAATGCATTTCTAGGACACTAAACCAAATTTCATGCAATATTAGTGATTATAAGTGTCTCAATGAGCTTTGTACAAGTTTGACAAACTTATAAAACATCTAACAACGCGTTTCTAGGACTCTAAACCAAGTTTCATGCAACATGAGTGATTATGTCTCAATGAGTTTTGTACAAGTCTCACGAATTTATTAAACATATAAAAACGCATTTCAAGGATTCTAAACCAAGTTTCATGCAACATGAGTGTTTATTATTGTCTTAATGAGCTTTGTACAAGTTTAACGAACTTATGAAATATCTAACAACTCGTTTCTACGATTCTAAACCAAGTTTCATGCAACATGAGTGCTTATTAGTTTCTTAATGAGCTTTGTACAGGTGTAACGAACTTATGAAACATCTAAAAACGTGTTTCTACGATTCTAAACCAAGTTTCATGCAACATGAGGGCTTATAAGTTCCTCAATGAGCTTTGTACAAGTTTTACGAACATATGAAGCATCTAACAATGCGTTTCTAGGACTGTAAACCACGTTTCATGCAACATGCGTGATTACAAGTGCCTCACTGATCTTTGTACAAGTTTGACGAACTTATGAAACATCTAACAACCCGTTTCTAGGACTCTAAACCAAGTTTCATGCAACATGAGTGCTTATAAGTGTCTCAATGAGCTTTGTACAAGTTTGACGAATTTATGAAACATCTAACAACTCGTTTCTAGGACTCTAAACCACATTTCATGCAACATGAGTGCTTATAAGTGTCTTACTGGGCGTTGTACAAGTTTAACGAACTTATGAAACATCTAACAACGATTTTCTTAGGATTCTAAAACAAGTTTCATGCAACATGAAGGCTTATAAGTTCCTCAATGAGCTTTGTACAAGTTTCACGAGCATATGAAATATCTAACAATGCCTTTCTAGGACACTAAACCAAGTTTCATGCAATATTAGTGATTATAAGTTTCTCAATGACCTTTGTACAAGTTTGAAGAATTTATGAAACATCTAACAATGCGTTTCTAGGACTCTAAACCAAGTTTCATGCAACATGAGTGCTTACAAGTTCCTCAATTAGCTTTGTACAAGTTTTATGAACTTAGTAAACATCTAACAAAGCGTTTCTAGGACTCTAAACCAAGTTTCATGCAACATGAGTGATCATGTCTTAATGAGTTTTGTACAAGTTTCACGAACTTATGAAACATATAAAAACGCATTTCAAGGATTATAAACCAAGTTTCATGCAACATGAGAGCTTATTAGTGTCTTAATGAGCTTTGTACAAGTTTAACGAACTTATGAAACATCTAATAACACGTTTCTACGATTCTAAACCACGTTTCATGAAACATGAGGGCTTATAAGTGCCTCAATGATCTTTGTACAAGTTTGATGAATTTATGAAACATCTAACAACCCGTTTCTAGGACTCTAAACCAAGTTTCATGCAACATGAGTGCTTATAAGTGTCTCAATGAGCTTTCTACAAGTTTTGACGAATTTATGAAACATCTAACAACTCGTTTGTAGGACTCTAAACCAAATTTCATGCAACATGAGTGCTTATAAGTGTCTTACTGAGATTTGTACAAGTTTAACGAACTTATGAAACATCTAACAACGCGTTTGTTAGGATTTTAAAACAAGTTTTATGCAACATGAGGGCTTATAAGTTCCTCAATGAGTTTTGTACAAGTTTCACGAGCATATAAAACATCTAAGAATGCGTTTCTAGGACACTAAACCAAGTTTCATGCAATATTAGTGATTATAAGTGTCTCAATGAGCTTTGTATCAGTTTGACGAACTTATGAAACATCTAACAATGCGTTTCTAGGACTCTAAACCAAGTTTCATGCAACATGAGTGATTATGTCTCAATGAGTTTTGTACAAGTTTCACGAACTTATGAAACATATAAAAACGCATTTCAAGGATTCTAAACCAAGTTTCATGCAACATGAGTGTTTATTATTGTCTTAATGAGCTTTGTACAAGTTTACCGAACTTATGAAATATCTACAACGCGTTTCTACGATTCAAAACCAAGTTTCATGCAACATGAGGGCTTATAAGTTCCTCAATGAGCTTTGTACAAGTTTCACGAACATATGAAACATCTAACAATGCGTTTCTAGGACAATAAACCAAGTTTCATGCAATGTGAGTGATTATAAGTGTCTCAATCAAATTTGTACAAGATTGACGTTATGAAGCATCTAACAATGCGTTTCTAGGACTCTAAACCAACTTTCATGCAATGTGAGTGATTATAAGTGTCTCAATCAGATTTGTACAAGTTTGACGTTATGAAGCATCTAACAATGCGTTTCTAGGACTCTAAACCAAGTTTCATGTAACATGAGTGCTTATAAGTTTCTCAATGATCTTTGTGCAAGTTTGACGAACTTATGAAACATCTAACAACCCGTTTGTAGGACTTTAAACCAAGTTTCATGCAACATGAGTGCTTATAAGTGTCTCAATGAGCTTTGTACAAGTTTGACGAAATTATGAAACATCTAACAACTCGTTTCGAGGACTCTAAACCAAATTTCATGCAACATGAGTGCTTATAAGTGTCTTACTGAGCTTTGTACAAGTTTAACGAATTTATGAAACATCTAACAACGCGTTTCTTAGGATTCGAAAAAAAATTTCATGCAACATGAGGGCTTATAAGTTCCTCAATGAGCTTTGTACAAGTTTCACGAGCATATGAAACATCTAACAATGCGTTTCTAGGATACTAAACAAAGTTACATGCAATATTAGTGATTATAAGTGTCTCAATGAGCTTTGTACAAGTTTGACGAACTTATGAAACGTCTAACAATGCGTTTCTAGGACTCTAAACCAAATTTCATGCAACATGAGTGCTTACAAGTTTCTCAATTAGCTTTGTACAAGTTTTACGAACTTAGTAAACATCTAACAACGCGTTTCTAGGACTCTAAACCAAGTTTCATGCAACATGAGTGATCATGTCTCAATGAGTTTTGTACAAGTTTCACGAACTTATGAAACATATAAAAACGCATTTCAAGGATTCTAAACCAAGTTTCATGCAACATGAGTGCTTATTAGTGTCTTAATGAGCTTTGTACAAGTTTAACAAACTTATGAAACATCTAAGAACACGTTTCTACGATTCTAAACCATGTTTCATGAAACATGAGGGCTTATAAGTGCCTCAATGATCTTTGTACAAGTTTGACGAATTTATGAAACATCTAACAACCCGTTTCTAGGACTCTAAACCAAGTTTCATGCAACATGAGTGCTTATAAGTGTCTCAATGGGCATTGTACAAGTTTTGACGAATTTATGAAACATCTAACAACTCGTTTCTAGGACTCTAAACCAAATTTCATGCAACATGAGTGCTTATAAGTGTCTTACTGAGATTTGTACAAGTTTAACGAACTTATGAAAAATCTAACAACGCGTTTCTTAGGATTCTAAAACAAGTTTTATGCAACATGAGGGCTTATAAGTTCCTCAATGAGCTTTGTACAAGTTTCACGAGCATATAAAACATCTAAGAATGCGTTTCTAGGACACTAAACCAAGTTTCATGCAATATTAGTGATTATAAGTGTCTCAATGAGCTTTGTATAAGTTTGACGAACTTATGAAACATCTAACAATGCGTTTCTAGGACTCTAAACCAAGTTTCATGCAACATGAGTGCTTACAAGTTCCTCAATTAGCTTTGTAAAAGTTTTACGAACTTAGTAAACATCTAACAATGCGTTTCTAGGACTCTAAACTAAGTTTCATGCAACATGAGTAACTATGTCTCAATGAGTTTTGTACAAGTTTCACGAACTTATGAAACATATAAAAACGCATTTCAAGGATTCTAAACCAAGTTTCATGCAACATGAGTGTTTATTATTGTCTTAATGAGCTTTGTACAAGTTTAACGAACTTATGAAATATATACAACGCGTTTCTACGATTCTAAACCAAGTTTCATGCAACATGAGGGCTTATAAGTTCCTCAATGAGCTTTGTACAAGTTTCACGAACATATGAAACATCTAACAATGCGTTTCTAGGACACTAAACCAAGTTTCATGCAATGTGAGTGATTTAAAGTGTCTCAATGAGATTTGTACAAGTTTGACGTTATGAAGCATCTAACAATGCGTTTCTAGGACTCTAAACCAAGTTTCATGCAACATGAGTGCTTATAAGTGTCTCAATGATCTTTGTACAAGTTTGACGAACTTATAAAACATCTAACAACCCGTTTCTAGGACTCTAAACCAAGTTTCATGCAACATGAGTGCTTATAAGTGTCTCAATGAGCTTTGTACAAGTTTTGACGAATTTATGAAACATCTAACAACTCGTTTCTAGGACTCTAAACCAAATTTCATGCAACATGAGTGCTTATAAGTGTCTTACTGAGCTTTGTACAAGTTTAACGAACTTATGAAACATCTAACAACGCATTTCTTAGGATTCTAAAACAAGTTATATGCAACATGAGGGCTTATAAGTTCCTCAATGAGCTTTGTACAAGTTTCACGAGCATATAAAACATCTAACAATGCGTTTCTAGGACACTAAATCAAGTTTCATGCAATATTAGTGATTATAAGTGTCTCAATGAGTTTTGTATAAGTTTGACGAACTTATGAAACATCTAACAATGCGTTTCTAGGACTCTAAACCAAGTTTCATGCAACAAGAGTTCTTACAATTTCTTCAATTAGCTTTGTAAGAGTTTTACGAACTTAGTAAACATCTAACAACGCGTTTCTAGGACTCTAAACCAAGTTTCATGCAACATGAGTGATTATGTCTCAATGAGTTTTGTACACGTTTCACGAACTTATTAAACATATAAAAACGCATTTCAAGTATTCTAAACCAAGTTTCATGCAACATGAGTGTTTATTATTGTCTTAATGAGTTTTGTACAAGTTTAACGAACTTATGAATTATCTACAACGCGTTTCTACGATTCTAAACCAAGTTTCATGCAACATGAGGGCTTATAAGTTCCTCAATGAGCTTTGTACAAGTTTCACGAACATATGAAACATCTAACAATGCGTTTCTAGGACACTAAACCAAGTTTCATGCAATGTGAGTGATTATAAGTGTCTCAATGAGATTTGTACAAGTTTGACGAACTTATGAAGCATCTAACAATGCGTTTCTAGGACTCTAAACCAAGTTTCATGCAACATGAGTGCTTATAAGTGTCTCAATGAGCTTTGTACAAGTTTGACGAATTTATGAAACATCTAACAACTCGTTTCGAGGACTCTAAACCAAATTTCATGCAACATGAGTGCTTATAAGTGTCTTACTGAGCTTTGTACAAGTTTAACGAACTTATAAAACATCTAACAACGCGTTTCTTAGGATTCGAAAAAAAGTTTCATGCAACATGAGGGTTTATAAGTTCCTCAATGAGCTTTGTACAAGTTTCACGAGCATATGAAACATCTAACAATGCGTTTCTAGGATACTAAACCAAGTTTCATGCAATATTAGTGATTATAAGTGTCTCAATGAGCTTTGTACAAGTCTGACGAACTTATGAAACGGCTAACAATGCGTTTCTAGTACGCTAAAACAAGGTTAATGCAACATGAGTGCTTACAAGTTGCTCAATTAGCTTTGTACAAGTTTTACGAACTTAGTAAACATCTAACAACGCGTTTCTAGGACTCTAAACCAAGTTTCTTGCAACATGAGTGATCATTTCTCAATGAGTTTTGTACAAGTTTCACGAACCTAAGAAACATATAAAAACGCATTTCAAGGATTCTAAACCAAGTTTCATGCAACATGAGTGCTTATTAGTGTCTTAATGAGCTTTGTACAAGTTTAACGAACTTATGAAACATCTAAGAACATGTTTTTACGATTCTAAACCAAGTTTCATGCAACATGAGGGCTTATAAGTGCCTCAATGATCTTTGTACAAGTTTGACGAATTTATGAAACATCTAACAACCCGTTTCTAAGACTCTAAACCAAGTTTCATGCAACATAATTGCTTATAAGTGTCTCAATGAGCTTTGTACAAGTTTTGACGAATTTATGAAACATCTAACAACTCGTTTCTAGGACTCTAAACCAAATTTCATGCAACATGAGTGCTTATAAGTGTCTTACTGAGCTTTGTACAAGTTTAACGAACTTATGAAACATCTAACAACGCATTTCTTAGGATTCTAAAACAAGTTATATGCAACATGAGGGCTTATAAGTTCCTCAATGAGCTTTGTACAAGTTTCACGAGCATATAAAACATCTAATAATGCGTTTCTAGGACACTAAATAAAGTTTCATGCAATATTAGTGATTATAAGTGTCTCAATGAGCTTTGTATAAGTTTGACGAACTTATGAAACATCTAACAATGCGTTTCTAGGACTCTAAACCAAGTTTCATGCAACATGAGTTCTTACAAGTTCCTCAATTAATTAGCTTTGTAAAAGTTTTACGAACTTAGTAAACATCTAACAACGCGTTTCTAGAACTCTAAACCAAGTTTCATGCAACATGAGTGATTATGTCTCAATGAGTTTTGTACAAGTTTCACGAACTTATTAAACATATAAAAACGCATTTCAAGGATTCTAAACCAAGTTTCATGCAACATGAGTGTTTATTATTGTCTTAATGAGCTTTGTACAATTTTAACGAACTTATGAAATATCTACAACGCGTTTCTACGATTCTAAACCAAGTTTCATGCAACATGAGGGCTTATAAGTTCCTCAATGAGCTTTGTACAAGTTTCACGAACATATGAAACATCTAACAATGCGTTTCTAGGACACTAAACCAAGTTTCATGCAATGTGAGTGATTATAAATGTCTCAATGGGATTTGTACAAGTTTGACGAACTTATGAAGCATCTAACAATGCGTTTCTAGGACTCTAAACCAAGTTTCATGCAACATGAGTGCTTATAAGTGTCTCAATGATCTTTGTACAAGTTTGACGAATTTATGAAACATCTAACAACCCGTTTCTAGGACTCTAAACCAAGTTTCATGCAATATGAGTGCTTATAAGTGTCTCAATGAGCTTTGTACAAGTTTGACGAATTTATGAAACATCTAACAACTCGTTTCGAGGACTCTAAACCAAATTTCATGAAACATGAGTGCTTATAAGTGTCTTACTGAGCTTTGTACAAGTTTAACGAACTTATGAAACATCTAACAACGCGTTTCTAAGGATTCGAAACAAAGTTTCATGCGACATGAGGGCTTATAAGTTCCTCAATGAGCTTTGTACAAGTTTCGCGAGCATATGAAACATCTAACAATGCGTTTCTAGGATACTAAACCAAGTTTTATTCAATATTAGTGATTATAAGTGTCTCAATGAGCTTTGTACAAGTTTGACGAACTTATTAAACGTCTAACAATGTGTTTCTGGGACTCTAAACCAACTTTCATGCAACATGAGTGCTTACAAGTTGCTCAATTAGCTTTGTACAAGTTTTACGAACTTAGTAAACATCTAACAACGCGTTTCTAGGACTCTAAACCAAGTTTCATGCAACATTAGTGTTTATAAGTTCCTCTATGAGCTTGTACAAGTTTCACGAACTTATGAAACATCTAACAACGCGTTTCACTGACTCTAAACCATGTTTCATGAAACATGAGTGCTTATTAATTCCTCAATGAGCTTTATACAAGTTTTACGAACTTATGAAACATCTAACAAGGCGTTTCTAGGACCCTAAACCTAGCTTCATGCAACATGAGTGCTTATAAGTGTCTAGATGAGCTTCGTACAATTTTGACGAACTTATGAAACATCTAACAACGTGCTTTCTAGGACTCTAAACCATGTTTCATGCAACATGACTGCTAATAAATGTCTCAATGAGCTTTGTACAAGTTTCACGAACTTATGAAACATCTAACAACCCGTTTCTAGGACTCTAAATCAAGTTCCATGTAATATGACTGATTATAAGTGTTTCAATGAGCTTTGTACGATTTGACAATCTAATGAAACATCTAACAACGCATTTCTAGGACTCTAATCCAAATTTCATGCAACAAGAGTGCTTATAAGTTCCTCAATGAGCTTTGTTAAACTTTGACGAACTTATGAAACATCTAACAACGTGGTTTCTAGGACTCTAAACCAATTTTAAAAAAACATTAGTGCTTATAAGTGTCTCAATGAGCTTTGTACAAGTTTGAAGAACTTATGGAACATCTAACAACGTGGTATCTAGGACTCTAAACCAAGTTTCACGCAACATGAGTGCTTATAAGTGTCTCACTGAGGTTTGTACAAGTTTGACGAATTTATGAAATATCCAACAACGCGGTTCTAGTACTCTAAACCAAGTTTCATGCAACATGAGTGTTGATAAGTGTCTCAATGAGCTATGTACAAGTTTGACGAACTTATGAAACATATAACAACGTGTTTATGGGATTCTAAACCAGTTTTCATGAAACATTAGTTCTTAAAAGTGTCTCAAGGAGCTCTGTACAAGTTTGACGAACTTATGAAAAATCTAACAACGCGTTTCTAGGACTCTTAACCAAGTTTCAAGAAACATGAGTGCTTATAAGTCTCAATGAGCTTTGTACAAGTTTGACAAACCTATGAGACATCTAACAACGCGTATCTAGGACTCTAAACCAAGTTTCATGCAATTAAGTGTCCCAATGATCTTTGTACAAGTTTGACGAACTTATTAAACATCCAACTATATATTCTAGGACTCTAAACCAAGTTTCATGCAACATGAGTTCTTATACGTGTCTCGATGAGGTTTGTACAAGTTTCACGAACTTATGAAACATATAACAACGCGTTTCTAGGACTCTAAACTAAGTTTCATGCAACATGAGTGCTTATAAGTTCCTCAATGAGCTTTGTTAAACTTTTATGAACTTATGAAACATCTAACAACATGGTTTCCAGGACTCTAAACCAAGCTTCGTGAAACATGAGTGCTTATAAGAGTCTCAATGGTCTTCGTAGAAGTTTGAAAAATTTATGAAACATCTAACAACGCTTTTCTAGGACCCTAAACCAAGTTTCATGCAACATGAGTGCTTATAAGTTCCTCAATGAGCTTTGTTAAAGTTTGACGAACTTATGAAACATTTAACAACATGGTTTCTAGGACTGTAAACTAAGTTTCAAGAAACATGAGTGCTCTTAAGTGTCTCAATGAGCTTTGTACAAGTTTGACAAACTTATGGAACATCTAACAACGTGGTTTCTAGGACTCTAAACAAAGTTTCATGCAACATAAGTGCTTATAAGTGTCTCAATGAGCTTTGTACAAGTTTGAGGAATTTATGAAAAATATAACAACGCGTTTCTAGGATTCTAAACCAATTTTCATGCAACATGAGTGCTTATAAGTGTCTCAATGAGCTATGTACAAGTTTTACGAACTTATGAAACATATAACAACGCGTTTATAGGATTCTAAACTAATTTTCATGCAACATGAGTTCTTAAAGGTGTCTCAATGAGCTTTGTACAAGTATTACGAACTTATGAAACATCTAACAACGCGTTTGTAGGACTCTAAACCAAGTTTAATGCAACATGACTGTTTATAAGTGTCTCAATGAGCTTTGTACAAGTTTGACGAACTTATGAAACATCTAACAACGCATATCTTGGACTCTAAACCAAGTTTCATGCAATTAAGTGTCTCAATGAGCTTTCTACAAGTTTGACGAACTTGTGAAACATCTAACAACACGTTTCTAGGACTCTAAACCAAGTTTCATACAACATGAGTTCTTATAAGTGTCTCGATGAGCTTTGTACAAGTTTCACGAACTTATGAAACATATAACAACGCGTTTCTAGGACTCTAAACCAAGTTTCATGCAACATGAGTGCTTATAAGTTCCTCAATGAGCTTTGTTAAACTTTTATGAACTTATGAAACATCTAACAACATGGTTTCCAGGACTCTAAACCAAGCTTCGTGAAACATGAGTGCTTATAAGAGTCTCAATGGTCTTCGTAGAAGTTTGAAAAATTTATGAAACATCTAACAACGCTTTTCTAGGACCCTAAACCAAGTTTCATGCAACATGAGTGCTTATAAGTTCCTCAATGAGCATTGTTAAAGTTTGACGAACTTATGAAACATTTAACAACATGGTTTCTAGGATCTCGTAAACTAAGTTTCAAGAAACATGAGTGCTCTTAAGTGTCTCAATGAGCTTTGTACAAGTTTGACAAACTTATGGAACATCTAACAACGTGGTTTCTAGGACTCTAAACAAAGTTTCATGCAACATAAGTGCTTATAAGTGTCTCAATGAGCTTTGTACAAGTTTGAGGAATTTATGAAAAATATAACAACGCGTTTCTAGGATTCTAAACCAATTTTCATGCAACATGAGTGCTTATAAGTGTCTCAATGAGCTATGTACAAGTTTTAAGAACTTATGAAACATATAACAACGCGTTTATAGGATTCTAAACTAATTTTCATGCAACATGAGTTCTTAAAGGTGTCTCAATGAGCTTTGTACAAGTATTACGAACTTATGAAACATCTAACAACGCGTTTGTAGGACTCTAAACCAAGTTTAATGCAACATGACTGTTTATAAGTGTCTCAATGAGCTTTGTACAAGTTTGACGAACTTATGAAACATCTAACAACGCATATCTTGGACTCTAAACCAAGTTTCATGCAATTAAGTGTCTCAATGAGCTTTCTACAAGTTTGACGAACTTGTGAAACATCTAACAACACGTTTCTAGGACTCTAAACCAAGTTTCATACAACATGAGTTCTTATAAGTGTCTCGATGAGCTTTGTACAAGTTTCACGAACTTATGAAACATATAACAACGCGTTTCTAGGACTCTAAACCAAGTTTCATGCAACATGAGTGCTTATAAGTTCCTCAATGAGCTTTGTTAAACTTTTATGAACTTATGAAACATCTAACAACATGGTTTCCAAGACTCTAAACCAAGCTTCGTGAAACATGAGTGCTTATAAGAGTCTCAATGGTCTTCGTAGAAGTTTGAAAAATTTATGAAACATCTAACAACGCTTTTCTAGGATTCGAAACAAATTTTCAGGAAGCATGAGTTCTTAAAGGTGTCTCAATGAGCTTTGTACAAGTTTTACTAACTTATGAAACATCTAACAAAGCGTTTCTAGGACTCTAAACCAAGTTTAATGCAACATGAGTGTTTATAAGTGTCTCAATGAGCTTTGTACAAGTTTTAGGAACTTATGAAACATCTAACAACGCGTATCTAGGAATCTAAACCAAGTTTCATGCAATTAAGTGTCTCAATGAGCTTTGTACAAGTTTGACGAACTTGTGAAACATCTAACAACGCGTTTCTAGGACTCTAAACCAAGTTTCGTGCAACATGAGTTCTTATAAGTGTCTCGATGAGCTTTGTACAAGTTTCACGAATTTATGAAACATATAACAACGCATTTTTGGGACTCTAAACCAAGTTTCATGCAACATGAGTGCTTATAAGTTCTTGAATGAGCCTTGTTAAACTTTTATGAACTTATGAAACATCTAACAATGTGGTTTCCATAACTCTAAACCAAGCTTCGTGCAACATGAGTGCATATAATTTTCTCAATGAGCTTCGTAAAAGTTTGACGAACTTATGAAATATTTAACAACACGTTTCTAGGACTCTAAACCAAGTATCATGCAACTTGAGTGCTTATAAGTTCCTCAATAAGCTTTGATAAAGTTTGACGAACTTGTGAAACGTCTAACAACGCGTTTCTATGACTCTAAATCAAGTTTCATGCAACATGAGTTCTTATAAGTGTCTCGATTAGATTTGTACAAGTTTCACGAACTTATGAAACATATAAGAACGCGTTTCTAGGACTCTAAACCAAGTTTCATGCAACATGAGTGCTTATAAGTTCCTAAATGTGCTTTGTTAAACTTTTATGAACTTATGAAACATCTAACAACGTGTTTTCCATGACTGTAAACCAAGATTTGTGATACATGAGGGCTTATAAGTGTCTCAATGAGCTTCGTACAAGTTTGACGAACTTATGAAACATCTAGCAACACGTTTCTAGGACTCTAAACCAAGTTTCATGAAATTAAGTATCTCAATGAGATTTGTACATTTTGAAAAACTTATGAAACATCTAACAACGTGGTTTCTGGAACTCTAAAACAAGTTTCATGCAACATGAGTGCTTATAAGTGTCTCAATGAGCTTTGTACAAGTTTGACGAACTTATGAAACATCTAACAACGTGGTTTCTAGGACTCTAAACCAAGTTTATTGAAACATGAGTGCTTATTATAAGTGTCTCAATGAGCTTTAGACAAGTTTGACAAACTTATGAAACATCTAACAACATGGTTTCCAGGAGTCTAAACCAAGTTTCATGCAACATGAGTACTTTGTACAAGTTTCACGAACTTATTAAACATCTAACAACGCATATTCTAGGACTCTAAACCAAGTTTCATGAAACATGAGTTTTTATAACTGTCTCAATGTTCATTGTACAAGTTTGACGAACTCATGAAACATCTAACAACGCATATTTTAGGACTCTAATCCAAGTTTCATGCACCATGAATTCTTATAAGTGCCTCAATGATCTTTGTACAAGTTTCACAAACTTATGAAACATCTAACAACGCATATTCTAGGACTCTAAACCAAGTTTCATGCAACATGAGTTCGTATTAGTGCCTAATGATTTTTGTACAAGTTTCAAGAACTTATGAAACTTCTAACAACGCATATTGTAGGAATTTAAACCAAGTTTCATGCAACATGAGTGCTTATTTGTGTCTCAATGATCTTTGTACAAGTTTCACAAACTTACGAAACATATAAAAACGTGATTCTAGGACTCTAAACCAATTTTCATGCAACATGAGTTCTTATAAGTGCATCAATGATCGTTATACAAGTTTCAAGAACTTACGAAACATCTAACAACGCATATTCTAGGACTCTAAACCAAGTTTCATGCAACATGAGTGCTTACTAGTGCTTCAATGATCTTTGTACAAGTTTGACGAACTTACAAAACTTCTAACAACACATATTATAGGACTCTAATTCAAGTTTCATGCAACATGAATTAAGTGCCTCGGTAATCCTTGTACAAGTTTCTCAAACTTATGAAACATCTAACAACGCATATTCTAGGACTCTAAACCAAGTTTCATGAAACATGAGTTCTTATAAGTTACTCAATGATCGTTGTACAAGTTTCACGAACTTATGAAACATCTAACAACGCATTTCTATGACTCTTATCCAATTTTCATGCAACACGAGTGCTTATTAGTGTCTCAATGATCTTTTTACAAGTTTCACGAACTTACGAAACATCTAACAACGCATATTCTAGGACTTTAATCCAAGTTTCATGCATCATGAGTGCTTATTAGTGCTTCAATGATCTTTGTACAAGTTTCACGAACTTATGAAACATTTAACAAAAGCATAATCAAGGACTCTAAACAAAGTTTCATGCAACATGAGTGCTTATTAATGCCTAAATGATCTTTGTACAAGTTTCACGAACTTATGAAACATCTAACAACGCATATTCTAGGACTCTAAACAATGTTTCATGCAGAATGAGTGCTTTTTAGTCCCTCAATGATCTTTGTACAAGTTTCACGAACTTATGAAAAATCTAAAAACGCATATTCTAGGACTCTAAACCAAGGTTCATGCAACATGAGTTCTTATTAGTGCCGCAATGACCTTTGTACAAGTTTAACAAACTTACGAAACATCTAACAACGTATATTCTAGGACTCTAAACCAAGTTTCATGCAACATGAGTTCTAATAAATGCCTCAACGATCTTCGTACAAGTTTCATGAACTTATGAAACATCTAACAACGTGATTCTAGGACTATAAACCAAGGTTCATTCAACATGAGTTCTTATAAGTGCCTCAATGATCTTTGTACAAGTTTCACGAACTTATGAAACATCTAAAAACGCATATTCTAGGACTCTAAACCAAGGGTCATGCAACATGAGTTCTTATAAGTGCCTCAATGATCTTCGCACAAGTTTCACGAACTTATTAAACATCTAACCACACATATTCTAGGACTCTAAACTAAGTTTCACGCAACATGAGTTCTAATAAATGCCTCAACAATCTTCCTACAAGTTTCATGAACTTAAGAAACATCTAAGAATGTGATTCTTGGACTATAAACCAAGGTTCATGCGACATGAGTTCTTATAATGGCCTCAATGATCTTTGTACAAGTTTCACGAACTTATGAAACATCTAACAACGCATATTCTAGGACTCTAAACCAAGTTTCCTGCAACATGAGTGCTTAGTAGTGCCTCAATGATCTTTGTACAAAATTTACGAACTCATAAAACATCTAACAACACATAATGTAGGACTCTAATCAAAGTTTCATGGAACATGAGTTATTATGAATGCCTCAATGATCTTTTTACAAGTTTCAAAAACCTATGAAACATCTAACAACGCATATTCTAGGACTCTAAACCAAGTTTCATGCAACATGAGTTCATATTAGTTCCTTAATGATCTTTGTACAAGTTTCACAAACTTACGAAACATCTAACAATGTGGTTCTTGGACTCTAAACCATGTTTCATGCAACATGAGTTCTTATAGGTGTCTCAATGATCTTTGTACAAGTTTAAAAAATTTACGAATCATCTAACAACGCATACTAGGACTTTAAACCAAGTTTCATGCAACATGAGTTCTTATTAGTGCCTTAATGATCTTTGTACAAGTTTCACGAACTTATGAAACATCTAACAACGCATATTGTAGGACTTTAAACCAAGTTTCATGCAACATAACTACTTATTAGTACCTCAATGATCTTTGTACAAGTTTCAAAAACCTATGAAACATCTAACAACACATATTCTAGGACTCTAAATAAAGTTTCATGCAACATGAGTTCTAATAAATGTTTCAACAATCTTCGTACACGTTTCTTGAACTTATGAAACATCTAACAAAGTGATTCTAGGACTATAAACCAAGTTTCATGCAACATGAGTGCTTATTTGTGCCTCAATAATCTTTGTACAACTTTCAAAAACTTACGAAACATCTAACAACGTGATTCTGGGATTCTAAACCAAGTTTCATGCAACATAAGTACTTATAAATGCCTCAATGATCGTTGTACAAGTTTCAAGAACTTACGAAATATATGTCAACGCATATTCTAGGACTTTAAACCAAGTTTCATGCAACATGAGTTCTTATAAGTGTCTCAATGATCTTTGTACAAGTTTCAAGAACTTATGAAACATCTAACAACACATATTCTAGGACTCTAAACCAAGTTTTATGCAACATGAGATCTTATTAGTGCCTCAATGATCTTTTTACAAAATTCACGAACTCATGAACCATCTCACAACGAATATTGTACGATTCTAATCCAAGTTTCATACAACATGAGTTCTTATTTGTGCCTCAATGATATTTATACAAGTTTCACAAACTTACGAAACATCTAACAACGTGATTCTAGGACTCTAAACCAAGGTTCATGCAACATGAGATCTTATAAGTGACTCAATGATCTTTGTACAAGATTCACGAACTTATGAAACATCTAACAACTTATATTCTAGGACTCTAAACTAAGTTTCATGCAACATGAGTTCTTATAAGTGTCTCAATGATCTTTGTACAAGTTTCACAAACTTATAAAATATCTAACACCGCATATTCTAGGACTTATTAGTACAAGTTTCGTGCCACGTGAGTGCTTATTAGTGCTTCAATAATCTTTGTACAAAATTAACGAACTTATGAAACATCTAACAACGCATATTGTAGGACTTTAAACCAAGTTTCATGCAACATTGGTGCTTATTTGTGCCTCAATGATCTTTGTACAAGTTTCACAAACTTACGAAACATCTAACAATGTGATTCTAGGACTCTAAACCAAGTTTCATGAAACATGAGTTCTTATAAGTGCCTCAATGATCGTTGTACAAGTTTCATGAACTTTCAAACCATCTAACAACGCATATTCTAGGTTTTTCAACCAAGTTTCATGCAACATGAGTGCTTAATAGTACTTTAATGATCTTTTTAGAAGTTTCATGAACTTCTGGAACATCAAACACATCACATTGTAGGACTTTAAACCAAGTTTCATGCAACATGATTGCTTATTAGTGCCTCAATGTTCTTTGTACAAGTTTCACAAACTTATGAAACATCTAACAACACATATTCTAGGACTCTAAACCAAGTTTCATGCAACATGAGTTCTTATTAGTGCCTTAATGATCCATGTACAAGTCTCACGAACTTATAAAATATCTAACAAGGTATATTGTAGGACTTTAAACCAAGTTGCAAGAAACATGAGTGCTTATTTGTGCCTCAATGATTATTGTACAAGTTTCACAAACTTATGAAACATCTAACAACACATATTCTAGGACTCTAAACCAAGTTTCATGCAACATGAGTTCTTATTAGTGCCTTATGCCCAGATTGGCTCCACGTTTCATGAGAGGTTGCGTGGCCCCCTCTTAGAGTCAACGCCAATCACAAATAAAAAAGAAGGAACCCACACGTGTGAAAAATATAATAACGGCGTTCCTTTTTCCACTGCGTTATGACGCTGGAATATTAAGTGTTTTCAAAATAAAAATTTGTTAGTTACCTAAGAAATGAGATTTTTACATAATTTCAAAACTGAGTTGATTCTTTCGGCATATTCCCATCATAATATTTTATAATTATCTTCAAATCTTATAATAAATAAATTTAAATTTAAATTTTACAGAAATCTTCTATAAATATTAAACTTTAAACCTAATCACTTTTATGAAATTCTCATCTTTATGCATAGTAAGTTTTTCCCATCGTTTTATCATTTTTTGCAACGATTAATAAATATTGCATATTTTAAATATGTGAATTTTGTTTCTTTAATACAGAATCATGGCAAATTCAACTCAAAATTCTTCGCAACCATCTTGTGAGGTAACTTTTTTTTATCATTCATCTTGTATAAATTAATTATATATATTGAACATAAAATATAAAATCATGTTATTGTTTGTTTTTTGTTGTTAAACATTTTTTTTCTTTTCTATAGTTTTATTGAGTTGTGTGAATCTGTGATTTATAAATATTTATAAAGTTCTTCGTTTTTGGTTTTTAAGTTGAAGAACAATACGAAACATTAATTTTTTAAAAATATGTGCTTGTATTTTATACTAAGAAAATTTATATATTTGATCCATAAATCTTAAATTGCATTCTAATTTTTTTTAAATGCATTATTTATTTAGCCAAAATTTTATTGGTCTCATGCATTGAGTCACGGATTATTGCAATTATGCAATGACCAAAAGGACAAAGGCCATTGGAAGGGTACATGTCTCAATGAAATTGGTAGACAAAGTGTTCGAGCTGAATTTTTGAAAGTATTTGGTATGGATTTTCCGTGGCAAAAATTTAAATATCGGTTAGACCACTTGAAAAAACAATATAATGTTTATAAACGAGTTACACAAAACTCTACGGGAATGGGGTTTAACGATTTTGGAGAAATCGACATGGATGCAGATTGATGGAACTTGCTGATAAAAGTACGTATTTTGAATATTTTATTTTATTAAATTAAAAAATATTGTTAGTTTTTTATGAATATTAATAGTTAATTTTTTCTACTTTAGAGTTGTCCGGACGCAACAAAGTTAAGAACACATCCTCTTCGAGATATTCCTCTTCTTAATCGTCTTTATGCTCGAACCACGGTTTCAGTAAGTGAAGGATGGCAACCTCGAGCTGGACCAAAACAACATCATGATTCGCCAAATTCGGTTCCGCAGCTGGTGGACTTTGATGAGGATGTTGAACAAGTTAGACCGATAAAAAAGTCGACTTTCGTTGGAAAGGGTAAAGTTGGTTCGTCTAGTAAACAATGTAATCCTGATAAGTGGGATCGCTTGACGACCGTCCTTGAAGATCAAGGAAATTTCTGGAAATGTGGTCGAGGAACATTCGAATCGTTAAACCCATTCAGCTGTGCCGTGTGTATGCAAGATCTGATCAAGATATCTACTTTAGACCATGATGGTGATCTTTACTGGGCCGCGATTGATTATCTTGCATCAGATGAAAGTGGTCGTCAAATTTTCATGTCATTACCAAATGATGCGGAAAAGATAAAGTTTCTCGAACGGAAAATGAGAAAATGAATTGCTTTTGTTTAGGATCTTATTTTAAATTTCATTTTTTATTTAGTTTCGAATAATCATTTTTAATTTTACTTTCTCAATAAGTACGATTTCATTTTTCTCGTTTTTGGTGTTTTAGTTTAGTTGTTGGATTGTTTGTTAGTAATAATTCTTTTCAATTTTGAACCCATATATTTTAGTTAATATATTTATTTATATTTAAATACTTACTCTTAATTCTTTTATATATTAGTTAATATATTTATTTATATTTAAATACTTACTCTTAATTCTTTCATATTTTAGGTACTAGCTATTCAATACAATCAAAACTTGCTTAAAGTACTTACAATGTTGATTGATGATGAATGTTCGGACCCAAAGCGTGATAGAAGATTGATGAGAACCGATAGAGGTCGTGGATGGCGTCATACTATGCAAATGATAAATGGTCATGATCAAGAGTGTTATGAAACTCTTAGGATGCATCAAGAAACTTTTCGGCGTTTGTGTTTTACTCTGAAAAATTATTATGGGCTACGAGAGTCACATGAGTGTGGATTACAAGAGAGTGTTGCAATGTTTCTCGAAACTGTTGCGCGTGATGAGGTGCAACGAACAATTGCAACACATTATCAACGCAATCAAGAGACCGTTAATCGAAAGTTTCATGAAGTTTTGGATGCCCTTATCCTTATGTCTCAAGATATCATAAAGCCTAGAGAAAATGAACTTCGAGAGGTGGATCCCATTTTGTCTTCGGATAGAAGATATTATTCTTTTTTCAGTGCTTGTGTCGGAGCTCTTGATGGAACACATGTGTCTGTGCGAGTTGGGAGTGATAAAAAAGAAAAGTATTGGAACTTACGGAAGCAACATCCTACAATGAACGTGCTTGCGATATGTAACTTTAACATGGACTTCATATACACATATGTGGAAGAGCACATGATTCAAAGATATTGACATATTGTGTTCAAAACGATGAATATTTTCCAACTCCACTAGAAGGAAAATATTTTCTAGTTGATTCAGGATACCCTAATAGAAAAGGGTACCTTGCTCCATATCGAAAAATTCGTTATCATCCGCATCAGTGGCAAGGAGGAGCTCCTACAAATGAGAATGAAATGTTTAACAAACGTCATTCTTCTTTGCGTTCTGTTATTGAGCGGACTTTTGGGGTGTGGAAAGGAAAATTTGCTATTATCAGAAATCCAACACGCTGTGATTTACAAACACAATGTAAGATTGTTGTAGCCACAATGACATTGCATAATTTCATTCGGAAATCTGTAAACATTGATAGAGATTTTCAAGAGTATGAAGAAATGGGGAATGAAGCAATCGAGATTTCAGATTTAGAAGATGATGATGAGCAGACTCAAACAAGTCAATATGTGCCTACGGGTGATGCATATATGGCTGGTGTACGAAACAATATCGCTGAGCAAATATGGACAACTCGTAGAGCACGTGTACGAAACAATATCGCTGAGCAGATATGGACAACTCGTAGATAGATTTCTAAGTTTTTGTTATTTCATTTCTAAGTTTTTAATACTTTTTTAATATTATTTAAAAGAAATAAATTTGAAGTTTTTAAAAATGTTATAAAATTTGCTCTCAATTTTTACGCCAAACTACAGCTCACAACTCACAGCTCACAACTCACAGCTCACAGATCACAGCTCACAGCTCGTAGCTCACAGCTCGCAGCTCACAGCTCACAGCTACCGCTTCCGCTATTTACAGTTATTCCTCTCCGCTCCATTCTACCAATCTGGGCTTTAATGATCCATGTACAAGTTTCACGAACTTATAAAACATCTAACAACGCATATTGTAGGACTTTAAACCAAGTTGCAAGAAACATGAGTGCTTATTTGTGCCTCAATGATTATTGTACAAGTTTCACAAACTTAAGAAACATCTAACATCGTGATATTGTGACTCTAAACCAAATTTCATGCAACATGAGTTCTTATAAGTGCCTCAATGATCTTTGTACAAGTTTCATGAAGTTATGAAACATCTAACAACGCATATTCTAGGACTCTAAAACCAAGTTTCATGAAACATGAGTTCTAATAAGTGCCTAAACAATCTTCGTACAAGTTTCATGAACTTATGAAACATCTAACAACGTGATTCTTGGACTACAAAACCAAGGTTCATGCAACATGATCTTTGCACCAGTTTCACGAACTTAGGAAACATCTAACAACACATATTCTAGGACTCTAAACCAAGTTTCATGCAACATGAGGTATAATTAGTGCCTCCATGATTTTTGTCCAAAATTCACGAACTCATGAAACATCTAACAACGCATATTGTAGGACTCTAATCAATGTTACATGCAACATGAGTTCTTATTTCCGCCTTAATGATCTTTGTACACGTTTCACAAACTTACGAAACATCTAACAACATGATATTGGGACTCTAAACCAAGTTTCATGCAACATGAGTTCTTATAAGTGCCTCAATGATCTTTGTACAACTTTCACAAACTTATGAAACATCTAACAACGCATATTCTAGGACTCTAAACCATGTTTCATGCAACATGATTCTTATAAGTGTCTCAATAATCTTTGTACAAGTTTCACGAAGTTGTGAAACATCAAACAACGCATATTCTAGGACTCTAAAGCAAGTTTCATGCAACATCAGTGCTTATTAGTACCTCAATGATCTTTGTACAAGATTCACGAACTTATGAAACATCTAATAACTTATATTCTAGGACTCTAAACTAAGTTTCATGCAACATGAGTTCTTATAAGTGTCTCAATGATCTTTGTACAAGTTTCACGAACTTATGAAATATCTAACAACGCATATTCCAGGACTCTAAACAAAGTTTCGTGCAACATGAGTGCTTATTAGTGCTTCAATGTTCTTTGTACAAAATTAACGAACTTATGAATCATCTAACAACACATATTGTAGGACTTTAAACCAAGTTTCATGCAACATTGGTGCTTATTTTTGCCTCAATGATCTTTGTACAAGTTTCACAAACTTACAAAACATCTAACAATGTGATTCTAGGACTCTAAACCAAGTTTCATGAAACATGAGTTCTTATAAGTTGCTCAATGATCGTTGTACAAGTTTCACGAACTTACGAAACATCTAACATCGTGATACTATGACTATAAACCAAATTTTATGCAACATGAGTTCTTATAAGTGTCTCAATGATCTTTATACAAGTTTCATGAACTTATTAATCATCTAACAACGCATATTCTAGGACTCTAAAACCAAGTTTCATGCACCATGAGTTCTAATAAGTGCCTAAACAATCTTCGTACAAGTTTCATGAACTTATGAAACATCAAACAACGTGATTCTAGGACTATAAACCAAGGTTCATGCAACATGAGTGCTTATAAGTTCTTGAATGAGCCTTGTTAAACTTTTATGAACTTATGAAACATCTAACAATGTGGTTTCCATAACTCTAAACCAAGCTTCGTGCAACATGAGTGCATATAATTGTCTCAATGAGCTTCGTAAAAGTTTGACGAACTTATGAAATATTTAACAACACGTTTCTAGGACTCTAAACCAAGTATCATGCAACCTGAGTGCTTATAAGTTCCTCAATAAGCTTTGATAAAGTTTGACGAACTTGTGAAACGTCTAACAACGCGTTTCTATGACTCTAAATCAAGTTTCATGCAACATGAGTTCTTATAAGTGTCTCGATTAGATTTGTACAAGTTTCACGAACTTATGAAACATATAAGAACGCGTTTGTAGGACTCTAAACCAAGTTTCATGCAACATGAGTGCTTATAAGTTCCTAAATGTGCTTTGTTAAACTTTTATGAACTTATGAAACATCTAACAACGTGTTTTCCATGACTGTAAACCAAGATTTGTGATACATGAGGGCTTATAAGTGTCTCAATTAGCTTCGTACAAGTTTGACGAACTTATGAAACATCTAGCAACACGTTTCTAGGACTCTAAACCAAGTTTCATGAAATTAAGTATCTCAATGAGATTTGTACATTTTGAAAAACTTATGAAACATCTAACAACGTGGTTTCTAGAACTCTAAAACAGGTTTCATGCAACATGAGTACTTATAAGTGTCTCAATGAGCTTTGTACAAGTTTGACGAACTTATGAAACATCTAACAACGTGGTTTCTAGGACTCTAAACCAAGTTTATTGAAACATGAGTGCTTATTATAAGTGTCTCAATGAGCTTTAGACAAGTTTGACAAACTTATGAAACATCTAACAACATGGTTTCCAGGAGTCTAAACCAAGTTTCATGCAACATGAGTACTTTGTACAAGATTCACGAACTTATGAAACATCTAACAACTTATATTATAGGACTCTAAACCAAGGTTCATGCAACATGAGTTCTTATAAGTGCCTCAATGATCTTTGTACAAGTTTCACGAACTTATGAAACATTTAACAACACATATTCTATGACTCTAAACCAAGTTTCATGCAACATGAGTTCTTATAAGTGTGTCAATAATCTTTGTACAAGTTTCACGAATTTGTGAAACATCAAACAAAGCATATTCTAGGACTCTAAACCAAGTTTCATGCAACATGAGAACTTATTAGTGTCTCAATGATCTTTGTAGAAAATTCACGAACTTAGGAAACATCTAAAAACACATATTATAGGACTTTAGACCATGTTCCATGCAACATGAGTGCTTATTTGTGCGTCACTGATATTTGTACAAGTTTCATAAACTTACGGAACATCTGACAACGTTATTCTAGGACTCTAAACCAAGTTTCATGCAATATGAATTATTATAAGTGCCTCAATGATCGTTGTACAAGTTTCACGAACTTACGAAACATCTAACAACGCATATTCTAGGACTCTAAACCAAGTTTCATGCAACATAAGTGCTTACTAGTACTTTAATGATCTTTTTAGAAGTTTCATGAACTTCTGGAACATCCAACACATCATATTGTAGGACTCTAAACCAAGTTTCATGCAACATGAGTGCTTATTAGTGTCTGAATGATCTTTGTACAAGTATCACAAACTTATAAAACATCTAACAACGCATATTCTAGGACTCTAAACCAAGTTTCATGCAACATGAGTTCTTATTAGTGCCTTAATGATCCATGTACAAGTTTCACAAATTTATGAAACATCTAACAACGCATATTGTAGGACTTTAAACCAAGTTGCAAGCAACATGAGTGCTTATTTGTGTCTCAATAATTATTGTACAAGTTTCACAAACTTACGAAACATGTAACATCGTGATACTATGACTATAAACCAAGTTTCATGAAACATGAGTTCTTATAAGTGCCTCAATGATCTTTGTACAAGTTTCACGAACTTACAAAACATCTAACAACGCATATTCTAGGACTGTAAACCAAGTTTCATGCAACATGAGTGCTTACTAGTACTTTAATGATCTTTTTAGAAGTTTCATGAACTTTTGGAACATCCAACACATAATATTGTAGGACTCTAAAACAAGTTTCATGCAACATGAGTGCTTATTAGTGCCTCAATGATCTTTGTACAAGTTTCAAAAACTTATGAAACATCTAACAACGCATATTCTAGGACTCTAAACGAAGTTTCATGCAACATGAGTTCTTATTAGTGCCTTAATGATCCATGTACAAGTTTCACGAAATTATAAAACATCTAACAAGGCATATTGTAGGACTTTAAACCAAGTTGCAAGAAACATGAGTGCTTATTTGTGCCTCAATGATTTTTGTACAAGTTTCACAAACTTACGAAACATCTAACATCGTGATACTATGACTCTAAACCAAATTTCATGCAACGTGAGTTATTATAAGTGCCTCAATGATCTTTGTACAAGTTTCACGAACTTATGAAACATCTAACAACGCATATTCTAGGACTCTAAATAAAGTTTCATGCAACATGACTTCTAATAAATGTTTCAACAATCTTCGTACACGTTTCATGAACTTATGAAACATCTAACAAAGTGATTCTAGGACTATAAACCAGCAACATGAGTGCTTATTTGTGCCTCAATAATCTTTGTACAACTTTCACAAACTTATGAAACATCTAACATCGTGATTCTAGGATTGTAAACCAAGTTTCATGCAACATAAGTTCTTATATATACCTCAATGATCGTTGTACAAGTTTCAAGAACTTACGAAATATCTAACAACGCATATTCTAGGACTTTAAACCAAGTTTCATGCAACATGAGTTCTTATAAGTTTCTCTATGATCTTTGTACAAGTTTCAAGAACTTATGAAACATCTAACAACACATATTCTAGGACTCTAAACCAAGTTTTATGCAACATGAGATCTTATCAGTGCATCAATGATCTTTGTACAAAATTCACGAACTCATGAACCATCTCACAACGAATATTGTACGACTCTAATCCAAGTTTCATACAACATGAAATTCTTATTTGTGCCTCCATGATATTTATACAAGTTTCACAAACTTACGAAACATCTAACAACGTGATTCTAGGACTCTAAACCAAGGTTCATGCAACATGAGATCTTATAAGTGCCTAAATGATCTTTGTACAAGATTCACGAACTTAAGAAACATCTAACAAATTATATGCTAGGATTCTAAACTAATTTTCATACAGCATGAGTTCTTATAAGTGTCTCAATGATCTTTGTACAAGTTTCACGAACTTATAAAATATCTAACACCGCATATTGTAGGACTTATTAGTACAAGTTTCGTGCAACATGAGTGCTTATTAGTGCTTCAAAAATCTTTGTACAAAATTAACAAACTTATGAAACATCTAACAACGCATATTATATGACTTTAAACCAAGTTTCATGCAACATGAGTGCTTAATTGTGCCTCACTGATCTTTGTACAAGTTTCACAAACTTACGAAACATCTAACAACGTTATTCTAGGACTCTAAACCAAGTTTCATGCAATATGAGTTCTTATAAGTGCCTCAATGATCGTTGTACAAGTTTCACGAACTTACGAAACATCTAACAACGCATATTCTAGGACTCTAAACCAAGTTTCGTGCAACTTGAGTTCTTACTAGTAGTTTAATGATCTTTTTAGAAGTTTCATGAACTTTTGGAACATCCAACACATCATATTGTAGGACTCTAAACCAAGTTTCATGCAACATGAGTGCTTATTAGTGCCTCAATGATCTTTGTACAAGTTTCACAAACTTATGAAACAACTAACAACGCATCTTCTAGGACTCTAAACCAAGTTTCATGCAACATGAGTTCTTATTAGTGCCTTAATGATCCATGTACAAGTTTCACGAAGTTATAAAACATCTAACAAGGCATATTGTAGGCTTTAAACGAAGTTGCAAGAAACATGAGTGCTTATTTGTGCCTCAATGATTATTGTACAAGTTTCATGAACTTATGAAACATCTAACAACGCATATTCTAGGACTCTAAAACATGGTTTCATGAAACATGAGTTCTAATAAGTGCCAAAACAATCTTCGTACAAGTTTCATGAACTTATGAAACATCTAACAACTTAATTCTTGTACTATAAACCAAGGTTCATGCAACATGAGTTCTTATAAGTGCGTTAATGATCTTTTTACCAGTTTCACGAACTTATGAAACATCTAACAACACATATTCTAGGACTCTAAACCAAGTTTCATGCAACATGAGGTATAATTAGTGCCTCCATGATTTTTGTACAAAATTCACGAACTGATGAAACATCTAACAACGCATATTGTAGGACTCTAATCAATGTTTCATGCAACATGAGTTCTTATTTCTGCCTCAATGATCTTTGTACAAGTTTCACAAAATTACGAAACATCTAACAACATGATGCTGGGACTCTAAACCAAGTTTCATGCAACATGAGTTCTTATAAGTGCCTCAATGATCTTTGTACAAGTTTCACGAACTTATGAAACATTTAACAACGCATATTCTAGGACTCTAAACCATGTTTCATGCAACATGAGTTATTATAAGTGTTTCAATAATCTTTGTACAAGTTTCACGAACTTGTGAAACATCAAACAACGCATATTCTAGGACTCTAAAGCAAGTTTCATGCAACTTGAGTGCTTATTAGTGCCTCAATGATCTTTGTACAAGATTCACGAACTTATGAAACATCTAATAACTTATATTCTAGGACTCTAAACTAAGTTTCATGCAACATGAGTTCTTATAAGTGTCTCAATGATCGTTGTACAAGTTTCACGAACTTATGAAATATCTAACAACGCATATTCTAGGACTCTAAACAAAGTTTCGTGCAACATGAGTGCTTATTAGTGCTTCAATGTTCTTTGTACAAAATTAACGAACTTATGAAACATCTAACAACGCATATTGTAGGACTTTAAACCAAGTTTCATGCAACAAGTTTCACAAACTTATGAAACATGTAACAACGCATATTCTAGGACTCTAAACCAAGTTTCATGCAACATGAGTTCTTATTAGTGCCTTAATGATCCATGTACAAGATTCACGAACTTATGAAACATCTAACAACACATATTGTAGGACTTTAAACCAAGTTGAAAGCAACATGAATGCTTATTTGTGCCTCAATGATTATTGTAAAAGTTTCACAAACTTACGAAACATCTAACATCGTGATACTATGACTCTAAACCAAATTTCATGCAACATGAGTTCTTATTTCTGCCTCAATGATCTTTGTACAAGTTTCACAAACTTACGAAACATCTAACAACATGATACTGGGACTCTAAACCAAGTTTCATGCAACATGAGTTCTTATAAGTGCCTCAATGATCTTTGTACAAGTTTCACGAACTTATGAAACATTTAACAACACATATTCTAGGACTCTAAACCAAGTTTCATGCAACATGAGTTCTTATAAGTGTCTCAATAATATTTGTACAAGTTTCACGAACTTGTGAAACATCAAAAACTCGTATTCTAGGACTCTAAAGCAAATTTCATGCAACATGAGTGCTTATTAGTGCCTCAATGATCTTTTTAGAAAATTCACGAACTTAGGAAACATCTAACAACGGATATTATAGAACTTTAAACCAAGTTTCATGCAATATGAGTGTCTATTTGTGCCTCAGTGATCTTTGTACAAATTTCACAAACTTACGAAACATCTAACAACGTGATTCTAGGACTCTAAACCAAGTTTCATGCAACATGATTTCTTATAAGTGTGTTAATGATCGTTGTACAAGTTTCACGAACTTACGAAACATCTAACAACGCATAATCTAGGACTCTAAACAAAGTTTCATGCAACATGAGTGTTTACTAGTGCCTTAATGATCTTTTTACAAGTTTCACGAACTTCTGAAACATCTAACAACGCATATTGTAGGACTCTAAACCAAGTTTCATGTAACATAAGTGCTTATTTGTGCCTCAATGATCTTTATACAAGTTTCACAAACTTACAAAACATCTAACAATGTGATTCTAGGACTCTAAACCAAGTTTTATGCAACATGATTTAAGTGCCTCAATGATCGTTGTACAAGTTTCATGAACTTACGAAACTTCTAACAACGCATATTATAAGATTCTATACCACGTTTCCTGCAACATGAGTGCTTATTAGTGCCTCAATTATCTCTATACAAGTTTCACGAACTTATGAAACATCTAACAACGCTTATTCTAGGATTCTAAACCATGTTTCATGCAACATGAGTGCTTATTAGTGCCTCAATGATCTTTGTACAAGTTTCACAAACTTACGCAACATATAACAACGTAATTCTAGGACTCTAACCCATGTTTCATGCAACATGAGTTCTTATAAGTGTCTCAATGATCGTTGTAAAAGTTTCACGAACTTACGAAACATCTAACAACGCATATTCTAGGACTCTAAACCAAGTTTTATGAAACATGAGTGCTTACTAGTGCCTTATTGATCTTTGTACATGTTTCACGAACTTCTGAAACATCTAACAAGGCATATTGTCTAAGGAAGTCTTTTTGGAGATGTTATAATCTCTGGAAGTCGCTCGTTTTTTAATAAAAAATAGAAGGACAAACACAAATAATTACAATATAACATGGGTAAAATCGAGTAAAACCCACCCGATCCATTTGTCCCGACCCAAAACCCGGTAATTTTGTGAACCGAGTTTTAAACCAAGTTAACTGATTTTTTTTGTTATTAATTGTTTTTAAAAATAAAATTGATATAAAAAAACCTCTCTTCCTCACGTCTCTCTCACAAGATAGAAGAACCCTAAATCCCAAATTGAGCTTCTCAATCTGAAATTGCTTCGATATGGTGGAAACTCGGAGGGGTAAGAGGAAGGAAAAAATTCGAGATGATGATGTATTGATAAAGCATTACAAGAAGAGTGATGAGAAGGTGAAGAAACTCAAGAATAAATCGAAGCCTAAAGTAAAATTTGTAAGAACCGTCACTTCTCCATCGATGGCGCCGACTACCATGACCACGACGGAGAAGATCGTCGCTCTTCCCAATGTAGCATCGTCGGCCGCCACTCTTCCCAATGTAACATCGACGGTCGCCACTCTTCTTGATGTAATAAAGCCGTTAGCCGCTCCCCCTCCCGCCGATGTAACAAAATCGGTAATTGAGCGTACTATTGATGGTGAAACGAGTATAGAACGAGAGAAATCGGGTGAGCATAGTGTATGCATTGTAGATAATGAGTCGGAGAAAATAATGTCCGTTGAAGACAAAGAAGAAGGAGAAGAAGAAGACGGAGAAAACGTTGAAAAAGGTGAAGAACAAGATGAAGAAGAAGAAGAAGAAGAAGAAGAAGAAGAAGAAAACGTTGAAAAAGGAGAAGAACAAGACGAAGAAGAAACATACATTGAAAAAGAAGAAGAAGGAGAAGGAAATGATGGTCATAATGATGATTTGGAGAAAGAAGTAGAAGAAGAAAATGAATTCGATGATAGACAAGTGATTGTTAATGACGAGGAGGTCCAAAATTCATCCGGATCATACGACGAAGAAGTAAGAAATTTGCAATTGATTCTTTGTTTTAGAATTGTTATAGGTCTCTTGTTCCTTGTCAAAGTAGGAAAACTACAAATTACTAGACAATACAATTAGGAACGTTTGGTGTTAGACTAGTAAAACTTAGGATTATTGAATGATACATTTGGTAGCATTACACATAATACTAGGGAAACTAATGATTATTGTATAATACTGAAAATATTGGAAAACCAAGAAGGTTATTGTGTTCATGTTATGAAGTGGTTGAAAGTGTATTTTATTGTCATGCATGATCCTGAGGCAATCAAACCATCAAGAATGTATTTTCCTCCGTCCGAGTACAAGAAACAAATCAAGATAAGGACAAAGTGTTTCATAAAAGACGTAATTGAGATGCTCTTTGTAGATATAAAGCCAGCTTTGAATATCGCAGAGAAGAAGTGGTTTCTTAAGCATCCTCAGTTCAGACACATTTTCCATATGGAGAAAGAGAAGAACCACAAGGTTCAGGGAATGTGGATGTTGTTGATGAGGACAACCGAAACCCAAAAGAAGAGAGAAGTGTGGTTTGTTGTCAATGGCGTTCCCATCCGTTATAGTCTCAGAGAACACGCATTGATATCAGGACTCAACTGTCGGAACTATCCCCTGGACTAGAAGGAGAGTGGTGGGACAAAGTTTGTTGAGAGGCATTTTAAGAACAAAGAAAGCATAAGATTGGAGGTTGTGAAGGGAAGCTCCTGAATATGGGACCCCATAAAGACAGACTGAATATGGCGGTTTTATTCTTCTTAAGAAGTGTCGTTTGCGCGCAAACGAAGATTGGCCTAGGCTCGAAGAATGTCTTGCCATTCTTCCAGAGAGTAGTTGATGATCTTGACTTTTGCAAGACGTTTCCTTGGGGGTAGATTATCTTTTAAATACATGTTGGATGAGATCTCCCACACTATGAAACATTTGGAGGTGTGGTCCCTTCGAATCCGCTTACCTTGTCGCATGTACCAGGATTTTGTCTCCCCTTAGAGGTAAGTTACTAAAATAATTACATTAACTGTTAGTATTGTTACAAAAAGTTGGTGATGGTGAAATTTGGTGTTTTATAGATTCTTGCCTTCGAGGCAATTCCAAGACGGGGACGTGTGTTTAGAGAACCGGTCGAAGGAGCTGATGAGAAGTGTCCGAGGATGTGCAAGTCCTCGTTCAAACGGACTAGAATGACAGGGATGCCACTTTCAGAGATATACAAAGAACTTGTCGATGAGACTGTAAGTTTACTAATATGTTCATGTTAGAATTAATGTTGAACTAGTGTAGAATTATTGTAGAACTAATGTAGAACTAGTGTAGAATTAAGGTAGAACTAAGGTAGAACTTCGTTGAGCGTTTGAATTAATATTTTGGTATTTACAAGATATATTCAACCTTCTCCTCGCAAACAAAGAAGAAACAGAGTTGTTGGGTGAAATTTTCGAAGTTGATGATGTACCGGATATGTCGTTTGATCTAGCGGTCGGCAGTTGGGATAAGTTGCAAAACGATTAAAAATCTGTTTTCAAGACTTGTTCGATGAAGACGTTGCACCGCGAGAGAAAGTGGAAGAAGAGGTAGAACCTACGGTGGAGGGAGCTTCTCAGGGAGTTGAGAACGTCACATATATTTTGAAAACCATGAAGAAATGTGTGACGATCATTAAAAGAGTGGAGAAGGAGGTTGATGCAATGGGTGACAAATTAACCACTTTAGAAGGCTTGTGAATGATGCAGGGTCTTCAGGTGCGGGTGGTTCTGGTGGAGGTGCTTCAGGTGCGAAACGAAGAAGAAAAAAGTGAAAGGTTTGATGGTAGTTTGGGGATGTTTGATCGTACTTGCGGATTTTTATGTTTATGGTAGACATGTTTGATACGTTTATGCTATTTTCGGATTTTTAAGGATATTTTCGCGAATGTTTATGTTATTTTCGGATGTTTATGTTCTTTTCGGATGTTTAAGGATATTTTGGATTTTTATGGTATTTTCGGATGTTATGTTATTTTTGAAACTTAGATAAGAACTATTAAAAACAATAAGACAACACAATCTTTAGACAACATGAACTTAAAGCGCAACAACTTCAACATAAGGGAGATAACATGAACTTAAAGTTATTTTATTTAGACAACATGAACTAAAAATCTCTCACGGACGGGGATGAACAATAAGCTCCTTAAGCTTTGCAATCTCCTCAGCCATAACATCCACCTTCCTCTTTAATATTTGAACTTCCCCCACATGGACAACGAGTTGGAATTCCGTTCTGGGCGTGGCAACGAAGCCTAGCATGTCAATGTGTTGTTTCGCCTTCTTCATCTCACGTCTCTCTTGTTTTTTAACCCATGGATCCATGAATGCACAAGAAAAAGATAATATCTACAGAGAAAGTGGAGGAAAAGAAAAGTGTAAGGAAGGAAGAAAGAGAGTTGTGTGTGAATGAGGAGGAGATGTGTTGTTTTTTCTTTATAGAAAATAACGAAACACGAAAATCGAGGCTGAAAAGCTGTCGTTTCGGAATCTAAGTTTGACCAACAAATATAATTTTCTTTTAATTTTCGATTGGGCGCCAAAATAATTTTCGATTTTCCTCCAAAAAATCACACATAGTTTTACTTAAGTTTTACCTAAACTTATGGTTTTACAAATGTTGTTCATAGTTTTATTTTTGCCGATTTCAATAGTTTTTAGTATAACCTATAATTTAAATTTTTTTATGGAGTTTTACTTTCTACAATTCGTTTTTAACATGTACGCATACATGATTTTTGCAATAATACGTTCGAAATCATCGTTTTATACAAAAGTCCTTTTATAAGTTGTGCTTACATAAAAAGTGTTCTTCGGAAAATATTAGAATGTACAAAGAGTTTTTCTTAAACAATGTTTAATTTGTTTGAAAATATTTTTTTTAACTTAGCATATATAAAATCAATATTAAACCAATTCACAAACATCACTAAAATTAATAATAAAACAGTAATTCAATGAATTTACATAAATAATATATATAAAATCCAAACACAATTATAATCCTTAGTTTTACAGAAAATCACAGCACAATCATAGTTTTACAGAAAATCACAACGGAATCATAGTTTTACAGAAGTTGACAACAAAATCATTCACTCAGATAACGACCTGTTCTAAATAACAACCAATTGAAACCAAAATTTTGCCTCAGTCGCCTTTTGTTTTGTGTCCTTTTTACCTCGTTCACCAACTGATGGCTTCCTCTTGTCCGGTTTCCTTCCCTTCTTCTTGACGTGATCTTTTGGTATCACTTGTCGTTATTTGATGTGATCGGGTACATTCCAATCACCCATGTTAGACACAGAATAAATGGTCGCGAAGTAAGCTTTTCCCCAAAGTTCTACCTAGTAATACCTTGAGCACAACTCATGATACTCTAATTGGCCTTCACGACAACGACCGTAATCAACATTGAGCATATATAGATAAGCTGCAAGTCCATGCAGACAAGGATATTTTTCATAATCATACACCTTGCACGAGCAACTCTTCTCTCTCAAGTTCACCAAATAAATTATACCGTCGTCAGTGTCTGTTACCTCGAACTCACGCTCATAACTATTTAGCTTACGCACCGGTGTTTTATCGGCTGTGGCCCATATGTTGTGTAGTTGGTTCTCGACAAGAGGAACCAATCTCGTATCAATCGATGCAGACACAACGTCCTTCCGATGTTCGTTAAACCTCTCTGAGATTTTCTTGATGATTGTATCCAAAATCGGTATTAAGAAATACTTCCTCGCATCCTTAAACAAGTTGTTCATTGACTCGACACTGTTGCTAGTGTCCAAGTTGTATCGGTCAATTGGGAAATAAACCCTTGCCCAAGTGTCTTTCTCAGTCCGCTCCTCCACATACTTGTATGCTGCCGGATATCTTGCCTTGAATGATCCTACTACAGCTTTATTGGTGTTACTAACATGACCTCTTACGTTCTGAGATAAATTCCATATACAATGCCCATTGTGACCTAGTGGAAACACAATAGCCACAACCGAGATGAGGCTCTAATTTCTATCGCTCATAAAAACTAATTCAGCGGTGTCTGATATGATACTTCTTAGCATCTCAGAAAACCAAGTCCAACTAGCTTTATTCTCACCGTCGAGAACACCAATAAGAGTTAATAATGATGACGATTAGGAACTTGAGATTTAACAAATACTAGTACACCACCATACTCGTTCTTCAAAAATGTGTCTTTTACAACGATCACTTTCCTTATGAACGCAAACCCATAAATACAAGCTCCCAACGCTTTGAAAAGGTACTTGAACTTACCTGCCTCATCCAACTCCACTCTTGTTTTTGTTCTTGGATTGACTTCCTCTAACATGTACAAGTAGCTAGGAAGCATCCTCTAACTTTCGTTTGCATTACCACGCAAATGATTAATAGCTAGATTTTTCCCTCTCAATGTCGTAGAGTAGGATTTTTTTACCCCAAGTTTCAGCTATAGGAGCTCCATGTTATCTCTCGGAACAGGAGTTTTCACTTTTCCTGGAAATTCATTATTCAAAAATGATGCATCTAATTCTGCCGACCCTCTCCGCTTACTTTTGTTGATTTGACTTTGACTATTCCGAGAACATGTATGCACACCCGTGTACCTCCTAATAGAAAAGAGTTCGGTGTCTGTAATCCTTGAAGCTGGAAAACCCCAGTTGCAGCTTGCTACACAACATTTAATCAACAATCTTTGAGTATCAGACCTTTTGGTTAAATAACGAAAGAATTTATCAAATGTGGCTCTATCCACCACGTCTTTAATTGCTTTCTTGTTTAGAAACTCCTCAAGCTTCATTAGACCCAACCCATCTTCCGATTCCTCTATCACCTGACTAGATTTTTCTACGGGTGGTTGCTCATCATAAGTATCATCATCCATATCCGAACCCGTATTAGCCACGTTGTGCTCACTAGCCGCGTTGTGCTCATTACCCGCATTCTCCGCATTACCTGCGTTCTCCGCATTAGCCGCGTTCTCCGCATTAGCCGCGTTCTCCTCATTAGCCGCGTTGTCCGCATTAGCCGCGTTCTCCGCATTAGCCGCGTTCTCCGCATTAGCCGCGTTCTCCTCATTAGTCGCGCTGTCCACATTAGCCGCGTTGTCCGCATTCGCCATGGTATATGTCTCACCTGTCGTGCCCGTATCAACAGAGATGTATGGATCTGTTGCGACATCCGTATCCAAACAATCATCTCCTCTTCTATCCGCATTTGCTTGCACATCTTCTACGTAAAGAGATATTGCATTACACCCAATTTCATCATCGTCTCCCTCCAACAATTCAAAATTCATACCAATCGAACTTATGCCCACTCTTGACAGCTTCTCTAACTCGTCTGATCTACTCGTCTCCTCCACTAACAAAAGAGATCTACGGTTCTCTCTATCAATGGAAATTAGGTAAACAAACAAATCCTCATGGTCACAAATAGTTAGATGTTCCTCACATCCCACCACCAATGGTATGTAACTCAATGACAATTTTACTTTAGTTTCATCCAACGCAAGCTTCTTATACAACCTTTCTTCCATCACGACCAAAATTATATCCTCAATTGTTGTCTTTATGATTAAACTATACATGCGACCTTTGAATTTGAAATACACGCTTACGTGTTTTGCCATTATATCCTGCAAAAACCACAAAAGAGTTCTTGTTAACCTATTTCTTACCAAGTTTCATGCAACATGAGTGCTTATAAGTGTCTCAATGACCATTGTACAAGTTTGACAAACTTATGAAATATCTAACAACGCGTTTCAAGAACTCTAAACCAAGTTTCATGCAACATGAGTGCTTATAAGTTCCTCAATGAGCTTTGTTAAATTTGAAGAACTTATGAAACATCTAACAACATGGTTTCTATGACTCGAAACCAAGTTTCAAGAAACATGAGTGCTTATAAGTGTCTCAATGAGCTTTGTACAAGTTTGACGAACTTATGAAACATTTAACAACGCGTTTCTAGGACTCTAAACAAAGTTTCATGCAACATTAGTACTTATAAGTGTCTCAATGAGCATTGTACTAGTTTGACGAACTTATGAAACCTCTAACAACGTGTTTCTAGGACTCTAAAACAAGTTTAATGCGACATGAGTGCTTATAAGTTCCTCAATGAGCTTTGTTAAAGGTTGGCGAACTTATGAAACATCTAACAACGTGGTTTGTAGGACTTTAAACCAAGCTTCATGCAACATGAGTGCTTATAAGTGTTTCAATGATCTTTGTACAAGTTTGACGAACTTATGAAACATCTAACAACGCGGTTTCTAAGACTCTAAACCAAGTTTCATGCAACGTGAGTGCTTATAAGTGTCTCAATGAGCTTTGTACAAATTTCACGAACTTATGAAACATCAAACAACGCGTTTCTAGGACTCTAAACCAAGTTTCATACAAAATGAGTGATTATAAATGTCTCAATGAGCTTTTTACAATCTGACGAACTTCTGAAACATCTAACAACACGTTTCTAGGACTCTAAACCAAGTTTCATGCAACATGAGGGCTTATAAGTACCTCAATGAGCTTTGTTAAAGTTTGACGAACTTATGAAACATCTAACAACGTGGTTTCTAGGTTTCGAAACCAAGTTTCAAGAAACATGAGTGCTTATAAGTATCTCAATGAGCTTTGTACAAGTTTGACGAACTTATGAAATATCTAACAACGTGTTTCTAGGACTCTAAACCAAGTTTCATGCAACATGAGTACTTATAAGTGTCTCAATGAGCTTTGAACAAGTTTGACGAACTTATGAAACCTCTAACAACGCATTTCTAGGACTCTAAACCAAGTTTCATGCAATATGAGTGCTTATAAGTTCCTTAATGAGAATTGTACAAGTTTGACGAACTTATGAAACATCTAACAACGCGTTTCTAAGACTCTAAACCAAGTTTCATGCAACATGTGTGCTTATAAGTGTCTTAAGGAGCTTTGTACAAGTTTCACGAACTTATGAAACATCTAACAACGTGGTTTCTAGGACTCTAAACCAAGTTTTATGAAACATGAGTGCTTATAAGTGTCTCAATGAGCTTTGTACAAGTTTCACGAACTTATGAAACATCTAACAACGCGTTTTTAGGACCGTAAACAAAGTTTCATGCAACATGAGTTCTTATAAGTTCCTCAATGAGCTTTGTTAAAGTTTGACGAAATTATGAAACATCTAACAACGTGGTTTCTAGGACTTTAAACCAACCTTCATGCAACATGAGTGCTTATAAGTGTCTCAATGAGCTTTGTACAAGTTTGACGAACTTACGAAACCTCTAACAACGCGTTTCTAGGACTCTAAAACAAGTTTCATGCAACATGAGTGATTATAAATTCCTCAATGCGCTTAGTTAAAGGTTGACGAACTTATGAAACATCTAACAACGTTGTTTCTAGGACTTTAAACCAAGCTTCATGCAACATGAGTGCTTATAAGTGTCTCAATGAGCTTTGAACAAGTTTGACGAACTTATGAAACATCTAACAACGTGGTTTCTAGAACTTTAAACAAAGTTTCATGCAACGTGAATGCTTATAAGTGTCTCAATGAGCTTTGTACAAGTTTGACGAACTTATGAAACATCAAACAACGCGTTTCTAGGACTCTAAACCAAGTTTCATACAAAATGAGTGATTATAAGTGTCTCAATGAGCTTTTTACAATTTGACGAACTTCTGAAACATCTAACAACGCGTTTCTAGGACTCTAAACCAAGTTTCATGAAAATGAGTGCTTATAATAAAGTGTCTCAATGAGCTATATTAAAGTTTGGCGAAATTATGAAACATCTAACAACGATGTTTTTAGGACTCTAAACCAAGCTTCATGCAACATGAGTGCTTATAAGTGTCTAAATGAGCTTCCTACAAGTTTGACGAACTTATGAAACATCTAACAATGTGGTTTCTAGGACTCTAAACCAAGTTTCATGCAATATGAGTGATTATAAGTGTCTCAATGAGCTTTTTACAATTTCACGAACTTCTGAAACATCTAACATCGCGTTTCTAGTACTCTAAACCAAGTTCCTCATTGAGCTTTGTTACGGTTTGACGAAATTATGAAACATCTAACAACTCGTTTCAATGAATCTAAACCAAGTGTCATGCAACATGAATTCTTCTAAGTTTCTAAATGAGCTTTTTACAAGTTTCACGAACTTATGAAACATCTAACAACGCGTTTCTGGGACTCTAAACCAAGTTTCATGCAACATGTGTGCTTATAAGTGTCTCAATGATGTTTGTACAAGTTTCACGAACTTATGAAACATCTAACAACGCATTTGGAGGACTCTAAACCAAGTTTCATGCAACATGAGTGCTTATAAGTTCCTCAATGAACTTTGTTAAAGGTTGACGAACTTATGAAACATCTAACAACATGGTTTCTAGGACTTTAAACCAAGTTTCATGCAACATGAGTTCTTATAAGAGTCTCAATGAACTTTGTACAAGTTTGACGAACAAATGAAACATCTAACAACGCGTTTCTAGGACTCTAAAACAAGTTTCATGCAACATGAGTTCTTAGAAGTTCTTCAATGAGCTTTGTACAAGTTTCAAGAACTTATGAAACATCTAACAACGTGTTTCTAGGACTCTAAACCAAGTTTCATGCAACATGAGTGCTTATAAGTTCCTCAATGAGCTTTGTTAAAGTTTGACGAACTTATGAAACATCTAACTACGTGGTTTCTATAACTCGAAACCAAGTTTCAAGAAACATGAGTGCTTATAAGTGTCTCAATGAGCTTTGTACAAGTTTCACGAACTTATGAAACATCTAACAACGCGTTTCGAGGACTCTAATCCAAGTTTCATGCAACATGAGTGCTTATAAGTTCCTCAATGAGCTTTGTTATAGTTTTACGAACTTATGAAACATCTAACAACGTAGTTTCTATTACTCGAAACCAAGTTTTAAGAAACATTAGTGCTTATAAGTGTCTCAATGAGCTTTGTACAAGTTTGACGAACTTATGAAACATTTAACAACACGTTTCTAGGACTCTAAACAAAGTTTAATGCAACATTAGTACTTATAAGTGTCTCAATGAGCATTGTACAAGTTTGACGAACTTATGAAACCTCTAACAACGCGTTTCTAGGACTCTAAAACAATTTTCATACAACCTGAGTGCTTAGAATTTCCTCAGTGAACTTTGTTAAAGGTTGGCGAACTAATGAAACATCTAACAACGTGGTTTCTAGGACATTAAACCAACCTTCATGCAACATGAGTGCTTATAAGTGTCTCAATGATCTTTGTACAAGTTTGACGAACTTATGAAACATCTAACAACGCGGTTTCTAGGACTCTAAACCAAGTTTCATGCAACATGAGTGCTTATAAGTGTCTCAATGAGCTTTGTACAAGTTTGATGAACTTATGAAACATCAAACAACGCGTTTCTAGGACTCTAAACCAAGTTTCATACAAAATGAGTGATTATAAATGTCTCAATGAGCTTTTTACAATCTGACGATTTTCTGAAACATCTAACAACACGTTTCTAGGACTCTAAACCAAGTTTCATGCAACATGAGTGCTTATAAGTTCCTCAATGAGCTTTGTTAAAGTTTGACGAACTTATGAAACATTTAAAAACGTGGTTTCTAGGACTCGAAACCAAGTTTCAAGAAACATGAGTGCTTATAATTAGTGTCTCAATGAGCTTTGTACAAGTTTGACGAACTTATGAAACATCTAACAACATGTTTCTAGGACTCTAAACCAAGTTTCATGCACATGAGTCCTTATAAGTGTCTCAATTAGCTTTGTACAAGTTTGACGAACTTATGAAACCTCTAACAACGCGTTTCTAGGACTCTAAACCAAGTTTCATGCAATATGAGTGCTTATAAGTTCCTTAATGAGATTTGTACAAGTTTGACGAACTTATGAAACATTTAACAATGCGTTTCTAGGACTCTAAACCAAGTTTCATGCAACATGAGTGCTTATAAGTTTCTCAATGAGCTTTGTAGAAGTTTGACGAACCTATGAAACATCTAACAACGTGGTTTCTAGGACTCGAAACCAAGTTTCATGCAACATGAGTGCTTATAAGTGTCTCAATAAGCTTTGTACAGGTTTGACGAACCTATGAAACATTTAACAACGTGGTTTCTAGGACTCGAAACCAAATTTAAAGAAACATGAGTGCCTATAAGTGTCTCAATGAGCTTTGTACAAGCTTGACGAACTTATGAAACATCTAACAACGCGTTTCTATAACTCTAAACCAAGTTTCATGCAACATGAGTACTTATAAGTGTCTCAATGAGCTTTGTACAAATTTGACGAACTTCTGAAACCTCTAACAACTCGTTTCTAGAACTCTAAACCAATTTTCATGCAACATGAGTGCTTATAAGTTCCTCAATGAGCTTTGTACAAGTTTGACGAACTTATGAAACATCTAACAACTCGTTTTTAGGGCTCTAAACAAAGTTTCATCCAACATGTGTTCTTATAAGTGTCTCAATGAGCTTTCTACAAGTTTCAAGAACTTATGAAACAGCTAACAACGTGGTTTCTATGACTCTAAACCAAGTTTCATGCAACATGAGTGCTTATAAGTGTCTTAGTGTGCTTTGTACAAGTTTCACGAACTTATGAAACATCTAACAACGCGTTTTTAGGACTCTAAACAAAGTTTCATGCAACATGAGGGCTTATTAGTTCTTTGATGAGCTTTGTTAAAGTTTGAAAAACTTATGAAACATCTAACAACGTGGTTTCTAAGACTTTACAACAAGCTTCATGCAACATGAGTGCTTATAAGTATCTCAATGATCTTTGTAGAAGTTTGATGACCTTATGAAACATCTAACAACGCGTTTCTAGGAGTCTAAACTAAGTTTCATGGAACATGAGTTCTTATAAGTGTCTCAATAAGCTTTGTACAAGTTTGACGAACTTATGAAACATCTAACAACGCGTTTCTAGGACTCTAAACCAAGTTACATGCAAGATGAGTGTTTATAAGTGTCTCAATAACCTTTGTACAACTTTGACGAAATTATGAAACATAGAACAACGCGTTTCTAAGACTCTAAACCAAGTTTCATGCAACATGTATGCTTATAAGTGTCTCATTGAGCTTTGTACAAGTTTGATGAACTTATGAAATATCTAACAACGCGTTTCTAGGAGTCTAAACCAAATTTCATGGAACATGAGTTCTTATAAGTGTCTCAATGAGCTTTGTACAAGTTTGACGAACTTATGAAATATCTAACAACGCGGTTCTAGGACTCTAAACCAAGTTTCATGCAACATGAGTGCTTATAAGTGTCTCAATGACCTTTGTACAAGTTTCACGAACTTATGAAACATCTGACAACGCGTTTCTAGGACTCTAAACCAAGTTTCATGCAACAATGAGTTCTTATTAGTGCCTTAATGATCCATGTACAAGTTTCACGAACTTATATAACATCTAACAAGGCATATTGTAGGAATTTAAACCAAGTTGCAAGAAACATGAGTGCTTATTTGTGCCTCAATGATTATTTTACAAGTTTCACAAACTTACGAAACATCTAACATCGTGATACTATGACTCTACATCAAATTTCATGCAACATGAGTTCTTATAAGTGTTTCAATGATCTTTGTACCAGTTTCACGAACTTATGAAACATCTAACAATACATATTCTAGGACTCTAAACAAAATTTCATTTAACATGAGGGCTAATTAGTGCGTCCATGATTTTTTTACAAAATTCACGAACTCATGAAACATCTAACAACGCATATTGTAGGACTCTAATCAAAGTTCCATGCAACATGAGTTCTTATTTCTGTCTCAATGATCTTTGTACAAGTTTCACAAACTTACGAAACATCTAACAACGTAATACTGGGACTCTAAACCAAGGTTCATGCAACATGAGTTCTTACAAGTGCCTCAATGATCTTTGTACAAGTTTCAGGAACTTATGAAACATTTAACAACACATATTCTAGGACTCTAAACCAAGTTTCATGCAACATGAATTCTTATAATTGCCTCAATGATCTTTGTACAAGTTTCACGAACTCATGAAACATCTAACAACGCATATTGTAGGACTCTAATCCAAGTTTCATGCACCATGAATTCTTATAAATGCCTCAATGATCTTTGTACAAGTTTCAAGAACTTATGAAACATCTAACAACGCATATTGTAGGAATTTAAACCAAGTTTCATGCAAAATGAGTGCTTATTTGTGCCTCAATGATCTTTGTACAAGTTTCACAAACTTACGAAACATATAAAAACGTGAGTTCTTATAAGTGCCTCAATGATTGTTATACAAGTTTCAAGAACTTACGAAACATCTAACAACGCATATTCTAGGACTCTAAACCAAGTTTCATGCAACATGAGTGCTTACTAGTGCTTCAATGATCTTTCTACAAGTTTGACGAACTTACGAAAATTCTAACAACGCATATTATAGGAATCTAATTCAAGTTTCATGCAACATGAATTAAGTGCCTCAATAATCCTTGTACAAGTTTCTCAAACTTATGATACATCTAACAACGCATATTCTAGGACTTTAAACCAAGTTTCATGCAACATGAGTTCTTATAAATTACTTAATGATCGTTGTACAAGTTTCACGAACTTATGAAACATCTAACAACGCATTTGTAGGACTCTTATCCAAGTTTCATGCAACATGAGTGCTTATTAGTGTCTCAATGATTTTTTTACAAGTTTCACGAACTTACGAAACATCTAACAACGCATATTCTAGGACTTTAATCCAAGTTTCATGCAACATGAGTGCTTATTAGTGCCTCAATGATCTTTGTACAAGTTTCACGAACTTATGAAACATCTAACAAACGGATAATCAAGGACTCTAAACAAAGTTTCATGCAACATGAGTGCTTATTAATGCCTAAATGATCTTTGTACAAGTTTCACGAACTTATGAAACATCTAACAACGCATATTCTAGGACTCTAAACAAAGTTTCATGCAACATGAGTGCTTAGTGCCTCAATGATCTTTGTACAAGTTTCACGAACTTATGAAACATCTAACAACTTATGGTTGAGAATTGGCCTTGCACTTTGATGGTGACTTGGCCAAGTAGAGTAGAGTCGATTGGTCATGGTTGATTGATCGGTCTTTTTCTTGAACATATTTGGCTTTGCGCTTGTAAATTTTTTAGCCGAGTAGAATGTGGTTGGTTCAGCCTTGTTCTTTGAAAAGTACTTGACTGAGCCAATTGATTTTGATCTTGATCTTGGTATATGTTTGGTAGTGGTATGACAAGAAAGGTTATAGTATCAAGAGATGTCAAGTGATCTATGTACAAGTTTCACGAACTTATGAAACATCTAACAACGCATATTGGACTGACTTTCAATTTAGGTGGAAATAAGTTTAATACTTTATTTTTGAGGGGAAACAAAGTGAACCATTAAGTTTGTGTGGATCTGGTGTTATATGATAGTTACGGTGTGAAATTAGATCGTCAGCCCACGCATATTCTAGGACTCTAAACCAAGGTTCATGCAACATGAGTTCTTATTAGTGCCTCAATGATCATTGTACAAGTTTAACAAACTTACGAAACATCTAACAACGCATATTCTAGGACTCTAAACCAAGTTTCATGCAACATGAGTTCTAATAAATGCCTCAACGATCTTCGTACAAGTTTCATGAACTTATGAAACATCTAACAACGTGATTCTAGGACTATAAACCAAGGTTCATTCAACATGAGTTCTTATAAGCGTCTCAATGATCTTTGTACAAGTTTCACGAACATATAACAAAGCATATTCTAGGACTATAAACCAAGGTTCATGCAACATGAGTTCTTATAAGTGTCTCAATGATCTTTGTAGAAGTTTCACGAACTTATTTAACATCTAACCAAAGATATTCTAGGACTCTAAACTAAGTTTCATGCAACATGAGTTCTAATAAATTCCTCAACAATCTTCCTACAAGTTTCATGAACTTATGAAACATCTAAGAACGTGATTCTTGGACTATAAACCAAGGTTCATGCGACATGAGTTCTTATAATGGCCTCAATGATCTTTGTAAAAGTTTCACGAACTTATGAAACACCTAACAACGCATATTCTAGGACTCTAAACCAAGTTTCATGCAACATGAGAGCTTAGTAGTGCCTCAATGATCTTTGTACAAAATTCACGAACTCATAAAACATCTAACAACACATATTGTAGGACTCTAATCAAAGTTTCATGCAACATGAGTTCTTATGAATGCCTCAATGATCTTTGTACAAGTTACACAAACTTATGAAACCTCTAACAACGCATATTCTACGACTCTAAACCATGTTTCATGCAACATGAGCTCTTATTAGCTCCTTAATGATCTTTGTAAAAGTTTCACAAACTTACAAAACATCTAACAATGTGATTCTAGGACTCTAAACCATGTTTCATGCAACATGAGTTCTTACTGGTTCCTCAGTGATCTTTGTACAAGTTTCAAAAATTTACGGATCATCTAACAACGCATATCTAGGACTCTAAAAAAAGTTTCAAGCAATCTGAGTGCTTATTAGTGCCTTAATGATCTTTGTAAAAGTTTCACGAACTTATGAAACATCTAACAACACATATTCTAGGACTTTAAACCACGTTTCATGAAACATAACTGCTTATTAGTGCCTCAATGATATTTGTACAAGTTTCGATAACTTATGAAACATCTAACAACACATATTCTAGGACTCTAAACCAAGTTTCATGCAACATGAGTTCTTATAAGTTTCTCAATGATCTTTGTACAAGTTTCACAAACTTACGAAACATCTAACAACGCATATTCTAGGACTCTAAATAAAGTTTCATGCAACATGAGTTCTAATAAATGCTTCAACAATCTTCGTACAAGTTTCATGAACTTATGAAACATCTAACAAAGTGATTCTAGGACTATATACCAAGTTTCATGCAACATGAGTGCTTATTTGTGCCTCAATAATCTTTTTACAAGTTTCACAAACATACGAAACATCTAACAACGCATATTGTAGGACTTTAAACCAAGTTTCATGAAACATAACTGCTTATTAGCGCCTCAATGATATTTGTACAAGTTTCAATAACTTATGAAACATCTAACAACACATATTCTAGGACTCTAAACCAAGTTTCACGCAACATGAGTTCTTATAAGTTTCTCAATGATCTTTGTACAAATTTCACAAACTTACGAAACATCTAACAACGCATATTTTAGGACTCTAAATAAAGTTTCATGCAACATGAGTTCTAATAAATGCTTCAACAATCTTCGTACAAGTTTCATGAACTTATGAAACATCTAACATAGTGATTCTAGGACTATAAACCAAGTTTCATGCAACATGAGTGCTTATTTGTACCTCAATAATCTTTTTACAAGTTTCAAAAACATACGAAACATCTAACAACGTGATTCTAGGACTTTAAACCAAGTTTCATGCAACATAAGTTCTTATAAATGTCTCAATGATCGTTGTACAAGTTTCAAAAACTTATGAAATATCTGACAACGCATATTCTAGGACTCTAGACCAAGTTTCATGCAACATGAGTTCTTATAAGTGTCTCAATGATCTTTGTACAAGTTTCAAGAACTTATGAAACATCTAACAACACATATTTTAGGACTCTAAATCAAGTTTTATGCAACATGAGGTCTTATTAGTGCCTCAATGATCTTTGTACAAAATTCACGAACTCATGAACCATCTCACAACGAATATTGTAGGACTCTAATCCAAGTTTCATACAACATGAGTTCTTATTTGTGCCTCAATGATATTTGTACAAGTTTCACAAACTTACGAAACATCTAACAACGTGATTCTAGGACTCTAAACCAAGGTTCATGCAACATGAGATCTTATAAGTGCCTCAATGATCTTTGTACGAGATTCACGAACTTATGAAACATCTAACAACTTATATTCTAGGACTCTAAACTATGTTTCATGCAACATGAGTTATTATAAGTGTCTCAATGATCTTTGTACAAGTTTCACGAACTTATGAAATATCTAACAACACATATTCTAGGATTCTAAACAAAGTTTCGTGCAACATGAGTGCTTATTAGTGCTTCAATGTTCTTTGTACAAAATTAACGAACTTATGAAACATCTAACAACGCATATTGTAGGACTTTAAACCAAGTTTCATGCAACATTGGTGCTTATTTGTGCCTCAATGATCTTTGTACAAGTTTCACAAACTTACAAAACATCTAACAATGTGATTCTAGGATTCTAAACCAAGTTTCATGAAACATAAGTTCTTATAAGTGCCTCAATGATCGTTGTACAAGTTTCACGAACTTACGAAACATCTAACAACGCATATTCTAGGACTCTAAACCAAGTTTCATGGAACATGAGTGCTTACTAGTACTTTAATGATCTTCTTAGAAGTTTCTTGAACTTCTAGAACATCCAACACATCATATTGTAGGACTCTAAACCAAATTTCATGCAACATGAGTGCTTATTAGTGCCTCAATGATCTGTGTACAAGTTTCACAAACTTATGAAACATCTAACAACGAATATTCTAGGACTCTAAACCAAGTTTCAGGAAACATGAGTTCTTATTAGTGCCTTAATGATCCATGTACAAGTTTCACGAACTTATGAAACATCTAACAACGCATATTGTAGGACTTTAAACCAAGTTGCAAGCAACATGAATGCTTATTTGTGCCTCAATGATTATTGTACAGGTTTCACAAACTTACGAAACATCTAACATCGTGATACTATGACTCTAAACCAAATTTCATGCAACATGAGTTCTTATAAGTGCCTCAATGATCTTTGTACAAGTTTCATGAACTTATGAAACATCTAACAACGCATATTCTAGGACTCTAAAACCAAGTTTCATGCAACATGAGTTCTAATAAGTGCCTAAACAATCTTCGTACAAGTTTCATGAACTTATGAAACATCTAACAACGTGATTCTAGGACTATAAACCAAGGTTCATGCAACATGAGTTCTTATAAGTGCCTCAATGATCTTTGTATAAGTTTCACGAACTTATGAAACATTTAACAACGCATATTCTAGGACTCTAAACCAAGTTTCATGCAACATGAGTTCTTATAAGTGTCTCAATAATCTTTGTACAAGTTTCACGAACTTGTGAAAAATCAAACAAAGCATATTCTAGGACTTTAAAGCAAGTTTCATGCAACATGAGTGCTTATTAGTGCCTCAATGATCTTTGTAGAAAATTCACGAACTTAGGAAACATCTAACAACGTATATTATAGGACTTTTAACCAAGTTTCATGCAACATGAGTGCTTATTTGTGCCTCACTGATCTTTGTACAAGTTTCACAAACTTACGAAACATCTAACAACGTGATTCTAGGACTCTAAACCAAGTTTCATGCAATATGAGTTATTATAAGTGCCACAATGATCGTTGTACAAGTTTCACGAACTTACGAAACATATAACAACGCATATTCTAGGACTCTAAACCAAGTTTAATGGAACATGAGTGCTTACGATTACTTTAATGATCTTTTTAGAAGTTTCATGAACTTCTGGAACATCCAACACATCATATTGTAGGACTCTAAACCAAGTTTCATGCAACATGAGTGCTTATTAGTGCCTCAATGATCTTTGTACAAGTTTCACAAACTTATGAAACATCTGACAACGCATATTCTAGGACTCTAAACCAAGTTTCATGCAACATGAGTTCTTATTAGTGCCTTAATGATCCATGTACAAGTTTCACGAACTTATGAAACATCTAACAAAGCATATTGTAGGACTTTAAACCAAGTTGCAAGCAACATGAATGCTTATTTGTGCCTCAATGATTATTGTACAGGTTTCACAAACTTACGAAACATCTAACATCGTGATACTATGACTCTAAACCAAATTTCATGCAACATGAGTTCTTATAAGTGCCTCAATGATCTTTGTACAAGTTTCATGAACTTATGAAACATCTAACAACGCATATTCTAGGACTCTAAAACAAAGTTTCATGCAACATGAGTTCTAATAAGTGCCTAACCAATCTTCGTACAAGTTTCATGAACTTATGAAACATCTAACAACGTGATTCTAGGACTATAAACCAAGGTTCATGAAACATGAGTTCTTATAAGTGCCTCAATGATTTTTGTACAAGATTCACGAACTTATGAAACATCTAACAACTTATATTATAGGACTCTAAACCAAGGTTCATGCAACATGAGTTCTTACAAGTGCCTCAATGATCTTTGTATAAGTTTCACGAACTTATGAAACATTTAACAACGCATATTCTAGGACTCTAAACCAAGTTTCATGCAACATGATTTCTTATAAGTGTCTCAATAATCTTTGTACAAGTTTCACGAACTTGTGAAAAATCAAACAAAGCATATTCTAAGACTTTAAAGCAAGTTTCATGCAACATGAGTGCTTATTAGTGCCTCAATGATCTTTGTAGAAAATTCACGAACTTAGGAAACATCTAACAACGCATATTATAGGACTTTTAACCAAGTTTTATGCAACATGAGTGCTTATTTGTGCCTCACTGATCTTTGTACAAGTTTCACAAACTTACGAAACATCTAACAACGTGATTCTAGGACTCTAAACCAAGTTTCATGCAATATGAGTTCTTATAAGTGCCTCAATGATCGTTGTACAAGTTTCACGAACTTACGAAACATATAACAACGCATATTCTAGGACTCTAAACCAAGTTTAATGGAACATGAGTGCTTACGATTACTTTAATGATCTTTTTAGAAGTTTCATGAACTTCTGAAACATCCAACACATCATATTGTAGGACTCTAAACCAAGTTTCATGCAACATGAGTGCTTATTAGTGCCTCAATGATCTTGTACAAGTTTCACAAACTTATGAAACATCTAACAACGCATATTCTAGGACTCTAAACCAAGTTTCATGCAACATGAGTTCTTATTAGTGCCTTAATGATCCATGTACAAGTTTCATGAACTTATGAAACATCTAACAACGCATATTGTAGGACTTTAAACCAAGTTGCAAGCAACATGAATGCTTATTTGTGCCTCAATGATTATTGTACAGGTTTCACAAACTTACGAAACATCTAACATCGTGATACTATGACTCTAAACCAAATTTCATGCAACATGAGTTCTTATAAGTGCCTCAATGATCTTTGTACAAGTTTCATGAACTTATGAAACATCTAACAACGCATATTCTAGGACTCTAAAACCAAGTTTCATGCAACATGAGTTCTAATAAGTGCCTAAACAATCTTCGTACAAGTTTCATGAACTTATGAAACATCTAACAACGTGATTCTAGGACTATAAACCAAGGTTCATGCAACATGAGTTCTTATAAGTGCCTCAATGATCTTTGTATAAGTTTCACGAACTTATGAAACATTTAACAACGCATATTCTAGGACTCTAAACCAAGTTTCATGCAACATGAGTTCTTATAAGTGTCTCAATAATCTTTGTACAAGTTTCACGAACTTGTGAAAAATCAAACAAAGCATATTCTAGAACTTTAAAGCAAGTTTCATGCAACATGAGTGCTTATTAGTGCCTCAATGATCTTTGTAGAAAATTGTAGGACTTTAAACCAAGTTGTAGGACTTTAAACCAAGTTGCAAGCAACATGAGTGCTTATTTGTGCCTCAATGATTATTCTACAAGTTTCACAAACATACGAAACATGTAACATCGCGATACTATGACTCTAAACCAAATTTCATGCAACATGAGTTCTTATAAGTGCCTCAATGATCTTTGTACAAGTTTCATGAACTTATGAAACATCTAACAACGCATATTCTAGGACTCTAAAACAAAGTTTCATGCAACATGAGTTCTAATAAGTGCCTAAACAATCTTCGTACAAGTTTCATGAACTTATGAAATATCTAACAACGTGATTCTAGGACTATAAACCAAGGTTCATGCAACATGAGTTCTTATAAGTGCCTCAATGATCTTTGTACAAGATTCACGAACTTATGAAACATCTAACAACTTATATTATAGGACTCTAAACCAAGGTTCATGCAACATGAGTTCTTATAAGTGCCTCAATGATCTTTGTATAAGTTTCACGAACTTATGAAACATTTAACAACGCATATTCTAGGACTATAAACCAAGTTTCATGCAACATGAGTTCTTATAAGTGTCTCAATAATCTTTGTACAAGTTTCACGAACTTGTGAAAAATCAAACAAAGCATATTCTAGGACTTTGAAGCAAGTTTCATGCAACATGAGTGCTTATTAGTGCATCAATGATCTTTGTAGAAAATTCACGAACTTAGGAAACATCTAACAACGCATATTATAGGACTTTTAACCAAGTTTCATGCAACATGAGTGCTTATTTGTGCCTCACTGATCTTTGTACAAGTTTCACAAACTTACGAAACATCTAACAACGTGATTCTAGGACTCTAAACCAAGTTTTATGCAATATGAGTTCTTATAAGTGCCTCAATGATCGTTGTACAAGTTTCACGAACTTACGAAACATATAACAACGCATATTCTATGACTCTAAACCAAGTTTAATGGAACATGAGTGCTTACGATTACTTTAATGATCTTTTTAGAAGTTTCATGAACTTCTGGAACATCCAACACATCATATTGTAGGACTCTAAACCAAGTTTCATGCAATATGAGTGCTTATTAGTGCCTCAATGATCTTTGTACTAGTTTCACAAACTTATGAAACATCTAACAACGCATATTCTAGGACTCTAAACCAAGTTTCATGCAACATGAGTTCTTATTAGTGCCTTAATGATCCATGTACAAGTTTCACGAACTTATGAAACATCTAACAATGCATATTGTAGGACTCTAAACCAAGTTGCAAGCAACATGAGTGCTTATTTGTGCCTCAATGATTATTCTACAAGTTTCACAAACTTACGAAACATGTAACATCGTGATAGTATGACTCTAAACCAAATTTCATGCAACATGAGTTCTTATAAGTGCCTCAATGATCTTTGAACAAGTTTCATGTACTTATGAAACATCTAACAACGCATATTCTAGGACTCTAAAACCAAGTTTCATGCAACATGAGGTCTAATAAGTGCCTAAACAATCTTCGTACAAGTTTCATGAACTTATGAAACATCTAACAACGTGATTCTAGGACTATAAACCAAGGTTCATGCAACATGAGTTCTTATAAGTGCCTCAATGATCTTTGTACCAGTTTCACGAACTTATGAAACATTTAACAACACATTTTCTAGGACTCTAAACCAATATTCATTCAACATGAGGGCTAATTAGTGCCTCCATGATTTTTGTACAAAATTCACGAACTCATGAAACATCTAACAACGCATATTTTAGGACACTAATCAAAGTTATATGCAGCATGAGTTCTTATTTCTGCCTCAATGATCTTTGTACAAGTTTCACAAACTTACGAAACATCTAACAACGTGATACTGGGACTCTAAATCAAGGTTCATGCAACATGAGTTCTTATAAGTGCCTCAATGATCTTTGTACAACTTTCACGACTTTATGAAACATTTAACAACGCATATTCTAGGACTCTAAACCAAGTTTCATGCAACATGAGTTCTTATAAGTGTCTCAATAATCTTTGTACAAGTTTCACGAACTTGTGAAACATCAAAAACGCATATTCTAGAACTCTAAAGCAAGTTTCATGCAACATGAGTGCTTATTAGTGCCTCAATGATCTTTGTAGAAAATTCACGAACTTAGGAAACATCTAACAACGCATATTATAGGACTTTGAACCAAGTTTCATGCAATATGAGTGCCTATTTGTGCCTCAGTGATCTTTGTACAAGTTTCACAAACTTACGAAACATCTAACAACGTGATTCTAGGACTCTAAACCAAGTTTCATGCAACATGATTTCTTATAATTAAGTGCCTTAATGATCGTTGTACAAGTTTCACGAACTTACGAAACATCTAACAACGCATAATCTAGGACTCTAAACAAAGTTTCATGCAACATGAGTGTTTACTAGTGCCTTAATGATCTTTTTACAAGTTTCACGAACTTCTGAAACATCTAACAACGCATATTGTACGACTCTAAACCAAGTTTCATGCAACATAAGTGCTTATTTGTGTCTCAATGATCTTTGTACAAGTTTCACAAACTTACGAAACATCTAACAATGTGATTCTAGGACTCTAAACCAAGTTTCATGCATCATGAGTTAAGTGCCTCAATGATCGTTGTACAAGTTTCATGAACTTACGAAACTTCTAACAACGCATATTATAAGATTCTATACCACGTTTCATGCAACATGAGTGCTTATTAGTGCCTCAATTATCTTTGTACAAGTTTCACGAACTTATGAAACGTCTAACAATGCATATTCTAGGACTCTAAACAGTGTTTCATGCAACATGAGTGCTTATTAGTGCCTCAATGATCTTTGTACAAGTTTCACAAACTTACGAAACATCTAACAACGTAATTCTAGGACTCTAAACCATGTTTCATGCAACATGAGTTCTTATAAGTGCCTCAATGATCGTTGTAAAAGTTTCACTAACTTACCAAACATCTAACAACGCATATTCTAGGACTATAAACCAAGTTTTATGAAACATGAGTGCTTACTAGTGCCTTATTGATCTTTGTACATGTTTCACGAACTTCTGAAACATCTAATAAGGCATATTGTCTAAGGAAGTCTTCTTGGTGATGTTATAATCTATGGAAGTCGCTCGTTTTTTAATAAAAAATAGAAGGAAAATTAACAAGGAAAAGACCAAATTTTTATGACAAACACAGATAATTACAATATAACCTTGGTAAAATCGAGTAAAACCCACCCGATCCATTTGACCCGACCCAAAACCTGGTAATTTTGTGAACCGAGTTTTAAACCAAGTTAAATGATTTTTTTGTTATTAATTATTTTTAAAAATAAAATTGATATAAAAAAACCTCTCTCTCACAAGAACGAAGAACCCTAAATCCAAAATTGAGCTTCGCAATCTGAAATTGCTTTGATATGGTGGAAACTCGGAGGGGTAAGAGGAAGGAAAAAATTTGAGATGATGATGTATTGATAAAGCATTACAAGAAGAGTGATGAGAAGGTGAAGAAACTCAAGAATAAATCGAAGCCTAAATTAAAATTTGTAAGAACCGTCACTTCTCCATCGACGGCGCCGACTACCATGACCACGACGGAGAAGATCTCCTCTCTTCCCGATGTAGCATCGTCGGTCGCCACTCTTTCCGATGTAACATCGTCGGTCGCCGCTCTTCTTGATGTAATAGACCCGTTAGCCTCTCCCACTCCCGCAGATGTAACATAATCGGTAATTGAGCGTACTATTGACGGTGAAACGAGTATAGAACGAGAGAAATCGGGTGAGCATAGTGCATGCATTGTAGATAATGAGTCGGCGAAAACAATGTACGTTGAAGACAAAGAAGAAGGAGAAGAAGAAGACGGAGAAAATTGTTGAAAAAGGTGAAGAATAAGACGAAGAAGAAGAAGACGAAGAAGAAGAAGACGAAAAAGAAGAAAACGTTGAAAAGGAGAAGAACAAGACGAAGAAGAAACAGACGATGAAATAGAAGAAGAAGGAGAAGGAAATGATGGTGATAATGATGATTTGGAGAAAGAAGTAGAAGAAGAAAATGAATTTGATGATAGACACGTGATTAATGACGAGGAGGTCCAAAATTCATTCGGATCATACTGGAAGAAGTAAGAAATTTGCAATTGATTCTTTGTTTTAGAATTGTTATAGGTCTCAAGAAATAATGAGTATTGTTCCTTGTCAAAGTAGGAAAACTACGAATTACTAGAGAATACAATTATGAACGTTTGGTGTTAGACTAGTAAAACTTAGGATTACTGAATGATACATTTGGTAGCATTACGCATAATACTAGGGAAACTAATGATTACTGTATAATACTGAAAATATTGTAAAGCCAAGAAGGTTATTGTGTTCATGTTATGAAGTGGTTGAAAGTGTATTTTATTGTCTTGCATGATCCTGAGGCAATCAAACCATCAAGAACATATTTTCCTCCGTCCGAGTACAAGAAACAAATCAAGATAAGGACAAAGGGTTTCATAAAAGACATAATTGAGATGCTCTTTGTAGATATAAAGACAACTTTGAATACCGCAGAGAAGAAGTGGTTTCTTGAGCATCCTCTGTTCAGACACATTTTCCATATGGAGAAAGAGAAGAACCACAAGGTTCAGGGAATGTGGATGTTGTTGATGAGGACAACCGAAACCCAAAAGAAGAGAGAAGTGTGGTTTGTTGTCAATGGCGTTCCCATCCGTTATGTTCACAGGGAACACACATTGATATCAGGACTCAACTGTCGGAACTATCCCCTGGACTAGAAGAAGAGTGGTGGGACAAAGTTTGTTGAGAGGCATTTCAAGAACGAAGAAAGCATAAGATTGGAGGATATGAAGGGAAGCTCCTGAATATGGGACTCCATAAAGACAGACTGAATATGGCGGTTTTATTCTTCTTAAGAAGTGTCATTTGCGAGCAAACGAAGATTGGCCTAGGCTCGAAGAATGTCTTGCCATTCTTCCAGAGAGTAGTTGATGATCTTGACTTTTGCAAGAGGTTTCCTTGGGGGTAGATTATTGTTTAAATACGTGTTGGATGAGATCTCCCACACTATGAAACATTTTGGAGGTGTGGTCCCTTCGAATCCGCTTACCTTGTCGCATGTACCAGGATTTTGTCTCCCCTTAGAGGTAAGTTACTAAAATAATTACATTAACTGTTAGTATTGTTACAAAAAGTTGGTGATGGCGAAATTTGGTGTTTTATAGATTCTTGCCTTCGAGGCAATTCCAAGACTGGGACGTGTGTTTAGAGAACCGGTCGAAGGAGCTGATGAGAAGTGTCCAAGGATGTGCAAATCCTCGTTCAAACGGACTGGAATGACAGGGTTGCCACTTTCAGAGATATACAAAGAACTTGTCGATGAGACTGTAAGTTTACTAATATGTTCATGGTAGAATTAATGTTGAACTAGTGTAGAATTCTGGCAAAACTAATGTAGAACTAGTGTAGAATTAAGGTAGATTTAAGGTAGAACTTCGTTGAGCGTTTGAATTAATATTTTGGTATTTACAAGATATATGCAACCTTCTCCTCGCCAACAAAGAAGAAACAGAGTTGTTGGGTGAAATTTTCGAAGTTGATGATGTACCGGATCTGTCTTTTGATCTAGCGGTCGACAGTTGGGATAAGTTGCAAAAGGATTAAAAATCTGTTTTCAAGACATGTTCGATGAAGACGTTGCGCCGCGAGATATTTTGAAAGATATTTTGAAAACCATGAAGAAATATGTGACGATCATTAAAAGAGTGGAGAAGAAGGTTGATGCAATGGGTGACAAATTAACCACTTTAGAAGGCTTTGTGAATGATGGAGGGTCTTCAGGTGCGGGTGGTTCCGGTGGAGATGCTTCAGGTGCGAAACGAATAAGAAAAAAGTGAAAGGTTTGATGGTAGTTTGTGGATGTTTGATCGTACTTACGGATTTTTATGTTTATGGTAGACATGTTTGATACGTTTATGCTATTTTCGGATTTTTAAGGATATTTTTGAGAATGTTTATGTTATTTTCGGATGTTTATGTTCTTTTCGGATGTTTAAGGATATTTTGGATTTTTATGGTATTTTCAGATGTTATGTTATTTTTGAAACTTAGATAAGAAATATTAAAAGCAATAAGAAAACACAATCTTTAGACAACATGAACTTAAAACGCAACAACTTCAACATAAGGGAGATAACATGAATTTAAAGTTATTTTATTTAGACAACATGAACTGAAAATCTCTCACGGACGGGGATGAACAATAAGCTCCTTAAGCTTTGCAATCTCCTCAGCCATAACACCCACCTTCCTCTTTAACATTTGAACTTCCCCCACATGGACAACGAGTTGGAATTCCGTTCTGGGCGTGGCAATGAAGCCTAGCATGTCAATGTGTTGTTTTGCCTTCTTCATCTCACGTCTCTCTTGTTTTTTCACCCATGGATCCATGAATGCACAAGAAAATGATAATATCTACAGAAAAAGTGGAGGAAAAGAAAAGTGTAAGGAAGGAAGAAAGAAAGTTGTGTGAATGAGGAGGAGATGTGTTGTTTTTTCTTTATAGGAAATAACGAAACACGAAAATCGAGGCTGAAAAGCTGTCATTCGGAATCTAAGTTGTACCAACAAATATAATTTTCTTTTAATTTTCGATTGGGCGCCAAAATAATTTTCGGTTTCCCTCCAAAAAATCACACATAGTTTTACTTAAGTTTTACCTAAGCTTATGGTTTTACAAATGTTGTTCATAGTTTTATTTTTGCTCATTTCAATAGTTTTTAGTATTACCTATAATTTAAATTTGTTTATGGAGTTTTACTTTCTACAATTCGTTTTTAACATGTACGCAATTCGATTACAAAATATTTGTTTATGCCGACTTTATACAAAAGTCATTTTATAAGTTGTGATTACATAGAAAGTGTTCTTCGAAAGATATTGGAATGTACAAGAGTTTTTCTTAAACAATGTTTAATTTGTTTGAAATTTTTTTTTTTTACTTAGCATATATAAAATCAATATTAAACACTAAACCAATTCACAAACATCACTAAAATTAATATTAAAACAGTAATTCAATGAATTTACATAAATAACATATATAAAATCCAAACACAATTATAATCCTTAGTTTTATAGAAAATCACAACACAATCATAGTTTTACAGAAAATCACAACGGAATCATAGTTTTACAGAAGTTGACAACAAAATCATTCACTCGGATAACGACCTGTTCCAAATAACATACAATTGAAACCAAAACTTTACCTCGTTCACCAACTGATGGCTTCCTCTTGTCATGTTTCCTTCCCTTCTTCTTGACGTGATCTTTTGGTATCACTTGTCGTTCTTTGATGTGATCGGGTACATTCCAATCACCCATGTTAGACACAGAATAAATGGTCGCGAAGTAAGCTTTTCCCCAAAGTTCTAACAACGAGCTTTGTACAAGTTTGATTAACTTATGAAACCTCTAACAACGCGTTGATCATAAGCTTTGTACAAGTTTGATTTATCTAATTTGTCTGCGTATTACGTGTAATTATAAAATGTTTTATGTAATTTGTCATTATGTAATTTGTCTGCAAAGTAAGTGTCTCAATGATCTTTGTACAAGTTTGATGAACTTATGAAACCTCTAACAACGCGTTTCTAGAACTCTAAACCAAGCTTCATGCAACATGAGTGCTTATAAGTGTCTCAATGAGCTTTGTAGAAGTTTGATGAACTTATGAAACATCTAACAACGCGTTTCTAGGAGTCTAAACCAAGTTTCATGGAACATGGGTTCTTATAAGTGTCTCAATGATCTTTGTACAAGTTTGACGAACTTATCAAACATCTAACATAGCGTTTCTAGGACTCTAAACCAAGTTACATGAAACATGAGTGCTTATAAGTGTCTCAATGACCTTTGTACAAGTTTGACGAACTTATGAAACATCTAACAACGCGTTTCTAGGACTCTAAACCAAGTTCCATGCAACATGTGTGCTTATAAGTGTCTCAATGAGTTTTGTACAAGTTTGATGAACTTATGAAACATCTAACAACGCGTTTCTAGGAGTCTAAACCAAGTTTCATGGAACATGAGTTCTTATAAGTGTCTCAATGAGCTTTGTATAAGTTTGACGAACTTATGAAACATCTAACAACGCTTTTCTAGGACTCTAAACCAAGTTTCATGCAACATGAGTGCTTATAAGTGTCTCAATGACTTTTGTACAAGTTTGACTAACTTATAGAACATGTAACAACGCGTTTCTAGGACTCTTAACCAAGTTTCATGCAACATTTGTCCTTATAAGTGTCTCAATGAGCTTTGTACAAGGTTCACAAACTTATGAAACATCTAACAACGTGGTTTCTAGGACTCTAAACCAAGTTTCATGCAACATGAGTGCTTATAAGTGCCTCAATGACCTTTGTAAAAGTTTCACGAACTTATGAAACATCTAACAACGCGTTTTTAAGAGTCTAAACAAAGTTTCATGCAACATGAGTGCTTATAAGTTCCTCAATGAGTTTTGTTAAAGTTTGACGACTTATGAAACATCTAACAACGTGGTTTCTAGGACTGTAAACCAAGCTTCATGCAACACGAGTGCTTATAAGTGTCTCAATGAGCTTTGTACAAGTTTGAAGAACTTATGAAACATCTAACAACGCGTTTCTAGGACTCTAAACCAAGTTTCATGCAACATGAGTGATTATAAGTGTCTCAATGACCTTTGTACAAGTTTGACGAACTTATAAAACATCTAACAACGCGTTTTAAGAACTTTAAACCAAGTTTCATGCAACATGAGTGCTTATAAATTCCTCAATGAGCTTTGTTAAAGTTTGACGGACTTATGAAACATCTAACAACGTGGTTTCTAGGACTTTAAACCAAGCTTCATGCAACATGAGTGCTTATAAGTGTCTCAATGAGCTTTGTACAAGTTTGACGAACTTATGAAACATCTAACAACGTGTTTCTAGGACTCTAAACCAAGTTTCATGCAACATGAGTACTTGTAAGTGTCTCAATGAGCTTTGTACAAATTTGACGAACTTATGAAACCTCTAACAACGCGTTTCTAGGACTCTAAAGCAAGTTTCATGCAATATGATTGCTTATAAGTTCCTCAATGAGCTTTGTACATGTTTGAAGAACTTATGAAACATCTAACAACGCGTTTCTAGGACTCTAAACCATGTTTCATGCAACATGTGCGCTTATAAGTGTCTCAAGGAGCTTTGTACAAGTTTCACGAACTTAAGAAACATCTAACAACGTGTTTCTAGGACTCTAAACCAAGTTTCATGCAACATGAGTGCTTATAAGTGTCTCAATGAGCTTTGTACCAGTTTCACGAACTTATGAAACATCTAACAACGCGTTTTTAGGACTCTAAACAAAGTTTCATGCAACATGAGTGCCTATAAGTTCGTCAATGAGCTTTGTTAAAGTTTGACGAAATTATGAAACATCTAAAAACGTGGTTTCTAGGACTTTAAACCAAGCTTCATGCAACATGAGTGCTTATAACTATCTCAATGAGCTTTGTAGAACTTTGACGAACTTATGAAACATATAACAACGCGTTTCTAGGACTCTAAACCAAGTTTCATGCAATATGAGTGCTTATAAGTGTTTCAATGACCTTTGTAAAAGTTTGACGAACTTATGAAACATCTAACACCGTGTTTCGAGAACTCTAAACCAAGTTTCATGCAACATGAGTGCTTATAAATTCCTCAATGAGCTTTGTTAAAGTTTGACGAACTTATGAAACATCTAACAATGTGGTTTCTATGACTCGAAACCAAGTTTCAAGAAACATGACTGCTTATAAGTGTCTCAATGAACTTTGTACAAGTTTGAGGAGCTTATGAAACATCTACCAACGGTGTTTCTAGGAATCTAAACCAAGTTTCATGCAACATGAGTACTTATAAGTATCTCAATGAGCATTGTACAAGTTTGACGAATTTATGAAACCTCTAACAACGCGTTTCGAGGACTTTAAACTAAGTTTCATGCAACATGAGTGCTTATAAGTTACTCAATGAGCTTTGTTAAAGGTTGACGAACTTATGAAACATCTAACAACGTGGTTTCGAGGACTTTAAACCAAGCTTCATGCAACATGAGTACTTATAAGTGTCTCAATGAGCTTTGTACAAGTTTGACGAACTTATGAAACCTCTAACAACGCGTTTCTAGAACTCTAAACCAAGCTTCATGCAACATGAGTGCTTATAAGTGTCTCAATGAGCTTTGTAGAAGTTTGATGAACTTATGAAACATCTAACAACGTGTTTCTAGGAGTCTAAACCAAGTTTCATGGAACATGAGTTCTTATAAATGTCTCAATGAGCTTTGTAAAAGTTTGACGAACTTATGAAATATCTAACATAGCGTTTCTAGGACTCTAAACCAAGTTACATGAAACATAAGTGCTTATAAGTGCCTGAATGACCTTGTACAAGTTTGACGAACTTATGAAACATCTAACAACGCGTTTCTAGGACTCTAAACCAAGTTTCATGCAACATTATAAGTGTCTCAATGAGTTTTGTACAAGTTTGATGAACTTATGAAACATCTAACAACGCGTTTCTAGGAGTCTAAACCAAGTTTCATGGAACATGAGTTCTTATAAGTGTCTCAATGAGCTTTGTATAAGTTTGACGAACTTATGAAACATCTAACAACGCTTTTCTAGGACTCTAAACCAAGTTTCATGCAACATGAGTGCTTATAAGTGTCTCAATGACCTTTGTACAAGTTTGTCTATTTTATGAAACATCTAACAACGCGTTTCTAGGACTCTTAACCAAGTTTCATGCAACATGTGTCCTTATAAGTGTCTCAATGAGCTTTGTACAAGGTTCACAAACTTATGAAACATCTAACAACGTGGTTTCTAGGACTCTAAACCAAGTTTCTTGCAACATGAGTGTTTATAAGTGTCTCAATGACCTTTGTAAAAGTTTCACGAACTTATGAAACATCTAACAACGCGTTTTTAGGAGTCTAAAGTAAGTTTCATGCAACATGAGTGCTTATAAGTTCCTCAATGAGCTTTGTTAAAGTTTAACGACTTATGAAACATCTAACAACGTGGTTTCTAGGACTGTAAACCAAGCTTCATGCAACACGAGTGCTTATAAGTGTCTCAATAAGCTTTGTACAAGTTTGGCGAACTTATGAAACATCTAACAACGCGTTTCTAGGACTCTAAACCAAGTTTCATTCAACATGAGTGATTATAAGTGTCTACATGACCTTTGTACAAGTTTGACGAACTTATAAAACATCTAACAACGCGTTTTAAGAACTTTAAACCAAGTTTCATGCAACATGAGTGCTTATAAATTCCTCAATGATCTTTGTTAAAGTTTGACGGACTTATGAAACATCTAACAACGTGGTTTCTAGGACTTTAAAGCAAGTTTCATGCAGCATGAGTGTTTATAAGTGTCTCAATGAGCTTTGTAGAAGTTTGAAGAACTTATACAACATCTAACAACGCTTTTCTAGGAATGTAAACAAAGTTTCATGCAACATGAGTGCTTATAAATTCCTCAATGATCTTTGTTAAAGTTTGACGGACTTATGAAACATCTAACAACGTGGTTTCTAGGACTTTAAAGCAAGTTTCATGCAGCATGAGTGTTTATAAATGTCTCAATGAGCTTTGTACAAGTTTGACGAACTTATGAAATATCTAACAACCCGTTTCAAGAACTCTAAACCAAGTTTCATGCAACATGAATGCTTATACGTTCCTCAATGAGCTTTGTTAAAGTTTGACGAACTTATGAAACATCTAACAACGTGGTTTCTAGGACTCGAAACCAAGTTTTAAGAAACATGAGTGTTTATAAGTGTCTCAATGAGCTTTGTACAAGTTTGACGAACTTATGAAACATCTAACAACGTGTTTCTAGGACTCTAAACCAAGTTTCAGGCAACATGAGTACTTGTAAGTGTCTCAATGAGCTTTGTACAAGTTTGACGAACTTATGAAGCCTCTAACAACGCGTTTCTTGGACTCTAAAGCAAGTTTCATGCAACATGATTGCTTATAAGTTCCTCAATGAGCTTTGTACATGTTTGAAGAACTTATGAAACATCTAATAACGCGTTTCTAGGACTCTAAACCATGTTTCATGCAACATGTGCGCTTATAAGTGTCTCAAGGAGCTTTGTACAAGTTTCACGAAGTTAAGAAACATCTAACAACGTGGTTTCTAGGACTCTAATCAAGTTTCATGCAACATGAGTGCTTATAAGTGTCTCAATGAGCTTTGTACAAGTTTCACGAACTTATGAAACATCTAACAACACGTTTTAGGACTCTAAACAAAGTTTCATACAACATGAGTTCTTATAAGTGTCTCAATGACCATTGTACAAGTATGTCGAACTTATGAAACATCTAACAACGTGTTTCAAGAACTCTAAACCAAGTTTCAAGAAACATGAGTGCTTATAAGTGTCTCAATGAGCTTTGTACAAGTTTGACGAACTTATGAAACATCAAACAACGCGTTTCTAGGACTCTAAACCAAGTTTCATACAAAATGAGTAATTATAAGTGTCTCAATGATGTTTTTACAATTTGACTAACTTCTGAAACATCTAACAACGCGTTTCTAGGACTCTAAATCAAGTTTCATGCAACATGAGTGCTTGTAAGTTCCTCAATGAGCTTTCTTAAAGTTTGACGAACTTATGAAACATCTAACAACTTGGTTTCTAAGACTCTAAACCAAGTTTCATGCTACATGAGTGCTTATAAATGTCTCAATGAGCTTTGTACAAGTTTTACGAACTTATGAAACATCTAACAACGCGTTTTTAGGACTCTAAACAAAGTTTCATGGAACATGAGTGCTTATATGTTCCTCAATGAGCTTTGTTAAAGTTTGACGAAATTATGAAACATCTAATAATGTGGTTTCTAGGACTTTAAACACAACAAGAATTTGCGCAAATTACCACGAAAAATTTACAACGATTATAATCGTCGTAAACTTACGACGACATTACGACAATTTTACGACGATTTTCGTATTCGTCGTAAAATCGTCGTAAACTTTACAACGAATAAAATCGTCGTAAATTTACGACGATTTTACAACGATTTTCCGATTAAGCACCAAATCGTTGTAAATTTGTGGTAAATTTACAACGATTTACCGACGTTTTGATTTATAAGAATATTTCGTCGTTATATCGTTGCTAATTTACCACGAATTTACAACTTCTGATTTTGGGAATTTTTAACAACGATTTAAAGACATTTAATCTGGTAGTTAAAAACGTGTATTTACTGTTGCACCTAATTATTTACAACTTTCATTTTAATCGTTAAATCGTTGTAAAATCGTTGTTAATTCCTTGTAGAATTATGAATCGTTGTAAATTAGTAGTTAATTTCCTTGGTAAAAAGTTGGTAAATTTTAAAAAATCCTATAAATACCTCCTCATTTTTCACCATAAATCACACCATCAATTTTATATCTCTCTATCTCTCTCACTTACAAAAAAAAAACTCTTTTTATAAAAAAAAATGTCCGGAGGCGATATTTACGAAATCCGAAAATGGATGTACATACATCGAGGCGATGACGGATCGGTGACACGGGAGTTCCTCGACGGGGTTGAAGTATTCATGCAGCAAGCCACAAATCTACTTGTCACTATCGAAAGCGGTAAGATGTTTTGTCCTTGTATCAAATGCGACAATAGACGGTTCATTTTGGTTGAAAATGTTTGGAAGCATTTGTTAAATAGAGGATTTACACCACAATATTATATATGGTTTCAGCATGGGGAAGGTTATTCTGTAATGTTGCTAGTAGTAGTAATTATCATCGGGAATCTGTAGACTATGACCGGCATGTAGAAAATGAGTATGATTTTTATAATTTTCATCATGATCATGAAAATGAACCGGATAGGATAAATGACATGGTTAGCGATGCATTTCGTCCCGAAGTTGCATCCGATGGAAATTTAGTTGAAGAACCTAATTTAGATGCTAAAAAATTCTACGACATGTTAAATGCCGCAAATCAACCAATATATGATAATTGTAGAGAAGGGCACTCTAAATTGTCATTAGCTGCTAGAATGATGAATATTAAAACATACCATAACTTATCTGAGGTTTGCATGGATGATTGGGCCTCATTGTTAAAAGAATATCTATCCTCTGATAATTTAGCTGCTGAAACGTTTTATGAGGTTCAAAAATTGGTTTTCAGTCTTGGTCTTCCGTATCAGTCAATTGATGTATGTGTAGACAATTATATGATATTTTGGAAAGACGACGACATTCCTCAAGGAATGTCGTTTTTGCAAAAAACCAAGATATAAGCCAGAAGGAGTAGGTCGGAAGAGGGTATCGTACCAGAAGATGTGGTATCTGCCTATAACAGACAGGCTACAAAGGATGTATCACTCGGAGAGGACAGCTTCTTCGATGAGGTGGCATGCATAACATACACAGAAGACTGGAGAGGTGACCCACCCATCCGATGCGAAAGCGTGGAAACACTTTAACTCGGTGTACCCCGATTTTGCTAGACGAAAAGGTAACGTCTACCTTGGTCTATGTACGGATGGATTTAGTCCATTTGGTATGTCAGGTAGGCTGTATTCTTTATGGCCCGTCATCGTCACCCCTTATAACCTCCCACCAGAGATGTGTATGGAAAGGGAATTTTTATTTCTGAGCATTTTAGTCCCTGGACCTAAACATCCAAAAAGATCCCTTGATGTTTTTCTACGGCCTTTGGTGGAAGAGTTGAAGGAGTTATGGCACACCGGAGTAAAGACTTACGATTGTTCGAGGAAACGAAATTTTACAATGCGTGCGGTGCTTCTATGGACGATTAGCGACTTTCCCGCTTATGGAATGTTGTCGGGCTGGACTACACACGGACGACTATCTTGTCCTTACCGCATGCATCGTACCGACGCCTTCCAATTGAACCATGGAAGGAAAACTAGCCGGTTCGATTGTCACCGTAAGTTTCTTAGTCTGCGCCACCCTTATCGGAAAAACAAACGAATGTTTAAAAAGAACAAAGTGGTTCGTGATCCTCCACCAGTGTATTACACGGGCGAACAAGTTGAGGCGCATAAGGATCATTACTTGTGCGAATTACACAGTTTCCCAAGGAGCAACCGGCATGTCCCGCCTAATCGCTCGATGGTTATCTTACGGAACACAATTGGCATAAGAAAAGCATTTTCTCGGGAGCTTCCATACTTGGAAAGATCATCTACTCCGACACAATCTTGACGTGATGCACATAGAGAAGAACTTTTTCGATAACATTATGAACACTCTTTTGAATGTGCGGGGAAAGACAAAAGACAATTTTAAATCACGTCTTGACTTGGCCGAGATATGTGCGAGATCCGAATTGCACATTGATAATGACGGAAAAGCCCCGGTACCTATATTCAGATTATCGAGTGCGGCGAAGACGTCGTTGTTCCCGTGGGTGATCTCTGAAGTTAAGTTTCCCGATGGTTTTGTTTCTAATCTTTCTCGGTGTGTAGATGGTAGTAAATTCACGGGTATGAAAAGTCACGATTGTCATGTGTTCATGCAACGATCGCTACCATTTGTCTTGGCCAAACTTGTTCCACAAAATGTGCACGAAGCAATTGCTGGTACGTAATGTCTAATTAATTAATAAAAATATTTCATAACTGAATATATCGTAATAGGTACGTTTTATTTAATTTGTGTAGGTGTTGGGTTGTTCTTTCGTGATCTTTCCACAAGAACGTTGAACGATGAAGTAATAAGACAACTCGACGAGAACATTCCTCTCATTTTGTGCAATTTGGAGAAGATATTTCCCCCATCCTTTTTTTTTGATCTTATGGAGCACCTACCAAGTACATCTCCCACACGAAGCGAACTAGGGGGGCCCGTTCACTTCCGATGGATGTACCCTTTCGAACGATTTATGAAACATCTAAAAGGGAAGGCGAAGAATCTAGCTAAAGTCGAGGGTTCAATCGTTGCGGGGGTAGTATTACAGAGGAGACGTCTCACTTTACGTCGTACTACTTTGCACCAACCGTGAGGACACGTAAAAAAAGAGCGCCGAGGAGATATGATGACGGAGGCATTCAAACAACGTACGCGGTGGAAGGAGTAGCTGACATATTTTGTCCCATTGGTCGGCTTAGGGGACGCATAAAAGAGGTTTGGTGGAGCAACGAGGATGAAATTCATTGTGCCCACACGTATATTGTATTGAATTGCGATATTGTTACTCCATGGGAAAGGTAAAAGTAAATGTTTTTTAATACTCTTTAATTCATTACAACACTCATGAAATATTGCTTACTTATGATATTTTCATATATAGTATCTTCGTCGAACAAGTTCAAAAAGGGATTCCGGGGATATCTGAAGATGAGCTCGATTCCCGTAAAACTCAACACTTTGTGATGTGGTTGCAAACACAGGTATATGACAATATCAAATATGAAATTACATATAAACATAATATATTTAAACAAAATTATTGTTGGTGTCTGCAGATTGAGTACGAGGACGAATCTTATCCGGTGTGGTTCCACGAGATGCTACAACGTCCCCTTGCGAAGATTCGAACATCGCCAATGTATTTTACAAGAGGTTATGATTTCCACGCGTACGATTACGTGCGACATCGAACAAGTGTTAACTACGGTGTTTGTGTTAGAGGAGACATTGATTTCTACGGAATCATCCAAGAAATCATAGAAATAACGTTTCCCGGTTGCTCATGTTGAAGTGCGTACTCTTCAAGTGCGAGTGGTTTGATCCTACGATCGGAAGAGGTGTACGAATCAACAAGTCCGGGATCGTTGATGTCAATAAGAATAGAAGATACAACAAGTTCGAGCCTTTCATACTTGCATCGCAAGCCGAGCAAGTAAGCTTCATTCCTTATCCGCGTCTTAAGTCCACAGGAATACATTGGCTATCCGTCATCAAAATTGCCCCGAGAGGGTACATAGTCAGGGAAGAAGAATCACCACTACAGAATGAAACGTCCGTCGATATTCCTTCGCCAGAACTAAACACGGACATGGTCTTACTCGTTGATCCACATAATAGGGAAGCTGAAGAGGTGAATGAGGACGAAGAAGAAGTCGAAGAGACTGACGAATTTGATGAATCTGACTCCGAGGACGAACATGAGTCTGCTGATGACTCCGAGTAATAAATAAGAAAATAATGTATTTAAATTTTTTTTTATAAAATAAATTAACAATCGTCGTAAATTCGTGGTAAATTTACCACGAATTTACGACTTTTTTTGTATTTTGCACAAATCGTGGTAAAATCGTCGTAAATTTACAACGATTTTACCACGATATGTGTAAATTTCACAAACGTCGTAAATTCGTGGTAAATTTACGACGATTGTACCACGAATAATCTTATAATTCGTTGTCTTATAAAGACCTCTAATCCTCAGAAGTTTTGTTTGTACGAGGTTGTCAACGTCAACGATTACCACGATTTTACAACGCTTTAAAACGTAATCGTTGTAAAATCGTGGTAAATTTACCACGATTTTACAACGTCTTTTTGTATAAACCCCTAAACCCCAAACATTTTCAAAAGTATGTCTTATATTACGTACAAACACTCTTTAAGAACTCTAAAGTTAATGAATAACTATAAAAACAATGTTAAAATTGCTTATCAATAAGTTTTGTTACATATTCTTAGAATTTATAAAGTTTAAGATATAGTGTACTATATATATTCTGGTTAATATGTCTATATGTTCTAATTTTACCAAAACTTTTTTTTCTGCAATCATATGACTTAGTATGATTTCATATGCATACAATATCATAATTATATTCAACATGAAGTCAAATGGCAGATGAATTTCAGCAAAATCCATTTAGTGTAATGAATCGTCGTAAATTCGTGGTAAATTTACCACAAATTTACGACGATTCACAAAAAATCGATGGAAATTCGTGGTAATTTAACAACGAATTTACGACCAAAAATGAAACTCTAAACGTCAAATCCTCAGGAGTTTTGTTTATACGAGGTTGTCAACGTCAATTATTACCACGATTTTACAACGATTTATAAAGTAATCGTCGTAAAATCGTGGTAAATTTACCACGATTTAACAACGATTTTATTTTCATCATTCCCAAAACGCGGCAAACCAAACGAACCAAAACGTTTCAATTTTTTTTTACAACGAATTAACGAGGAATCGTCGTAAAATCGTCGTAAATTTACGACGATTTTACGACGATTGTTGAGTCTATATATAGTCGACCAAAATTTGTCATTTTCACTCATTCTCTCTAAATCTCTATCTCTCTCTAAAGTTTTCTCTCTCTAAAACTCTACAACTTTCACTCTTCTTCAACATCCCCAAAGGTAAATATTTTTAATATATGTGTTTTAAAACCGGATTTTAGAATTAGTTTTAGGAATTGGAATTTAGTTTTAGGAACTTATGTAAACGCGTTGTTAGCTCATTGAGACACTTGTAAGGACTCTTGTTGCATGATGAACTTATGTAAACTGCGTTTTACCACGATTTTACAACGATTATGGTCGTGGTAAAAGTCGTGATTTCTTGTAGTGAAACCAAGCTTCAAGCAACATGAGTTCTTATAAGTGTCTTAATGAGATTTGTACAAGTTTGACGAACTAATGAAACCTCTAACAACGCGTTTCTAAGACTAATGAAACCATCTAACAACGTGGTTTCTAGAACTTTAAACCAAGCATCATGCAACATGAGTGTTTATAAGTGTCTCAATGAGCTTTGTACAAGTTTGACGAAATTATAAAACATCTAACAACCCGTTTCTAGGACTCTAAACCAAGTTTCATGCAACATGTGTTCTTATAAGTGTCTCAATGAGCTTTGTACAAGTTTCACGAACTTATGAAACGTCTAACAACGTGGTTTCTAGGACTCTAAACCAAGTTTCATGCAAAATTACTGCTTATAAGTGTCTCAATGAACTTTGTACACGTTTCACGAACTTATGAAACATCTAACAACGCGTTTTTAGGACTCTAAACAAAGTTTCATGCAACATGAGTGCTTATTAGTTCTTCAATGATCTTTGTTAAAGTTTGAAGAACTTATGAAACATCTAACAACGTGGTTTCTAGGACTTTGCAACAATTTTCATGCAACATGAGTGCTTATAAGTATCTCAATGAGCTTTGTAGAAGTTTGATGAACTTATGAAACATCTAAAAAAACGTTTCTAATAGTCTAAACCAAGTTTCATGGAACATGAGTTCTTATAAGTGTCTCAATGAGCTTTGTACAAGTTTGACGAACTTATGAATCATCTAACAACGCGTTTCTAGGAATCTAAACAAAATTTCATGCAACATGAGTGTTTATAAGTTCCTCAATGAGCTTTGTACATGTTTGACGAACTTATGAAACATCAAACAACGCGTTTCTAGGACTCTAAACCAAGTTTCATACAAAATGAGTGATTATAAGTGTCGCAATGAGGGTTTTACAATTTGACGAACTTCTGAAATATCTAACAACGCGTTTGTAGGACTCTAAACCAAGTTTCATGCAACATGAGTGCTTATAAGTTCCTCAATGTGCTTTGTTTGACGAACTTATGAAACATCTAACAACGTGGTTTCTAGGACTCGAAACCACGTTTCAAGAAATATGAGTGCTTATAAGTTTGACGAACTTAAGAAACATCTAACAACGTGTTGTACAAGTTTGACGAACTTATGAAACTTGAGTGTTGTACAAGTTTGACGAACTTATGAAACATCTAACAACGTGTTTCTTGGACTCTAAACCAAGTTTCATGCAACATGAGTACTTATTAATGTCTCAATGAGCTTTGTACAAGTTTTACGAACTTATGAAACATCTAAAAACGCGTTTCTAGGACTCTAAACCATGTTTCATGCAACATGTGTCCTTATAAGTGTCTCAAGGAACTTTGTACAAGTTTCAATAACTTATGAAACATCTAACAACCTGGTTTCTAAGACTCTAAACCAAGTTTCATGCAACATGAGTGCTTATAAGTATCTCAATGAACTTTGTACAAGTTTCACGAACTTATGAAACATCTAACATTGCATTTTTAGGACTCTAAACAAAGTTTCATGCAACATGAGTGCTTATATGTTCCTCAATGAGCTTTGTTAAAGTTTGACAAAATTATGAAACATCTAATAACGTGGTTTCTAGGACTTTAAACCAAGCTTCATGCAACATGAGTGCTTATAAGTGTCTTAATGAACTTTGTACAAGTTTGACGAACTAATGAAACCTCTAACAACGCGTTTCTAAGACTCTAAAACAAGTTTCATGTAACATGAGTGCTTATAAGTTCCCCAATGAGCTTTGTTAAAGGTTGACGAACTTATGAAACATCTAACAACGTGCTTTTGTAGGACTCTAAACCAAGCTTCATGCAACATGAGGGCTTATAAGTGTCTCAATCAGCTTTGTACAAGTTTGACGAACTTATGAAACGTCTAACAACGTGGTTTCTAGGAATCTAAACCAAGTTTCATGCAACGTGAGTGCTTATAAGTGTCTCAATGAGCTTTGTACAATTTTGACGAACCTATGAAACATACAACAACACGTTTCTAGGACTCTAAACAAAGTTTCATGCAACATGAGTGCTTATTAGTTCTTCAATGACCTTTGTTAAAGTTTGAAGAACTTATGAAACATCTAACAACGTGGTTTCTAGGACTTTACAACAATTTTCATGGAACATGAAAGCTTATAAGTATCTCAATGAGCTTTGTAGAAGTTTGATGAACTTATGAAACATCTAAAAAAACGTTTCTAATAGTCTAAACCAAGTTTCATGGAACATGAGTTCTTATAAGTGTCTCAATGAGCTTTGTACAAGTTTGACGAACTTATGAATCATCTAACAACGCGTTTCTAGGACTCTAAACCAAGTTTCATGCAACATGAGTGCTTAAAAGTGTCTCAACAACCTTTGTACAAGTTTGACGAACTTATGAAAAATCTAACAACGCGTTTCTAGGACTCTAAACCAAGTTTCATGCAACATATGTGCTTATAAGTGTCTCAAAGAGCTTTGTACAAGTTTCACAAACTTATGAAACATCTAACAACGTGGTTTCTAGGACTGTAAACCAAGTTTCATGCAATATGAGTGCTTATAAGTGTCTCAATGAGTTTTGTACCAGTTTCACGAACTTATGAAACATCTAACAAAGAGGTTTCTAGGACTCTAAACCAAGTTTCAAGAAACATGCGTGCTTATAAGTGTCTCAATGAGATTTGTACGAGTTTGACGAACTTATGAAACATCTAACAACGTGTTTCTAGGACTCTAAACCAAGTTTCATGCAACATGAGTACTTATAAGTGTCTCATCAATGAGCTTTGTACAAGTTTGACGAACTTATGAAACCTCTAACAACGCGTTTCTAGGATTCTAAACCTAGTTTCATGCAACATGAGTGGTTATAAGTTCCTCAATGAGCTTTGTACAAGTTTGACGAAGTTATGAAACATCTAACAAGTTGCGTTTCTAGGACTCTAAACCAAGTTTCATCAAACATGTGTGCTTATAAGTGTCTCAAGGAGCTTTGTACAAGTTTCATGAACTTATGAAACATCTAACAACGTGATTTCTAGGACTCTAAACCAAGTTTCATGCAACATGAGTGCTTATTAGTGTCTCAATGAGCTTTCTACAAGTTTCACGAACTTATGAAACATCTAACAACGCGTTTTAGGACTCTAAACAAAGTTTCATGCAACATGAGTGCTTATAAGTTCCTCAATTAGCTTTGTAGAAGTTTGACGAAATTATGAAACATCTAACAACGCGTTTCTAGGAGTCTAAACCAAGTTTCATGGATCATGAGTGCTTATAAGTGTCTTAATGAGCTTTGTATAAGTTTGACGAACTTATGAAACATCTAACAATGCGTTTCTAGGACTCTAAAACAAGTTTCATGCAACATGAGTGCTTATAAGTGTCTCAATGACATTTGTACAAGTTTGACGAACTTATGAAACATCTAACAACGCGTTTCTAGGACTCTTAACCAAGTTTCATGCAACATGAGTGCTTATAAGTTCCTCAATGAGATTTGTTAAAGTTTGACGAACTTATGAAACATCTAACAACATGTTTTCTATGACTCGAAACCAAGTTTCAAGAAACATGAGTGCTTATAAGTTTCTCAATGAGCTTTGTACAAGTTTGACGAACTTATGAAACATCTAACAACGTGTTTCTAGGACTCTAAACCAAGTTTCATGCAATAGGAGTGCTTATAAGTGTTTCAATGAGCTTTTTATAAGTTTCACGAACTTATGAAACATCTAACAACGCGTTTTTTGAACTCTAAACAAAGTTTCATGCAACATGAGTGCTTATAAGTTCCTCAATGAGCTTTGTTATAGTTTGACGAAATTATGAAATATCTAACAACGTGGTTTCTAGGACTTTAAACCAAACTTCATGCAACATGAGTGTTTATAAGTTCCTCAATGAGCTTTGTACATGTTTGACGAACTTATGAAACATAAAACAACGCGTTTCTAGGACTCTAAACCAAGTTTCATACAAAATGAGTGATTATAAGTGTATCAATGAGGGTTTTACAATTTGACGAACTTCTGAAACATCTAACAATGCGTTTCTAGGACTCTAAACCAAGTTTCATGCAACATGAGTGCTTATAAGTTCCTCAATGAGCTTTGTTAAAGTTTGACGAACTTATGAAACATCTAACAACGTGGTTTCTAGGACTCGAAACCAAGTTTCAAGAAACATGAGTGCTTATAAGTGTCTCTATGAGTGTTGTACAAGTTTGACGAACTTATGAAACATCTAACAACGTGTTTCTAGGACTCTAAACCAAGTTTCATGCAACATGAGTAATTATTAGTGTCTCAAGGAGCTTTGTACAAGTTTCAATAACTTATGAAACATCTAACAACGCGTTTCTAGTAAACAAAGTTTCATACAAAATGTGTGATTATAAGTGTGATTATAGGAGTCTAAACCAAGTTTCATGCAACACGAGTGCTGATAAGTGTCTCAATCCGCTTTGTACTAGTTTAACGAAATTATGAAACATCTAACAACGTGGTTTCTAGGACTTTAAACCAAGCTTCATGCAACATGAGTGGTTATAAGTGTCTCAATGACCATTGTACAAGTATGTCGAACTTATTAAACATCTAACAACGCGTTTCAAGAACTCTAAACCAAGTTTCATGCAACATGAGTGCTTATAAGTTCCTCAATGAGCTTTGTTAAAGTTTGACGAACTTATGAAAAATCTAACAACATGGTTTCTATGACTCGAAACCAAGTTTCAAGAAACATCAATGCTTATAAGTGTCTCAATGAACTTTGTCCAAGTTTGACGAACTTATGAAACATCTAACAACGCGTTTCTAGGACTATAAACTAAGTTTCATGCAACATGAGTTCTTATAAGTGTCTCAATGACCATTGTACCAGTATGTCGAACTTATGAAACATCTAACAACGCGTTTCAAGAACTCTAACTCGAAACCAAGTTTCAAGAAACATCAATACTTATAAGTGTCTCAATGAGCTTTGTACAAGTTTGAACCAACTTATGAAACATCAAACAACGCGTTTCTAGGACTCTAAACCAAGTTTCAAACAAAATGAGTGATTATAAATGTCTCAATGATGTTTTTACAATTTGACGAACTTTCGAAACATCTAACAACGCGTTTCAAGTTTCATGCAACATGAGTGCTTATAAGTTCCTCAATGAGCTTTCTTAAAGTTTGACGAACTTATGAAACATCTAACAACGTGGTTTCTAGTACTCGAAACCAAGTTTCAAAAAACATGAGTGCTTATAAGTGTGTCAATGAGCTTTCTACAAGTTTCACGAACTTATGAAACATCTAACAACGCGTTTTTTGGACTCTAAACAAAGTTTCATGCAACATAAGTGCTTATAAGTTCCTCAATGAGCTTTGTTAAAGTTTGACGAAATTATGAAATATCTAACAACGTGGTTTCTAGGACTTTAAACCAAGCTTCATGCAACATGAGTGTTTATAAGTTCCTCAATGAGCTTTGTACATGTTTGACGAACTTATGAAACATCAAACAACGCGTTTCTAGTACTCTAAACCAAGTTTCATACAAAATGAGTGATTATAAGTGTCTCAATGAGGGTTTTACAATTTGACGAACTTCTGAAACATCTAACAACGCGTTTCTAGGACTCTAAACCAAGTTTCATGCAACATGAGTGCTTATAAGTTCCTCAATGAGCATTATTAAAGTTTGACGAACTTATGAAACATCTAACAACGTGGTTTCTAGGACTCGAAACCAAGTTTCAAGAAACATGAGTGCTTATAAGTGTCTCTATGAGTGTTGTACAAGTTTGACGAACTTATGAAACATCTAACAACGTGTTTCTAGGACTCTAAACCAAGTTTCATGCAACATGAGTGCTTATAAGTGTCTCAATGAGCTTTGTACAAGTTTCACGAACTTATGAAACATCTAACAACGCGTTTTTAGGACTTTAAACAAAGTTTCATGCAACATGAGTGCTTATATGTTCCTCTATAAGCTTTGTTAAAGTTTGACGAAATTATGAAACATCTAATAACGTGGTTTCTAGGACTTTAAACCAAGCTTCATGCAACATGAGTGCTTATAAGTGTCTTAATGAGCTTTGTACAATTTTGACGAACTAATGAAACCTCTAACAACGCGTTTCTAAGACTCTAAAACAAGTTTCATGCAACATGAGTGCTTATAAGTTCCTCAATGAGTTTTGTTAAAGGTTGACGAACTTATGAAACATCTAACAACGTGCTTTTGTAGGACTCTAAACCAAGCTTCATGCAACATGAGTGCTTATAAGTGTCTCAATGAGCTTTATACAAATTTGATGAAGTTATGAAACATCTAACAACGTGGTTTCTAGGAATCTAAACCAAGTTTCATGCAACGTGAGTGCTTATAAGTGTCTCAATGAGCTTTGTACAATTTTGACGAACCTATGAAACATACAACAACACGTTTCTAGGACTCTAAACAAAGTTTCATGCAACATGAGTGCTTATTAGTTCTTCAATGACCTTTGTTAAAGTTTGAAGAACTTATGAAACATCTAACAACGTGGTTTCTAGGACTTTACAACAATTTTCATGGAACATGAAAGCTTATAAGTATCTCAATGAGCTTTGTAGAAGTTTGATGAACTTATGAAACATCTAAAAAAACGTTTCTAATAGTCTAAACCAAGTTTCATGGAACATGAGTTCTTATAAGTGTCTCAATGAGCTTTGTACAAGTTTGACGAACTTATGAATCATCTAACAACGCGTTTCTAGGACTCTAAACCAAGTTTCATGCAACATGAGTGCTTAAAAGTGTCTCAACAACCTTTGTACAAGTTTGACGAACTTATGAAAAATCTAACAACGCGTTTCTAGGACTCTAAACCAAGTTTCATGCAACATATGTGCTTATAAGTGTCTCAAAGAGCTTTGTACAAGTTTCACAAACTTATGAAACATCTAACAACGTGGTTTCTAGGACTCGTAAACCAAGTTTCATGCAATATGAGTGCTTATAAGTGTCTCAATGAGTTTTGTACCAGTTTTCACGAACTTATGAAACATCTAACAAAGAGGTTTCTAGGACTCTAAACCAAGTTTCAAGAAACATGCGTGCTTATAAGTGTCTCAATGAGATTTGTACGAGTTTGACGAACTTATGAAACATCTAACAACGTGTTTCTAGGACTCTAAACCAAGTTTCATGCAACATGAGTACTTATAAGTGTCTCATCAATGAGCTTTGTACAAGTTTGACGAACTTATGAAACCTCTAACAACGCGTTTCTAGGATTCTAAACCTAGTTTCATGCAACATGAGTGGTTATAAGTTCCTCAATGAGCTTTGTACAAGTTTGACGAAGTTATGAAACATCTAACAGTGCGTTTCTAGGACTCTAAACCAAGTTTCATCAAACATGTGTGCTTATAAGTGTCTCAAGGAGCTTTGTACAAGTTTCATGAACTTATGAAACATCTAACAACGTGATTTCTAGGACTCTAAACCAAGTTTCATGCAACATGAGTGCTTATTAGTGTCTCAATGAGCTTTCTACAAGTTTCACGAACTTATGAAACATCTAACAACGCGTTTTAGGACTCTAAACAAAGTTTCATGCAACATGAGTGCTTATAAGTTCCTCAATTAGCTTTGTAGAAGTTTGACGAAATTATGAAACATCTAACAACGCGTTTCTAGGAGTCTAAACCAAGTTTCATGGATCATGAGTGCTTATAAGTGTCTTAATGAGCTTTGTATAAGTTTGACGAACTTATGAAACATCTAACAATGCGTTTTTAGGACTCTAAAACAAGTTTCATGCAACATGAGTGCTTATAAGTGTCTCAATGACATTTGTACAAGTTTGACGAACTTATGAAACATCTAACAACGCGTTTCTAGGACTCTTAACCAAGTTTCATGCAACATGAGTGCTTATAAGTTCCTCAATGAGATTTGTTAAAGTTTGACGAACTTATGAAACATCTAACAACATGTTTTCTATGACTCGAAACCAAGTTTCAAGAAACATGAGTGCTTATAAGTTTCTCAATGAGCTTTGTACAAGTTTGACGAACTTATGAAACATCTAACAACGTGTTTCTAGGACTCTAAACCAAGTTTCATGCAATAGAGTGCTTATAAGTGTTTCAATGAGCTTTTTATAAGTTTCACGAACTTATGAAACATCTAACAACGCGTTTTTTGAACTCTAAACAAAGTTTCATGCAACATGAGTGCTTATAAGTTCCTCAATGAGCTTTGTTATAGTTTGACGAAATTATGAAATATCTAACAACGTGGTTTCTAGGACTTTAAACCAAACTTCATGCAACATGAGTGTTTATAAGTTCCTCAATGAGCTTTGTACATGTTTGACGAACTTATGAAACATAAAACAACGCGTTTCTAGGACTCTAAACCAAGTTTCATACAAAATGAGTGATTATAAGTGTATCAATGAGGGTTTTACAATTTGACGAACTTCTGAAACATCTAACAATGCGTTTCTAGGACTCTAAACCAAGTTTCATGCAACATGAGTGCTTATAAGTTCCTCAATGAGCTTTGTTAAAGTTTGACGAACTTATGAAACATCTAACAACGTGGTTTCTAGGACTCGAAACCAAGTTTCAAGAAACATGAGTGCTTATAAGTGTCTCTATGAGTGTTGTACAAGTTTGACGAACTTATGAAACATCTAACAACGTGTTTCTAGGACTCTAAACCAAGTTTCATGCAACATGAGTAATTATTAGTGTCTCAAGGAGCTTTGTACAAGTTTCAATAACTTATGAAACATCTAACAACGCGTTTCTAGTAAACAAAGTTTCATACAAAATGTGTGATTATAAGTGTGATTATAGGAGTCTAAACCAAGTTTCATGCAACACGAGTGCTGATAAGTGTCTCAATCCGCTTTGTACTAGTTTAACGAAATTATGAAACATCTAACAACGTGGTTTCTAGGACTTTAAACCAAGCTTCATGCAACATGAGTGGTTATAAGTGTCTCAATGACCATTGTACAAGTATGTCGAACTTATTAAACATCTAACAACGCGTTTCAAGAACTCTAAACCAAGTTTCATGCAACATGAGTGCTTATAAGTTCCTCAATGAGCTTTGTTAAAGTTTGACGAACTTATGAAAAATCTAACAACATGGTTTCTATGACTCGAAACCAAGTTTCAAGAAACATCAATGCTTATAAGTGTCTCAATGAACTTTGTCCAAGTTTGACGAACTTATGAAACATCTAACAACGCGTTTCTAGGACTATAAACTAAGTTTCATGCAACATGAGTTCTTATAAGTGTCTCAATGACCATTGTACCAGTATGTCGAACTTATGAAACATCTAACAACGCGTTTCAAGAACTCTAACTCGAAACCAAGTTTCAAGAAACATCAATACTTATAAGTGTCTCAATGAGCTTTGTACAAGTTTGAACCAACTTATGAAACATCAAACAACGCGTTTCTAGGACTCTAAACCAAGTTTCAAACAAAATGAGTGATTATAAATGTCTCAATGATGTTTTTACAATTTGACGAACTTCTGAAACATCTAACAACGCGTTTCAAGTTTCATGCAACATGAGTGCTTATAAGTTCCTCAATGAGCTTTCTTAAAGTTTGACGAACTTATGAAACATCTAACAACGTGGTTTCTAGTACTCGAAACCAAGTTTCAAAAAACATGAGTGCTTATAAGTGTGTCAATGAGCTTTCTACAAGTTTCACGAACTTATGAAACATCTAACAACGCATTTTTTGGACTCTAAACAAAGTTTCATGCAACATAAGTGCTTATAAGTTCCTCAATGAGCTTTGTTAAAGTTTGACGAAATTATGAAATATCTAACAACGTGGTTTCTAGGACTTTAAACCAAGCTTCATGCAACATGAGTGTTTATAAGTTCCTCAATGAGCTTTGTACATGTTTGACGAACTTATGAAACATCAAACAACGCGTTTCTAGTACTCTAAACCAAGTTTCATACAAAATGAGTGATTATAAGTGTCTCAATGAGGGTTTTACAATTTGACGAACTTCTGAAACATCTAACAACGCGTTTCTAGGACTCTAAACCAAGTTTCATGCAACATGAGTGCTTATAAGTTCCTCAATGAGCATTATTAAAGTTTGACGAACTTATGAAACATCTAACAACGTGGTTTCTAGGACTCGAAACCAAGTTTCAAGAAACATGAGTGCTTATAAGTGTCTCTATGAGTGTTGTACAAGTTTGACGAACTTATGAAACATCTAACAACGTGTTTCTAGGACTCTAAACCAAGTTTCATGCAACATGAGTGCTTATAAGTGTCTCAATGAGCTTTGTACAAGTTTCACGAACTTATGAAACATCTAACAACGCGTTTTTAGGACTTTAAACAAAGTTTCATGCAACATGAGTGCTTATATGTTCCTCTATAAGCTTTGTTAAAGTTTGACGAAATTATGAAACATCTAATAACGTGGTTTCTAGGACTTTAAACCAAGCTTCATGCAACATGAGTGCTTATAAGTGTCTTAATGAGCTTTGTACAATTTTGACGAACTAATGAAACCTCTAACAACGCGTTTCTAAGACTCTAAAACAAGTTTCATGCAACATGAGTGCTTATAAGTTCCTCAATGAGTTTTGTTAAAGGTTGACGAACTTATGAAACATCTAACAACGTGCTTTTGTAGGACTCTAAACCAAGCTTCATGCAACATGAGTGCTTATAAGTGTCTCAATGAGCTTTATACAAATTTGATGAAGTTATGAAACATCTAACAACGTGGTTTCTATGAATCTAAACCAAGTTTCATGCAACGTGAGTGCTTAGAACTGTCTCAATGAGCTTTGTACAATTTTTACGAACTTATGAAACATACAACAACGCGTTTCTAGGACTCTAAACATAGTTTCATACAAAATGAGTGATTATAAGTGTTTCAATGAGCTTTTTACAATTTGACGAACTTGTGAAACATCTAACAACGCGTTTCAAGGACTCTAAACCAAGTTTCATGCAACACGAGTGCTTATAAGTGTCTCAATCAGCATTGTACTACTTTAACGAAATTATGAAACATCTAACAACGTGGTTTCTAGGACTTTAAACCAATCTTCATGCAACATGAGTGCTTATAAGTGTCTCAATGAGCTTTGTAGAAGTTTGATGAACTTATGAAACATCTAACAACGCGTTTCTAGGAGTCTAAACCAAGTTTCATGGAACATAACTGCTTATAAGTGTCTCAATAAGCTTTGTACAAGTTTGACGAACTTATGAAACATCTAACAACGTGTTTCTAGGACTCTAAACCAAGTTTCATGCAACATGAGTCCTTATAATTTTTTCAATGACCTCTGTAAAAGTTTAACGAACTTATGAAACATCAAACAACGCGTTTGAAGAACACTAAACCAAGTTTCATGCAACATGAGTGCTTATAAGTTCCTCAATGAGCTTTTATATAGTTTGACGAACTTATGAAACATCTAACAACATGGTTTCTATAACTCGAAACCAAGTTTCAAGAAACATGAGTGCTTATAAATGTCTCAATGAACTTTGTACAAGTTTGACGAACTTATGAAACATCTAACAACGCGTTTCTAGGACTATAAACCAAATTTCATGCAACATGAGTTCTTATAAGTGTCTCAATGACCATTGTACAAGTATGTCGAACTTATGAAACATCTAACAACGCGTTTCAAGAACTCTAAACCAACTTTTAAGAAACATGAGTGCTTATAAGTGTCTCAATGAGCTTTGTACAAGTTTGACGAATTTATGAAACATCTAACAACGCTTTTCTAGGAATCTAAACCAAGTTTCATACAACATGAGTGCTGATAAGTTACTCAATGAGCTTTGTTAAAGTTTGACGAACTTATGAAAGATCTAACAACGTGGTTTCTAGGACTCGAAACCAAGTTTTAAGAAACATTAGTGCTTATAAGTTTCTCAATGAGTTTTGTACAATTTTGACGAACTTATGAAATATCTAACAATGCGTTTCTATGACTCTAAACCAAGTTTCATGCAACATGTGTGCTTATAAGTGTCTCAAGAAGCTTTGTACAAGTTTCAATAACTGATGAAACATCTAACAACGTGATTTCTAGGACTCTAAACCAACTTTCATGAAACATGAGTGCTTATAAGTGTCTCAATGAGCTTTGTACAAGTTTCACGAACTTATATTGAAACATCTAACAAAGCGTTTTTTGGACTCTAAACAAAGTTTCATGCAACATGAGTGCTTATAAGTTCCTCAATGAGCTTTGTTAAAGTTTGAAGAAATTATGAAACATCTAACAACGTGGTTTGTAGAACTTTAAACCAAGCATCATGCAACATGAGTGTTTATAAGTGTGTCAATGAGCTTTGTACAAGTTTGACGAAATTATAAAACATATAACAACCCGTTTCTAGGACTCTAAACCAAGTTTCATGCAACATGTGTGCTTATAAGTGTCTCAATGAGCTTTGTACAAGTTTCACGAACTTATGAAACGTCTAACAACGTGATTTCTAGGACTCTAAACCAAGTTTCATGCAACATGAGTGCTTACAAGTGTCTCAATGAGCTTTGTACAATTTTGACGAACTTATGAAACATACAACAACGCGTTTCTAGGACTCTAAACATAGTTTCATACAAAATGAGTGATTATAAGTGTTTCAATGAGCTTTTTACAATTTGACGAACTTGTGAAACATCTAACAATGTGGTTTCTAAGACTTTACAACAATTTTCATGCAACATGAGTGCTTATAAGTATCTCAATGATCTTTGTAGAAGTTTGATGAACTTATGAAACAACTAAAAAACGTTTCTAATAGTCTAAACCAAGTTTCATGGAACATGAGTTCTTATAAGTGTCTCAATGAGCTTTGTACAAGTTTGACGAACTTATGAATCATCTAACAACGCGTTTCTAGGACTCTAAACCAATTTTCATGCAACATGAGTGCTTAAAAGTGTCTCAATGACCTTTGTACAAGTTTGACGAACTTATGAAACATCTAACAACGCGTTTCTAGGACTCTAAACCAAGTTTCATGCAACATGCATGTGTGCTTATAAGTATCTCAATGAGCTTTGTACAAGTTTCATAAACTTATGAAACATCTAACAACGTGGTTTCTAGGACTCTAAACCAAGTTACATGCAATATGAGTGCTTATAAGTGTCTCAATGAGTTTTGTACATGTTTCATGAACTTATGAAACATCTAACAATGAGGTTTCTAGGACTCTAAACCAAGTTCCAAGAAACATGCGTGCTTATAAGTGTCTCAATGAGATTTTTACGAGTTTGACGAACTTATGAAACATCTAAAAACGTGTTTCTAGGACTCTAAACCAAGTTTCATGCAACATGAGTACTTATAAGTGTCTCAATGAGCTTTGTACAAGTTTGACGAACTTATAAAACCTCTAACAACGTGTTTCTAGGATTCTAAACCAAGTTTCATGCAACATGAGTGCTTATAAGTTCCTCAATGAGCTTAGTACAAGTTTGACGAACTTATGAAACATCTAACAACGCATTTCTAGGACTCTAAACCAAGTTTCATTAAACATGTGTGCTTATAAGTGTCTCAAGGAGCTTTGTACAAGTTTCACGAACTTATGAAACATCTAACAACGTGGTTTCTAGGACTCTAAACCAAGTTTCATGCAACATGAGTGCTTATAAGTGTCTCAATGAGCTTTCTACAAGTTTCACGAACTTATGAAACATTTAACAACGCGTTTTTAGGACTCTAAACAAAGTTTCATGCAACATGAGTGCTTATAATTTCCTCAATTAGCTTTGTTAAAGTTTGACAAAATTATGAAACATCTAACAACGTGGTTTCTAGGAATTTAAACCAAGCTTCATGCAACATGAGTGCTTATAAGTGTCTCAATGAGCTTTGTAGAAGTTTGATGAACTTATGAAACATCTAACAACGCGTTTCTAGGAGTCTAAACCAAGTTTCATGGAACATAAGTGCTTATAAGTGTCTCAATAAGCTTTGTACAAGTTTGACGAACTTATGAAACATCTAACAACGTGTTTCTAGGACTCTAAACCAAGTTTCATGCAACATGAGTCCTTATAATTTTTTCAATGACCTTTGTAAAAGTTTAACGAATTTATGAAACATCAAACAACGCGTTTGAAGAACACTAAACCAAGTTTCATGCAACATGAGTGCTTATAAGTTCCTCAATGAGCTTTTATATAGTTTGACGAACTTATGAAACATCTAACAACATGGTTTCTATAACTCGAAACCAAGTTTCAAGAAACATGAGTGCTTATAAATGTCTCAATGAACTTTGTACAAGTTTGACGAACTTATGAAACATCTAACAACGCGTTTCTAGGACTATAAACCAAGTTTCATGCAACATGAGTTCTTATAAGTGTCTCAATGACCATTGTACAAGTATGTCGAACTTATGAAACATCTAACAACGCGTTTCAAGAACTCTAAACCAACTTTTAAGAAACATGAGTGCTTATAAGTGTCTCAATGAGCTTTGTACAAGTTTGACGAATTTATGAAACATCTAACAACGCGTTTCTAGGAATCTAAACCAAGTTTCATACAACATGAGTGCTGATAAGTTACTCAATGAGCTTTGTTAAAGTTTGACGAACTTATGAAAGATCTAACAACGTGGTTTCTAGGACTCGAAACCAAGTTTTAAGAAACATTAGTGCTTATAAGTTTCTCAATGAGTTTTGTACAATTTTGACGAACTTATGAAATATCTAACAATGCGTTTCTATGACTCTAAACCAAGTTTCATGCAACATGTGTGCTTATAAGTGTCTCAAGAAGCTTTGTACAAGTTTCAATAACTGATGAAACATCTAACAACGTGATTTCTAGGACTCTAAACCAACTTTCATGAAACATGAGTGCTTATAAGTGTCTCAATGAGCTTTGTACAAGTTTCACGAACTTATATTGAAACATCTAACAAAGCGTTTTTTGGACTCTAAACAAAGTTTCATGCAACATGAGTGCTTATAAGTTCCTCAATGAGCTTTGTTAAAGTTTGACGAAATTATGAAACATCTAACAACGTGGTTTGTAGAACTTTAAACCAAGCATCATGCAACATGAGTGTTTATAAGTGTGTCAATGAGCTTTGTACAAGTTTGACGAAATTATAAAACATATAACAACCCGTTTCTAGGACTCTAAACCAAGTTTCATGCAAAATGTGTGCTTATAAGTGTCTCAATGAGCTTTGTACAAGTTTCACGAACTTAGGAAACGTCTAACAACGTGATTTCTAGGACTCTAAACCAAGTTTCATGCAACATGAGTGCTTACAAGTGTCTCAATGAGCTTTGTACAATTTTGACGAACTTAAGAAACATACAACAACGCGTTTCTAGGACTCTAAACATAGTTTCATACAAAATGAGTGATTATAAGTGTTTCAATGAGCTTTTTACAATTTGACGAACTTGTGAAACGTTTAACAACGTGGTTTTCAAGACTTTACAACAATTTTCATGCAACATGAGTGCTTATAAGTATCTCAATGATCTTTGTAGAAGTTTGATGAACTTATGAAACAACTAAAAAACGTTTCTAATAGTCTAAACCAAGTTTCATGGAACATGAGTTCTTATAAGTGTCTCAATGAGCTTTGTACAAGTTTGACGAACTTATGAATCATCTAACAACGCGTTTCTAGGACTCTAAACCAATTTTCATGCAACATGAGTGCTTAAAAGTGTCTCAATGACCTTTGTACAAGTTTGACGAACTTATGAAACATCTAACAACGCGTTTCTAGGACTCTAAACCAAGTTTCATGCAACATGTGTGCTTATAAGTATCTCAATGAGCTTTGTACAAGTTTCATAAACTTATGAAACATCTAACAACGTGGTTTCTAGGACTCTAAACCAAGTTACATGCAATATGAGTGCTTATAAGTGTCTCAATGAGTTTTGTACATGTTTCATGAACTTATGAAACATCTAACAATGAGGTTTCTAGGACTCTAAACCAAGTTTCAAGAAACATGCGTGCTTATAAGTGTCTCAATGAGATTTTTACGAGTTTGACGAACTTATGAAACATCTAAAAACGTGTTTCTAGGACTCTAAACCAAGTTTCATGCAACATGAGTACTTATAAGTGTCTCAATGAGCTTTGTACAAATTTGACGAACTTATAAAACCTCTAACAACGTGTTTCTAGGATTCTAAACCAAGTTTCATGCAACATGAGTGCTTATAAGTTCCTCAATGAGCTTAGTACAAGTTTGACGAACTTATGAAACATCTAACAACGCATTTCTAGGACTCTAAACCAAGTTTCATAAAACATGTGTGCTTTTAAGTGTCTCAAGGAGCTTTGTACAAGTTTCACGAACTTATGAAACATCTAACAACGTGGTTTCTAGGACTCTAAACCAAGTTTCATGCAACATGAGTGCTTATAAGTGTCTCAATGAGCTTTCTACAAGTTTCACGAACTTATGAAACATTTAACAACGCGTTTTTAGGACTCTAAACAAAGTTTCATGCAACATGAGTGCTTATAATTTCCTCAATTAGCTTTGTTAAAGTTTGACAAAATTATGAAACATCTAACAACGTGGTTTCTAGGAATTTAAACCAAGCTTCATGCAACATGAGTGCTTATAAGTGTCTCAATGACCTTTGTAGAAGTTTGACGAACTTATGAAAGATCTAACAACACGTTTCTAGGAGTCTAAACCAAGTTTCATGGAACATGAGTGCTTATAAGTGTCTTAATGAGATTTTTATAAGTTTGACGTACTTATGAAACATCTAACAATGCGTTTCTAGGACTCTAAACTAAGTTTCATGCAGCATGAGTGCTTATAAGTGTCTCAATGACATTTTTACAAGTTTGACGAACTTATGAAACATCTAACAACGCGTTTCTAGGACTCTTAACCAAGTTTCATGCAACATGAGTGCTTATAAATTCCTCAATGAGCTTTGTTAAACTTTGACGAACTTATGAAACATCTAACAACATGTTTTCTATGACTCGAAACCATGTTTCAAGAAACATGAGTGCTTATAAGTATCTCAATGAGCTTTGTACAAGTTTGACGAACTTATGAAACATCTAACAACGCGTTTCTAGGACTTTTAACCAAGTTTCATGCAACATGAGTGCTTATAAGTGTCTCAATGACCTTTATCCAAGTTTGACGAACTTATGAAACATCTAACAACCCGTTTCAAGAACTCTAAACCAAGTTTCATGCAACATGAGTGCTTATAAGTTCCTCGTTGAGCTTTGTTAAAGTTTGACAAACTTATGAAACATCTAACAACATGTTTTCTATGACTCGAAACTTAGTTTCAAGAAACATGAGTGCTTATAAGTATCTCAATGAGCTTTGTACAAGTTTGACAAACTTATGAAACATCTAACAACGCGTTTCTAGCGTTTCCAAATTTCAGGCACATGTGTCCTTATAAGTGTCTCAATGAGCTTTGTACAATTTTCATGCAAACATGCAACATGTCCTTATAAGTGTCTCAAGGACCTTTGTACAAGTTTGACGAACTTATGTTTCATGCAACATGAGTGCTTATAATTGTCTCAATGAGCTTTGTACAAGTTTCACGAACTTATGAAACATCTAACAACGTGTTTTTAGGACTCTAGAAAAAGTTTCATGCAACATGAGTGCTTTTAAGTTCCTCCATGAGCTTTGTTAAAGTTTGACGACTTATGAAACATCTAACAACGTGGTTTCTAGGACTTTAAACCAAGTTTCATGCAACATGTGTTCTTATAAGTGTCTCAATAAGCTTTGTACAAGTTTCACGAACTTATGAAACATCCAACAACGCGTTTTTAGGATTTTAAACAAAGTTTCATGCAACATGAGTGCTTATTAATTCCTCAATGAGCTTTGTTAAAGTTTGAAGAACTTATGAAACATCTAACAACGTGATTTCTAGGACTTTAAACCAAGCTTCATGCAACATGAGTGCTTTGAATAAGCTTTGTAGAAGTTTGATGAACTTATGAAACATCTAACAACGCGTTTCTAGGAATTTAAAACAAGTTTCATGCAACATGTGTGCTTATAAGTGTCTCAATAAGATTTGTACAAGTTTCACGAACTTATGAAGCATCAAACAACGTGGTTTCTAGGACTCTTAACCAAGTTTCATGGAACATGAGTGCTCATAAGTGTCTCAATGAGCTTTGTACAAGTTTCACGAACTTATGAAACATCCAATAAAACGCGTTTTTAGGACTCTAAACAAAGTTTCATGCAACAAGAGTGCTTATTAGTTCCTCAATGAGCTTTGTTAAAGTTTGAAGAACTTAGGAAACATCTAAAAACGTGGTTTCTAGGACTTTAAACCAAGCTTCATGCAACATGAGTGCTTATAAGTTTCTCAATGAGCTTTGTAGAAGTTTGATGAACTAATGAAACATCTAACAACGCATTTCTAGGAGTCTAAACCAAGTTTCATGGAACATGAGGTCTTATAAGTATCTCAATGAGCTTTGTACAAGTTTGGCGAACTTATGAAACATCTAACAACGCATTTCTAGGACTCTAAACCAAGTTTCATGCAACATCAGTGCTTATAAGTGTCTCAATGACCTTTGTACAAGTTTGACGAACTTATGAAACATCTAACAACGTGGTTTCTAGGACTCTAAACCAAGTTTCATGCTACATGAGTGCTTATAAGTGTCTCAATGAGCTTTGTACAAGTTTCACGAACTTATGAAACATCTAACAACGCGTTTTTAGGACTCTAAACAAAGTTTCATGCAACATGAGTGCTTATAAGTTCCCCCATGAACTTTGTTAAAGTTTGACGACTTATGAAACATGTAAAAATGTGGTTTCTGGGACTTTAAACCAAGTTTCATGAAACATGTGTGCTTAAAAGTGTCTCAATAAGCTTTGAACAAGTTTCACGAACTTATGAAACATCTAACAACGTGGTTTCTAGGAGTCTTAACCAAATTTCATGCAACATGAGTGCTTATAAGTGTCTCAATGAGCTTTGTTCAAGTTTCACGAACTTATGAAACATCCAACAACGCATTTTTAGGACTCTAGACAAAGTTTCATGCAACATGAGTGTTTATTAGTTCCTCAATGAGCTTTGTTAAAGTTTGAAGAACTTATGAAACATCTAACAACGTGGTTTCTAGGACTTTAAACCAAGCTTCATGCAACTTTAGTTCTTATAAGTGTCTCAATGAGGTTTGTAGAAGTTTGATGAACTTATGAAACATCTAACAACGCGTTTCTAGTTGTCTAAACCAAGTTTCTTGGAACATGAGTTCTTATAAGTGTCTCAATGAGCTTTTTACAAGTTTGGCGAACTTATGAAACATCTAACAACGCGTTTCTAGGACTCTAAACCAAGTTTCATGCAACATGAGTGCTTATAAGTGTCTCAATGACCTTTGTACAAGTTTGACGAACTTATAAACATCTAACAACGTGGTTTCTAGGACTCTAAACCAAGTTTCATGCAACATGAGTGCTTATAAGTTCCTCAATGAGCTTTGTTAAAGTTTGACGACTTATGAAACATCTAACAACGTGTTTTCTAGGACTTTAAACCAAGTTTCATGCAACATGAGTGCTTATAAGTGTCTCAATGAGCTTTGTAGAAGTTTGATAAACTTATGAAACATCTAACAACGCGTTTCTAGGAGTCTAAACCAAGTTTCATGGAACATGAGTGCTTATAAGTTTCTCAATGAGCTTTATACAAGTTTGACGAACTTATGGAACATCTAATAAAGCGTTTCTAGGCATCTAAACCAAGTTTCATGCAACATGAGTTCTTATAAATGTCTCAATGACCTTTGTACAAGTTTCACGAACTTATGAAACATCTAATAACGCGTTTCAAGAACTCTAAACCAAGTTTCATGCAACATGAGTGCTTATAAGTTCCTCAAGGAGCTTTGTTAAAGTTTGACGAACTTATGAAACATCTAACAACGTGGTTTGTAGGACTTTAAACCAAGATTCATGCAACATGATTGCTTATAAGTGTCTCAATGAGCTTTGTAGAAGTTTGAAAAACTTATGAAACATCTAACAACGTTTTTTAGGAATCTAAACAAAGTTTCATGCAACATGAGTACTTATAAGTGTCTATATGAGCTTTGTACAAGTTTGACGAACTTATGAAACATCTAACAAAGCGTATATAGGACTCTAAACCAAGTTTCATCCAACATGTGTGCTTATAAGTGTTTCAATGAGCTTTGTACAATTTTCACGAACTTATGAAACATCCAACAACGCGTTTTTGGAACTCTAAACAAAGTTTCATGCAACATGTGTGCTTATTAGTTCCTCAATGAGCTTTGTTAAAGTTTGACGAACTTATGAAACATCTAACAACGTGGTTTCTAGGACTTTAAACCAAGATTCATGCAACATGATTGCTTATAAGTGTCTCAATGAGCTTTGTAGAAGTTTGAAAAACTTATGAAACATCTATCAAGGTTTTTTTAGGAATCTAAACCAAGTTTCATGCAACATGTGTTCTTTAAGTGTCTCAATAAGCTTTGTAAAAGTTTCACAAAATTATGAAACATCTAACAACGTGGTTTCTAGGACTCTTAACCAAGTTTCATGCAACATGAGTGCTTATAAGTGTCTCAATGAGCTTTGTACAAGTTTCACGAACTTATGAAACATCCAACAACGCGTTTTTAGGACTCTAAACAAAGTTTCATGCAACATGAGTGCTTATTAGTTCCTCAATGAGCTTAATTTGTTAAAGTTTGAAGAACTTATGAAACATCTAACAACGTTGTTTCTAGGACTTTAAACCAAGCTTCATGCAACATGTGTGTTTATAAGTGTCTCAATAAGCTTTTTAGAAGTTTGATGAACTTATGAAACATCTAACAACGCGTTTCTAGTAGTCGAAACCAAGTTTCATGGAACATGTGTGCTTATAAGTGTCTCAATGAGCTTTTTACAAGTTTGACGAACTTATGAAACATCTAATAACGCTTTTTTAGGACTCTAAACCAAGTTTCATGTAACATGAGTTCTTATAAATGTCTCAATGACCTTTGTACAAGTTTGACGAACTTATGAAACATCTAACAACGCGTTTCAAAAACTCTAAACCAAGTTTCATGCAACATGAGTGCTTATAATTTCCTCAATGAGCTTTGTTAAAGTTTGACAAACTTATGAAACATCTAACAACATGTTTACTATGACTCGAAACTTAGTTTCAAGAAACATGAGTGCTTATAAGTATCTCAATGAGCTTGGTACAAGTTTGACGAACTTATGAAACATCTAACAACGCGTTTCTAGGACTCTAAACCAAGTTTCATGCAACATGTGTCCTTATGAGTGTCTCAATGAGCTTTGTACAAGTTTCACAAACTTATGAAACATCTAACAACGTGGTATCTAGGACTCTAAAACAAGTTTCATGCAACATGAGTGCTTATAAGTGTCTCAATGAGCTTTGTACAAGTTTCACGAACTTATAAAACATCTAACAACGCGTTTTTAGAACTCTAGACAAAGTTTCATGCAACATGAGTGCTTTTATGTTCCTCCATGAGCTTTGTTAAAGTTTGACGACTTATGAAACATCTAACAACGTGGTTTCTAGGACTTTAAACCAAGTTTCATGCAACATGTGTGCTTATAAGTGTCTCAATAAGCTTTGTACAAGTTTCACGAACTTATGAAACATCAAAAAACGTGGTTTCTAGGACTCTGAACCAAGTTTCATGGATCATGAATGCTCATAAGTGTCTCAATGATCTATGTACAAGTTTGACGAACTTATGAAACATCCAATAAAACGCGTTTTTAGGACTCTAAACAAAGTTTCATGCAACATGAGTGCTTATTAGTTCCTCAATGAGCTTTGTTAAAGTTTGACGAAATTATGAAACATCTAATAACGTGGTTTCTAGGACTTTAAACCAAGCTTCATGCAACATGAGTGCTTATAAGTTTCTCAATGAGCTTTGTCGAAGTTTGATGAACTAATGAAACATCTAACAACGCATTTCTAGGAGTCTAAACCAAGTTTCATGGAACATGAGGTCTTATAAGGGTCTCAATGAGCTTTGTACAAGTTTGGCGAACTTATGAAACATCTAACAACGCGTTTCTAGGACTCTAAACCAAGTTTCATGCAACATGAGTGCTTATAAGTGTCTCAATGACCTTTGTACAAGTTTTACGAACTTATGAAACATCTAACAACGCGTTTCTAGGACTCTAAACCAAGTTTCATGCAACATGTGTGCTTATAAGTGTCTCAATGAGCTTTGTACAAGTTTCACGAACTTATGAAACATCTAACAACGCGTTTTTAGGATTCTAAACAAAGTTTCATGCAACATGAGTGATTATAAGTTCCTCCATGAGGTTTGTGAAAGTTTGACGACTTATGAAACATCTAAAAACGTGGTTTCTAGGACTTTAAACCAAGTTTCATGCAATATGTGTGCTTATAAGTGTCTCAATATGCTTTGAACAAGTTTCACGAACTTATGAAACATCTAACAACGTGGTTTCTAGGAGTCTTAACCAAATTTCATGCAACTTGAGTGCTTATAAGTGTCTCAATGAGATTTGTTAAAATTTGAAGAACTTATGAAACATCTAACAATGTGGTTTCTAGGAATTTAAACCAAGCTTCATGCAACTTTAGTTCTTATAAGTGTCTCAATGAGCTTTGTAGAAGTTTGATGGACTTATGAAACATCTAACAACGCGTTTCTAGGAGTCTAAACCAAGGTTCTTGGAACATGAGTTCTTATAAGTGTCTCAATGAGCTTTGTACAAATTTGGAGAACTTATGAAACATTTAACAACGGGTTTCTAGGACTCTAAACCAAGTTTCATGCAACATGAGTGCTTATAAGTTCCTCCATGAACTTTGTTAAAGTTTGACGACTTATGAAACATCTAAAAACGTGGTTTCTAGGACTTTAAACCAAGTTTCATGCAACATGTGTGCTTAAAAGTGTCTCAATAAGCTTTGAACAAGTTTCACGAACTTATGAAACATCTAACAACGTGGTTTCTAGGAGTCTTAACCAATGTTCATGCAACATGAGTGCTTATAAGTGTCTCAATGAGCTTTGTTCAAGTTTCACGAACTTATGAAACATCCAACAACGCATTTTTAGGACTCTAGACAAAGTTTCATGCAACATGAGTGCTTATTAGTTCCTCAATGAGCTTTGTTAAAGTTTGAAGAACTTATGAAACATCTAATAAAGCGTTTCTAGGACTTTAAACCAAGCTTCATGCAACTTTAATTCTTATAAGTGTCTCAATGACTTTGTACAAGTTTGACGAACTTATGAAACATCTAACAACTTGGTTTCTAGGACTCGAAACGAAGTTTCATGCAACATTAGTGCTTATAAGTTCCTCAATGAGCTTTGTTAAAGTTTGACGACTTATGAAACATATAACAACGTGTTTTCTAGGACTTTAAACCAAGTTTCATGCAACATGAGTGCTTATAAGTGTCTCAATGAGCTTTGTAGAAGTTTGATGAACTTATGAAACATCTAAGAACGCGTTTCTAGGATTCTAAACCAAGTTTCATGGAACATGAGTGCTTATAAGTGTCTCAATGAGCTTTATACAAGTTTGACGAACTTATGGAACATCTAATAAAGCGCTTCTAGGCATCTAAACCAAGTTTCATGCAACAAGAGTTCTTATAAATGTCTCAATCACCTTTGTACAAGTTTCACGAACTTATGAAACATCTAACAACGCGTTTCAAGAACTCTAAACCAAGTTTCATGCAACATGAGTGCTTATAAGTTCCTCAATAAGCTTTTTTTAAAGTTTGAAGAACTTATGAAACATCTAAAAACGTGGTTTGTAGGAATTTAAACTAAGCTTCATGCAACATGATTGCTTATAAGTGTCTCAATGAGCTTTGTAGAAGTTTGAAGAACTTATGAAACATCTAACAACGTTTTTCTAGGAATCTAAACAAAGTTTCATGCAACATGAGTACTTAGAAGTATCTATATGAGCTTTGTACAAGTTTGACGAACTTATGAAACATCTAACAAAGCGTATATATAGACTCTAAACCAAGTTTCATCCAACATGTGTGCTTATAAGTGTCTCAATGAGCTTTGTACAATTTTCACGAACTTATGAAACATCCAACAACGCGTTTTTAGAACTCTAAACAAAGTTTCATGCAACATGTGTGCTTATTAGTTCCTCAATGAGCTTTGTTAAAGTTTGAAGAACTTATGAAACATCTAACAATGTGGTTTCTAGGACTTTAAACAAAGATTCATGCAACATGTGTCCTTGTAAGTGTCTCAATGAGCTTTGTACCATTTTCATAAACTTATGAAACATTTAACCACGTGGTTTCTAGGACTCTAAACCAAGTTTCATGCAACATGAGTGCTTATAAGTTCCTCCATGAGCTTTGTTAAAGTTTGCCGAATTATGAAACATCTAACAACTTGGTTTCTAGGACTTTAAACCAAGCTTCATGCAACATGAGTGCTTATAAGTGTCTCAAGAAGCTTTCTAGAATTTTGATGAACTTATGAAACATCTAACAACGCGTTTCTAGTAGTCTAAACCAAGTTTCATGGAACATGTGTGCTTATAAGTGTCTCAATGAGCTTTTTACAAGTTTGACGAACTTATGAAACATCTAATAACGCTTTTTTAGGACTCTAAACCAAGATTCATGCAACATGAGTTCTTATAAATGTCTCAATGACCTTTGTACAAGTTTGACGAACTTATGAAACATCTAACAACGAGTTTCAAGAACTCTAAACCAAGTTTCATGCAACATGAGTGCTTATAAGTTCCTCAATGAGCTTTGTTAAAGTTTGACGAACTTATGAAACATCTATCAACGTGGTTTCTAGGACTTTAAGCCAAGCTTCATGCAACATGAGTGCTTATAAGTGTCTCAATGAGCTTTGTACAAGTTTGACGAACTTATGAAACATCTAACAACGCATTTCTAGGAATCTAAAACAAGTTTCATGCAACATGTGTGCTTATAAGTGTCTACAGGAGCGTTGTACAAGTTTCACGAACTAATGAAACATTAGACAACATGGTTTCTAGTAATCTAAACCAAGTTTCATGCAACATGAGTGCTTATAAGTTTCTCAATGAGCTTTGTACACGTTTCAAGAACTTATGAAACATCTAACAACGCGTTTTTAGGACTCTAAACAAAGTTTCATGCAATATGAGTGCTTATAAGTGTCTCAATGACCTTTGTACAAGTTTGACGAACTTATGAAACATCTAACAACGCGTTTCAAGAACTCTAAACCAAGTTTCATGCAACATGAGTGTTTATAAGTTCCTCAATGAGCTTTGTACAAATTTGACGAAATTATGAAACATCAAACAACGCGTTTCTAGGACTCTAAACAAAGTTTCATGCAATATGTGTGCTTATAAGTGTCTCAATGACCTTTGTACAAGTTTCACGAACTTATGAAACATCTAACAATGCGTTTTAAGAACTCTAAACCAAGTTTCATGCAACATGAGTGCTTATAAGTTCCTTAATGATCTTTGTTAAAGTTTGACGAACTTATGAAACATCGAACAACCTTATTTCAATGACTCGAAACCAAGTTTCAAGAAACATGAGTTCTTTTAAGTGTCTCAATGAGCTTTGTACAAGTTTGACGAACTTAGGAAACATCTAACAACGCGTTTCTAGGACTCCAAACCAAGTTTCATGCAACATGATTTCTTATAAGTGTCTCAATGATCTTTGTACAAGTTTGACGAACTTATGAAACATCTAACAACGAGTTTCTAGGACTCTTAACCAAGTCTCATGCAACATGTGTCCTTATAAGTGTCTCAATAAGCTTTGTACAAGTTTCACGAACTTATGAAACATCCAACAACGCGTTTTTAGGACTCTAAACAAAGTTTCATGGAACATGAGTGCTTATTAGTTCCTCAATTAGCTTTGTTAAAGTTTGAAGAACTTATGAAACATCGAACAACGCGATTTGTAGGACTATGAACAAAGCTTCATGCAACATGAGTTCTTATAAGTGTCTCAATGAGCTTTGTACAAGTTTGACGAACTTATGAAACATTTAACAACGCGTTTTTAGGACTCTAAACAAAGTTTCATGGAACATGAGTGCTTATTAGTTCCTCAATTAGCTTTGTTAAAGTTTGAAGAACTTATGAAACATCTAACAACGCGTTTCTAGGACTCTAAACCAAGTTTCATGAAACATGAGTGCTTATAAGTGTCTCAATGACCTTTGTACAAATTTGATGAACTTATGAAACATTTAACAACGCGTTTCTAGGACTCTAAACAAAGTTTCATGCAACATGTGTGCTTATAAGTGTCTTAATTAGCTTTTTACAAGTTTCAAAAACTTATGAAACATCTAACAACGTGGTTTCTAGGACTCTAAACCAGGTTTCATGCAACATGAGTCTTATAAGTGTCTTAATGAGCTTTGTACAAGTGTCACGAACTTATGAAACATCTAACAACGCGTTTTTAGGAATCTAAACAAAGTTTCATGCAACATGAGTGCTTATAAGTGTTTCACTGACCTTTGTACAAGTTTGACGAACTTATGAAACATCTAACAACGCGTTTTAAGAACTCTAAACCAAGTTTCATGCAACATGAGTGCTTCTAAGTTCCTCAATGAGCTTTGTTAAAGTTTGACGAACTTATGAAACATCTAACAACGTGGTTTCTAGGACACGAAACCAAGTTTCAAGAAACATGAGTGCTTATAAGTGTCTTAATGAGATTTGTACAAGTTTGACGAACTTATGAAACATCTAACAATGTGTTTGTAGGACTCTAAACCAAATTTAATGCAACCTGATTACTTATAAGTGTCTCAATGAGCTTTGTACAAGTTTGACGAACTTATGAAACCTCTAACAATGCGTTTCTAGGACTCTAAACGAAGTTTCATGCAACATGAGTGCTTATAAGTTCCTCAATGAGCTTTGTACAAGTTTGAAGAACTTATGAAACCTCTAACAACGCGTTTCCAGGACTCTAATCCAAGTTTCATGCAACATGTGTGCTTATAAGTGTCTCAAGGCACTTTGTACAAGTTTCACGAACTTATGAAACATCTAACAACGTGGTTTCTAGAACTCTAAACCAAGTTTCATGCAACCTGAATGCTTATAAGTGTCTCAATGAGCTTTGTACAAGTTTCACGAAATTATGAAACATCTAACAACGCGTTTTTAGGACTCTAAACAATATTTCATGCAACAAGGGTGCTTATAAGTGTCTCAATGACCTTTGTACAAGTTTAACGAAGTTATGAAACATCTAACAACGCGTTTCACGAACTCTAAACCAAGTTTCATGCAACATGATTGCTTAAAAGTTCCTTAATGAGCTTTGTTAAAGTTTGACGAACTTATGAAACATCTAACAACGTGGTTTTATGACTCGAAACCAAGTTTCAAGAAACATGTGTGCTTATAAGTGTCTCAATGAGCTTTGTACAAGTTTGACGCACTTATGAAATATCTAATAATATGAGTGCTTATAAGTTCCTCCATGAGCTTTGTTAAAGTTTGACGAATTATGAAACATCTAACAACTTGGTTTCTAGGACTTTAAACCAAGCTTCATGCAACATGAGTGCTTATAAGTGTCTCAATAAGCTTTGTAGAATTTTGATGAACTTATGAAACATCTAACAACGCGTTTCAAGGACTTTAAACCAAGTTTCATGCATCATGAGTGCTTATAAGTGTCTCAATGACCTTTGTACAAGTTTGACGAACTTATGAAACATCTAACAACGCGTTTCTAGGACTCTTAGCCAAGTTTCATGCAACATGTGTCCTTATAAGTGTCTCAATGAGCTTTGTACATGTTTCAAAAACTTATGAAACATCTAACATGTTTTCAAGTTCCCTAAACCAAGTTTCATGCAACATGAGTGCTTATAAGTGTCTCAATGACCTTTGTCCAAGTTTGACGAACTTATGAAACATCTTACAACACGTTTCAAGAACTCTAAACCAAGTTTCATGCAACATGAGTGCTTATAAGTTCCTCAATGAGCTTTGTTAAAGTTTGACGAACTTATGAAACATCTAACAATGTGGCTTCTATGACTCGAAACCAAGTTCCAAGAAACATGAGTTCTTATAAGTGTCTCAATGAGCTTTGTACAAGTTTGACGAACTTATGAAACATCTAACAACGCGTTTCTAGGACTCTAAACCAAGTTTCATGCAACATGAGTGCTTATAAGTGTCTCAATGACTTTTGTACAAGTTTGACGAACTTATGAAACATCTAACAACGCGTTTCTAGGACTCTTAACCAAGTTTCATGCAACATGTGTCCTTATAAGTGTCTCAATGAGCTTTGTATAAGTTTCACAACCTTATGAAACATCTAACAACGTGGTTTCTAGGACTCTAAACCAAGTTTCATGCAACATGAGTGCTTATAAGTGTCTCAATGAGCTTTGTACTAGTTTGACTATCTTATGAAACATCTAACAACGCGTTTTTAGGACTCTAAATAAAGTTTCATGCAACATGAGTGCTTATAAGTTCCTCAATGAGCTTTGTGAAAGTTTGACGACTTATGAAACATCTAACAACGTGGTTTCTAGGACTCTAAACCAAGTTTCATGCAACATGAGTTCTTATAAGTGTCTCAATGAGCTTTGTACAAGTTTCACGAACTTAGGACTCTAAACAGAGTTTCATGCAACGCATTTTTAGGACTCTAAACAGAGTTTCATGCAACATGGATGCTTATTAGTTCCTCAATGAGCTTTGTGAAAGTTTGAAGAACTTATGAAACATCTAACAACTTGGTTTCTAGGACTTTAAACCAAGCTTCATGCAACATGAGTTCTTATAAGTATCTCAATAAGCTTTGTAGAAATTTGATGAACTTATGAAACATCTAACAACGCGTTTCTAGGAGTCTAAACCAAGTTTCATGGAACATGAGTTCTTATAAATGTCTTAAAGAGCTTTGTAGAAGTTTGGCGAACTTATGAAACATCTAAAAACGCGTTTCTAGGACTCTAAACCAAGTTTCATGCAACATGAGTGCTTATAAGTGTCTCAATGACCTTTGTACAGGTTTGAAGAACTTATGAATCTTCTAACAAAGCGTTTCTAGAACTCTAAACCTAGTTTCATGCAACATGTGTGCTTATAAGTTTCTCAATGAGCTTTGTACAAGTTTCAAAAACTTATGAAACATCTAACAACGTGGTTTCAAGGAGTCTAAACCAAGTTTCATGCAACATGAGTGCTTATAAGTGTCTCAATGACCGTTTTACAAGTTTCACGAACTTATGAAACAACTAACAACGCGATTTTCGGACTCTAGACAAAGTTTCATGCAACATGAGTGTTTATAAGTTCCTCAATGAGCTTTGTTAAAGTTTGACGACTTATGAAACATCTAACAATGTGGTTTCTAGGACTTTAAACCAAGCTTCATGCAACATGAGTTCTTATAAGTGTCTCAATGAGGTTTGTAGAAGTTTGATGAACTTATGAAACATCTAACAACGCGTTTCTAGGAGACTAAACCTAGTTTCATGGAATATGAGTGCTTATAAGTGTCTCAATGAGCTTTGTACAAGTTTGAAGAACTTATGAAACATCTAATAACGCGTTTCTAGAACTCTAAACCAAGTTTCATGCAACATTAGTGCTTATAAATGTCTCAATGACCTTTGTACAAGTTTGACGAACTAATGAAACATCTAACAACGCGTTTCAAGAACTCTAAACCAAGTATCATGCAACACGAGTGCTTATAAGTTCCACAATGAGCTTTATTAAAGTTTGACGAACTTATGAAACATCTAACAACGAGGTTTCTAGGACTCGAAACCAAGTTTCAAGAAAGATGAGTGCTTATTTTTGTCTAAATGAGATTTGTACAAGTTTGACGAAGTTATGAAACATCTAACAACGTGTTTATAGGACTCTAAACCAAATTTCATCCAACATGAGTCCTTATAAGTGTCTCAATGAGCTTTGTACAAGTTTGACGAACTTATGAAACCTCTAACAACGCGTTTCTAGGACTCTAAACCATGTTTCATGCAACATTGAATGCTTATAAGTTCCTCAATGAACTTTGTAAAAGTTTGACGAACTTATGAAACATCTAACAACGCGTTTGTAGGACTCTAAACACAGTTTCATGCAACATGTGTGCTTATTAGTGTCTCAAGGAACTTTGTACAAGTTTCACGAACTTATGAAATATCTAAGAACGTGGTTTATAGGACTCTAAACCAAGTTTCATGCATTATGAGTGCTTATAAGTTTCTCAATGAGCTTTGTACAAGTTTCACGAACTTATGAAACATCTAACAACGCTATTTTAGGACTCTAAACAAAGTTTCATGCAACATGAGTGCTTATAAGTGTCTCAATGACCTTTGTACAAGTTTGACGAACTTATGAAACATCTAACAACGCGTTTAAAGAACTCTAAACCAAATTTCATGCAACATGAGTGCTTATAGGTTCCATAATGAGCTTTGTTAAAGTTTGACGAGTTTATGAAACATCTAACAACGTGGTTTCTAGGACTCGAAACCAAGTTTCAAGAAACATGAGTGCTTTTAAGTGTCTCCATGAGCTTTGTACAAGTTTGACGAACTTATGAAACATCTAACAACGCGTTTCTAGGACTCTAAACCAAGTTTCATGCAACATGAGTGCTTATAAGTGTCTCAATGAGCTTTGTACAAGTTTGACGAACTTAGGAAACCTCTAACAACGCGTTTCTAGGACTCTAACCCAAGTTTCATGCAACATGATTGCTTATAAGTTCCTCAATGAGCTTTGTACAAGTTTGACGAACTTATGAAACATCTAACAACGCGTTTCTAGGACTCTAAACAAAGTTTCATGCAATATATGTGCTTATAAGTGTCTCAAGGAACTTTTTACAAGTTTCACGAACTTATGAAACATCTAACAACGTGGTTTCTAGGAAACCAAGTTTCATGCAACATGAGTGGTTATAAGTGTCTCAATGAGCTTTGTACAATTTTCACGATCTTATGAAACATCTAACAACGCGTTTTTAGGACTCTAAACAAAGTTTCATGCAACATGATTGCTTATAAGTGTCTCAATGACCTTTGTACAAGTTTGAAGAACTTATGAAACATCTAACAACGCCTTTACAGAACTCTAAACCAAGTTTCATACACCATGAGTGCTTATAAGTTCCTCAATGAGCTTTGTTAAATTTGACGATTTTATGAAACATCTAACAACTTGGTTTCTAGGACTCTAAACCAAGTTTCATGCGACATGAGTACTTATAAGTGTCTCAATGAGCTTTGTACAAGTTTGACGAACTTATGAAACCTCTAACAACGCGTTTCTAGGACTCTAAACCAAGTTTTATACAACATGAGTGCTTCTAAGTTCCTAAATAAGCTTTGTACAAGTTTGGCGAACTTATGAAACATCTAACAACGCGTTTCTAGGACTCTAAACCAAGTTTCATGCAACATGTGTGCTTATAAGTGTCTCAAGGAGATTTGTACAAGTTTCACGAACTTATGAAACATCTAACAACGTGGTTTCTAGGACTTTAAACCAAGTTTCATGCAACATAAGTGTTTATAAGTGTCTCAATGAGCTTTGTACAAGTTTCAAGAACTTATGAAACACATAACAACGCGTTTGTAGGACTCTAAACAAGGTTTCATGCAACATGAGTGCTTATAAGTTCCTTAATGAGCTTTGGTAAAGTTTGACGAAATTATGAAACATCTAACAACGTGGTTTCTAGGACTTTAAACAAAGCTTCATGCAACATGAGTTTTTATAAGTGTCTCAATGAGCTTTGTAGAAGTTTGATGAACTTATGAAAAATTTAACAACGCGTTTCTAGGAGTCTAAACCAAGTTTCATGGAATATGAGTGCTTATAAGTGTTTTAATGAGCTTTGTACAAGTTTGACGAACTTATGAAACATCTAACAACGCGTTTCAAGAACTCTAAACCAAGTTTAATGCAACATGAGTGCTTATAAGTGTCTCAATGAGCTTTGTACAAGTTTGAAGATCTTATGAAACCTCTAACAACGCGTTTCGAGGAGTCTGAAATAAGTTTCATGCAACATGAATTTTTATAAGTGTCTCAATGAGCTTTGTACAAGTTTGAAAAATTTATGAAACCTATATCAACGCATTTCTAGGACTCTAAAATAAGTTTCATGCAACATGAGTGCTTATAAGTTCCTAAATGAGCTTTGTACACGTTTCACGAACTTATGAAACAACTAACAACGTGTTTCTAGGACTATAAACCAAGTTTTATGCTATATGAGTTATTATAAGTGTTTCAGTGAGCTTTGTACAAGTTTCACAAACTTATGAAACATCTAACAACACATTTCTAAGACTCTAAACCAAGTTTCATGCAACATGAGTGCTTATAAGTTCCTCAACGTGGTTTCTAGGAATCGAAACAAGGTTTCAAGAAACATGAGTTCTTAAAAGTGTCTCAATGAGCTTTGTACAAGTTTCACGAACTTATGAAACATCTAACAACACGTTTTTAGGACTCTAACCAAAGTTTCATGCAACATGAATGCTTATAAGTTCCTCAATTAGCTTTGTTAATGTTTGACGAAATTATGAAACATCTAACAACGTGGTTTCTAGGACTTTAAACCATGCTTCATGCAACATGAGTGTTTATAAGTGTCTCAATGAGCTTTGTAGAAGTTTGATGAACTTATGAAACATCTAACAACGCATTTCTAGGAGTCTAACCAAGTTTCAAGGAACATGAGTGCTTATAAGTGTCTCAATGAGGTGTTTACAAGTTTGACGATTTTATGAAACATCTAACAACTCGTTTCTAGGACTCTAAACCAAGTTTCATGCAACATGAGTGCTTATAAGTGTCTCAATGACCTTTGTACAAGTTTGAAGAACTTATGAAACATCTAACAACGCGTTTACAGAACTCTAAACCAAGTTTCATGCACCATGAGTGCTTATAAGTTTCTCAATGAGCTTTGTTAAATTTTTATGAAGTTATGAAACATCTAACAACGTGGTTTTTATGAATCTAAACCAAGTTTCAAGAAACATGAGTGCTTATAATTGTCTCAATGAGCTTTGTACAAGTTTGACGATTTTATGAAACATCTAACAACGCGTTTCTAGGACTCTAAAACGAGTTTCATGCAACATGAGTACTTATAAGTGTCTCAATGATCTTTGTACAAGTTTGACGAACTTATGAAACCTCCAACAACGCGTTTCAAGGACTCTAAATCAAGTTTCATGAAACTTGAGTGCTTATAAGTTCCTCAATGAGCTTTGTACAAGTTTCACGAACTTATGAAACATCTAACAGCGCTTTTCTAGGACTTTAACCAAGTTTCGTGCAATATGAGTGATTATAAGTGTCTCAATGAGTTTTGTACAAATTTCACGAACTTATGAAACATCTAACAACGCGTTTCTAGGACTCTAAACCATGTTTTATGCACCATGAGTTCTTAAAAGTGTCTCAATGAGCGTTGCCCAAGTTTGAGGAACTTATGAAACATCTAACAACGCGTTTCCAGGACTCTAAACAAAGTTTCATGCAATATGAGTAATTATAAGTGTCTCAATGAGCTTTGTACAAGTTTCACGAAATTATGAAACATATAACAACGCGTTTCTAGGAATCTAAACCAAGTTTCATGCAACATGAGTGATTATAAATGTTCCAATGAGCTTTGTACAAGTTTGACGACCTTATGAAACATCTAACAACGTGGTTTCTAGGACTCTAAACCAAGTTTCATGCAACATGAGTGCTTATAAGTTCCTCAATGAGCTTTGTTAAAGTTTGACGAACTTATGAAACATCTAACAACGTGGTTTCTATGACTCGAAACCAAGTTTCAAGAAACATGAGTGCTTTTAAGTGTCTCAATTAGCTTTTTACAAGTTTGACGAACTTATGAAACATCTAACAACACGTTTCTAGACTCTAAACGAAGTTTCAGGCAACATGAGTGCTTATAAGTGTCCCAATGAACTTTGTAAAAGTTTGACGAACTTATGAAACATCTAACAACGCGTTTCAAGAACTCTAAACCAAGTTTCATGCAACATGAGTGCTTATAAGTTCCTCAATGAGCTTTGTTAAAGTTTGACGAACTTATGAAACATCTAACAACGTGTTTCTAGGACTCTAAACCAAATTTCATGCAACATGAGTACATATAAGTGTCTCAATGATATTTGTACAAGTTTGACGAACTTATGAAACCTCTAACAACGCGTTTCAAGGACTTTAAACCAAGTTTCATGCAACATGAGTGCTTATAAGTGTCTCAATGACCTTTGTACAAGTTTGACGAACTTATGAAATATCTAACAACGCGTCTCAAGAACTCTAAACCAAATTTCATGCAACATGAGTTCTTATAAGTTCCTCAATGAGCTTTGTTAAAGGTTGAAGAACTTATGAAACATCTAACAACGTGGTTTCTATGACTCTAAACCAAGTTTCAAGAAACATGAGTGCTTTTAAGTGTCTCAATGAGCTTTGTACAAGTTCGACGAACTTATGAAACATTTAACAACGCGTTTCTAGGACTCTAAACCAAGTTTCATGAAACATGAGTGCTTATAAGTGTCTCAAAGACTTTTGTACAAGTTTGACGAACTTATGAAACATCTAACAACGCGTTTCTAGGACTCTAAACAAAGTTTCATGCAACATGAGTGCTTATAAGTGTCTCAAAGACTTTTGTACAAGTTTGATGAACTTATGAAACATCTAACAACGCGTTTCTAGGACTCTAAAACAAGTTTCATGCAACATGAGTGCTTATAAGTGTCTCAATGAGCTTTGTAAAAGTTTCATGAACTTATGAAACATCTAACAATGCGTTTTTAGGACTCTAAACAAAGTTTCATGCAACATGAGTGCTTATAAGTGTCTCAATGACCTTTGTAGAATTTTGACGAACTTATGAAACATCTAACAACGCGTTTCAAGAACTCTAAACCAAGTTTCATGCAACATGAGTGCTTATAAGTTCCTCAATGAGCTTTGTTAAAGTTTGACGAACTTATAAAACATCTAACAACGTGGTTTCTATGACTCGAAACCAAGTTTCAAGAAACATGAGTGCTTTTAAGTGTCTCAATGAGCTTTGTACAAATTTGACGAACTTATGAAACATCTAACAACGCGTTTCTAGGACTCTAAACCAAGTTTCATGCAACATGAGTGACTATAAGTGTCTCAATGAGCTTTATACAAGTTTGACGAACATATGAAACATCTAACAACGCGGTTCAAGAAATCTAAACCAAGTTTCATGCAACATTAGTGCTTATAAGTTCCTCAATGAGCTTTGTTAAAGTTTGACGAACTTATGAAACATCTAACACCGTGGTTTCTAGGACTCGAAACCAAGTTTCAAGAAACATGAGTGCTTATAAGTGTCTCAATGAGATTTGTACAAGTTTGACGAACTCATGAAACATCTAACAACGTGTTTCTAGGACTCTAAACCAAATTTCATGCAACATGAGTACTTATAAGTGTCTCAATAACCTTTGTACAAGTTTGACGAACTTATGAAACCTCTAACAACGCGTTTCTAGGACTCTAAACCAAGTTTCATGCAACATAAGTGCTTATAAGTTGCTTTGTAAAAGTTTGACGAACTTATGAAACATCTAACAACGCGTTTCAAAAACTCTAAACAAAGTTTCATGCAACATGAGTGCTTAAAAGTTCCTCAATGAGCTTTCTTAAAGTGTGAAAAACTTATGAAACATCTAACAACGTGGTTTCTATGACTCGAAACCAAGTTTCAAGAAACATGAGTTCTTATATGTGTCTCAAGGAGCTTTGTACAAGTATGACGAATTTATGAAACATCTAACAACGCGTTTCTAGGACTCTAAACCAAGTTTCATGAAACATGCGTGCTTATAAGTATCTCAATGAGCTTTGTACAAGTTTGACGAACTTATGACAAAATTTAACAACGCGTTTCAAGAACTCTAAACCAAGTTTCATGCAACATGAGTGCTTATAAGTTCCTCAATGAGCTTTGTTAAAGTTTGACAAACTTATGAAACATCTTACAATGTGGTTTTAGGACTCTAAACAAAGTTTCATGCAACATGAGTGCTTATAAGTGTCTCAATGACCTTTGTATAAGTTTGACGAACTTATGAAACATCTAACAACGCGTTTCAAGAACTCTAAACCAAGTTTCATGCAACATGAGTGTTTATAAGTTCCTTAATGAGCTTTGTTAAAGTTTGACGAACTTATGAAACATCTAACAACGTGGTTTCTATGACTCGAAACCAAGTTTCAAGAAACATGAGTGCTTATAAGTGTCTCAATGAGCTTTGTACGAGTTTGACGAATTTATGAAATATCTAACAACGCGTTTCTATGACTCTAAACCAAGTTTCATGCAACATGAGTGCTTATAAGTGTCTCAATGACCTTTGTACAAGTTTGACGAACTTATGAAACATCTAACAACGCGTTTCTAGGACTCTTAACCAAGTTTCATGCAAATTGAGTGCTTATAAGTGTCTCAATGAGCTTTATACAAGTTTCACAAAGTTATGAAACATCTAACAACGTGGTTTCTAGGACCCTAAACCAAGTTTATGTAACATGAGTGCTTATAAATGTCTCAATGACCTTTGTACAAGTTTGACGAACTTATGAAACATCTAACAACGCGTTTCAAGAACTCTAAACCAAGTTTCATGCAACATGAGTTCTTATAAGTTCCTCAATGAGCTTTGTTAAAGTTTGACGAACTTATGAAACATCTAACAACGTGGTTTCTAGGACTCGAAACCATATTTCAAGAAACATGAGCGCTTATAAGTGTCTCAATGAGATTTGTACAAGTTTGACGAAATTATGAAACATCTAACAACGTGTTTCTAGGACTCTAAACCAAATTTCATGCAACATGAGTACTTATAAGTGTCTCAATGAGCTTTGTACAATTTTGCCGAACTTATGAAACCTCTAACAACGCGTTTCTGGGACTCTAAACCAAGTTTCATGCAACATGAGTACTTATAAATTCCTCAATGAGCTTTGTACAAGTTTGACGAACTTATGAAACATCTAACAACGCGTTTCTAGGACTCTAAACAAAGTTTCATGAAACATTTGTGCTTATATGTGTCTCAATGAGCTTTGTACAAGTTTCACAAACTTATGAAACATCTAACAACGTGGTTTCTAGGACTCTAAACCAAGTTTCATGCAACATGAGTGCTTATAAATGTCTGAATTACCTTTGTACAAATTTGACGAACTTATGAAACATCTAGTAACGTGTTTCTAGGAGTCTAAACTAACTTTCATGGAACATTAATGCTTATAAGTGTCTCAATGAGCTTTGTACAAGTTTGACGAACTTATGAAACATCTAATAACGCGTTTCTAGGACTCTAAACCAAGTTTCATGCAACATGAGTGCTTATAAGTTTCTCAATGACCTTTGTACAAGTTTGACGAACTTATGAAACATCTAACAATGCGTTTCAAGAACTCTAAACCAAGTTTCATGCAACATGAGTGCTTATAAGTTCCTCAATGACCTTTGTTAAAGTTTGACGAACTCATGAAACATCTAACAACGTGGTTTCTAGGACTCGAAACCAAGTTTCAAGAAACATGAGTGCTTATAAGTGTCTCAATGAGCTTTGTACAAGTTTGACGAACTTATGAAACATCTAACAACGCGTTTCTAGGACTCTAAAACAAGTTTCATGCAACATGAGTGCTTATAAGTGTCTCAATGACTTTTGTACAAGTTTGATGAACTTATGAAACATCTAACAACGCGTTTCTAGGACTCTTAACCAAGTTTCATGCAACATGAGTGCTTATAAGTGTCTCAATGAGCTTTGTACAAGTTTCACAAACTTATGAAACATCTAACAACATGGTTTCTAGGACCCTAAACCAAGTTTCATGCAACATGAGTGCTTATAAATGTCTCAATGACCTTTGTACAAGTTTAACGAACTTATGAAACATCTAACAACGCATTTCTAAAACTCTAAACCAAGTTTCAATGAGCTTTGTTAAAGGTTAACGAACTTATGAAACATCTAACAACATGGTTTCTAGGAATCGAAACCAAGTTTCATGAAACATGAGTGCTTATAAATGTTTCAATGAGTTTTGTACAAGTTTCACGAACTTATGAAACAACTAAAACGCGTTATTAGGACTCTAAACAAAGTTTCTTGCAACATGAGTTCTTATAAGTGTCTCAATGAGCTTTGTACAAGTTTCACGAACTTATGAAACATCTAACAACGCGTTTTTAGGACTCTAAACAAAGTTTCATGCAACATGAGTGCTTATAAGTTCCTCAATTAGCTTTGTTAAAGTTTGAAGAAATTATGAAACATCTAACAACGTAGTTTCTAGGAATTTAAACCTGCTTATAAGTGTCTCAATGAGCTTTGTAGAAGTTTGATGAACTTATGAAACATCTAAAAAAGCGTTTCTAGGAGTCTAAACCAAATTTCATGGAACATGAGTGCTTATAAGTGTCTCAATGAGCTTTTTACAAGTTTTACGAACTTAAGAAACATCTAACAACGCGTTTCTAGGACTCTAAACCAAGTTTCATGCAACATGAGTGCTTATAAATGTTCCAATGAGCTTTGTACAAGTTTGACGACCTTATGAAACATCTAACAACGTGGTTTCTAGGACTCTAAACTAAGTTTCATGCAACATGAGTGGTTATAAGTTCCTCAATGAGCTTTGTACAAGTTTCACGAACTTATGAAACATCTAACAATGCATTTCTAAAACTCTAAACCAAGATTCATGCAACATGAGGGCTTATAAGTTCCTCAATGAGCTTTGTTAAAGGTTAACGAACTTATGAAACATCTAACAACGTGGTTTCTAGGAATCGAAACCAAGTTTCATGAAACATGAGTGCTTATAAATGTTTCAATGAGCTTTGTACAGGTTTCACAAACTTATGAAACATCTAACAACGCGTTTCTAGGACTCTAAACCAAGTTTCATGCAACAAGAGTGCTTATAAGTGTCTCAATGAGCTTTGTAAGGGTTTGACGAAGTTATGAAATATCTAAGAACACGTTTCAAGAACTCTTAACCAAGTTTCATGCAACATGAGTTCTTCTAAGTTCCTTAATGAGCTTTGTTAAAGTTTGAAGAATTTATGAAACATCTAACAACGTAGTTTCTAGGACTTTAAACCAAGCTTCATGCAACATGAGTGCTTATAAGGGTCTCAATGAGTTTTGTAGAAGTTTGACGAACTTATGAAACATCTAACAACGCGTTTCTAGGACTCTAAACCAAGTTTCATGGAATATGAGTGTTTATAAGTTTCTCAATGAGCTTTGTACAAGTTTAACGAACTTATGAGACATCTAACAACGCGTTTCTAGGACTCTAAACCAAGTTTCATTCAACATGAGTGCTTATAAGTGTTTCAATGAGTTTTTTACAAGTTTCACGAACTTATGAAACATCTAACAACGTGTTTATAGAACTCAGAACCAAGTTTCATGCAACATGAGTGCTTATAAGGGTCTCAATGAGTTTTGAAGAAGTTTGACGAACTTATGAAACATCTAACAACGCGTTTCTAGGACTCTAAACCAAGTTTCATGGAAGATGAGTGTTTATAAGTTTCTCAATGAGCTTTGTACAAGTTTAACGAACTTATGAGACATCTAACAACGCATTTCTAGGACTCTAAACCAAGTTTCATTCAACATGAGTGCTTATAAGTGTTTCAATGAGTTTTGTACAAGTTTGACAAACTTATGAAACATTTAACAACACGTTTCTAGGACTCTAAACTAAGTTTCATGCAATATGAGTGCTTATAAGTGTCTCAATGAGCTTTGTAAGGGTTTGACGAAGTTATGAAATATCTAAGAACACGTTTCAAGAACTCTAAACCAAGTTTCATGCAACATGAGTTCTTCTAAGTTCCTTAATGAGGTTTGTTAAAGTTTGAAGAATTTATGAAACATCTAACAACGCGTTTCTAGGACTCTAAACCAAGTTTCATGGAAGATGAGTGTTTATAATTTTCTCAATGAGCTTTGTACAAGTTTAACGAACTTATGAGACATCTAACAACGCGTTTCTAGGACTCTAAACCAAGTTTCATTCAACATGAGTGCATATAAGTGTTTCAATGAGTTTTTTACAAGTTTTACGAACTTATGAAACATCTAACAACACGTTTATAGAACTCAGAACCAAGTTTCATGCAACATGAGTGCTTATAAGTTCTTTAATGAGCTTTGTACAAGTTTCACAAACTTATGAAACATTCAACATGAGTGCTTTTAAGTTCCTCAATGAGCTTTGTACAAGTTTGGAGAACTTATGAAACACCGAACAACGCATTTCTAGGACTATAAACCACGTTTCATGCAACATGAGTATTTATAAGTGTCTCAATGAGTTTTTTACAAGTTTGACGAACTTATGAAACCTCTAACAACGCGTTTCTAGAACTCTAAACAAATTTTCATGCAACATGAGTGCTTATAAGTTCCTCAATGAGCTTTGTACAAGTTTGATGAACTTATTAAACATCAAACAACGCGTTTCTAGGACTCTAAACAAAGTTTCATGCAACATGTGTACGTATAAGTGTCTCAATGAGCTTTATACAAGTTTCACGAATTTATGAAACATTTAACAACGAGTCTTTAGGACTCTAAACAAAGTTTCATGCAACATGAGTGCTTATAAGTTCCTCAATCAGCTTTGTTAGGTTTGACGAACTTATGAAACATCTAACAACGCGTTTCTAGGACTTTAAACCAAGTTTCATGCAACATGAGTGTTTATAAGTGTCTCAATGAGCTTTGTACAAGTTTGACGAACTTATGAACCATATAACAACGCGTTTCTAGGAATCTAAACCAAGTTTCATACAACATGAGTGCTTATAAGTTCCTCAATCATCTTTGTTAGGTTTGACGAACTTATGAAACATCTAACAACGCGTTCTAGGACCCTAAACCAAGTTTCATGCAACATGAGTGCTTATAAGTGTCTCAATTAGCTTTGTACAAGTTTCGCGAACTTATGAAACATATAACAACGAGTTTCTAAGAATCTAAACCTAGTTTCATGCAACATGTGTGCTTATAAGTGTCTCAATGAGCTTTGTACAAGTTTGACGAACTTATGAAACATCTAACAACGCGTTTCTAGGACTCTAAACCAAGTTTCATGCAATATGAGTAATTATAAGTGTCTCAATTAGCTTTGTACAAGTTTCGCGAACTTATGAAACATATAACAACGAGTTTCTAAGAATCTAAACCAAGTTTCATGCAACATGAGTGCTTATAAGTGTCTCAATGAGCTTTGTACAAGTTTTACGAACTTATGAAACATCTAACAACGCGTTTCTTGGACTCTAAACCAAGTTTCATGCAACATGAGTGCTTATAAGTGTCTCAATGAGCTTTGTACAATTTTGACGAACTTATGAAACATCTAACAACGCGTTTCAAGAACTCTAAACCAAGTTTCATGCAACATGAGTGCTTATAAGTTCCTCAATAAGCTTTGTTAAAGTTGGACGAACTTATGAAACATCTAACAACGTGGTTTCTAGGACTTTAAACCAAGCTTCATGCAACATGAGTGCTTATAAGTGTCTCAATAATCTGTGTAGAAGTTTGACGAACTTATGAAACATCTAACAACACGTTTCTAGGACTCTAAACCAAGTTTCATGGAAAATGAGTGCTTATAACTGTCTCAATGACTTTGGTACAAGTTTGACAAACTTAAGAAACATCTAACAACGCGTTTCTAGGACTCTAAACCAAGTTTCATGAAACATGAGTGCTTATAAGTGTCTGAATGAGCTTTGTAAGGGTTTGACGAACTTATGAAACATCTAAGAACACGTTTCAAGAACTCTAAACCAAGTTGCATGCAACATGAGTTCTTATAAGTTCCTCAATAAGCTTTGTTAAAGTTTGAAGAATTTATGAAACATCTAACAACGTAGTTTCTAGGACTTTAAACCAAGCTTCATGCAACATGAGTGCTTATAAGGGTCAAAATGAGATTTGTAGACGTTTGACGAACTTATGAAACATCTAACATAGCGTTTCTAGGACTCTAAACCAAGTTTCATGGAAGATGAGTGTTTATAAGTGTCTCAATGAGCTTTGTACAAGTTTAACGAACTTATGAAACATCTAACAACGCATTTCTAGGACTCTAAACCAAGTTTCATGCAACATGAGTGCTTATAAGTGTTTCAATGAGTTTTGTGAAAGGTTCAATGAGTGTTGTACAAGTTTAACAAACTTATGAAACATCGAACAACACATTTCTAGGACTCTAAACCAAGTTTCATGCAACATGAGTGCTTTTAAGTTCTTCAATGAGCTTTGTACAAGTTGAGAGAACTTATGAAACATCTAACAACGCATTTCTAGGACTCTAAACCAAGTTTCATGCAACATGAGTACTTATAAGTGTCTCAATGAGTTTTTTACAAGTTTAACGAACTTATGAAATATCTAACAACGCGTTTCTAGGACTCCAAACCAAGTTTCATGCAACATGAGTACTTATAAGTGTCTCAATGAGTTTTTTACAAGTTTAACGAACTTATGAAACCTCTAACAACGCGTTTCTAGAAATCTAAACAAAGTTTCATGCAACATGAGTGCTTATAAGTTCATCAATTTGCTTTTTACAAGTTTGACGAACTTATGAAACATCTAACAACGCGATTCTAGGACTCTAAACAAAGTTTCATGCAACATGTGTGCTTATAAGTGTCTCAATGAGGTTTGTGCAAGTTTCACGAACTTATGAAACATCTAACAACGAGTTTTTAGGACTTTAAACAAAGTTTCATGCAACATGAGTGCTTATATAAGTTCCTCAATGAGGTTTGTTAGGTTTGACGAACTTATGAAACATCTAAAAACGCGTTTCTAGGACTCTAAACAAAATTTCATGCAATATGAGTAATTATAAGTGTCTCAATTTGCTTTTTACAAGTTTCACGAACTTATTAAACATATAACAACGTGTTTCTAGGAATCTAAACCAAGTTTCATGCAACATGAGTGCTTATAAGTGTCTCAATGAGCTTTGTACAAGTTTGACGAACTTATGAAACATCTAACAACGCGTTTCTAGGATTCTAAACCAAGTTTCATGCAACATGTGTGCTTATAAGTGTCTCAATGAGCTTTGTACAAGTTTCATGAAATTATCAAGCATCTAACAACGTGGTTTCTAGGACTCTAAACCAAGTTTCATGCGACATGAGTGCTTATAAATGTCTCAATGAGCTTTGTACAAGTTTCACGAACTTATGAAACATCTAACAACGAGTTTTTAGGACTCTAAACAAAGTTTCATGAAAAATGAGTGCTTATAAGTTCCTCAATTAGCTTTGTTAAAGTTTGACTAAGTTATGAAACATCTAACAACGTGGTTTCTAGGACTTTAAACCAAGCTTCATGCAACATGAGTGCTTATAAGTTTCTCAATAATCTATGTACAAGTTTGACGAATTTATGAAACATCTAAAAACGCGTTTCTAGGACTCTAAACCAAATTTCATGCAATATGAGTAATTATAAGTGTCTCAATTTGCTTTTTACAAGTTTCACGAACTTATTAAACATATAACAACGTGTTTCTAGGAATCTAAACCATGTTTCATTCAATATGAGTGCTTATAAGTGTCTCAATGAGCTTTGTACAAGTTTGACGAACTTATGAAACATCTAACAACGCGTTTCTAGGATTCTAAACCAAGTTTCATGCAACATGTGTGCTTATAAGTGTCTCAATGAGCTTTGTACAAGTTTCATGAAATTATCAAGCATCTAACAACGTGGTTTCTAGGACTCTAAACCAATTTTCATGCGACATGAGTGCTTATAAATGTCTCAATGAGCTTTGTACAAGTTTCACGAACTTATGAAACATCTAACAACGAGTTTTTAGGACTCTAAACAAAGTTTCATGAAAAATGAGTGCTTATAAGTTCCTCAATTAGCTTTGTTAAAGTTTGACTAAGTTATGAAACATCTAACAACGTGGTTTCTAGGACTTTAAACCAAGCTTCATGCAACATGAGTGCTTATATGTTTCTCAATAATCTATGTACAAGTTTGACGAATTTATGAAACATCTAAAAACGCGTTTCTAGGACTCTAAACCAAATTTCATGCAATATGAGTAATTATAAGTGTCTCAATTTGCTTTTTACAAGTTTCACGAACTTATTAAACATATAACAACGTGTTTCTAGGAATCTAAACCATGTTTCATTCAATATGAGTGCTTATAAGTGTCTCAATGAGCTTTGTACAAGTTTGACGAACTTATGAAACATCTAACAACGCGTTTCTAGGATTCTAAACCAAGTTTCATGCAACATGTGTGCTTATAAGTGTCTCAATGAGCTTTGTACAAGTTTCATGAAATTATCAAGCATCTAACAACGTGGTTTCTAGGACTCTAAACCAAGTTTCATGCGACATGAGTGCTTATAAATGTCTCAATGAGCTTTGTACAAGTTTCACGAACTTATGAAACATCTAACAACGAGTTTTTAGGACTCTAAACAAAGTTTCATGAAAAATGAGTGCTTATAAGTTCCTCAATTAGCTTTGTTAAAGTTTGACTAAGTTATGAAACATCTAACAACGTGGTTTCTAGGACTTTAAACCAAGCTTCATGCAACATGAGTGCTTATAAGTTTCTCAATAATCTATGTACAAGTTTGACGAACTTATGAAACATCTAACAACGCGTTTCTAGGACTCTAAACCAAGTTTCATGCAACATGAGTGCTTATAAGTGTCTCAATGAGCTTTGTACAAGTTTGACGAACTTATGAAACATCTAACAACGCGTTTCTAGGATTCTAAACCAAGTTTCATGCAACATGTGTGCTTATAAGTGTCTCAATGAGCTTTGTACAAGTTTCATGAAATTATCAAGCATCTAACAACGTGGTTTCTAGGACTCTAAATCAAGGTTCATGCAACATGAGTGCTTATAAATGTCTCAATGAGCTTTGTACAAGTTTCACGAACTTATGAAACATCTAACAACGAGTTTTTAGGACTCTAAACAAAGTTTCATGAAAAATGAGTGCTTATAAGTTCCTCAATTAGCTTTGTTAAAGTTTGACTAACTTATGAAACATCTAACAACGTGGTTTCTAGGACTTTAAACCAAGCATCATGCAACATGAGTGCTTATAAGTTTCTCAATAAGCTTTGTACAAGTTTGACGAACTTATGAAACATCTAACAACGTGTTTATAGGACCCTAAACAAATGTTTCATGCAACTTTAGTGCTTATAAGTGTCTCAATAAGCTTTGTAAGGGTTTGATGGACTTATGAAACATCTAAGAACACGTTTCAAGAACTCTAAACCAAGTTTCATGCAACATGAGTTCTTATAAGTTCCTCAATGAGCTTTGTTAGGTTTGACGAACTTATGAAACATCTAACAACGCTTTTCTAGGACTCTAAACCAAGTTTCATGCAATATGAGTAATTTAGGTGTCTCAATTAGCTTTTGTACAAGTTTCACGAACTTATGAAACATATAACAACGCGTTTCTAGGAATATAAACCAAGTTTCATAAAACATGAGTGCTTATTAGTGTCTCAATGAGCTTTGTACAAGTTTGGCGAACTTATGAAACATCTAACAACACGTTTCAAGAACTCTAAACCAAGTTTCATGCAACATGAGTGCTTATAAGTTCCTCAATGAGCTTTGTACAAGTTTCACAAACTTATGGAACATCTAACAACGCATTTCTAGGACTCTAAACCAAGTTTCATGCAACATGAGTGCTTATAAGTTCCTTAATGAGCTTTGTTAGGTTTGACGAACTTATGAAACATCTAACAACGCGTTTCTAGGACTCTAAACCAAGTTTCATGCAATATGAATAATTATAAGTGTCTCAATTAGCTTTGTACCAGTTTCGCGAACTTATGAAACATATAACAACGAGTTTCTAAGAATCTAAACCAAGTTTCATGCAACATGAGTGCTTATAAGTGTCTCAATGATCTTTGTACAAGTTTGACGAACTTATGAAACATCTAACAACGGGTTTCTTGGACTATAAACCAAGTTTCATGCAACATGAGTGCTTATAAGTGTCTCAATGAGCTTTCCACAATTTTGACGAACTTATGAAACATCTAACAACGCGTTTCAAGGACTCTAAACCAAGTTTCATGCAACATGAGTGCTTATAAGTTCCTCAATAAGCTTTGTTAAAGTTGGACGAACTTATGAAACATCTAACAACGTGGTTTCTAGGACTTTAAACCAAGCTTCATGCAACATGAGTGCTTATAAGTGTCTAAATATTCTGTGTAGAAGTTTGACGAACTTATGAAACATCTAACAACGCGTTTCTAGGACTCTAAACCAGGTTTCATGGAAAATGAGTACTTATAAATGTCTCAATGACTTTGGTACAAGTTTGACAAACTTAAGAAACATCTAACAACGCGTTTCTAGGACTCTACACTAAGTTTCATGAAACATGAGTGCTTATAAGTGTCTGAATGAGCTTTGTAAGGGTTTGACGAACTTATGAAACATCTAACAACGCGCTTCTAGGACTCTAAACCAAGTTTCATGCAATATGAGTAATTATAAGTGTCTCAATTAACTTTGTACAAGTTTCGCGAACTTATGAAACATATAACAACGAGTTTCTAAGAATCTAAACCAAGTTTCATGCAACATGAGTGCTTATAAGTGTCTCAATGAGCTTTGTACAAGTTTTACGAACTTATGAAACATCTAACAACGCGTTTCTTGGACTCTAAACCAAGTTTCATGCAACATGAGTGCTTATAAGTGTCTCAATGAGCTTTGTACAATTTTGACGAACTTATGAAACATCTAACAACGCGTTTCAAGAACTCTAAACCAAGTTTCATGCGACATGAGTGCTTATAAGTTCCTCAATAAGCTTTGTTAAAGTTGGACGAACTTATGAAACATCTAACAACGTGGTTTCTAGGACTTTAAACCAAGCTTCATGCAACATGAGTGCTTATAAGTGTCTCAATAATCTGTGTAGAAGTTTGACGAACTTATGAAACATCTAACAACACGTTTCTAGGACTCTAAACCAAGTTTCATGGAAAATGAGTGCTTATAACTGTCTCAATGACTTTGGTACAAGTTTGACAAACTTAAGAAACATCTAACAACGCGTTTCTAGGACTCTAAACCAAGTTTCATAAAACATGAGTGCTTATAAGTGTATGAATGAGCTTTGTAAGGGTTTGACGAACTTATGAAACATCTAAGAACACGCTTCAAGAACTCTAAACCAAGTTGCATGCAACATGAGTTCTTATAAGTTCCTCAATGAGCTTTGTTAAAGTTTGAAGAATTTATGAAACATCTAACAACGTAGTTTCTAGGACTTTAAACCAAGCTTCATGCAACATGAGTGCTTATAAGGGTCAAAATGAGATTTGTAGACGTTTGACGAACTTATGAAACATCTAACATAGCGTTTCTAGGACTCTAAACCAAGTTTCATGGAAGATGAGTGTTTATAAGTGTCTCAATGAGCTTTGTACAAGTTTAACGAACTTATGAAACATCTAACAACGCATTTCTAGGAATCTAAACCAAGTTTCATGCAACATGAGTGCTTATAAGTGTTTCAATGAGTTTTGTGAAAGTTTCAATGAGTGTTGTACAAGTTTAACAAACTTATGAAACATCTAACAACACATTTCTAGGACTCTAAACCAAGTTTCATGCAACAGGAGTGCTTTTAAGTTCTTCAATGAGCTTTGTACAAGTTGAGAGAACTTATGAATCATCTAACAACACATTTCTAGGACTCTAAACCAAGTTTCATGCAACATGAGTACTTATAAGTGTCTCAATGAGTTTTTTACAAGTTTAACGAACTTATTAAATATCTAACAACGCGTTTCTAGGACTCCAAACCAAGTTTCATGCAACATGAGTACTTATAAGTGTCTCAATGAGTTTTTTACAAGTTTAACGAACTTATGAAACCTCTAACAACGCGTTTCTAGAACTCTAAACAAAGTTTCATGCAACATGAGTGCTTATAAGTTCATCAATTTGCTTTTTACAAGTTTGACGAACTTATGAAACATCTAACAACGCGTTTCTAGGACTCTAAACAAAGTTTCTTGCAACATGTGTGCTTATAAGTGTCTCAATGAGGTTTGTGCAAGTTTCACGAACTTATGAAACATCTAACAACGAATTTTTAGGACTTTAAACAAAGTTTCATGCAACATGAGTGCTTATAAGTTCCTCAATGAGGTTTGTTAGGTTTGACGAACTTATGAAACATCTAAAAACGCGTTTCTAGGACTCTAAACCAAATTTCATGCAATATGAGTAATTATAAGTGTCTCAATTTGCTTTTTACAAGTTTCACGAACTTATTAAACATATAACAACGTGTTTCTAGGAATCTAAACCAAGTTTCATGCAACATGAGTGCTTATAAGTGTCTCAATGAGCTTTGTACAAGTTTGACGAACTTATGAAACATCTAACAACGCGTTTCTAGGATTCTAAACCAAGTTTCATGCAACATGTGTGCTTATAAGTGTCTCAATGAGCTTTGTACAAGTTTCATGAAATTATCAAGCATCTAACAACGTGGTTTCTAGGACTCTAAACCAAGTTTCATGCAACATGAGTGCTTATAAATGTCTCAATGAGCTTTGTACAAGTTTCACGAACTTATGAAACATATAACAACGAGTTTTTAGGACTCTAAACAAAGTTTCATGAAAAATGAGTGCTTATAAGTTCCTCAATGAGCTTTGTTAAAGTTTGACTAACTTATGAAACATATAACAACGTGGTTTCTAGGACTTTAAACCAAGCTTCATGCAACATGAGTGTTTATAAGTTTCTCAATGAGCTTTGAAGTTTGACGAACTTATGAAACATCTAACAACGCGTTCTAGGACCCTAAACCAAGTTTCATGCAACATGAGTGCTTATAAGTGTCTCAATGAGATTTGTAAGGGTTTGATGAACTTATGAAGCATCTAAGAACACGTTTCAAGAACTATAAACCAAGTTTCATGCAACATGAGTTCTTATACGTTCCTTAATGAGCTTTGTTAGGTTTGACGAAGTTATGAAACATCTAAAACGCTTTTCTAGGACTCTAAACCAAGTTTCATGCAATATGAGTAATTATAAGTGTCTCAATTAGGTTTTGTACAAGTTTCACGAACTTATGAGACATATAAAAACGCGTTCCTAGGAATCTAAACCAAGTTTCATGCACCATGAGTGCTTATTAATGTCTCAATGAGCTTTGTAGAAGTTTGACGAAGTTATGAAACATCTAACAACGCGTTACTAGGACTCTAAACAAAGTTTCATGCAACATGAGTGCTTATAAGTTCCTAAATGAGCTTTGTTAGGTTTGACGAACTTATGAAACATCTAACAACGCGTTTTTAGGACTCTAAACCAAGTTTCATGCAATATGAGTAATTATAAGTGTCTCAATTAGCTTTTTACAAGTTTCGCGAATTTATGAAACATATAACAACGAGTTTCTAAGAATCCAAACCAAGTTTCATGCAACACGAGTTCTTATAAGTGTCTCAATGAGCTTTGTACAAGTTTGACGAACTTATGAAACATCTAACAACGCGTTTCTTGGACTATAAACCAAGTTTCATGCAACATGAGTGCTTATAAGTGTTTCAATGAGCTTTGTACAATTTTGACGAACTTATGAAACATCTAACAACGTGTTTCAAGAAGTCTAAACCAAGTTTCATCCAACATGAGTGCTTATAAGTTCCTCAATAAGCTTTGTTAAAGTTGGAAGAACTTATGTAACATCTAACAACGTGGTTTCTAGGACTTTAAACCAAGTTTCATGCAACATGAGTGCTTATAAGTGTCTCAATAATCTGTGTAGAAGTTTGACGAACTTATGAAACATCTAACAACACGTTAGGACTCTAAACCAAGTTTCATGGAAAATGAGTGCTTATAACTGTCTCAATGACTTTGGTACAAGTTTGACAAACTTAAGAAACATCTAACAACGCGTTTCTAGGACTCTAAACCAAGTTTCATGAAACATGAGTGCTTATAAGTGTCTGAATGAGCTTTGTAAGGGTTTGACGAACTTATGAAACATCTAAGAAGACGTTTCAAGAACTCTAAACAAAGTTGCATGCAACATGAGTTCTTAAAAGTTCCTCAATGTGCTTTGTTAAAGTTTGAAGAATTTATGAAACATCTAAGAACGTAGTTTCTAGGACTCTAAACAAAGTTTCATGGAAGATGAGTGTTTATAAGTGTCTCAATGAGCTTTGTACAAGTTTAACGAACTTATGAAACATCTAACAACGTGGTTTCTAGGACTCTAAACCAAGTTTCATGCAACATGAGTGCTTATAAATGTCTCAATGACCTTTGTACAAGTTTGACGAACTTATAAAACATCTAATAACGCGTTTCTAGTAGTCTAAACTAAGTTTCATGGAACATGAGTGCTTATAAGTGTCTCAATGAGCTTTGTACAAGTTTTACGAACTTAAGAAACATCTAATAACACGTTTCTAGGACTCTAAACCAAGTTTCAAGCAACATGAGTGCTTATAAGTGTCTCAATGACCTTTGTACAAGTTTGACGAACTTATAAAACCTCTAACAACGCGTTTCTAGGACTCTAAACCAAGTTTCATGCCCTATAAGTGCTTATAAGTTCCTCAATGAGCTTTGTACAAGTTTGACTAACTTATGAAACATCTAACAACGCGTTTCAAGAACTCTAAACAAAGTTTCATGCAACAAGAGTGCTTAAAAGTTCCTCAATGAGCTTTCTTAAAGTTTGACGAACTTATGAAACATTTAAAAACGTGGTTTCTATGACTCGAAACCAAGTTTCAAAAAACATGAGTGCTTATAAGTGTCTCAAGGAGCTTTGTAGAAGTTTGACGAATTTATGAAACATCTAACAACGCGTTTCTAGGACTCTAAACCAAGTTTCATGCAACATGAGTGCTTATAAGTGTCTCAATGAGCTTTGTACAAGTTTGACGAACTTATGACAAAATTTAACAACGCGTTTCAAGAACTCTAAACCAAGTTTCATGCAAAATGAGTGCTTATAAGTTCCTCAATGAGCTTTGTTAAAGTTTGATGAACTTATGAAACATCAAACAATGTGGTTTTAGGACTCTAAACAAAGTTTCATGCAACATGAGTGCTTATAAGTGTCTCAATGACCTTTGTACAAGTTTGACGAACTTATGAAACATCTAACAACGCGTTTCAAGATCTCTAAACCAAGTTTCATGCAACATGAGTGCTTATAAGTTCCTTAATGAGCTTTGTTAAAGTTTGACGAACTTATGAAACATCTAACAACGTGGTTTCTATGACTCGAAATCTAGTTTCAAGAAACATGAGTGCTTATAAGTGTCTCAATGAGCTTTGTACAAGTTTGACGAATTTATGAAACATCTAACAACGCGTTTCTAGGACCCTAAACCAAGTTTCATGCAACATGAATGCTTATAAGTGTCTCAATGACCTTTGTACAAGTTTGACGAACTTATGAAACATCTAACAACGCGTTTCAAGAACTGTAAACAAAGTTTCATGAAACATGAGTGCTTATAAGTTTCTCAATGAACTTTGTTAAAGTTTGACGAACTTATGAAACATCTAACAACGTGGTTTCTATGACTCTAAACCAAGTTTCAAGAAACATGAGTGCTTTTAAGTGTCTCAATGAGCTTTGTACAAGTGTGACGAAATTATGAAACATCTAACAACGCGTTTCTAGGACTTTAAACAACGTTTCATGCAATATGAGTGCTTATAAGTGTCTCAATGACTTTTTCACAAGTTTGACGAACTTATGAAACATCTATCAAGGCGTTTCTAGGACTCTAAACCATGTTTTATGCAACATGAGTGTTTATAAGTTCCTTAATGTGATTTGTTAAAGTTTGACAAACTTATGAAACATCTAACAACGTGGTTTCTATGACTCGAAACCAAGTTTCAAGAAACATGAGTGCTTATAAGTGTCTCAATGAGCTTTGTACTAGTTTGACGAATTTATGAAACATCTAACAACGTGTTTCTAGGACTCTAAACCAAGTTTCATGCAACATGAGTGCTTATAAGTGTCTCAATAAGCTTTGTACAAGTTTGGCGAACTTATGAAACCTCTAACAACGCGTTTCTAGGACTCTAAACCAAGTTTCATGCAACATGAGTGCTTATAACTTCCTCAATGAGTTTTGTACAAGTTTGACGAACTTATGAAACATCTAACAACGCGTTTCAAGAACTCTAAACCATGTTTCATGCAACATGAGTGCTTATAAGTTTCTCAATGAGCTTTGTTAAAGTTTGACGAACTTATGAAACATCTAACAACGTGGTTTCTATGACTCGAAACCAAGTTTCAAGAAACATGAGTGCTTATAAGTGTCTCAATGAGCATTGTACAAGTTTAACGAATTTATGAAACATTTAACAACGCGTTTTTAGGACTCTAAACCAAGTTTCATGCAACATGAGTGCTTAAGAGTGTCTCAATGACCTTTGTACAAGTTTGACAAACTTATGAAACATCTAACAACGCGTTTCTAGGACTCTTAACCAAGCTTCATGCAACATGAGTGCTTATAAGTGTCTCAATGAGCTTTGTAGAATTTTCACAAACTTATGAAACATCTAACAACGTGGTTTCTAGGACCCTAAACCAAGTTTCATGCAACATGAGTGCTTATAAATGTCTCAATGACCTTTGTACAAGTTTGACGAACTTATGAAACATCTAACAACGCGTTTCAAGAACTCTAGACCAAGTTTCATGCAACATCAGTGCTTATAAGTTCCTCAATGAGCTTTGTTAAAGTTTGACGAACTTATGAAACATCTAACAACGTTGTTTCTAGGACTCGAAACCATATTTCAAGAAACATGAGTGCTTATAAGTGTCTCAATGAGATTTGTACAAGTTTGACGAAATTATGAAACATCTAACAACGTTGTTTCTAGGAGTCTAAACCAAATTTCATGCAACATGAGTACTTATAAGTGTCTCAATGAACTTGGTACAATTTTGACGAACTTATGAAACCTCTAACAACGCGTTTCTAGGACTCTAAACCAAGTTTCATGCAACATAATTGCTTATAAGTTCCTCAATGAGCTTTGTACAAGTTTGACGAACTTATGAAACATCTAACAACGCGTTTCTAGGACTCTAAACAAAGTTTCATGAAACATTTGTGCTTATAAGTGTCTCAATGAGCTTTGTACAAGTTTCACAAACTTATGAAACATCTAACAACGTTGTTTCTAGGACTCTAAACCAAATTTCATGCAACATGAGTACTTATAAGTGTCTCAATGAACTTGGTACAATTTTGACGAACTTATGAAACCTCTAACAACGCGTTTCTAGGACTCTAAACCAAGTTTCATGCAACATAATTGCTTATAAGTTCCTCAATGAGCTTTGTACAATTTTTACGAACTTATGAAACATCTAACAACGCGTTTCTAGGACTCTAAACAAAGTTTCATGAAACATTTGTGCTTATAACTGTCTCAATGATCTTTGTACAAGTTTGACAAACTTATGAAACATCTAACAGCGTGGTTTCTAGGACTCTAAACCAAGTTTCATGCAACATGAGTTCTTATAAGTGTCTCAATGACCTTTATACAAGTTTGACGAACTTATGAAACATCTAACAACGCGTTTCAAGAACTCTAAACAAAGTTTCATGCAACATGAGTGCTTATAAGTTCCTCAATGAGCTTTGTTAAAGTTTGACGAACTTATGAAACATCTAACAACGTGGTTTCTAGGACTCGAAACCAAGTTTCAAGAAACATGAGTTCTTATAAGTGTCTCAATGAGATTTATACAACTTTGACGAACTTATGAAACATCTAACAACGTTTTTCTAGGACTCTTTCATGACACATGAGTACTTATAAGTGTCTCAATGAGCTTTGTACAAGTTTGACGAACTTATGAAACCTCTAACAACGCGTTTCTAGGACTCTAAACCAAGTTTCATGCAACATGAGTGCTTATAACTTCCTCAATGAGCTTTGTACAAGTTTGACGAACTTATGAAACATCTAACAACGCGTTTCAAGAACTCTAAACCATGTTTCATGCAACATGAGTGCTTATAAGTTTCTCAATGAGCTTTGTTAAACTTTGACGAACTTATGAAACATCTAACAACGTGGTTTCTATGACTCGAAACCAAGTTTCAAGAAACATGAGTGCTTATAAGTGTCTCAATGAGCATTGTACAAGTTTAACGAATTTATGAAACATTTAATAACGCGTTTTTAGGACTCTACACCAAGTTTCATGCAACATGAGTGCTTAAGAGTGTCTCAATGACCTTTGTACAAGTTTGACAAACTTATGAAACATCTAACAACGCGTTTCTAGGACTCTTAACCAAGCTTCATGCAACATGAGTGCTTATAAGTGTCTCAATGAGCTTTGTAGAAGTTTCACAAACTTACGAAACATCTAACAACGTGGTTTCTAGGACCCTAAACCAAGTTTCATGCAACATGAGTGCTTATAAATGTCTCAATGACCTTTGTACAAGTTTGACGAACTTATGAAACATCTAACAACGCGTTTCAAGAACTCTAAACCAAGTTTCATGCAACATCAGTGCTTATAAGTTCCTCAATGAGCTTTGTTAAAGTTTGACGAACTTATGAAACATCTAACAACGTTGTTTCTAGGACTCGAAACCATATTTCAAGAAACATGAGTGCTTATAAGTGTCTCAATGAGATTTGTACAAGTTTGACGAAATTATGAAACCTCTAACAACGTTGTTTCTAGGACTCTAAACCAAATTTCATGCAACATGACTACTTATAAGTGTCTCAATGAGCTTGGTACAATTTTGACGAACTTATGAAACCTCTAACAACGCGTTTCTAGGACTCTAAACCAAGTTTCATGCAACATAATTGCTTATAAGTTCCTCAATGAGCTTTGTACAAGTTTGACGAACTTATGAAACATCTAACAACGCGTTTCTAGGACTCTAAACAAAGTTTCATGAAACATTTGTGCTTATAAGTGTCTCAATGAGCTTTGTACAAGTTTCACAAACTTATGAAACATCTAACAACGTTGTTTCTAGGACTCTAAACCAAATTTCATGCAACATGAGTACTTATACGTGTCTCAATGAACTTGGTACAATTTTGACGAACTTATGAAACCTCTAACAACGCGTTTCTAGGACTCTAAACCAAGTTTCATGCAACATAAGTGCTTATAAGTTCCTCAATGAGCTTTGTACAAGTTTTACGAACTTATGAAACATCTAACAACGCGTTTCTAGGACTCTAAACAAAGTTTCATGAAACATTTGTGCTTATAAGTGTCTCAATGATCTTTGTACAAGTTTGATAAAAACTTATGAAACATCTAACAGCGTGGTTTCTAGGACTCTAAACCAAGTTTCATGCAACATGAGTTCTTATAAGTGTCTCAATGACCTTTATACAAGTTTGACGAACTTATGAAACATCTAACAACGCGTTTCAAGAACTCTAAACCAAGTTTCATGCAACATGAGTGCTTATAAGTTCCTCAATGAACTTTGTTAAAGTTTGACGAACTTATGAAACATCTAATAACGTGGTTTCTAGGACCCGAAACCAAGTTTCAAGAAAGATGAGTGCTTATAAGTGTCTCAATGAGATTTATACAACTTTGACGAACTTATGAAACATCTAACAACGTTTTTCTAGGACTCTTTCCTGACACATGAGTACTTATAAGTGTCTCAATGAGCTTTGTACAAGTTTGACGAACTTATGAAACCTCTAACAACGCGTTTCTAGGACTCTAAACCAAGTTTCATGCAACATGAGTGCTTATAAGTTCCTCAATGAGTTTTGTACAAGTTTGACGAACTTATGAAACATCTAACAACGTATTTCTAGGACTCTAAACCAAGTTTCATGGAACATGTGTGCTTATAAGTGTCTCAATGACCTTTGTACAAGTTTGACGAACTTATGAAACATCTAACAACGCGTTTCAAGAACTCTAAACCAAGTTTCATGCAACATGAGTGCTTATAAGTTCCTCAATGAGCTTTGTTAAAGTTTGGCGAACTTATGAAACATCTAACAACGCGTTTCCAGGACTCTTAACCAAGTTTCATGCAACATGTATCCTTATAAGTGTCTCAATGAGCTTTATACAAGTTTCACAAACTTATCAAAAATCTAACAACGTGGTTTCTAGGACCCTAAACAAGGTTTCATGCAACATGAATGCTTATAAGTGTCTCAATGACCTTTGTACAAGTTTGACGAACTTATGAAACATCCAACAACGCGTTTCTAGGACTCTAAACAAAGTTTCATGCAATATGAGTGCTTATATGTTCCTCAATGAGCTTTGTTAAAGTTTGACGAACTTATGAAACATCTAACAACGTGGTTTCTATGACTCTAAACCAAGTTTAAAGAAACATGAGTGCTTTTAAGTGTCTCAATGCGCTTTGTACAAGTTTGACGAACTTATGAAACATCTAACAACGAGTTTCTGGGACTCTAAACAATGTTTAATGCAACATGACACTAGTAAAATTTCTGCGTATAGCCACGGTTGAGCCACGGTAAACCGTGTCTTTTTTACAAAAAAGCCACGAATAAGACACTGTCATAGAACCGTGGCTAAAAAAGCCACGACCTTGTCACGTTCAACTAAACGTGGTAAATAAAAGCCACGATTTTGCCACTATATAATACAGTGGCTAAAATAGCCACGAAATTGCCACAATTTTTTCGTGGGAAAACATAGTTTTTTGTTGTGTCAGAGTTGTGTCGGGGATATTTTCGAAAAGAGCCACGCTTTACCCACATTTTCAAAAGAGTGGCAAAAAATTACCACGAAATAGCCACGATTTTTGCGTGGCAAATTTACTTTTCTGACACAACAGATATGTGTCGGAGATTTATTGCGAAAAGTACCATAGCCATGGTTTTTTCGTGGCTTAACCGTGGCTATGCTGCCGAAAAAGCCACGGTTTGAAAATTCAAACTATAGCCACGGTTTTCGATTGTGGTTGTTCCGTGGCTTCTTAATAATAAATGTGAAAATACGTTATCCATCTATCCTTTCTCCTCTTCTCCTCCTCTCATCTTCTATTTTTCACTCTTCTACTCATAAATTATTCTTCAATTTCTTCTCTTCTAATTCTAATACAATGGATCATTATTCACCACGTGCATTCAAAATTTTGTAACTAATTGTGTAATTGAAGAATTTACCACGTGCATTCAAAATTTTCTTCAATTTGCTTGTAATCAACCATCATTTCAAGAGCTAAGTACCATATTGTGTCATTGTGCCCGGTGTAAGAATGAAAAAGATCGTGATCCAAAAATGGTATCAAGACATCTATTTCGATATGGTTTCAAAGGAAATTATTATGTGTGGTTCAACCATGGAGAAAATGCTTATGAAGAAATTGGTGAATCTTCAAGAAGAAATCATTTCACCGGTGTTGAAGAAACAATATGGCCTCAAAATCCTACAAATTTTCAAGTTCCAATGGATGCATTTGAATATCCTCATTACACAACATCTCCACATATGGGATCAAGTGCCAATGAAGAGCCTTATCAAGATTGTGTATTTGAAGCTTTTGAAACCTCTACGAAACCTCTCTACGAAGGTTGTCCTAAAGGTATTACTCAATTGTATTTGGCCTCGAGGATTTTAAAATCAAAAACGGATTACAATTTAGCCGAGGCGTGTGTTGATGAGATAGCAAAAACTTTCAAAGATGTTCTCCCTAAACCGAACAACGCTCCTGCATCTTACTATGAAATAAAGAAGTTGACACGGTCGCTTGGACTACCAGTACAAAAGTTCGATGTTTGCGAGGATAATTGTATTCTCTTTTGGAAGGGAGATAAAGATTTGTTAAGTTGTCGTTTTTGTGGTAAAGAAAGATATCATCCGAACAAAGGAAAAGGGAAAAATCGGGCTAAACAAAGGATGTTTTATATGCCGATAACAGATCGATTAAAGCGACTATACCAATTAGAGGCGACTGCATCTCATATGCGATGGCATGCAGAGAATATTTCTCCAGAAGGAGAAATGCATCATCCTTCTGACGGAGCTGCGTGGAAACACTTCAATCAGGTATATCCACATTTCGCCGCTGAACCTCGTAATATATATTTGGGATTGTCTATAGATGGATTTAATCCTATTGGTATGAATGGGGAAGCCCAATCTATTTGGCATGTGATACTCACACCGTACAATCTACCACCAAGGATGTGTATGAAAAGAGAATTCTTCTTTTTGTCAGTACTTATAACAGGTCCAAAACATCCGAAAAAAGCCTTGATATCTACCTCCAACCATTGATCGAGGAGTTGCAAAGTTTGTGGAACCATGGGGTGGAAGCTTTCGATGTATCTAGAAAAGAAAGATTCACGATGCGAGTTGCGTTAATGTGGACAATTAGCGACTTCCCAGCGTATGGCATGCTATCTAGATGGATGACTCATGGGCGTTTATCGTGTCCATACTGTATGGATGAGTCCGAATCGTTTTGGTTACCAAATGGAAGGAAGCATAGCTGGTTTGATTGCCACCGGAAATTTTTACCACTTGAGCATCCTTACAGACGCAACGTGAAAGCGTTTAGAAAAGGGAGAAAAGTGACTCAACATCCTCCGTCATGGTTAAGTGGTGAAGAAGTACTTCATGAAAGAGTAGAGAGCATTAGGGGGTAATAAAAACAGTGGATTGTGGTGGAAATGGACATGATAAGGCGGCACGTACAATTGAAGATTATGGAGTTCATCATAATTGGGTGAAGAAGAGTATATTTTGGGATCTACCTTATTGGGAAAACCAACTACTTCGTCATAATTTGGACTTTATGCACATTGAGAAGAACTTCTTTGATAATGTGATCAACATTGTGTTGAATGTTACTGGTAAATCAAAAGACAACCTCAAATCGAGGTTAGATCTCCCGGAAATATGTAACAGGCCGGAAGCTCATATTACGGACGATGGTCAGATGATCGCACCCATATTCAGGTTGTCAAACAGAGGAAGACGATTTTCCTTCATTTGATGAAGAACGAGATTAAATTTCCCGATGGGTATTCATCAACCTTTGGTCGTTGTGTAGATGACAATCATTCCAAGATATCGGGTTTGAAAAGTCATGGCTGCCACGTCATAATGCAACGACTTCTACCATTTGCATTTTCAGAACTTCTTCTAAAACCTGTTCATGTTGCTATTTCAGGTAAACTCTTACGTTACACAATTTGGCAAATGAATGCAATGAAAAGGAAACTCTAACATATGTTTTAATTTTGTCAAATATTTTCAGAAATTGCATTGTTTTTTCGGGACATGTCTTCGAAGAGCTTACGAAACGAAGATGTTGCTATATTGAAATCAAATATTGCTTTGAAGATTTGCAATTTGGAGAAGCTATTTCCACCTTCGTTCTTCGATGTTATGGAACATCTACCTGTGCATTACCCGATGAAGCTGCTTTAGGGGGACCGGTCCAATATCGATGGATGTATCCTTTCGAGAGATACATGTATCACCTGAAGAAGAAAGTTAAGAATAAGGCACATGTTGGAGGCTCGATTGTTGCTCAATGTATAATGGAGGAAATTACTAATGCAGCTTCAAGTTATTTTGGTAATCCCGAAGTGGTGCAAGAGTCTCTAACCGGGGAAATTCGATTTACTTATTTAGCTCCAGAAGTCCCGGACTTGTTTCACCATGAAGGTCGAGTAAGTGGAAAAGCAAAAGATGGTTGGTTTACAGACGATGACTACACCGTTCTCCAAACCTTTATGTTGCTAAACTGTGACCAGTTTGAGCCTTATGAAAGGTACAATATCTTAATTCTCATTAAACTATATGAATCGTTTTTAATTTTACGCGCTTTATTTTAACATTATATCCTAAAATATTTTGCAGGATGTTTGAACGATTCATGATGGAATCCAATCTTGGAATCAGCAGTAAAGTCATGCAAAATGCGAAAGACCAACACTTTGCTCAATGGTGTAAAGATTATGTAAGTATGACATTTATGAATAAAAATCACTAGTAATCATAGTACACTAATTGTTTATTATGTGGATTGTTTTGTAGATTAATCAAGCTTCTTCTTCCTATACGTATCCTTTTTGGATGTTGGATTTCGTACAAGGTCCTAAACGTAGTTACACATCTTGGCCTATGTATCGATCACGAGGTTATTCCTTCCACACCGAAAGACATGGGAAAGATAGGAAAAGTCAAAACTATGGTGTCTGCTTCAAAGGAACCTCTGATACTGATTATTATGGGTTAATAGAGGAGATAATGATGATCGAGTACCCTGGTTCTGTTGGTCTCAAAGCAATGGTTTTCAGATGCAAGTGGTTTGACAAAACTTTAGGTCGAGGTATTCGCAAACACCCATCAGGTATTATCGATATCGCACCTAATAGAAGATACGAGAAATATGATCCTTTTATACTTTCTGGTAATTGTGATCACGTTTGTTTCGTTCCTTATCCTCGTGAGACTCGATCTGTGGCAAACGAATGGTGGGTTTGTATTAAAGTTATGCCTTGTGGAACATCTGAAGATGCTCTGACTGTTTTACAAGATGACACACATAATCAGAATGTCGTTCCAAGTGGCATTATTCGTGTCGAATCACATGTCGTGGAAGATGCTTCAGATTACGATTCATTACTTGTGGAGCCTCCTAATAATGAATACATAACAGAAGACGAGTTTGAAGATTCAAGTGAAGATTCAGTTTCAGAGTAACCATTTTAGGGGGGTTTTCATGAATTTGTAATATATTTATGCATTTTCTTTGATAAGTGATGACTTTTTAATGTTTTAATGCATTTTGTATGATATGTGGTGATTTTTATTTAATTAGTAAGATATTTAATGACTTTTTAATGTTTTAATGCATTTTGTATGATATATGTGGTGATTTTTAAAGTTTATATGTATGTTATTGTGATAAATTAATACCTAAACCCTTTAATGAAAACTTAAACCCTAAACTAATACCTAAACTCTAACCTAAACCATAAACTAAAATCATAAACCTCTAAACCCTAAACCCTAAACCTCTAAACCCTAAACCTCTAAACCCTAAACCCTAAACCTCTAAACACCATTTGAGTTTACGAGAAAGCCACGGAATAGCCACAGTTAGAAAATGTGGCTTTATCTACATAGCCACGGTTTGTAGATGTATAGTCACGGTTTAGTAAATGACAAAGCCACGTTAATGCCACGGTTCAGAACCGTGGCATCGTTTTAGGGCTTTTATCAAAAACCATTTCTCCTTCGACACTTAGAAACATTTCCAAAAACGTCGTTCGTCTCTTCGTTTTCTCCGATACGCGTCGTCGTCGCCTCGCCGTCTCCGATACACCGCGTCGTCGCCTCGCCGTCTCCGATACACCACGTCCTCGCCTCGCCGTCTCCCAGTTACTCTTCATCCTCTTTCTCTCTCTCCACTCAAAATCCCCAAATCCCCAAACCCTAAAACAACAAATCGCCTCGCTATTCAATGAGTTCCGGTCGTGGTCGTTCTTATTCCGGAGCTGGAGGAGGATATCATCTATCAATTGGTCCTTGGAATCCCTCAGGTTATGTTCTTTAACCCTTAAAATAGGTCTCTGCAATCTCTATGTGTTCGCTTTCGCTATGTGTTTCTTTGTCTGTGTATGTTGGTAAGTGTATATGCTTGTATCTCATTATTAGTGTGTGTGCTTTGTCTGAGTTTGAGTTTTAGTTTGACTTTGAGTTTGAGACATCGGGTTTGAGGTTGAGATTGAGTTTCTCTGTGTGTATGTTGGTAAGTTTCTATGCTTGTCTGTGTGAGTTTGAGTTTGCGTTTGAGCTTTTCTGTGTGTTATGCGAGTCTGTGTGAGTTTGAGTTTGTGTTCTGGGTGTGTATGTTGTTAAGTCTCTATGCTTGTATCTCATTGTCTTAGTTTGAGTTTTATTTGAGTTTAATGCTTTGTGTGTGTTTAAGTTTCTCGTGTGCTTATTTCTCTTTGCTTATCTTAGTTCTTTGACCTTCTCTTGTCTTATCGTAGAGGCCGGCATGAACTACTTGGATCAGCGAGCTCGGCGTCAGCTGCTAACAACCAGTTCAATCAAGTAACAGAGGAGCAATTGTTAGGCTGCTCCACAGAGGGAATCTCAGCCACATCTTCACCCAAGGAAAGCCAATGGGGCTCTATGGTATGTTTTCTTCTCTGAATTACTTAAACCTCATACATTTACTTCTTTTCTGAGTTACTTAAACCTTTATTTTTTGTTTTAGGTTTGGTGTGGACCCAGAAGTCAACAGATTTGTTAGGAAGACATGGCAAGGCTACTACTTTGGACCATAGAGAAGCTGGAATAAAGTTCCTAAGGAAAGAAAAACCACTTGGTGGCACACTTTCGTGGTAAAGTCTATCTCTCTGTTTTGTTTTTCTTTGATGCATTTTTAATTTCCTTTTGTTTTCTTGTAGCAAAACTATTATTGGGAACCAAGGTTTCATGCTGCTGTCTACTTCCAATGGAAGTTGGAGACGAGGACAACCATTTGTGAACGTATTAGCAAGAAGTACAGAAACAACAAGAAGTCAAACTACATTGGTGATGCTCATTGGACGCTTATGTTGGAGTATTGGGTTACGGAAGAAGCTGCAGCGAGGAGCAAGAAAGCTGCAGATTCTAGGACATCTGATCCAGATGGACAAGGGATGCACAAGCATAGTGGAGGTCCCAAGTCTTTCCTAAAACATGAGTATGATATGGTAAGCGCTTCTTCTCTTTCTCTGACCTTATATGTTTTGATTCTTCCTTTAACAAATCTTACCTTTTCGCAGATGGTTGAGGGTGGTACTGATGAACCACCAGCTTTGACTCAGCTTGTCCGCAAGACTCACACACGCAAAGATGGAACTTTCATCGATTCAAGGGCGGAGGCAATTGTTTTGGAAGTGGAGCAAGCAGCATCTGAATTCATCGACGAGGAAGGATCTCCCAATGGCCGCAGTCAAACTGCCTCTTCTGGACCTTCACGCCATCTTCTCAACAAGGAGTATATAAAGGTTCTGTTACTTTTATTTCTTCTTTGATACTTAATATTATAAATTATGAGATTGCAATATTGATTATGCCTGCTTCTTTGTTATGTTTGTATGTGTGTATGTCTCTGCTTCTGTGTGTACGTGTGTGTGCTTAGGTATGTTTCTGTTTGTGTATGTCTATGTGTTTTGGTGTATGTCAGCGTGTGTGTGAGTGTTTGCTTCTGTCTGTATGTGTGTGTCTTTGCTTCTGTCTTTATGTGTGTGTTCATTTTCTTCTGTCTATATGTCTTTGCTTATGTCTGTATGTGTGTGTTCATGTGTTTATGATTATGTCTCCGTTTATGTGCTTATGTATGTGTATTTGATTATGTCTGTCTTTGTGTTAATGTAAGTGTATGTCATTGTGCTTGTTTGTTGCTTTTTGTCTATGTATCTTTTTGTGTGATTATGTCTCTTAGTCTCTCTTTATTGTTTTGAAGCGTGGTAAGAGACACAAAGACAATATATATGGTCTAGGGAGTGTTCAATATCGAGAGAAGACACCATTGGTGTCCGATGAATCCAGTCTTGCGCGAAACGTCGATATAGACGAAAGGATAGACAGCCTCGAGGGCAAGTTCAAGACGGTGAATGACAATGTCAATGTTGTGAGGAAGGAGGTGACAGAGTTAAAGGACGAAATGGGAGACATAAAGACCTCTCTCAATGCATTGCTTAGGCATCTCGGGATTCCTTGCTCGGCCACTTCTTCCACAGGATCGCAACAGGTCGTCAATCAGGTACCTAATCCTCCTGTGCCTCAGCCTGATCCTCATGTCGTGACGTCTCCAGCAGTGGTACCAGCTTCTTCTCCTCCAAACCAAAATCAAGAATTTAGTAGGTGGTGTACTAATCTAGGACTTTAGATTAGTTTTTTTAAGACATTTTGTTGCCTTTGTACAAGGCTTGTAGTGTATTTCAAACACTTTTAAATTTTGTGTATGTTGTGAACTTCTCTTTTTATGTTTCATCAATACCATGTTCTTAGATTTTTGTTTTGATAAGTGCAATTCCGAAAATGGTTTAAAAATAAGTAATCAGTATTTTTTTTTGTTTTATAGTGAAGATATGCCACGGAAAAACTGTGGCATAATACCGTGGCAAATTTTAAAATGCCACAAAATAAGTGGCTCGAAAACGTGGCTAACATATCCCACGAAAAATAACCGTGGCTATATAGTCACTTTAAAATCGTGGCAAATATCGTGGCAAAAATAGCCACGTTATTATTTATAAAAAATTGTGACTAAATCGTGGCTTTCTTATGTAAGCCACTCTTTAAAACAGTGGCAAAAAGCGTGGCTCTCTAAGCCACGCTAAGCCACGGTTACGAAAAGCCACGCAACTATAGCCACGGTTTTGTTTATCGTGGCAGAACCGTGGCTTAGTGCCCTATAGCCACGGTTTTTGGCTTATAGCCACTAAAAAAACCGTGGCTATGCGCAGTAATTTTACTAGTGTGAGTGCTTATAAGTCATGTCTCAATGACTTTTGCACAAGTTTGACAAACTTATGAAACATCTAACAACGCGTTTCTAGGACTCTAAACCATGTTTCATGCAACATGAGTGCTTATAAGTTCCTTAATGAGGTTTGTTAAAGTTTGACAAACTTATGACACATCTAACAACGTGGTTTCTATGACCCGAAACCAAGTTTCAAGAAACATGAGTGCTTATAAGTGTCTCAATGAGCTTTGTACAAGTTTAACGAATTTATGAAACATCTAACAACGTGTTTCTAGGACTCTAAACCAAGTTTCATGCAACATGAGTGCTTATAAGTTCCTCAATGAGCTTTGTACAAGTTTGAAGAACTTATGAAACATCTAACAACGCCTTTCAAGAACTCTAAACCATGTTTCATGCAACATGAGTACTTATAAGTTCCTCAATGAGCTTTGTTAAAGTTTGACATACTTATGAAACTTCTAACAACATGGTTTCTATGACTCGAAACCAAGTTTCAAGTAACATGTGTGCTTATAAGTGTCTCAATGAGCTTTGTACAAGTTTGACGAATTTATGAAACATTTAACAACACGTTTTTAGGACTCTAAACCAAGTTTCATGCAACATGAGTAGTTAAGAGTGTCTCGATGACCTTTTTACAAGTTTGACAAACTTATGAAACATCTAACAACGCGTTTCTAGGACTCTTAACCAAGTTTCATGCAACATGAGTTCTTATAAGTGTCTCAATGAGCTTTGTACAAGTTTCACAAACTTATGAAACATCTAACAACGTGGTTTCTAGGACCCTAAACCAAGTTTCATGCAACATGAGTGCTTTTAAATTTTTCAATGACCTTTGTACAAGTTTGACGAACTTATGAAACATCTAACAACGCGTTTCAAGAACTCTAAACCAAGTTTCATGCAACATGAGTTCTTATAAATTCCTCAATGAGCTTTGTTACAGTTTGAAGAACTTATGAAACATCTAACAACGCGGTTTCTATGACTCGAAACCAAGTTTCAAGAAACATGAGTGCTTATAAGTGTCTCAATGAGCTTTGTACAAGTTTGACGAACTTATGAAACATCTAACGACGTGTTTCTAGGACTCTAAACCAAGTTTCATGCAACTTGAGTGCTTATAAGTGTCTCAATGACTTTTGTACATGTTTGATGAACTTATGAAACATCTAACAACGCGTTACTAGGACTCTTAACCAAGTTTCATGCAACATGTGTCCTTATAAGTGTCTCTATGAACTTTGTACAAGTTTCACAAACTTATGAAACATCTAACAACGTGGTTTATAGGACTCTAAACCAAGTTTCATGCAACATGAGTGCTTATAAGTGTCTCAATGAGCTTTGTACAACTTTCACGAACTTATGAAACATCTAACAACGCGTTTTTAGGACTCTAAACAAAGTTTCATGCAACATGAGTGCTTATAAGTTCCTCAATGAGCTTTGTGAAAGTTTGACGACTTATGAAACATCTAACAACGTGGTTTCTAGGACTTTAAACCAAGTTTCATGCAATATGTGTGCTTATAAGTGTCTCAATAAGCTTTGTACAAGTTTCACGTGTAAGATTTCTTTTATGGGGTCACACATATATCAATATGTGATAGAGTCATTATTTAATAAGTCAAACTTATGTGGTCACTTTTGTAATAAAGTAAAAGACTGGAGGCATAAGTGTTATGGAAAATTAATTGTGGATGTCTTAAGTAATTTATAATTTGATGAAGGGCCGAATTATAAATTAGTACTCTATATAAATAGAGGGTTATGGTCCCCAAAGCAACCCTAACATGAAATACAGAAATCTCTCTGCATCCCATCACCAGAGACCTAAAGTCAATTCAGGGTATGCTTTGGAAGATCCATAACCAACTTAAGATCTCCAACCACAGATTCATCATGACTATATCAGGTACGCTTCCGCTTATGTTTGATCATCAGAAACTGATATGGCTTTATAGTTTATTATGATATAAACTTTAGGATTAATATCCAACAATTGGTATCAGAGCCACCATATTCAGTTTCTGTTTGATAATCAGGTTTTATCAAAAGAATTTTCGGATTTATTAAATTATTTTAAAATAAATTCGAAATCTGTTTATTTTTTGAAAAACTAAGGTATTGAATCTGTTTTTCATATAAAGTATTCTGAGATTTGTGGTTTATGAACTCAAGTTTTAAATCTGAATTTTATACATGTTAAATCTAGTTTTAGTATTGTTCTAAAGATAAAGCATGGTTATATCTTCAATTAAATTAAGTTTCTGAATTTTTTTTTATTAAGTAAAGTTCATCAAATTCAGTTTTTATATATATGCTCATTAAAAATATTTTGATCTACGATTAAAATTTTTTTGAATTTTTCTGAGCAATTTCGGATGAAAAGACAGCCTTGGCGGCTGTGTTTTTATAAATTTTTAGGGTTTCCTTGAAACTAATAAGAAAAAGAAACATTAAACCTAATGTTTCATTGTTTTTTTTCAATTGAGTTTTCGGATTGGGCTTTATGACCCGTTAGGAGAATTAAATTTAAAACTTTAATTAAAACTTGTTGGTTTTGGGCCATTCGGTTTGGGCCCAGACCCTTTAAAGAGATTGATCTAAAATATAATAAAATTTTCGCAGCTGGGGATCGAACCCAGGTTTCATTATCTGACAAGGAAAAGGTTTCCCTTTCCTAAACCACTTCTGCGCTTAAGTATTTCTGTTATGTGATTTCACAGACTTATTGATAAATGTCTGAACAGAAATAATAAAACAATTTGCTAAATCAAAATATAAATTAGATTATACATGTTTAATATTTGAATTGAATTAATTGATGCAAGATGTCACCAAAGTGACCTCTCTTGAGGAAATTTTTTCATGAATAATATTAAATGTTGTGTGTATGTTTTCCATGCGGATATTTAATCGGCCCAAAGGAAGGTTTATATTTGGCCGGAATTCATATAGACTTGCGATGATAAATATGTGACAATTATTTGAATTAAAACATATGAATGATAATTCGGCCCAAAGGAAGATTTATTATTTATTATGGATTATTGTTAGTGTTTGATCGTTGCGGTAATGAGAGATATGTGACAATTATTTGGATTAAAACATGTGAATAATAGATCGGCCCAAAGGAAGACTATTGTTTATCATGAATTATTGTCAGTGTCAATTCATTGCAACAAGAGTACCGCTAGTAGTTAATATTACTGTCCGAAGACTTGATATTAATGTTACATTTGGTATCTTGGGTGGGACGTATAATCATTCATAATTTATTATTGATTTTATTCGGTTAGTGAGCTAATACTTAATTAAGGTTCTCTCTTTTCAGTGAATATCACTACATTATAGATAAGTTTAGGAAATTCCAACATTTTCAGATTTCTACTTTAAATAGTAGAAAATAAAGTTAAATTTATTATTGGGTATATATATCTTGACATTGCATTAAAGTTGAAATAACTTACTTCTCCTTAAGGATACCGGCGTTGCTGAGTATAATACATTTTATGAGAAGTGAGAAAACTTTAATCGTATTGGCCTGATTTTAAGCATAAAACACCAATTTGGAAAACTTTAGAGGTGATGAGAATGAGATCAAGATCTCAATCGAGTTCTTTGCTAGGATTAATTTGGGCTTCGTAAGAAGCGATACAGCGGAAATAAGCATGCTTTTGCATCGCTTTAGTTCAAAATAATTTCATAGTAAAGGAAATTTTTAGAAGTACATATTGAAAATGTCTAATATTGTTTCAATCGAAACAAGCAGGGTCTAAAAGTAATTATACGGTTGACACCTCTAAGGTCTAAGATTTAAGAACGAAATTTTAAACATGTTGAGAATGATGATGATAAAGTTCCTACACAAAAGAAATAAATTTAGGTTGTTCATACTTATTTCTTTTGTGATAAGGTTGGACACCGAAGGATTGACAAAGATATCACAGTTGCGTGAAAATAAGGGTTAGTTACTTGTTATGGTTTGTTAATAAATTAAGTTTAATGTAGTACCCATAAACACTTAATGGTTAGACTCTGGTACAAAATCCTAACATAAGTGTTTCAATGTAGGATTGCCTAAGGTACTGAAAACCAACTAATGTTGAAAGATACATTTAATATAGATAGTGGTTTTCATATGCATTTGGAGGCAATCATGCAGTACAGACTATTGTTTAAATTTGGTCATTTTCTGAATTTGAAAGACAACTTTGGTGGTAACGTCTTTTAGACGTAATTTAGTTTATTTGCTTCTTACTTAGACAAATCTGGTTATTTTTGTCTAACAAAGAATAAAGATGTTATTTTGTCTTTAAATTCAAAATTGTTTGGGAGCGAAAAATGAATTTTGGATGAACATAGTCTTGGTAAATTCGACACTATAACTTATCAGGAATAAAGTTGAAGTGTTGAATTAAGGGGTACTAAACAAAAGTTTGGAAAAATGCAAATTCAATAACTTTGTGGTACAAACGCCTAAGTAACATCACTAGAAATAGAGTTGAGCGTCTTGTGTCTAATGGTATATATTGAGTTCGGTAACTTCACAAATTTTGATGTTTGTGATGATTGCATTATAAAGAAACAAACCAAGAATAAGAAATTTGATGCATTAAGAGTTGTGGAAGTCATTGAGTAGATACATACAGATAATTGTGGGTCGTTTTATACTTTATGTTGAAACGATCAAAAGTATTTTGTATCATTAATTGACTATAATTCTCGATATGCATAAATATTTCTTATTCATGAGAAACTTAAATCTCTAGATGTGTTCATAAAGTTTAAGACTGAGGTTGAAAACCTACTCGACCAAAGAATTAAGGCTATCAAATTGCTACGGTCATTATGATAGATTAGGAGAATAACGTCTCGGATTATTTGCCCAATATCAAGATGAATGAGGGATTGTACCACATTAAACCATGCATGGGTCTCCTAGCATGAGTGGTATGCCGGAAAGGCGCAATCGCATTCTTAAAGGACATGTTAAGAAGTGTGATTATTCATTACACCTTACATGAATCACTCTGGAGAAAGGCACTATAGACCGCATCGTTCATTCTTAATAAGATACTATTAAAGCAACTGCGTAAAGCTCTTTATGAGCTTTAGATTGGCTAAAACTCAGTCTAAAGCATTTCACATCCAGGGATGTCCACATAAGGTTAGGTTATCCGGAACAATTTCGAACTTTTAATTTCATGATCCCACATTGAAATATTTTGAGATGGAATAATTACGTTCTTTGAGGACATTGAATTTAGTGGGATAAATAAAGTTAGAGATATCATCTTTGAGGAAGAATCGACTTCGACCTCTCTATCGATTCATATAGTTGTTTTGAATAAAGCAAATCTTTCTCCTCAAGTTGATAATAAAGATTTTCCTCTAAGTCAAGATGATAATGTTATCTAACACTAAGTTCAAATTCAAGATCCTCAAGAACTAGTGCAACAAGATTAAGTTGTTTTGTGTAGATTCACGAAAGTAAGGAGAAATACTAGTTTGGGTGATTATACAGTATTTCCGATAGAACATAAAAAAATTAAACTCTACTGGAAGAATGATCCTATCAACTTCCGTAAGGCTATGAGTTGTTCTAATTTAGATAAGTGGACTATAACATCTAAGGAAAAGTATTAGTCAATACTAGACAATAAAGTTTGAGTTCTTATTGAATTACCAGAAGGAAAGAATCATATTGGTTTTAAAACCAAGAAAGATTCGAGTGGTAATGTCCAAGAATTTAAAGTTCGTTTAGTGGCTTAAGGCTATACTTAAATGGAAATGATTGTCTGATAAGACACCTCCTCTTTGGTAATCTTGAAGGAAGTTTTTGGGATAATCATAACCCATGTTGCACATTATCATTTGGAGTTTCATCATATGGATTTAAATACGGTGTTTCTCAATGGTGACATTGATGAAACTAAAATATATGGTGCAAAATTAAACTTTGTATTGATTCAAAGAAAATTGTTTGCAACTTAAGAAAATCCATCTATGAGCTAAAATAAGTTTTCCGTCATTGGTACCACAAATTTCATGAGGATATCATCTCGATTTGTTTTTGAGATGAATTTGGTTGTGAATTGTGTGTATCAAAACTTCAGTGGGAGTAAGTGTATTTTTCTGATTTTGTATGTGGAGACATACCACTTGCCATTAACAATATTAACATGCTAGTGAAGCATCTTTTGTATTATGGATCGAGATTCATCGAGACATGTTTCGAGGAATTCTTTGATAACACAAAAGAGTTATATTGATAAAGTACTTAAGTGTTTTGGCATACAATCTTAAAAATCAGGTGATAACCCAATTGGTAAAAGAGAGAAATTTTGTTTCAATCAGGTATTCTAACTAAATTTTAGAAATTTAGTAGATGCAAAAATTCTTTATGCATCCGCATCAAGGATTTTGATGTATCTCAAAATGTACGTGTAAGGATAATGCGTACATTGTTGGAGTTTAAAACATGTTTGGGTAGGCTAAATATGGACTATTGGAAAACAACCATAAAGGTCATAAAGTATTAAGAGATAATAAATGTTATATGCTCACGAATCAGATATCAGAAAATTTGGAGATCATTGAGTATTCTGATTCTGATTTTATATGGATGTTAAGCTAATAGAAAGTCTACATAAAGTTTTGTAGTAATCTATAAGCGGTCCAATAAGGAATTGGCTGAAATATTGTGTCACTTGGTTGCGATTATATATAGAATATAAAGACCAATAAAGTTTTCTTGTGACAATAAATCAGCGTTAGGTACAACAAAAATTTGGTAAAGTCTGTTGACGTTAAATACCAAATTATAAAGGAAAAAGGTACAAAGTGCAAAGTATTTTTCATAGACCATTTAGAGACAAACTCTATGATAGCAAATCCTCTTACAAAAGTATACGCTAAAGGTCTATCATGAGCATATTGCTCAAAAGGACATTTCGGTGTTCGAGGATCATTCAATTTAGTGGGAGTTTGTCATTCGGTTTTAGGTTCTATGTTTTGGTTGTGTTTATACACATTTTCTGATCAGAAATAAAGTTTTAAATAAGGTTTTAAGTTTGCACTTTGTACAATAAAGATAAAGATCTCACTAAAGTAGGACCAGTTGAAAATTGACATGTATCGATCACTTTTCATGTAATTTTCATGCCACGATTTTCATAAATGATCTATGTCAATTAACTGTATTGATTTTCGTGGCCATGGAAGGTTTTGGTTATGATGGTTATGACCAACGCCGTTATGATCCTAAGTTGATATGGTTAATGGACGAGATTGATATGCCTTGAAAGTAATGACATATGGAGCTCACTTAGGTCTATCATTTTTTGGATACATATGTGACCCAGTGGGAGATTGTATGATTTATTTTATGGGGTCACACATATATCAATATGTGATAGAGTCATTATTTAATAAGTCAAACTTATGTGGTCACTTTTGTAATAAAGTAAAAGATTGGAGGCATAAGTGTTATGGAAAATTAATTGTGGATGCCTTAAGTAATTTATATTTTGATGAAGGGCCGAATTATAAATTAGTACTCTATATAAATAGAGGGTTATGGTCCCCAAAGCAACCCTAACCTGAAATACAGAAATCTCTTTGCATCCCATCACCAGAGACCTAAAGTCAATTCAGGGTATGCTTTGAAAGATCCATACCCAACTTCATATCTCCAACCACATATTCATCATGACTAAATCAGGTATGCTTCCGCTTATGTTTGATCATCAGAAACTGATATGGCTTTATAGTTTATTATGATATAAACTTTAGGATTAATATCCAACATCACGATGTTATGAAATATCTAACAACGCGTTTCTAGGACTCTAAACCAAGTTTCATGCAACATGAATGCTTATAAGTGTCTCAATGAGCTTTGTAGAAGTTTGAAGAACTTATGAAACAGCTAACAACGCGTTTCAAGAACTCTAAACCAAGTTTCATGCAACATGAGTGCTTATAAGATCCTCAATGAGCTTTTTTAAAGTTTGACGAACTTATGAAACATCTAACAACGTGGTTTCTAGGACTCGAAAAAAAGTTTCAAGAAACATGAGTTCTTATAAGTGTCTCGATGAGATTTGTACAGGTTTGACGAACTTATGAAACATCTAACAACGCTATTCTAGGAATCTAAACCAAATTTCATGCTACATGAGTACTTATAAGTGTCTCAATGAGCTTAGTACAAGTTTGACGAACTTATGAAACCTCTAACAACGCGTTTCTAGGACTCTAAACCAAGTTTCATGCAACATGAGTGCTTATAAGTTCCTCAATGAGCTTTGTCAAAGTTTAATGAACTTATGAAACATCTAACAACGCGTTTCTAGGACTCTAAACAAAGTTTCATGCAACATATGTACTTATAAGTGTCTCAAGGAACTTTGTACTAGTTTCACGAACTTATGAAACATCTAACAACATGGTTTCTAGGAAGCCAAGTTTCATGCAACATGAGTGCTTATAAGTGTCTCAATGAGCTTTGTACAAGTTTCACGATCTTATGAATCATCTAACAACGCGTTTTTAGGACTCTAAACAAAGTTTCATGCAACATGAGTGCTTATAAGTGTCTCAATGACCTTTGTACAAGTTTGACGAACTTATGAAACATCTAGCAACGCGTTTCAAGAACTCTAAACCAAGTTTCATGCAACATGAGTGCTTATAAGTTCCTTAATGAGCTTTGTTAAAGTTTGACGAACTTATGAAACATCTAACAACGTGGTTTCTATAACTCGAAACCAAGTTTCAAGAAACATGAGTGCTTATTAATGTCTCAAGGAGCTTTGTACAAGTTTGACGAATTTATGAAACATCTAACAACGTGTTTTTAGGACTATAAACCAAGTTGCATGCAACATGAGTGCTTATAAGTGTCTCAATGACCTTTGTACAAGTTTGACGAACTTATGAAACATCTAACAACGCGTTTCTAGGACTCTTAACCAAGTTTCATGCAACATGTGTCCTTATAAGTGTCTCAATGAGTTTGTACAAGTTTCACAAACTTATGAAACATCTAACAACGTGGTTTCTAGGACCCTAAACCAAGTTTCATGAAACATGAGTGCTTATAAGTGTCTCAATGACCTTTGTACAAGTTTGACGAACTTATGAAACATCTAACAACGCGATTCTAGGACTCTTAACCAAGTTTCATGCAACATGTGTCCTTATAAGTGTCTCAATGAGCTTTGTACAAGTTTCACAAACTTATGAAACATCTAACAACATGGTTTCTAGGACTCTAAACCAAGTTTCATGCAACATGAGTGCTTATAAGTGTCTCAATGACCTTTGTACAAGTTTGACGAACTTATGAAACATCTAACAACGTGTTTCAAGAACTCTAAACCAAGTTTCATGCAACATCAGTACTTATAACATCCTCAATGAGCTTTGTTAAATTTGACGATTTTATGAAACATCTAACAACGTTGTTTCTAGGACTCTAAACCAAATTTCATGCAACATGAGTACTTATAAGTGTCTCAATGAGCTTTGTACAAGTTTGACGAACTTATGAAACCTCTAACAACGCGTTTCTAGGACTCTAGACCAAGTTTTATGCAACGTGAGTGCTAATAAGTTCCTAAATGAACTTTGTACAAGTTTGGCGAACTTATGAAACATATAACAACGCGTTTCTAGGACTCTAAACCAAGTTTCATGCAACATGTGTGCTTATAAGTGTCTCAAGGAGATTTGTACAAGTTTCACGAACTTATGAAACATCTAACAACGTGGTTTCTAGGACTCTAAACCAAGTTTCATGCAACATAAGTGCTTATAAGTGTCTCAATGAGATTTGTACAAGTTTCACGAAATTATGAAACATCTAACAACGCGTTTGTAGGACTCTAAACAAAGTTTCATGCAACATGAGTGCTTATAAGTTCCTCAATGACCTTTGGTAAATTTTGACGAAATTATAAAACATCTATCAACGTGGTTTCTAGGACTTTAAATCAAGCTTCATGCAACATGAGTTTTTATAAGTGTCTCAATGAGCTTTGTAGAAGTTTGATGAACTTATGAAAAATCTAACAACGCGTTTCTAGGAGTCTAAACCAAGTTTCATGGAATATGAGTGCTTATAAGTGTTTTAATGAGCTTTGTACAAGTTTGACAAACTTATCAAACACCTAACAACGGGTTTCAAGAACTCTAAACCAAGTTTCATGCAACATGAGTGCTTATAAATGTCTCAATGATCTTTATACAAGTTTTACGAACATATGAAGCATCTAACAACGCGTTTCAAGAACTCTAAACCAAGTTTAATGCAACATGAGTGCTTATAAGTGTCTCAATGAGCTTTGTACAAGTTTGACGATCTTATGAAACCTCTAACAACGCGTTTCTAGGACTCTAAAACAAGTTTCATGCAACATGAATTTTTATAAGTGTCTCAATGAGCTTTGTACAAGTTTGACAAACTTATGAAACCTCTAACAACGCATTTCTAGGACTCTAAAATAAGTTTCATGCTACATGAGTGCTTATAAGTTTCTCAATGAGCTTTGTACTAGTTTCATGCTACATGAGTGCTTATAAGTTCCTCATGCTAACATCGTGTTTCTAGTACTATAAACCAAGTTTTATGCAATATGAGTTATTATAAGTGTTTCGGTGAGCTTTGTACAAGTTTCACGAAATTATGAAACATCTAACAACGCATTTCTAAAACTCTAAACCAAGTTTCATGCAACATGAGTGCTTATAAGTTCCTCAATGAGCTTTGTTAAAGGTTAACGAACTTATGAAACATCTAACAACGTGGTTTCTAGGAATCGAAACCGAGTTTCACGAAACATGAGTTCTTAAAAGTGTCTCAATGAGCTTTGTACAAGTTTCACGAACTTATGAAACATCTAACAACGCGTTTTTAGGACTCTAAACAAAGTTTCATGCAACATGAGTGCTTATAAGTTCCTCAATTAGCTTTGTTAAAGTTTGACGAAATTATGAAACATCTAACAACGTGGTTTCTAGGACTTTAAACAAAGCTTCATGCAACATGAGTGTTTATAAGTGTCTCAATGAGTTTTGTAGAAGTTTGATGAACTTATGAAACATCTAACAACTCGTTTCTAGGACTCTAAACCAAGTTTCATGTAACATGAGTGCTTATAAGTGTCTCAATGAACTTTGTACAAGTTTGAAGAACTTATGAAACATCTAACAACGCGTTTACAGAACTCTAAACCAAGTTTCATGCAACATGAGTGTTTATAAGTTCCTCAATGAGCTTTGTTAAAGTTTTATGAAGTTATGAAACAATTAACAACGTAGTTTCTATGAATCTAAACCAAGTTTCAAGAAACATGAGTGCTTATAAGTGTCTCAATAAGCTTTGTACAAGTTTGACGAACTTATGAAACATCTAACAACGCCTAGCTTGGACTCTAAACCAAGTTTCATGCAACATGAATAGTTATAAGTGTCTCAATGAGCTTTGTACAAGTTTGACGAACTTATGAAACCTCTAACAACGCGTTTATAGGACTCTAAAACAAGTTTCATGAAACATGAGTGCTTATAAGTTCCTCAATGAGCTTTGTACAAGTTTCACGAACTTATGAAACATCTAACAGCGCGTTTCTAGGACTATAAACCAAGTTTCATGCAATATGAGTGATTATAAGTGTCTCAATGAGCTTTGTACAAATTTCACGAATTTATGAAACATCTAACAACGCATTTCTCAGACTCTAAACCAAGTTTCATGCAACATGAGTGCTTATAAGTTCCTCAATGAGCTTTGTTAAAGGTTATCAAACTTATGTAAAATCTAACAACATGGTTTCTAGGAATCGAAACCAAGTTTCAAGAAACATGAGTGCTTTTAAGTGTCTCAATGAGCTTTGTACAAGTTTGACGAACTTATGAAACATCTAACAACGCGTTTCTAGCACTTTAAAGCAAGTTTCATGCAACATGAGTGCTTATAAGTGTCTCAATGACTTTTGCACAAGTTTGACGAACTTATGAAACATCTAACAACGCAATTCTAGGACTCTAAACAATATTTCATGCAACATGAGTGCTTATAAGTTCCTTAATGAGCTTTGTTAAAGTTTGACGAACTTATGAAACATCTAACAACGCGTTTCAAGAAATGTAAACCAAGTTTCATGCAACATGAGTGCTTAAAAGGTTCTCAATGAGTTTTGTTAAGGTTTGAAGAACTTATGAAACATCTAACAACGTGGTTTCTAGGACTTTAAACAAATCTTCATGCAACATGAGTGCTTATAAGTGTCTCAATGAGCTTTGTAGAAGTTTGAAGAACATATGAAACACCTAACAACTTCTTTTCTAGGAATCTAAACAAAGTTTCATGCAACATGAGTGCTTATAATTGTCTCAATGAACTTTGTACAAGTTTGACGAACTTATGAAACATCTAACAACACGTTTCAAGAACTCTAAACCAAGTTTCATGCAACATGAGTGCTTATAAGATCCTCAATGAGCTTTTTTAAAGTTTGACGAACTTATGAAACATCTAACAACGTGGTTTCTAGGACTCAAAAAAAGTTTCAAGAAACATGAGTTCTTATAACTGTCTCAATGAGATTTGTACAAGTTTGACGAACTTATGAAACATCTAAAAACGCGTTTCTAGGACTCTAAACCAAATTTCATGCTACATCCGCACTTATAAGTGTCTCAATGAGCTTTGTACAAGTTTGACGAACTTATGAAACCTCTAACAACGCGTTTCTAGGACTCTAAACCAAGTTTCATGCAACATGAGTGGTTATAAGTTCCTTAATGAGCTTTGTACAAGTTTGACGAACTTATGAAACATCTAACAACACGTTTCTAGGACTCTAAACAAAGTTTCATGCAACATATGTGCTTATAAGTGTCTCAAGGAACTTTGTACAAGTTTCACGAACTTATGAAACATCTAACAGTGCGTTTCTAGGACTATAAACCAAGTTTCATGCAATATGAGTGATTATAAATGTCTCAATGAGGTTTGTACAAATTTCACGAACTTATGAAACATCTAACAACGCATTTCTAAGACTCTAAACCAAGTTTCATGCAACATGAGTGCTTATAAGTTCCTCAATGAGCTTTGTTAAAGGTTATCAAACTTATATAAAATCTAACAACATGGTTTCTAGGAATCGAAATCAAGTTTCAAGAAACATGAGTGCTTTTAAGTGTCTCAATGAGCTTTGTACAAGTTTGACGAACTTATGAAACATCTAACAACGCGTTTCTAGCACTTTAAAGCAAGTTTCATGCAACATGAGTGCTTATAAGTGTCTCAATGACTTTTGCACAAGTTTGACGAACTTATGAAACATCTAACAACGCAATTCTAGGACTCTAAACCATATTTCATGCAACATGAGTGCTTATAAGTTCCTTAATGAGCTTTGTTAAAGTTTGACGAACTTATGAAACATCTAACAACGCGTTTCAAGAACTCTAAACCAAGTTTCATGCAACATGAGTGCTTAAAAGTTTCTCAATGAGTTTTGTTAAGGTTTGAAGAACTTATGAAACATCTAACAACGTGGTTTCTAGGACTTTAAACCAATCTTCATGCAACATGAGTGCTTATAAGTGTCTCAATGAGCTTTGTAGAAGTTTGAAGAACTTATGAAACACCTAACAACGCTTTTCTAGGAATCTAAACAAAGTTTCATGCAACATGAGTGCTTATAATTGTCTCAATGAGCTTTGTACAAGTTTGACGAACTTATGAAACATCTAACAACGCGTTTCAAGAACTCTAAACCAAGTTTCATGCAACATGAGTACTTATAAGTTCGTCAATGAGCTTTGTTAAATTTGACGATTTTATGAAACATCTAACAACGTTGTTTCTAGGACTCTAAACCAAGTTTCATGCAACATGAGTACTTATAAGTGTCTCAATGAGCTTTGTACAAGTTTGACGAACTTATGAAACCTCTAACAACGCGTTTCTAGGAATCTAAACCAAGTTTTATGCAACATGAGTGCTTATAATTTCCTAAATGAGCTTTGTACAAGTTTGGCGAACTTATGAAACATCTAACAACGCGTTTCTAGGACTCTAAACCAAGTTTCATGCAACATGTGTGCTTATAAGTGTCTCAAGGAGATTTGTACAAGTTTCACGAACTTATGAAACATCTAACAACGTGGTTTATAGGACTCTAAACCAAGTTTCATGCAACATAAGTGCTTATAAGTGTCTCAATGAGCTTTGTACAAGTTTCAAGAAATTATGAAACATCTAACAACACGTTTGTAGGACTCTAAACAAAGTTTCATGCAACATGAGTGCTTATAAGTTCCTCAATGACCTTTGGTAAATTTCGACGAAATTATGAAACATCTAACAACGTGGTTTCTAGGACTTTAAATCAAGCTTCATGCAACATGAGTTTTTATAAGTGTCTCAATGAGCTTTGTAGAAGTTTGATGAACTTATGAAAAATCTAACAACGCGTTTCTAGGAGTCTAAACCAAGTTTCATGGAATATGAGTGCTTATAAGTGTTTTAATGAGCTTTGTACAAGTTTGACAAACTTATCAAACATCTAACAACGCGTTTCAAGAACTCTAAACCAAGTTTCATGTAACATGAGTGCTTATAAGTGTCTCAATGACCTTTATACAAGTTTGACGAACTTATGAAACATCTAACAACGCGTTTCAAGAACTCTAAACCAAGTTTAATGCAACATGAGTGCTTATAAGTGTCTCAATGAGCTTTGTACAAGTTTGACGATCTTATGAAACCTCTAACAGCGCGTTTCTAGGACTCTAAAATAAGTTTCATGCAACTTGAATTTTTATAAGTGTCTCAATGAGCTTTGTGCAAGTTTGACAAACTTATGAAACCTCTAACAACACATTTCTAGCACTCTAAAATAAGTTTCATGCAACATGAGTGCTTATAAGTTCCTCAATGAGCTTTGTACAAGTTTCACGAACTTATGAAACATCTAACAACGCATTTCTAAAACTCTAAACCAAGTTTCATGCAACATGAGTGTTTATAAGTTCCTCAATGAGCTTTGTTAAAGGTTAACGAACTTATGAAACATCTAACAACGTGGTTTCTAGGAATCGAAACCAAGTTTCAAGAAACATGAGTTCTTAAAAGTGTCTCAATGAGCTTTGTACAAGTTTCACGAACTTATGAAACAGCTAACATCGTGTTTCTAGTACTATAAACCTAGTTTTATGCAATATGAGTTATTATAAGTGTTTCATTGAGCTTTGTACAAGTTTCACGAACTTATGAAACATCTAACAACGCGTTTATAGGACTCTAAAACAAGTTTCATGAAACATGAGTGCTTATAAGTTCCTCAATGAGCTATGTACAAGTTTCACGAACTTATGAAACATCTAACAGCGCGTTTCTAGGACTATAAACCAAGTTTCATGCAATATGAGTGATTATAAGTGTCTCAATGAGCTTTGTACAAATTTCACGAACTTATGAAACATCTAACAACGCATTTCTAAGACTCTAAACCAAGTTTCATGCAACATGAGTGCTTATAAGTTCCTCAATGAGCTTTGTTAAAGGTTAACAAACTTATGTAAAATCTAACAACATGGTTTCTAGGAATCGAAACCAAGTTTCAAGAAACATGAGTGCTTTTAAGTGTCTCAATGAGCTTTGTACCAGTTTGACGAACTTATAAAACATCTAACAACGCGTTTCTAGGACTCGAAACCAAGTTTTATGCACCATGAGTACTTAAAATTGTCTCAATGAGCGTTGTCCAAGTTTGAGGAATTTATGAAAAATCTAACAACGCGTTTCCAAGACTCTAAACCAAGTTTCATGCAATATGAGTAATTATAAGTGTCTCAATGAGCTTTGTACAAGTTTCACGAAATTATGAAACATATAACAACGCGTTTTTAGGAATCTAAACGAAGTTTCATGCAACATGAGTGCTTATAAATGTTCCAATGAGCTTTGTACAAGTTTGACGACCTTATGAAACATCTAAGAACGTGGGTTCTAGGACTCTAAACTAAGTTTCATGCAACATGAGTGTTTATAAATGTCTCAATGAGCTTTATACAAATTTTAGGAACTTATGAAACATCTCACAATGCGTTTCTAGGACATTTAACCAAGTTTCATGCAACATGAGTGCTTATAAGTGTCTCAATGAGTTTTGTACAAATTTGACGAACTTATGAAAGTTCTAACAACGCGTTTCTAGGACTCTAAACCAAGTTTCATGCAACATGCGTACTTATAAGTTCCTCAACGAGCTTTGTATAAGTTTCACGAACTTATGAAACATCTAACAACGCGTTTCTAGTACTTTGTACAAGTCTGACGAACTTATAAGTGTCTCAATGAGCTTTGTACAAGTCTGACGAACTTATGAAACCTATAACAACACGTTTCTAGAACTCTAAACCAAGTTTCATGCAACATGAGTGCTTCTAAGTTCCTCAATGAGTTGTGTACAAGTTTGACGAACTTATGAAACATCTAACAACGTGTTTCTAGGACTCTAAACCAAGTTTCATGCAACATGTGTGCTTATAAGTGTGTCAATGAGCTTTGTACAGGTTTCACGAACTTATGAAACATCTAACAACGTGGTTTCTAGGACTCTAAACCAAGTTTCATGCAACATGAGTGCTTATAAGTGTCTCAATGAGTTTTGTACAAGTTTCACAAACTTATGAAACATCTAACAACGCGTTTTTAGGACTCTAAACAATGTTTCATGCCACATGAGTGCTTATAAGTTCCTCAATGAGCTTTGGTAAAGTTTGACGACATTATGAAACATCTAACAACGCGTTTCTAGGAGAATAAACCAAGTTTCATGCAACACGAGTATTTATAAGTGTCTCGATGAGCTTTGTACAAGTTTGATGAACTTATGAAACCTCTAACAACGCGTTTCTAGGACTCTAAAATAAGTTTCATGCAACCTGAGTGCTTATAAGTTCCTCAATGAGCTTTGTACAAGTTTCACGAACTTATGAAACATCTAACAGCGCGTTTCTAGGATTATAAACCAAGTTTCATGCAATATGAGTGATTATAAGTGTCTCAGTGAGCTTTGTACAAGTTGCACGAACATATGAAACATCTAACAACGCATTTCTAAAACTTTAAACCAAGTTTCATGCAACATGAGTGCTTATAAGTTCCTCAATGAGCTTTGTTAAAGGTTAACGAACTTATGAAACATTTAACAACGTGGTTTCTAGGAATCGAAACCAAGTTTCATGAAACATGAGTGCTTATAAATGTTTCAATGAGCTTTTTACAAGTTTCACGAACTTATGAAACATCTAACAACGCGTTTGTAGGACTCTAAACAAAGTTTCTTGCAACATGAGTGCTTATAAGTTCCTCAATGACCTTTGGTAAATTTTGACTAAATTATGAAACATCTAACAACGTGGTTTCTAGGACATTAAATCAAGCTTCATGCAACATGTGTTTTTATAAGTGTCTCAATGAACTTTGTAGAAGTTTGCTGAACTTATGAAAAATCTAACAACGCGTTTCTAGGAGTCTAAACCAAGTTTCATGGAATATGAGTGCTTATAAGTGTTTTAATGAGCTTTGTACAAGTTTGCCAAACTTATCAAACATCTAACAACGCGTTTCAAGAACTCTAAACAAAGTTTCATGCAACATGAGTGCTTATAAGTGTCTCAATGACCTTTATACAAGTTTGACGAATTATGAAACATCTAACAACGCGTTTCAAGAACTCTAAACCAAGTTTAATGCAACATGAGTGCTTATAAGTGTCTCAATGAGCTTTGTACAAGTTTGACGATCTTATGAAACCTCTAACAGCGCGTTTCTAGGACTCTAAAATAAGTTTCATGCAACTTGAATTTTTATAAGTGTCTCAATGAGCTTTTTACAAGTTTGACAAACTTATGAAACCTCTAACAACGCATTTCTAGGACTCTAAAATAAGTTTCATGTAACATGAGTGCTTATAAGTTCCTCAATGAGTTTTGTACAAGTTTCACGAACTTATGAAACAGCTAACATCGTGTTTCTAGTACTATAAACAAAGTTTTATGCAATATGAGTTATTATAAGTGTTTCATTGAGCTTTGTACAAGTTTCACGAACTTATGAAACATCTAACAACGCATTTCTAAAACTCTAAACCAAGTTTCATGCAACATGAGTGCTTATAAGTTCTTCAATGAGCTTTGTTAAAGGTTAACAAACTTATGAAACATCTAACAACGTGGTTTCTAGGAATCGAAACCAAGTTTCAAGAAACATGAGTTCTTAAAAGTGTCTCAATGAGGTTTGTACAAGTTTCACGAACTTATGAAACAGCTAACATCGTGTTTCTAGTACTATAAACCAAGTTTTATGCAATATGAGTTATTATAAGTGTTTCATTGAACTTTGTACAAGTTTCACGAACTTATGATACATCTAACAACGCATTTATAAAACTCTAAACAAAGTTTCATGCAACATGAGTGCTTATAAATTCCTCAATTAGCTTTGTTAAAGTTTGACGAAATTATGAAACATCTAACAACGTGGTTTCTAGGACTTTAAACAAAGCTTCATGCAACATGAGTGTTTATAAGTGTCTCACTGAGCTTTGTAGAAGTTTGATGAACTTATGAAACATCTAACAACGCGTTTCTAGGAGTCTAAACCAAGTTTCAGGAGTCTAAACCAAGTTTCAAGGAACATGAGTGCTTATAAGTGTCTCAATGAGGTTTTTACAAGTTTGACGAACTTATGAAACATCTAACAACGCGTTTCTTGGACTCTAAACAAAGTTTCATGCAACATGAGTGCTTATAAGTGTCTCAATGAACTTTTTACAAGTTTGAAGAACTTATGAAACATCTAACAACGCGTTTACAGAACTCTAAACCAAGTTTCATGCAACATGCACTACAAGAAAATAGGCATTTTCCGACTGTAATATCAGTCGTTGAATAGTCGCTGAATTACCAGTTACGACTATTGCACGACTAAACACTGTAGTCGGAAATCCTTAGTCGCTAAACTGATTAGTCGTTAATATAGTCGCTGATTAACGACTACGTGACGACCACAACGCGCAGTCGTAACATCGTCGCTCAATAGTCAGTATATTTGACGACTATTTAATGACTAACCTACGATTAATAAACATGAATAAGAGAATCTTTACAATAGTCGTAATGTAGTCGTATTACATAGCGACTATATAAAGACTGTTTTACGATTATTTACTATGAGCAGGTGTATCTATAATGTAGTCGGTAAATAGTCGTAACTATATAGTGACTAATTGACGACTATATGATGGCTAAACTTGAAATTTTAAAAAATTTTATTCAGTCGTAAAGTAGATGTTATTTTTTTGCGACTACTTCGTGACTACAATGCGACTACTTTACGACTGTTATATGTCTATTTGGCGACTACTATTCGTAAAATTCTATGCATATGGTAATCGTTTTGTTTCTTTTGCCATTTGATTTAAATCTTGAAATCCGCTGCAAATAAAACACGATCTAATCTAAAAAACATCATACAATTGAAAAACCACATATATCCGTAAATTATGCAAAGAAAAATACTTAAACATCAATTCAAAACCAAGTAACATAACATAAACATCCAAATACAAAAGTGTTTAGTTCATGGAATTGTTTTAGTAACCTATGAAGGAGGGGAAGTTGAGAGAGGAGAGGTGGTGTCTTGATTATCTTCACTCTCCATGAAGTCGAGAAATGCCGGATCAGTTTTGCGCAAGTACTTCTCCACCAAGGATAACTTTGCGACCTTGGCTTCTTGGTCCGCCAAAGCTTTGAGATGTTGTTCTTCACGCCTTTGACTCGCAGCAGCTTGTTCTTCAATTTTCTTTTGTGCGACCTTCAATTGCTCATGAATAGACAGGAATGAAGAAGACTCTCCTTGTGTAATCCTCTTGCTAGTTCCCACATTCTCAAGATTCTCCTTGAGGCTTCCGACTCCATATATATTGCCTCGTGAATCCTTTTCAGTTGACTGCGAATAGGATGCCAAAACAATAACCAAAAACGTAAACATAAAATCTATAAATGTGGATAATGGAAAATGTTTCTTAGTACCTCGAGAAAGATGGCGTTATAGTCATTTGTTGTGAGCTCGCGAGGTCTCGAAGCACAATCTGAAACGACAGAGTTTTCTCCGTCAAGCTGAGACAATTTAAGTTGCAAATTATTTTCATATTCTGAAGCAATCTTCTCCGCCTTCTTATCCACATACGTGCCATCCGGCTTGGTGTGTGTCTTAATGAAAACCTCACCAATAGACACCGGTCTTCCCAATTCCTCTTCCTGAAATGATACAAAATCAAGTTAAAGTACTTGCATATGAGTAGGAAAATTATAGAACATTTATATTTACTAACCATTCCATATTGGATTTGTTGATAAGATGTAGGACCAGATAGGTGTATGTGAGGACCAAGACCACCGCGTTGAGATAAGCGAGCATTAGAATAAATCTCACTCTTTTCTTTTGCTTCCTCTGTATCCCAATTCGCCGTCATCTCTTTCCGCAGAGTTTCGGTGATCCAAGTTGGGCGCTCTCGAGTAGTCCTCACGGAAGAGACCATGTCCTTCATACGACGTTGACAGATTTTCTCGAAATGTAGTTGAACAGGTCCGTTATCAATGGATCCCAAGTGTGGGTTTTCTACAAAACAAAGAGAGATAAGTAATTCATGTTAGTGATAACAAAACGAAGATAAAGCGATGAGAATTATAAAACGTACCGCGAACTCGAGAAAATATCGCTCTTGTCTATCCCGAGGCACACAAGACCAACTATAGAAAGGACCATCAAACTTGTTCGTAAAAACTTTCGTAATTTTACGAACAAGTTTAGACCCCTTGTCACGAGTAAACCCGTAGTGCAAATCATGAAGCAATGAACAAATCAGTTTACAAATTACACTAATCAAAGCAAAAGACTAGAAATCAAGAGAGACAATGCAAATCATCATACAACACAACAAGAGAGACAAAGCAAAAGAGAAACAAATCAATATAAAAGCGATCAAACAAAACAAACACATGACTTTCGGTCTGTTTTTGAGCCGAATCACAGAACATGAAGCTGCCGCAATTCAAAAAGCTGCAATGAACATGAATCAAGAGAACAAGAGAATACCAAGTAGAGTTTGGAATCGGTAAGGGGAGAGAGAAGCGTCACAAACTTTTCACGTCCCGGTATCATCAACAAAGAGTTTAGAGTCGCCAATGTGTCCTCCCGAAGCTCGGGCAATGCATCCACGGACTCGTCGAAGTTGTTTCCTTCCGAGGAAGGACGACTCGGCTCGAGAATGATGAGCCGTGCCGAGTTCGGGACTTCTTCACCCCGTTGACGTGGCTCACTACCCGAGTTTTGGAATAAAGCCATTGGCGGTGGATAGTCTCGATTCCCGGCGGTGGTTGCCTTGAAGGTCCGGTTTGTTCTTGAGGCGATTGGTTAGGTAAAGATGGCGATTGGTTAGGTAAATCGCCGTGTTGCGCCGACGTGAAGTTGTATTGAGTCGGAAGAGAGGTTGGCCTTTTCACCGCCCCGCTCATCGCAACATTCCGCGTCGTCTTTCTCTTTCGAGAAACCTTTTGTTTATTCATGGTTGCAAGAGAAGAGAAGAGATTCTAAGAAGAAGAGAGACTCGAATCGAAGAAGAAGAACAGCGATTCGAATCGAAGAACAAGAACAGCGAAAGAGAATCGACGAAGAAGAAGATTAGAGAAGTGAGCCGCGACATAGAAGAAGAAGAAGAAGGTAACTAGGTTAAGAATTGGGGGAAAAATTGGTAGTCGCTAAACAGTAATTCTTTAGTCGCCTATGCCAAAAATCAGTTATTAGTCGCTAAACAGTCATTCTTTAGTCGCTTATGCCCAAAATCACTTATTAGTCGCTAAACAGTCATTCTTTAGTCGCTTATGCCCAAAATCACTTATTAGTCGCTAAATAGTCATACTTTATTTTTACAACTACATTATTTTGTAAATTTAGAATTTAGAATTCAGAAATACTTTATTTAGAATTTAGAATTTAGAATTTTACAATTTAAAATTTTAGAATTCAGAAAAACTTTATTTACAATTCAGAAATACATTACTTAGAATTTCAAATTTTTACAACTACATTATTTTGAATTTCAGATTTATACAAATACATAGGAAAATTATTCTTCTCTCGTTTCATCATCGAAGAAGATAAATTACACCGAAACTCATCTTCGGTTCTCGCATCTCCAACATTGTAATCAAGATTAATTCTGTTAACTCTTTCTTCGAGATTGCCGAGTTCGAGATCTTCAATTGTAGTCACCAGTACACCATCATCATTTTCTGTTTGCAAAAGTGTCGGTTCGTTGTTCACATATTGAGCCTCTATGTTTTTCCTCGGATTGACATTTACAACATTCAACCACGCTTTTTTCGGCCTCTTTACGTACGGGTAGGGAATATAACAAACCTGATGCGCTTGAGAGGCTGTTTGCAAGATTAAAAAGTTCAAGTTACATATAAGATATATATGATAAAGATATTAACTATCATGTACATATGTACACTTACCTAAAATAAATGGTTCATACTTATTGTATTTTCTCGATGAAAGAACGTCTACAACACCACCATTGCTCCTACGAGTGCCTCTACCAATAACAGGATCATACCACTGACACTTAAATAATGTGATTCTTAAATTGACCATCCCCTCGTACTCAAGTTCCATTATATCACTTAGATTTCCATAGAAATCCGATACATCAGATGCATCTGTGTAATTTTCACCTTTAACACTGACCCCGTAGTTACATGTCCTTCGTCCAGCGCCGTGATTTTCCGTATGAAACAAATAGCCTCTTGTAAAATACATTGGCCATGTTTTGACCTTGTTCAAAGGTCCATGAACTAGGTCTTGAACCCATGCAGGAAAAGGATTTGTGGCATTCCAATAAGTAACCTGCATATATATATATATATATATATATATATATATAGATGAAAAATAATCGAAAAACATGTGTAAAACTAAATTTACTATACATATATATGACTATATTTTGTACTTACATAATCTTTGACCCATAAATGATATTCCTCGGCTCTTTTTACAGAGAGTTCTTTTTCGGTAAGTCATGTATATTTGTCCGTGATAAAATCCTCGAACATGCTATATATATTCAACAAGTATATAAATATATGTTGCGAAATTGTGTAATTATTTACATGAAAAGGTAAATAAGTTTATGTACCGCTCAATTGGCTGAAAGTAATCGCAATTTCTCAGCACATATGAGTGTGCGCATTGATAGTCTCTCTCCGAAAGCCAAAGTTCATGCATTTCATCACTTGGGCGACCTGGTTGAGTAAATATCAAAGGCACTCCAGGAACATTATATACAGGGACATCACCTTCATCAAATCTAGTTAACCTGCATAATAAAAAACTTTTAAGTAATTCACATTAATTAATAAGTTACGTGAAAGTGTATATTGTTCATTTACCTTGACTTTGTTTGTATATTCGCGGCAAAGTATTGTTCTGAAAAATATGCAATCTCGTCGTTGATATAAGATTGAACAATTGATCCTGCTGCATACCTTTTGTTCTTCGCTTTGCCTTTCAACTTTTTGAAAAACCTTTCGAAAGGATACATCCACCTATACTGGACAGGACCTCCCAATTCAGCTTCGTATGGGAGATGTATAGGCAGGTGTTCCATCACATCGAAAAACGATGGCGGAAAGATCTTCTCCAAATTACATAGGATTATAATTATGTTCTGTTTTAGAATTTGAACGCGAGTTGTGTGCAAAGTTCTCGAACATAAATCCCGAAAAAAGCTCCAATCCCTGCAATATACATATAGTTTAATTGCATCGTTGTGTTAATTATTACATAATTAATATATTAGAACGTAAAGAAGTTGCATATTCATATTCGTACCTGATATCGCTTGGTGGACATTACGGTGCAAGAGTTCTGCAAAGATAAATGGAAGTAGTCTTTCCATAAACACATGACAGTCATGGCTCTTCATGCCTGAAAGCTTTCCATTCTCTATATCAACACAATTAGCCAAGTCTGACGCATAACCATCTGGAAATTTAACCGAATGTTTCAAACATTCGAGTAAACTTGTTCTCGCAGCTTCGTCAATGTATAGGGTGGAAAAGGAGCTTTGCCTTCACTATCAATGTGTAAGTGTGGCCGAGTACAAAATCGTTCAATATCCCATCTTGACATGATGTTGTCTTTTGTTTTGCCCTTCACACTCATAAGAGTATTCATGATGTTATCAAAAAAATTCTTCTTTGTATGCATCACATCAATATTATGTCGGAGATTAAGGTCCCTCCAATACGGGAGCTCCCAAAATATACTTTTCTTATGCCAATTATGTTCTTTCCCATACCCACGTATCTTTTTGTCGTGACCATTTCCACCCACGATCTTAGTTCTCGGAGGATTTACACCTTCTACCCGCTCACAGTAAACTTGCTCACCGGTCAAAGACTGAGGTGGGTACTCTCTTGATGCATCTTTTCCTTTCAAAAAATCTTTTTTATTCCTTCTTAGTGGATGTCCATAAGGAAGAAATCTTCGATGACAATCAAACCAACATGTCTTCTTTCCATTTGGTAGATAAAAAGACTTTGTATCTTCCATGCAAACCGGACAAGACAATTTACCATGGGTTGTCCATCCTGATAACATGCCATATGCTGGAAAGTCACTTATCGTCCACATAAGCACTGCTTTTAGATTAAAATTTTCATTCAACGACACATCGTATGCATCAACTCCAGTAGACCACAACTCTTTTAACTCCGCAATAAGAGGTTGGAGAAAGACATCAAGACTAGCTCGCGGATGATTAGGCCCAGAATTCAGAATAGTAAGAAACAAGTACTCTTCACTCATGCACATACCAGGGGGTAGATTATAAGGTGTCAAGATCACAGGCCACAATGAATGATTACGAGACATGCCAAATGGATTAAACCCATCTGTACACAATCCAAGGTAAACATTTCGTGGTTCTTCAGCAAACCGAGGATGTTGATTTTGAAAATATCTCCAGTCCGCAGCATCGGAAGGATGACTCATTACTCCCTCATTTGCTTCGTGCTCCGCATGCCATCTCATTGTTGCTGCAGTCTTGTGGCTCTGATACATTCTCTTCAATCTGTCAGCAACCGGTAGATACCACATACGGCTATATGGAACTTTCGTTCTGCGTCTGTCGTTCTTAGGTTTCCATCTTTGTGCACCACAAAAAAGACATTTTTCTTCTTTTTCGTCTTCTTTCCAGAATATCATACAATTGTTAATACAAACATCAATTGTATGATATGGAAGACCTAAATTGCGCATCAACTTCTCAGTTTCGTAATGTGAACTGGTAGACTTGTTTCCTTGTGGTAAATAATCTGTCAGTATATCGCATACCGAATCTACTAACTTCTCACTCATATTATATTCAACCTTATTTTGCATGACTCGAGCGCCTAAGGATAACTGCGAGTGACCTTCACGACAACCATCATATAGTGGATCTTTTGCACCCTCTAACAAGTTGTAAAATTTCTTTGAATGGTTAAGTACTGGTTCTTCTACATTTACATAACTACCTTCTTGATGATCATTTTCATGAAACCCCACGTTTTCACGAAATGCATCATTAACCATATCCACATACCTATCTTCAACTACATGGCTCCCACTTATATATGTAGGATCAATGTAGCTAGTTCCTAAATCGATATTGATTTCTTCCCCATGCTTATACCAAACAAAATAATCTGGCATAAACCCTCTACTATAAAGATGGTTCCAAATTCTTGTCCCGGGGAGAAATTTTTCGTTTTTGCAAACACTACAAGGGCAGAAAAACTTACCCCCGTTATCTTGTGTTAGAGACTGACTATTTGCAAACGTCATGAACTGCTCCACTCCTAATCTGAACTCTTCTGAAAAATTTCCAGTATCTTCATCGATCCGCCGATACATCCACTCACGAGAATTGTTATAATGACTCGACATTATACAATCATATGAAAAAGAGAATTTGAGATATCAAATTATATGATAAGAAACGTTTTTTGTTTATGTTGGAGAAGGAGATGTTTGTGGGTTGTTGAGGAAGAGAAGTGGTTGAACTTTCTTTATAAAGAAACTAATAAGCGACTACCTAGCGACTAAAACTATGTAGTCGCCAAAAACCAGTATACCTACCAACAAAACACGTTTTTTTTGCACCTAACAAAGACGACTGTTTTCCGACTATATAATGACCCGCCGGAAGAGTAGTTATATAGTCGCTAAAAAACCGACTATTTTACGACTTTTCGAAATAGTCACAAATTAGCGACTAATTACCGACTGCATTCAAAAATATTTTTCTCATAAAGATATTAGTCATATATGAGTCGTTAAATTACGACTACATTACCGATTACTGTTTGTAGTCGTTAAATAACGACTGATATATGACTATATCTCTGTAGTCGTTATACAGTCGTATAATAGTCGTTAAATAGTCATCGAAGTTGGCGACTAATTGTTTAGTCGCTATATGTAGTCGGCAATTCGCTGTTTTCTTGTAGTGATGAGTGTTTATAAGTTCCTCAATGAGCTTTGTTAAAGTTTTATGAGGTTATGAAACATCTAACAACGTGGTTTCTATGAATCTAAACCAAGTTTCAAGCAACATGAGTGCTTATAAGTGCCTCAATGAGCTTTGTACAAGTTTGACGAACTTATGAAACATCTAACAACGCCTAGCTTGGGCTCTAAACCAAGTTTCATGCAACATGAGTACTTATAAGTGTCTCAATGAGCTTTGTACAACTTTGACGAACTTATGAAACCTCTAACAACGCGTTTATAGGACTCTAAAACAAGTTTCATGAAACATGAGTGCTTATAAGTTCCTCAATGAGCTTTGTACAAGTTTCACGAACTTATGAAACATCTAACAGCGCGTTTCTAGGACTATATACCAAGTTTCATGCAATATGAGTGATTATAAGTGTCTCAATGAGCTTTGTACAAATTTCACGAACTTATTAAACATCTAACAACGCATTTCTAAGACTCTAAACCAAGTTTCATGCAACATGAGTGCTTATAACTTCCTCAATGAGCTTTGTTAAAGGTTAACAAACTTATGTAAAATCTAACAACATGGTTTCTAGGAACATGAGTGCTTATAAGTGTCTCAATGAGCTTTGTACCAGTTTGAAGAACTTATAAAACATCTAACAACGCGTTTCTAGGACTCTAAACCAAGTTTTATGCACCATGAGTACTTAAAATTGTCTCAATGAGCGTTGTCCAAGTTTGAGGAACTTATGAAAAATCTAACAACGCGTTTCCAGGACTCTAAACCAAGTTTCATGCAATATGAGTAATTATAAGTGTCTCAATGAGCTTTGTACAAGTTTCACGAAATTATGAAACATATAACAACGCTTTTTTAGGAATCTAAACCAAGTTTCATGCAACATGAGTGCTTATAAATGTTCCAATGAGCGTTGTACAAGTTTGACGACCTTATGAAATATCTAAGAACGTGGTTTCTAGGACTCTAAACTAAGTTTCATGCAACTTGATTGTTTATAAATGTCTCAATGAGCTTTATACAAGTTTTACGAACTTATGAAACATCTCACAATGCGTTTCTAGGATATTTAACCAAGTTTCATGCAACATGAGTGCTTATAAGTGTCTCAATGAGTTTTGTACAAATTTGACGAACTTATGAAAGTTCTAACAACGCGTTTCTAGGACTCTAAACCAAGTTTCATGCAACATGCGTGCTTATAAGTTCCTCAACGAGCTTTGTATAAGTTTCACGAACTTATAAAACATCTAACAACGCGTTTCTAGGACTTTAAACCAAGGTTCATGCAACATGAGTGCTTTTAAGTTCCTCAATGAGTTTTGTACAAGTTTGACGAACTTATGAAACATCTAACAACGAGTTTATAGGACTCTATACCAAGTTTCATGCAACATGAGTACTTATAAGTGTCTCAATGAGCTTTGTACAAGTCTGACGAACTTATGAAACCTATAACAACGCGTTTCTAGAACTCTAAACCAAGTTTCATGCAACATGAGTGCTTCTAAGTTCCTCAATGAGTTGTGTACAAGTTTGACGAACTTATGAAACATCTAACAACGTGTTTCTAGGACTCTAAACCAAGTTTCATGCAACATGTGTGCTTATAAGTGTCTCAATGAGCTTTGGACAGGTTTCACGAACTTATGAAACATCTAACAACGTGGTTTCTAGGAATCTAAACCAAGTTTCATGCAACATGAGTGCTTATAAGTGTCTCAATGAGTTTTGTACAAGTTTCACAAACTTATGAAACATCTAACAACGCATTTTTAGGACTCTAAACAATGTTTCATGCAACATGAGTGCTTATAAGTTCCTCAATGAGCTTTGGTAAAGTTTGACGGCATTATGAAACATCTAACAACGCGTTTCTAGGAGAATAAACCAAGTTTCATGCAACACGAGTATTTATAAGTGTCTCGATGAGCTTTGTACAAGTTTGATGAACTTATGAAACCTCTAACAACGCGTTTCTAGGACTCTAAAATAAGTTTCAGGCAACCTGAGTGCTTATAAGTTCCTCAATGAGCTTTGTACAAGTTTCACGAACTTATGAAACATCTAACAGCGCGTTTCTAGGAATATAAACCAAATTTCATGCAATATGAGTGATTATAAGTGTCTCAGTGAGCTTTGTACAAGTTTCACGAATTATGAAACATCTAACAACGCATTTCTAAAACTTTAAACCAAGTTTCATGCAACATGAGTGCTTATAAGTTCCTCAATGAGCTTTGTTAAAGGTTAACGAACTTATGAAATATCTAACAACGTGGTTTCTAGGAATCGAAACCAAGTTTCATGAAACATGAGTGCTTATAAATGTTTCAATGAGCTTTTTACAAGTTTCACGAACTTATGAAACATCTAACAACGCGTTATTAGGACTCTAAACAAAGTTTCTTGCAACATGAGTGCTTATAAGTGTCTCAATGAACTTTGTACAAGTTTCACGAATTTATGAAACATCTAACCTCGCGTTTTTAGAACTCGAAACAAAGTTTCAGGCAACATGAGTGCTTATAAGTTCCTCATTTAGTTTTGTTAAAGTTTGACGAAATTATGAAACATCTAACAACGTGGTTTCTAGGACTTTAAACCAAGCTTCATGCAACATGAGTGCTTATAAGTGTCTCAATGAGCTTTGTAGAAGTTTGATGAACTTATGAAACATCTAACAACGCGTTTCTAGGAGTCTAAACTAAGTTTCATGGAACTTGAGTGCTTATAAGTGTCTCAATGAGCTTTTTACAAGTTTTACGAACTTATGAAACATCTAACAACGCGTTTCTAGGACTCTAAACCAAGAATCATGCAACATGAGTGCTTATAAGTGTCTCTATGACCTTTGTACAAGTTTGACGAACATATGAAACATCTAGCAACGCGTTTCAAGAACTCTAAACCAAGTTTCATGCAACATAAGTGCTTATAAGTGTCTCAATAAGCTTTGTACAAGTTTGACGATCTTATGAAACCTCTAACAACACGTTTCTAGGACTCTAAAATAAGTTTCATGCAACACGAGTTCTTATAAGTGTCTCAATGAGCTTTGTACAAGTTTGATGAACTTATGAAACCTCTAACAACGCGTTTCTAGGACTCTAAAATAAGTTTCATGCAACATGAGTGCTTATAAATTCCTCAATGAGCTTTGTACAAGTTTCACGAACTTATGAAACATCTAACAGCGCGTTTCTAGGACTATAAACCAAGTTTCATGCAATATGAGTGATTATAAGTGTCTCAGTGAGCTTTGTACAAGTTTCACAAACTTATGAAACATCTAACAACGCATTTCTAAAACTCTAAACCAAGTTTCATGCAACATGAGTGCTTATAAGTTCCTCAATGAGCTTTGTTAAAGGTTAACGAACTTATGAAACATCTAACAACGTGGTTTCTAGGAATCGAAACCATGTTTCAAGAAACATGAGTTCTTAAAAGTGTCTCAATGAACTTTGTACAAGTTTCACGAACTTATGAAACATCTAACAACGCGTTTTTAAGACTCTAAACAAAGTTTCATGCAACATGAATGCTTATAAGTTCCTCAATTAGCTTTGTTAAAGTTTGACGAAATTATGAAACATCTAACAACGTGGTTTCTAGGACTTAAAACAAAGCTTCATGCAATATGAGTGTTTATAAGTGTCTCAATGAGCTTTGTATAAGTTTGATGAACTTATGAAACATCTAACAACGCGTTTCTAGGAGTCTAAACAAGGTTTCAAGGAACATGAGTGCTTATAAGTGTCTCAATGAGGTTTTTACAAGTTTGACGAACTTATGAAACATCTAACAACGCGTTTCTAGGACTCTAAACCAAGTTTCATGCAACATGAGTGCTTATAAGTGTCTCAATGAACTTTGTAGAAGTTTGAAGAACTTATGAAACATCTAACAACGCGTTTACAGAACTCTAAACCAAGTTTCATGCAACATGAGTGTTTATAAGTTCCTCAATGAGCTTTGTTAAAGTTTTATGAAGTTATGAAACATCTAACAACGTGGTTTCTATGAATCTAAACCAAGTTTCAAGAAACATGAGTGCTTATAAGTGTCTCAATGAGCTTTGTACAAGTTTGAAGAACTTATGAAACATCTAACAACGCCTAGCTTGGACTCTAAACCAAGTTTCATGCAACATGAGTACTTATAAGTGTCTCAATGAGCTTTGTACAACTTTGACGAACTTATGAAACCTCTAACAACGCGTTTATAGGACTCTAAAACAAGTTTCATGAAACATGAGTGCTTATAAGTTCTTTAATGAGCTTTGTACAAGTTTCACGAACTTATGAAACATCTAACAACGCGTTTCTAGGACTATAAACCAAGTTTCATGCAATATGAGTGATTATAAGTGTCTCAATGAGCTTTGTACAAATTTCACGAACTTATGAAACATCTAACAACGCATTTCTAAGACTCTAAACCAAGTTTCATGCAACATGAGTGTTTATAAGTTCCTCAATGAGCTTTGTTAAAGTTTTATGATGTTATGAAACATCTAACAACGTGGTTTCTATGAATCTAAACCAAGTTTCAAGAAACATGAGTGCTTATAAGGGTCTCAATGAGCTTTGTACAAGTTTGACGAACTTATGAAACATCTAACAACGCCTATCTTGGACTCTAAACCAAGTTTCATGCAACATGCGTACTTATAAATGTCTCAATGAGCTTTGTACAAGTTTGACGAACTTATGAAACCTCTAACAACGCGTTTATAGGACTCTAAAACAAGTTTCATGAAACATGAGTGCTTATAAGTTCCTCAATGAGCTTTGTACAAGTTTCACGAACTTATGAAACATCTAACAGCGCGTTTCTAGGACTATAAACCAAGTTTCATGCAATATGAGAGATTATAAGTGTCTCAATGAGCTTTGTACAAATTTCACGAACTTATGAAACATCTAACAATGCATTACTAAGCTTTGTTAAAGGTTAACAAACTCATGTAAAATCTAACAACATGGTTTCTAGGAATCGAAACCAAGTTTCAAGAAACATGAGTGCTTATAAGTGTCTCAATGAGCTTTGTACAAGTTTGACGAACTTATAAAACATCTAACAACGCGTTTCTAGGACTCTAAACCAAGTTTTATGCACCATGAGTACTTAAAAGTGTCTCAATGAGCGTTGTCCAAGTTTCAGGAACTTATGAAACATCTAACAACGCGTTTCCTGGACTCTAAACCAAATTTCATGCAATATGAGTAATTATAAGTATCTCAATGAGCTTTGTACAAGTTTCACGAAATTATGAAACATATAACAACGCGTTTCTAGGAATCTAAACCAAGTTTCATGCAACAGGAGTGCTTATAAATGTTCCAATGAGCTTTGGACAAGAATCTGCACATTTAGCAACGACCAAAATCGTTGCTAAATCGTTGCTAAACGCGTTTAGCAACGATTTAGCGACGATTACATTTTCGTCGCTATTTCGAAATCGTCGATAATTCGTTGCTAAATTAGCGACGACTCGAAATCGTTGCTAATTCGTTGCCAAATATTCGTTGCTAATTCGTTGCTATTTTAGCGACGAATTAACAACGAATTTGCAAGGTTATTTTAGCTTCGAAATAGCAACGATTTAGCGTCGAATTTAAAAAAATTATTTTCGATTTTCAGAATTTAAAAACTTATGAAATTGCTGCAAACGTCGCTAATTTGTTTCTAATTTAGCAACGATTTAGCAACGATTTTTTAAAAAAAAATTTAAAAAAATAAAAATAAAATAAAATTATTATAATTAAAATTTAAAATTCAAATTACATTTTAAAAAAACTAAACTAGGGATCAAAATCATTAATACCGACATTCCGTCCCAGTTCTTGAGCTGCGGCTTCAGCCTCGTCTGGAGCAACCTCCGGTTCCGGATCGACCCCTAATCCGCGTTCCCGCATCGCATTAGCCAGGTTTGGACTATCCATCGCAATTATGGAGAATAGATCCGTCATTGTCTTGAAGCGGGCGTTTGTATCTTGGAGTTCCTGTCGCAAACGAGCATTCTCCGCAGCTTGATCCCGCTGAGAAACATGAGGTTGCGATGAAGAAGCTGCGGAACGGTCTCGATAGAACCGACTCCGAAAGTGCGGTTCTTCTTTTTCGGAGCGACCTACGTAGAATTAATATTATATATCCGTTAGTAAATATAATATAATTTAAAAAATATAAATTAAATTATTTACCTCGTAGTAGATTTGGTCGCATTCCGCGACCGAAAGTCGTCCCGAGGAGTTCACCGAGCTCCCTTCTTCGTGGACGACCGACTTACCCGCTCGGCGAGTCTAGCCTCATAGTCATTCACAATCTTTTCAGATCGTGAACCGACATATGACCCATCTTTGCGCTTCGGGTTTTCTTCAATATCTCCACAATAGGGGGAAGTTCACCCTCTTCCTCGGCCTATATTTGATATTTATATTAAATATTTATTTATTTGAAAAATAATTAAAGAAAGTGTTAAAAAATTAAATTTACCATTTGAATACGACGACCGGCGTATGAACTCGGTCCCGAAGTGTGGACGTACGGACCCTTCTCGTCGACAGGAGTGAGGCGGGACTTGGAATAGTTTTGCGCGACGGCGAGAGAATGCGGTTCCGTCCAGTAGTCGATCAGCCCTTTCCACACCGCCGGGTCCATCGACTCCGGCTTTCCACCATCTCCTTTTAGTTTCCAGTCTTTCTTCCAACCGGAAACAATGCCGTAAGGCGGTGCATCGCCTTCTCGTTGAACCCCTTACGGACTTTCACCGTATCGCCTCGGCCCAATGCCATTTTTGCTATTAATTAAAACTAAGTTATAGTTTAACTTTTTAAATTAGAAATTTTAAATTAAAATTTTCAAATTAAAAATTTTAATTTATATTTAAATATAAATTATTTTAATTAAAATTTAAAATTTAATTTAGTTTACCGCGAAAGATTCGAACCGTATGTCTTGTATGTATCCCGGCGTTTGGGACCAGTTCACGTGCGGCTCGACGAAGTAAGACTTCATTGTGTCCGCGACACTCCGACTCACTTTGTTATCGCAAAACCTAACAAAGTACAATTTTTTATTAATATTTAATATTTAATAATTTTTTTATTATTTTTTAATATTTTTAATATAATATAAAAAAATTACCAAAATGTGTGTCGCGGCCGGTCTGGATCTATCAACGACAAACGGTCGTGGCCTTCTTGCCGTAGGAGATCCAAGATCCGCATCATGTGGGGTCCTTGATGCGGAGGCGGTGGTAAATCCGCCGGCATATCTCCAACCGGTGGAATGTTGGAAGCAACATCTAACCCCACCTCGGGGACCTCATGGATGTCGGGTTGGGTTGGTTCTGAAGGTTGTCGGATCGGATTAGAATCAGATCCGCTACCAGAACGATTACGGATGAAATTAAAATAATGGTTTTGACGAGGAGGCATTTTTGTAAAAAGGTTTAGTGTTTTGAAAAGAAATTGTGATGTTTTTATAGAGAGATTGTAGAGAGATAAAATGTAGAGAGATGGGTGTGTGAAAAAAATGAAAGAATTTGGCCATATTTATAGATTTTGTGATCGTTGCTAAATCGTTGCTAATTAGCAACGATTTAGCAACGAATAGTTTTTGTAATCTTTTCGTTTTCCCACCGGAGGGAAAACGAAAATTTAGCGACGATTTAGCAACGAATCGTTGCTAAATCGTCGCTATTTTTTGTTTAGCCACGAATTAGCAACGATTCCAACATTTCGTTGCTAATTCGTTACTAAACCCTAACATGTATTACGTCAAGTACAAGACCTATGACGGATACAGTGTACGTGTCCGATCAAGTATTTAGCAACGATTTAGCAACGAATCGTTGCTAAATCGTTGCTAAATAATTGATCGGACACATAAGCTACATTCTATGTATCAGAAGTACGAGGTTAAATGTCAAAAACATTAGCAACGATTCGTTGTAATCGTTGCTAAATCGTTGCTATTTAATATTTAGCAACGATTTAGCAACGAATCGTTGCTAAATCGTTGCTAAACTCAAACCCTATTTTTAGGGTTTCAACCCCTAAAACGGTTTGTTATACTATAATACATACTTCATATGTAATTATAGATTATAAGATTGAGAACAACACTTCAAAATATGATATTTACTAAAAAACTGAAAATTTTATGTATTATAAACTTTATGTTAGTAAAACCTATAAGTTAACGGTAAGTTAATACACGTTAAGTATAATATTGTAATCGATTTTTTTTTTTGATTTATACAATTGTTTTCACCTTTGTTTACACTTTTTAAGTTAACACTAATTCTTAAAAACCTTTATTTTGGGGTGGTTTTAGGGTTTAAAGATTTGTATAGTGCAAAAATTAGCTACGATTTAGCAACGATTCGTCGCTAAATCGTCGCTAAATAGCAACGAATTAGCGACGAATCGTTGCTAAATCGTTGCTAATTATCAAATTGCAACGATTTAGCAATGATATGTAAAACATATTAGTCCAACAAATTTAAACCCTTAAAAGTACTAATCGTTGATAAATCGTTGCTAAATCGTTGTTAAATTACTGATTAGACTAATATGTTACATTCTATGTATCAGAAGTACGAGGTTAAATGTCAGAAACATTAGCAACGATTTAGCAACGATTCGTTGTAATCGTTGCTAAATCGTTGCTATTTAATATTTAGCAACGATTTAGCAACGATTCGTTGCTAAATCGTTGTTAAACCCAAACCCTATTTTTAGGGTTTCAACCCCTAAAACAGTTTGCTATGCTATAATACATACTTCATATGTAATTATAGATTATAAGATTGAGAATAACACTTCAAATTATGATATTTACTAAAAACTGAAAATATTCGTATTATAAACTTTATGTTAGTAAAACATATAAGTTAACGGTAAGTTAATACACGTTAAGTATAATATTGTAATCAATTTTTTTTTATTGATTTATACAATTGTTTTCACCTTTGTTTACACTTCTTAAGTTAACACTAATTCTTAAAAACCTTTATTTTGGGGTGGTTTTAGGGTTTAAAGATTTGTATATTGCAAAAATTAGCAACGATTTAGCAACGATTCGTCGCTAAATCGTCGCTAAATAGCAACGAATTAGCGACGAATCGTTGCTAAATCGTTGCTAAATATCAAATAGCAACGATTTAGCAACGACAATTTAAACCCCTAAAATTACTAAACTTATGAATTCGTTGCTAAATCGTGGCAAACTTTGCAAATTCGTTGCAAATTCGTTGCAAATTCGTTGATAATTTGCAAAAAAAATTAAAAAAAAAATTAAAATTGCAAATACAAGTTACAAATTTATTCATTATTGTCGGAATCAAATGATTCGATATCGCTAACTTCATCGAATTCTTCATTTTCTTCTGTGGATCCTTCGTTTTCATCATCCACAATATCTTCAGCTACTTGATTATCAGGATCAACAAGAAATACATCTTCGGTCGATTGATTTGTTTGTATAATTGTCCCACCAACGACATCTTGTTGCATAGGAACTTCATCGTTACCCATAATTAAACCTCTCGGAACCACTCGAATTATTGCACTCCACGATATACCACTAGTTTTAACGCGAGGATACGGAATGAATGTAACTTGCTCAGCTCTGCGATCCGAGGATAAATGGTTCGAACTTCCGATATCGTCGTGATTGGTTGACGTCGATGACACCAAATTTGTTGTAACGTACACCACGACCTAACGTTGGATCAAACCAATCACATTTAAAAAGTGTTGTTCTTAAATTGACTAATCCCGGGTATTGGACTTCGATAATATCCGTGAGAACCCCATAAAAAACCGAATCGCCCTCAACAATGACACCATAATTTGCGGTTGCTCGATGTTGACCATGACTTACTGTGTGGAAGACGTAACCACGAGTAAAATACATAGGCGAAGTTGTGATCTTTCCAAGCGGTCCTTGTATTAACTCGCGAAACCAAACCGGATATGTGGTGTCACCATATTCAACTTGCGTTTTTAACCAACCCGCAAAATCGCGTTCTTTATAAGCAGTAAGTTCGTCTTTCGAAATTCCAGGATAGACTTCCTCCACTTGTTCCTCAAACATTCTAATTGAAATAAACCCCCTCGTTAGGAAAAATATTATAGCTTATATATAAAAACATATAATATATTACCTTTCGAAAGGTCGTGCGTAATCACAATTAAGGAGGATGTAAGTATGTGCACTTTGTCGATGTTGATCACTTTCCCACCAAACTTCTTTTATTTTTCCGCTAGCTCTTCCAATTGGGGAGAATATATCAGGTACCCCATCTGCATATACTGCGCCAACGCCGCCGTCATCGTATCGTCGTGTTTTTGTTCTACGTGTTCGTACATTGGAACCGAAATAGTATGATGCGAAATGAGAAGTCTCTTCCGTTAAAGATCCAGCAACGATAGATCCTTCAACCCTTGCTAGGTTTTTCGCCTTACCTTTCAAATGTCCCATAAATCGTTCAAAGGGATACATCCACCGAAACTGCACAGGCCCTCCTAGTTATGCCTCGTGAGGAAGATGTATTGGAAGGTGTTCCATTACATCGAAAAAAGATGGAGGAAAAATCTTTTCCAAGTTGCACAACAAGATAGGGATATTTTCACGCAACTGTTCAATGACATCTTCTGAAAGTGTACGAGTACATAAATCTCGGAAAAACGCACTAATACCTGAAATTTTTTAAAATTCATGACTATATATTGTAATTAAAGTAATTAAAAAGATAATTAATTAATTATTAATTAGTACCTGCAATTGCTAAGTGTGCGGGTTCGTGTAAAAGCTCGTCGAAGGCAAAAGGTAATAGTCTCTCGCATAAATACATGACAATCATGACTTTTCATACCTGAAAACTTTTGTCCTTTCTCAACACATGCGGATAGCTTTGAAACATATCCGTCGGGGAATTTGACATCCGACGCTACCCAATTAAATAAAGCGTTTTTCGCTTCAAAGTTTCAATCAGAGATCGAGACCGGAGCCTTACCATCGTTCGTAATATGCAACTCACTTCTAAAACATATTTCGGCAAATCCAATCTTGTCTTCAAATTGTCTTTCGTTCTCCCCCGCACATTCAACAATGTGTACATGATGTTATCAAAGAAATTTTTCTCAATGTGCATAACATCAAGGTTATGTCTCAACAAATGATCTTTCCAAGTAAGGGAGTTCCCAAAAGATGCTTTTCTTGTGCCAGTTATGGGTTTCCCGTATCCGTCGGTAAATTCGAAACATGCCAATTTCCACCCCGTCTACATGTTTCTTGCGCCCCGTAATAATCCAACTCGTTTAGTAACTCCGTCCCCGCCGGATATAGTAGGGGTGGTTGTTTAACGACTTTGTTCTTCTTGAACAACCTTCGTTCTTCCGTACGGATGATTAATTGGAAGAAATCGTCGGTGACAATCAAACCAACTTGTTTTCCTTCCGTGTGGGAGTTGAAACGCATCGACCGATGACGACAATAAGGGCAAGACAATCGTCCATGCGTTGTCCAACCGGATAACATGCCATAAGCAGGAAAGTAACTAATAGTCCACATAAGCACTGCACGCATCATAAAATTTCTTTTGCACGATATATCGTACGTACGAACCCCATTGCACCATAACACTTTTAGCTCATGGATTAAAGGTTGCAGAAAAACATCTAGAGCTCTCTTTGGATGTTTCGGACTAGGAACTAATATACTTAAGAAGAGGAATTCTCTTTGCATGCACATATATGGAGGAAGATTATAAGGGGTTACGATAACTGGCCACAAGGAGTATTGTCTACCAGACATACCAAATGGACTAAATCCGTAAGTGCATAAACCAAGATATACATTACGAATCTCTCTAGAGAAGTCAGAGTATACCATGTTAAAGTGCTTCCAAGCCTTTGCATCTGACGGATGAGTTACTTCCCCATCTACGACTGAGTGCTCTGAATGCCATCTCATTGAATCGGATGTCCTTTCCGATTGATACAATCTCTTGAGCCTGTCCGTAATGGGTAAGTACCACATCCGTTGATATGGGACCTTACTCCCTTTTCCATGGACCTTATATCTCGACTAACGACAAAAACGACATTCCTGCAACTTATCATCATCTTTCCAATAAATCATACAATTGTTAACACAAACATCAATCATTTCTCAAGGCAATCCAAGACTAGAAACCAACTTTTGTATTTCATAATATCAATCAGCAGCTACATTATCCTCAGGCAAATACTCTTTTAGTAATTCCGCCCAGGAGTCCATGCAAAATTCACTCAAATTATGATCCGATTTGATATTCATCATTCTAGATGCTAATGATAGTTTTGACAATCCATCTTTACATCCATCGTAAATTGGTTTATTCGCAGCGTCTAACATATCATAAAAACGTTTAGCATCTTGGTTAGGTTATTCAACAACATTTTCAGATAAATACTCCCTCGTATCATGAAATGCATCAGCAACCATGTCATGATATCTATTATCATCTACATGCACATTAGACCCACCATGATGATCATAGCTACTATCAAAATGATGCGGTAAATTAGCTGGTTCGTTAGTTTCGGGAACATGAAACGAACTACTTTCTCCAAATTCGGTGTTATTATAATTATACCCTTCCCCATGTTGAAACCAAACAAAATATTGTGGCATAAAACCCCTATTAAAAAGATGTTTCCATACGGTATCAACATGAATGTATTTAGTGTTCACACACTTCTTACATGGACAATACATTTTACCACTTTCTTGAGTAGTCGCATGTTTCCAGCTTGATACATGAATGTTTGAAGTCCCTCCGTGAACTCTGTTGTCACTATCCCCGATCGATCTTTGTGTCTATACATCCAAGATCGTAACTCGTATACGTTATTACCGTGAGACATTTTGAGTATATATGTTATGAAAGTTTTTGTATAAGTGTTTAGAATATATATAAGAGAGAATGTTTTGATATTGTGTTGTGATTTTGATTTGGTCGAATGAGTTTATATAGGGACATTGTAAATTTTAGCAAGGAATTAGCAAGGAAATTTAGCAACGATTTAGCAACAAAATATTTTTACCAAAGAATTACCAACGATTTTGAGAGGAAATTGCAACGAATAATTCGTCGCCAAATACCGGTGGAGCTCAATGAAAACGTGCTCACCAACCTAGCAATATTCCTTGCAAATTCGTCGCTATTTAACAAGGAAATATCTTCGTCGCTAAATCGTCGCTAAATAGCGACGATTTAGCGACGATATAGGAATTCCTCCTTAAATCGTTGCTATTTGGCGACGAATTAGCGACGGAATTTAGTGTCGTCTCTAATTCCTCGCTAATTCCTCACAAATCCGTTGCTAAATAAATTCCTCGCTAATTCCTTGCTAAAATTCGTTGCTATTTGCCCAGTTTCTTGTAGTTTTATACAAGTTTTACGAACTTATGAAACATCTGACAATGTGTTTCAAGGACATTTTACCAAGTTTCATGCAACATGAGTGCTTATAAGTGTCTCAATGAGCTTTGTACAAATTTGACGAACTTATGAAAGTTCTAACAACGCGTTTCTAGGACTCTAAACCAAGTTTCATGCAACATGCGTGCTTATAAGTTCCTCAACGAGCTTTGTATAAGTTTCAAGAACTTATGAAACATCTAACAATGCGTTTCTAGGACTTTAAACCAAGGTTCATGCAACATGAGTGCTTTTAAGTTCCTCAATGAGTTTTGTACAAGTTTGACGAACTTATGAAACATTTAACAACGCGTTTATAGGACTCTAAACCAAGTTTCATGCAACATGAGTACTTATAAGTGTCTCAATGAGCTTTGTACAAGTCTGACGAACATATGAAACCTATAACAACGCGTTTCTAGAACTCTAAACCAAGTTTCATGCAACATCAGTGCATCTAAGTTCCTCAATGAGCTGTGTATAAGTTTGACGAACTTATGAAACATCTAACAACGCATTTCTAAGCTTTGTTAAAGGTTAACAAACTTATGTAAAATCTAAAAACATGGTTTCTAGGAATCGAAACCAAGTTTCAAGAAACATGAGTGCTTATAAGTGTCTCAATGAGCTTTGTACCAGTTTGACGAACTTATGAAACATCTAACAACGCGTTTCTAGGACTCTAAACCAAGTTTCATGTAACATGTGTGCTTATAAGTGTCTCAATGAGTTTTGTACAAGTTTCACAAACTTATGAAACATCTAACAACGCGTTTTTAGGACTCTAAACAAAGTTTCATGCAACATGAGTGCTTATAAGTTCCTCAATGAGCTTTTGTAATGTTTGATGACATTATAAAACATCTAACAACGTTGTTTCTAGGACTTTAAACCAAGCTTCGTGCAAGGTGAGTGCTTATAAGTGTCTCAATGAGCTTTGTAGAAGTTTGATGAACTTATGAAACATCTAACAACACGTTTCTAGGAGTCTAAAGCAAGTTTCATGCAACACGAGTAATTATAAGTGTCTCAATGAGCTTTGTATAAGTTTGATGAACTTATGAAACCTCTAACAACGCATTTCGATGACTCTAAAATAAGTTTCATGCAACATGAGTGCTTATAAGTTCCTCCATGAGCTTTGTACAAGTTTCACGAACTTATGAAACATCTAACAACGCGTTTCTAGGACTCTAAACCAAGTTTCATGCAATATGTGTGCTTATAAGTCTCTCAATTATCTTTGTACAAGTTTCACGAACTTATGAAACATCATGTTTTATGCAACATGAGTGCTTATAAGTTCCTCAATGAGCTTTGTTAAAGTTTGAAGAACTTATGAAACATCTAACAACGTGGTTTCTACGACTTTAAACCAAGTTTCATGCAACATGTGTTACATTTTGGTGAGATTTGGAAGTATTTTAAGAGATTGTGTTCTTGAGTTCTATGAAGAACATCAAGAACAAGAGAGAGAGAGTAGAGAGAGAGAGAGTTTAATCGGTTCAAGTTTCATAAGTGTGATAAAGTTATGTTTACAAAGAGGATAATTATATAATTGCCTAGAATGGTATCAAAAGAATATGCCAAATCCATCCACATCCCTTGGTCTCCGCGCATTAATGGCATGGTTAGCCGCGCCCTTAGGAGAACCCGTGAGGGTACGGACGGCGTGGAATCCACTCTCCTTATGCGCACATGTGACTGTACGGACGGCGTGGACTTCCTCAAGCTAGGGCATTCACCTTGATGACGAAGTTAGGTAGGGCAATGCCTTAGTCTCTTCAATAACATGAGTGTTTATAAGTGTCTCAATGAGCTTTGTAGAAGTTTGATGAACTTATGAAACATCTAACAACGCGTTTCTAGGACTCTAAACAAAGTTTCATGCAACATGCGTGCTTATAAGTTCCTCAACGAACTTTGTATAAGTTTCACGAACTTATGAAACATCTAACAACGCGTTTCTAGGACTTTAAACCAAGGTTCATGCAACATGATTGCTTTTAAGTTCCTCAATGAGTTTTGTACAAGTTTGACGAACTTATGAAACATCTAACAACGCGTTTATAGGACTCTAAACCAAGTTTCATGCAACATGAGTACTTATAAGTGTCTCATTGAGCTTTGTACAAGTCTGACGAACTTATGAAACCTATAACAACGCGTTTTTTCTAGAACTCTAAACCAAGTTTCATGCAACATGAGTGCTTCTAAGTTCCTCAATGAGCTGTGTATAAGTTTCACAAACTTATGAAACATCTAACAACATGGTTTCTAGGAATCGAAACCAAGTTTCATGCAACATGAGTGCTTCTAAGTTCCTCAATGAGCTGTGTATAAGTTTCACGAACTTATGAAACATCTAACAACCTGGTTTCTAGGACTCTAAACCAAGTTTCATGCAACATGAGTGCTTATAAGTGTCTCAATTAGTTTAGTACAAGTTTCACAAACTTATGAAACATCTAACAACTCGTTTTTAGGACTCTAAACAAAGTTTCATGCAACATGAGTGTTTATAAGTTCCTCAATGAGCTTTGGTAATGTTTGACGACATTATGAAACATCTAACAACGTTGTTTCTAGGACTTTAAACCAAGCTTCATGCAAGATGAGTGCTTATAAGTGTCTCAATGAGCTTTGTAGAAGTTTGATGAACTTATGAAACATCTAACAACGCGTTTCTAGGAGTCTAAACCAAGTTTCATGCAACACGAGTAATTATAAGTGTCTCAATGAGCTTTGTACAAGTTTGATGAACTTATAAAACCTCTAACAACGAATTTCTAGGACTCTAAAATAAGTGCTTATAAGTTCTTCAATGAGCTTTGTACAAGTTTCACGAACTTATGAAACATCTAATAGCGCGTTTCTAGGACTCTAAACCAAGTTTCATGCAATATGTGTGCTTATAAGTCTCTCAATGAACTTTGTACATATTTCACGAATTTATGAAACATCTAACAACGTGGTGTCTAGGACTCTAAACCAAGTTTCATGCAACATGAGTGCTTATAAGTATCTCAATTATCTTTGTACAAGTTTCACGAACTTATGAAACATTAAACAACGAAGTTTTAGGACTCTAAACAATGTTTTATGCAACATGAGTGCTTATAAGTTCCTCAATGAGCTTTGTTAAAGTTTGAAGAACTTATGAAACATCTAACAACGTGGTTTCTACGACTTTAAACCAAGCTTCATGCAACAAGTGTTACATTTTGGTGAGATTAGGATGTATTTTAAGAGATTGTGTTCTTGAGTTCTATGAAGAACATCAAGAACAAGAGAGATTTCAAAGAGGATAATTATATAATGGCCTAGAATGGTATCAAAAGAATATGCCAAATCCATCCACATCCCTTGGTCTCCGCGCATTAATGGCATGGTTAGCCGCGCCCTTAGGAGAACCCGTGAGTTTACGGACGGCGTGGACTCCACTCTCCTTATGCGCACATGTGACTGTACGGACGGCGTGGACTTCCTCAAGCTAGGGCATTCACCTTGATGACGAAGTTAGGTAGGGCAATGCCTTAGTCTCTTCAATAACATGAGTGCTTATAAGTGTCTCAATGAGCTTTGTAGAAGTTTGACGAACTTATGAAACATCTAACAACGCGTTTCTAGGACTCTAAACAAAGTTTCATGCTACATGCGAGCTTATAAGTTCCTCAACGAGCTTTGTATAAGTTTCACGAACTTATGAAACATCTAACAACGCGTTTCTAAGAATTTAAACCAAGGTTCATGCAACATGAGTGCTTTTAAGTTCCTCAATGAGTTTTGTACAAGTTTGACGAACTTATGAAACATCTAACAACGCGTTTATAGGACTCTAAACCAAGTTTCATGCAACATGAGTACTTATAAGTGTCTCAATGAGCTTTGTACAAGTCTGACGAACTTATGAAACCTATAACAACGCGTTTCTATAACTCTAAAACAAGTTTCATGCAACATGAGTGCTTCTAAGTTCCTCAATGAGCTGTGTATAAGTTTCGAGAACTTATGAAACATCTAACAACGCATTTCTAAGCTTTGTTAAAGGTTAACAAACTTATGTAAAATCTAACAACATGGTTTCTAGGAATCGAAACCAAGTTTCAAGAAACAAGAGTGCTTATAAGTGTCTCAATGAGCTTTGTACTAGTTTGACGAACTTATGAAACATCTAACAACGCGTTTCTTGGACTATAAACCAATTTTCATGCAACATTTGTGCTTATAAGTGTCTCAATGAACTTTGTACAGGTTTCACGAACTTATGAAACGTCTAACAACCTGGTTTCTAGGTCTCTAAACCAAGTTTCATGCAACATGAGGGCTTATAAGTGTCTCAATGAGTTTTCTACAAGTTTCACAAACTTATGAAACATCTAACAACGCGTTTTTAGGACTCAAACAAAGTTTCATGCAACATGAGTGCTTATAAGCTCCTCAATGAACTTTGGTAATGTTTGACGACATTATGAAACATCTAACAACATTGTTTCTAGGACTTTAAACCAAGCTTCATGCAAGATGAGTGTTTATAAGTGTCTCAATGAGCTTTGTAGAAGTTTGATGAACTTATGAAACATCTAACAACGCGTTTCTAGGAGTCTAAACCAAGTTTCATGCAACACGAGTAATTATAAGTGTCTCAATGAACTTTGTACAAGTTTGATGAACTTATGAAACCTCTAACAACGCATTTCTAGGACTCTAAAATAAGTTTCATGCAACATGAGTGCTTATAAGTTCCTCAATGAGCTTTGTACAATTTTCACGAACTTATGAAACATCTAACAACGCGTTTCTAGGACTATAAACCAAGTTTCATGCAATATGAGTGATTATAAGTGTCCCAGTGAGCTTTGTACAAGTTTCACGAACTTATGAAACATCTAACAACACATTTCTAAAACTTTAAACTAAGTTTCATTCAACATGAGTGCTTATAAGTTCCTCAATGAGCTTTGTTAAAGGTTAACGAACTTATGAAACATCTAACAATGTGGTTTCTAGGAATCGAAACATGAGTGCTTATAAATGTTTCAATGAGCTTTTTACAAGTTTCACGAACTTATGAAACATCTAACAACGCGTTATTAGGACTCTAAACAAAGTTTCTTGCAACATGAGTGCTTATAAGTGTCCCAATGAGCTTTGAACAAGTTTCACGAACTTATGTAACATCTAACATCGCGTTTTTAGAACTCTAAACAAACTTTCTTGCAACATGAGTGCTTATAAGTTCCTCAATTAGCTTTGTTAAAGTTTGATGAAATTATGAAACATCTAACAACGTGGTTTCTAGGACTTTAAACCAAGCTTCATGCAACATGAGTGCTTATAAGTGTCTCAATGAGCTTTGTAGAAGTTTGATGAACTTATGAAACATCTAACAACGCGTTTCTAGGAGTTTAAACTAAGTTTCATGGAACATGAGTTCTTATAAGTGTTTCAATGATCTTTTTACAAGTTTTACGAACTTATGAAACATCTAACAACGCGTTTCTAGGACTCTAAACCAATTTTCATGCAACATGAGTGCTTATAAGTTTCTCTATGACCTTTGTACAAGCTTGACGAACTTATGAAACATCTAACAACGCGTTTCAAGAACTCTAAACCAGGTTTCATGCAACATGAGTTCTTATAAGTGTTTCAATGAGCTTTGTACAAGTTTGACGATCTTATGAAACCTCTAACAACGCGTTTCTAGGACTCTAAAATAAGTTTCATGAAACACGAGTACTTATAAGTGTCTCAATGAGCTTTGTACAAGTTTGATGAACTTGTGAAACCTCTAACAACGCGTTTCTAGGACTCTAAAATAAGTTTCATGCAAGATGAGTGCTTATAAATTCTTCAATGAGCTTTGTACAAGTTTCACGAACTTATGAAACATCTAATAGCGCGTTTCTAGGACTATACACCAAGTTTCATGCAATATGAGTGATTATAAGTGTCTCAATGAGCTTTGTACAAGTTTCACGAACTTATGAAACATCTAACAACGCATTTCTAAAACTCTAAACCAAGTTTCATGCAACATGAGTGCTTATAAGTTCTTCAATGAGCTTTGTTAAAGGTTAACGAACTTATGAAACATCTAACAACGTGGTTTCTAGGAATCAAAACCACGTTTCATGAAACATGAGGGCTTATAAAGGTTTCAATGAGCTTTGTACAAAGTTTCTTATGAAACATCTAACAACGCGTTATTAGGACTCTAAACAAAGTTTCTTGCAACATGAGTGCTTATAAGTGTCTTAATGAGCTTTGTAAAAGTTTCACAAAGTTATGAAACATCTAACAACGCGTTTTTAGGACTCTAAACAAAGTTTCATGCAACATGAGTGCTTATAAGTTCCTCAATTAGCTTTGTTAAAGTTTGACGAAATTATGAAACATCTAACAACGTGGTTTCTAGGACTTTAAACCAAGCTTCATGCAACATGAGTGCTTATAAGTGTCTCAATAAGCTTTGTACAAGTTTGATGAACTTATGAAACATCTAACAACGCGTTTCTAGGACTCTAAACCAAGTTTAATGCAACATGAGTACTTATAAGTGTCTCAGTGAGCTTTGTACAAGTTTGACGAACTTATGAAACCTCTAACAACGCGTTTCTAGGACTATAAACCAAGTTTCATGCAACATGAGTGCTTATAAGTTCCTCAATGAGCTTTGTACAAGTTTCACGAACTTATGAAACATCTAACAGCGCGTTTCTAGGACTATAAACCAAGTTTCATGCAACATGAGTGATTATAAGTGTCTCAATGAGCTTTGTACAAGTTTCACGAACTTATGAAACATATATCTAACAACGCATTTCTAAAACTCTAAACAAAGTTTCATGCAACATAAGTGCTTTGTTAAAGGTTAACAAACTTATGTAACATCTAACAACGTGGTTTCTAGGAATCGAAACCAAGTTTCAAGAAACATGAGTGCTTATAAGTGCCTCAATGAGCTTTATACAAGTTTGACGAACTTATAAAACATCTAACAACGCGTTTCTAGGACTCTAAACCAAGTTTTATGCAACATGAGTACTTATAAGTGTCTCAATGAGCGTTGTCCAAGTTTTAGGAACTTATGAAATATCTAACAACGCGTTTCCAGGACTTTAAACCAAGTTTCATGCAATATGAGTGCTTATAAATGTCCCAATGAGCTTTGTACAAGTTTGAAGACATTATGAAACAACTAAGTTTCATGCAACATGAGTGTTTATAAATGTCTCAATGCGCTTTATACAAGTTTTACGAACTTATGAAACATCTAACAACGCGTTTCTAGGAAATTAAACCAAGTTTCATGCAACATGAGTGCTTATAAGTGTCTCAATGAGCTTTGTTCAAGTTTGACGAACTTATGAAACATCTAACATCGTGTTTCTAGGACTCTAAACCAAATTTCATGCAACATGCGTGCTTATAAGTCCTCAATGAGCTTTATATAAGTTTCACGAACTTATGAAACATCTAACAACGCGTTTCTAGAACTCTAAACCAAGTTTCATGCAACATGAGTGCTTCTAAGTTCCTCAATGAGTTGTGTACAAGTTTGACGAACTTATGAAACATCTAACAACGTGTTTCTAGGACTATAAACCAAGTTTCATGCAATATGCGTGCTTATAAGTCTCTCAATGAACTTTGTACATGTTTCACGAACTTATGAAACATCTAACAACGTGGTTTCTAGGACTCTAAACCAAGTTTCATGCAACATGAGTGCTTATAAGTATCTCAATTATCTTTGTACAAGTTTCACGAACTTATGAAACATCAAACAACAAAGTTTTAGGACTCTAAACAATGTTTTATGCAACATGAGTGCTTATAAGTTCCTCAATGAGCTTTGTTAAAGTTTGAAGAACTTATGAAACATCTAACAACGTGGTTTCTACGACTTGAAACCAAGCTTCATGCAACATGTGTTACATTTTGGTGAGATTAGGAAGTATTTTAAGAGATTGTGTTCTTGAGTTCTATGAAGAACATCAAGAACAAGAGAGAGAGTAGAGAGAGAGAGAGAGAGAGTTTAATCGGTTCAAGTTTCATAAGTGTGATAAAGTTATGTTTACAAAGAGGATAATTATATAATGGCCTATAATGGTATCAAAAGAATATGCCAAATCCATCCACATCCCTTGGTCTCCGCGCATTAATGGCATGGTTAGCCGCGCCCTTAGGAGAACCCGTGAGTGTACGGACGGCGTGGACTCCACTCTCCTTATGCGAACATGTGACTGTACGGACGGCGTGGACTTCCTCAATCTAGGGCATTCACCTTGATGACAAAGTTAGGTAGGGCAATGCCTTAGTCTCTTCAATAACATGAGTGCTTATAAGTGTCTCAATGAGCTTTGTAGAAGTTTGATGAACTTATGAAACATCTAACAACGCGTTTCTAGGACTCTAAACCAAGTTTCATGGAACATGAGTGCTTATAAGTGTCTCAATGAGCTTTGTACAAGTTTGACGAACTTATGAAACATCTAACAACCCGTTTCTAGGACTCTAAACCAAGTTTTATGCAACATGAGTGCTTATAAGTTCTTTAATTAGCCTTTTACAAGTTTCACGAACTTATGAAACATCTAACAACGCGTTTCAAGGACTCTAAACCAATTTTTATGCAACATGAGTGCTTCTAAGTTCCTCAAGTAGTTGTGTACAAGTTTGACGAACTTATGAAATATCTAACAACGATTTTCTAGGACTCTAAACCAAGTTTCATGCAACATGAGTACTTATAAGTGTCTCAATGAGTTTTGTACAAGTTTGACGAACTTAGGAAACATCTAACAACACGTTTCTAGGATTCTAAACCAAGTTTCATGCAACATGTGTGCTTATAAGTGTCTCAATGAGCTTTGTACAAGTTTCACGAACTTATCAAGCATCTAACAACGTTGTTTCTAGGACCCTAAACCAAGTTTCATGCAACATGAGTGCTTATACGTGTCTCAAAGAGATTTGTACAAATTTCACAAACTTATGAAACATCTAAAAATGAGTTTTTAGAACACTAAACAAAGTTTAATGCAACATGAGTGCTTATAAGTTCCTCAATGAGCTTTGTTAAAGTTGGATGAACTTTAACAAACATCTAAGAACGTGGTTTCTAGGACTTTAAACCAAGCTTCATGCAACATGAGTGCTTATAAGTGTCTCGATGAGCTTTGTAGAAGTTTGATGAACTTATGAAACATCTAACAACGCGTTTCAAGAACTCCAAACCAAGTTTCATACAACATGAGTGCTTATAAGTGTCTCAAAGAGCTTTGTACAAGTTTCACAAACTTATGAAACATCTAACAATGAGTTTTTAGGACTCTAAACAAAGTTTAATGCAACATGAGTGCTTATAAGTTCCTCAATGAGGTTTGTTAAAGTTGGATGAACTTATGAAACATCTAAGAACGTGGTTTCTAGGACTTTAAACCAAGCTTCATGCAACATGAGTGCTTATAAGTGTCTCAATGAGCTTTGTAGAAGTTTGATGAACTTCTGAAACATCTAACAACGCGTTTCAAGAACTCTAAGCCAAGTTTCATGCAACATGAGTGCTTATAAGTTCCTCAATGAGCTTTGTTAAAGTTTGACGAACTTATGAAACATTTAACAACGTGGTTTCTAGGACTTTAAACCAAGCTTCATGCAACATGAGTGCTTATAAGGGTCTCAATGAGCTTTTTAGAAGTTTGACGAACTTATGAAGCATCTAACAACGCGTTTCTAGGATTCTAAACCAAGTTTCATGGGAGATGAGTGTTTATAAGTGTCTCAATGAGATTTGTACAAGTTTAACGAACTTATGAAACATCTAACAACGCGTTTCTAGGACTCTAAACCAAGTTTCATGCAACATGAATGCTTATAAGTGTTTCAATGAGTTTTGTACAAGTTTTGCGAACTTATGAAACATCTAACAAAGCGTTTCGAGAACTCTAAACTATGTTCCATGCAACATGAGTGCTTATAAGTTCTTTAATGAGCTTTGTATAAGTTTGACGAACTTATGAAACATCTAACAACGCCTTTCTAGGACTCTAAACAAAGTTTCAAGCAACATGTGTGCTTATAAGTGTCTCAATGATCTTTGTACAAGTTTCACGAAGTTATGAAACATCTAACAACGATTTTTTAGGACTCTAAACAAAGTTTCATGCAACATGAGTTCTTATAAGTTCCTCACTGAGTTTTGTTAGGTTTGACAAACTTATGAAACATCTAACAACGCGTTTCTAGGACTCTAAACCAAATTTCATGCAATATGAGTAATTATAAGTGTCTCAATTAGCTTTGTACAAGTTTCACGAACTTATGAAACATATAACAACGCGTTTCTAGGAATCCTAACCAAGTTTCATGCAACATGAGTGCTGATAAGTGTCTCAATGAGCTTTTTACAATTTTGACGAACTTATGAAACATCTAACAACGCGTTTCTAGGATTCTAAACCAAGTTTCATGCCACATGTGTGCTTATAAGTGTCTCAATGAGCTTTGTACAAGTTTTAAGAACTTATCAAGCATCTAACAACGTGGTTTTAGGACTCTAAACTAAGTTTCATGCAACATGAGTGCTTATAAGTGTCTCAAAGAGCTTTGCACAAGTTTCACGAACTTATGAAACACATAACAACGAGTTTTTAGGACTCTAAACAAAGTTTCATGCAACATGAGTGCTTATAAGTTCCTCAATGAGCTTTGTTAAAGTTTGTCGAACTTATGAAACATCAAACAACGCGATTTCTAGGACTTAAAACCAAGCTTCATGCAACATGAGTGCTTATAACTGTCTCAATGCGCTTTGTACAAGTTTGACGAATTTTTGAAACATATGTGTTTATAAGTGTTTCAATGAGCTTTGTACAAGTTTAACGAACTTATGAAACATTTAAGAACTCGTTTCAAGAACTCTAAACCAAGTTTCATTCAACATGAGTGCTTATAAGTTCCTCATTGAGCTTTGTTAATGTTTGAAGAATTTATGAAACATCTAACAACGTAGTTTCTAGGACTTTAAACCAAGCTTCATGCAACATGTGTGCCTATAAGGGTTTCAATGAATTTTGTAGAAGTTTGACGAACGTATGAGACATCTAACAACGCGTTTCTAGGACTCTAAACCAAGTTTCATGGAAAATTAGTGTTTATAAGTGTCTCAATGACTCTAAACCAAGTTTTATGGTCGGAAACCGACTTTGTTCGGAAAGTGGTCGGAAATTTCCGACGACAATTGTGGTCGGGAATTACCGACCACTTCCCGACCGAACTATGGTCGGAAATATTTCAGCCACATTCCGACGACATCTTTCCGACGGCTATTCCGACGAATTTCCGACCACATTTTCCGACGAATTTCCGACCATAATTTCCGACGATTTTCCGACGACATAATAAAATAATTAAAGAAAAATTAAATTAATTTTCCGACGGTATTCTGACGGAAATAAATAAATTTTTTTAAGAAACTTAAATTACATTTCCGACGGATTTTAGACGGAAATAAATAAATTTTTTAAAAAAAATAAATTCTATTTTCCGACGGATTTCTGACGGAAATGAATAAAATTTTTAAAAAAATAAATATATGTTTCCGACGGATTTCCGACGGAATTAAATTTTTAAATAAAAAATAATTTATTAAAAAAATATTAAATTTATTTAAAAAAACTAAAATTAAAAAAAAAATACAAAAAAGAGAAAAAAAACAAATAATGAAAATAAAAAATAAATTCATGTTCCCGAGCCCGATCCAGGTCCTGGATAATCTGGGAAACGGCTCATCAAATACGCATTCATCTTCTCGATTTCAGCGCTTGTTTCTTGGCGGATCTTATCAATTGCGTCATCTTTTTCTTTATTCGCATCTCAAAGCGCATCTTTGAGCTGAGAGATCTCGAGAAGAAGCGATGGATCGGTGGTTGGTACGTAAGGCAAAGATGTTTTTTGGGATTCAGGAATGGTCCCTAAACCGAAAGTTTTACCTCGATACAGAGGAGTCTCCTAGGATTGGAAATTTAAATTATTAATATAATTAGATTTTTTTTTAAAACTATTTAAATATTAAATATTACCTCGAGAACCAATCGTTTTATTTCCGAATTGGTTAGTGTGTTGGAACTGGATGATTCGTCTGAAGGTTGAGTTAAGTGGGTGACTTTCGTTTGCATCCGTTCGACGACGTTAGGAACCTTTGAATTCTGAATTTCGCCCGTCGTTTTGTTGTTGTGGGTGGTCTCCATAACCTTCAACCAATGAGGTTCGTGACCACCCTCTCGGACTCTCTATTTTAGAATTAAAATTTAAAAGTTAGTATGATTAATCATAATTATTATAATATGTATATATTTACTTGGTTTAAAATATACCATGCCATCCGAGATTTGTTCGAAAGTGTTTGCGCCGGCATTGTGAGTTGGAGGCGCCTTCTCAATGGACTCGTCCCCCCCTCTACGGTTTTTGGCGTTTCGCTTGGCTTTTTTATTGGCCGCTTCTGTCGCCCAATAGTAGGAAGTCGCACAAGCCTTGTCAAATTCTTCTTGAATTTGACTAGTGAGTTGTGGTTCCCAATTAAACTCTTGCTGGAAATTTAAAGTTTATAAATAAATTTCATAAGTTTTTATAATTTATTTACTAATTTTTTGAGTAAATAAAAAATTTATTTACTAACCGCAAAAGAACGAAACCAAATTTCCCGAAGTTCGGCCGGGAAATCTCGGTATTTTGGATACGGAGCGGGTAACATTCCGTGGATGCATTTGAGAATAGCCTTCGTGATTTTTCCCATATGTTTAAACCTTAAAATGTATTAAATAACTAATAATTAATATTTTTAAGTATTATTTTTTTGTAAATTAAAATGTATGGAAATATTTACCAAGTGGCTGGGGGAATGACTTCAAAGTTGGGATCGAGCCGCTTTAGATTCTCCCGTCCTCCCTGCTGGACTAGTTCTTTAATAGACATTCTCACCGATTGTGAGGTTTGGGTAAGGATTGACTAGATTCAATACCATCATTAGACCTAACAAATTAAAAACATATAAAAATAACAAATTAATATTTATTTAAGAAACATATATAAATAATATTTAAAAATATTGATTTATAAGAATATAATTACATTTTTTGGAGAGATTTTGGATAGATTTTCGTAAGTTTTTTTTTTGTAGAGAGAGTTGTTGTTTGAGTTGTGATTGAAATGAAAGGGGAAGGAGGTATATATACGAAATTTCGGTCGGGAATCGGTAGGAAACGAAAAATCGAAAACTTGACCACCAAACTGAAAAATTTGGCGAAAAAGAAACGGTCAAAATTCGTTGTGGTCGGAATGTGGTCGGAATTTCCGACCGATTTCCAACCACAATAATTAAATAAATTAAAATTTAATTGTCGTCGGAAATCGGTCGGAAATTCCGACCACATTCCGACCAAAATGTCTGATACGTGTCCGATAGTCGTCGGAATTCGGTAGCAATTTCCGACCGAATTCCGACCAACGTGAATATTGACCGTCTCTTTTTCGCCAAATTTAATTTAATTTTCGTCGGAATTCGGTGGGAATTTCCGACCGAATTCCGACGGAATATGCATGTCATATAATCCAAGTGTCATATAAACCGAATCGCTCACTTCGGTCGGAATTCGGTAGCAATTTCCGACCGATTTCCAATCGAATTTCATGAATTTTTTCCCTAAAAATGCTAAGTGTTGGAATAAATTAAGATCAGTTGGAATTCAGTCGGAAATTCCTACCGAATTCCGACCGATCTTAATTTATTCCAACACTTAGCATTTTTAGGAAATAATTTATGAAATTCGGCCGGAAATCGGTCATAAATTCCTACCGAATTCCGACCGATCTTAAGATTTAGTGTATATTTAGTGTTTCACATAAAACCGTATTTCATATAGGTTTAATGGAGTGTTTATATAAGATTTCTTAAACATAACAATATATAAGTATAATATGTTTCACGTTTTCAAATGTTTTTTATGAAAATACCAAAATTTTGAAAAAACATGTGGAAGTTACATAACTAAGTTGTAATGAAACATATATTTGTAAAAAATAAAACTATTTTGCAATTTATGATCATTTTAGACATTTGTAGAGTTTGTTTTATGTCTAAAATGTATTGTATAAAGGTATTTCATTGATTCGACACAAAAAACATCATTTTGAAATAAAACCCTAAGACGGTCGGAAATCGGTCGGAAATTTCCTACCGATTTCCGACCACAACCGAAGAAACGATCGGAAATCGGTCGGAATTTTCCGACCGATTTCCGACCGCATTTGGGGTTTCGATTTGGTACGAGGTAATCGAGTTTCGGCGGCTACCGACCGTTTTCCGACATTTTTTAAAAAAAAATAATAATAATTTTAAAGTTCTCGATTTGGTACGAGGTAATCGAGTTTCGGCGGCTACCGACCGTTTTCCGACCGCACTGTAAAAAATAAAAATAAAATTAAAATTATTTTTAAAGTATGTAAACTCCCTCTAAATTCATTTTAAAAATTTGAAAACGCTTTCAAAAAATGTAAAATATTTGAAAACTCTTTGAAAACTGTAAAATATTTGAAATTTTTTTTACAAAACTCTTTGAAAAGTCTTTTAAAACTCTTTGAAACTCTTTGAAAAAGTGTAAAATTTTTGAAAACCCGTTGAAAACTCTTTGAAAAGTCTTTGAAAACTCTTTGAAAAACTGTAAAAGAATTGAAAACTTTTTTCAAAACTCTTTGAAAAGTCTTTTAAAACCCTTTGAAAAGTCTTTTAAAACTCTTTGAAATGTCTTTTAAAACTCTTTGAAAACTCTTTGAAAACTCTTTGAAAAAGTGTAAAATATTTGAAAACTCGTTGAAAACTCTTTGTAAAATCTTTAAAAACTATTTCGAAACTCTTAATTTGAAAAGTTTTTGAAAAGTCTTTTAAAAATATTTTTAAAAAAATTGAACTTTTTTTCAAACGATTCATTTGGATTCGGTTGAGTCTTCAGTGCCAGAATCAGATCCCTCCTCAAATTCTCCAACCTCTTCTTCGGACTCTTCATGTACAACAATATCAACATCTTCTGTTAAATCTACAACCAAATCCACTTGTAATGAAACATCGCCTTCTCCTAAATGCCCAACTGTTGTCGCTTGCAAAAGAGGATCGACCTCTGAAGAACTACCATGAACTCTTCCCCTCGGGTTTATTTTTGTAACAACTATTCAAGGATCATGTCTGCTGTGTGGTCGCGGATAAGTCATGTATGATACTTGGTTGACCTGCGATCCAATAATGAACGGATAATACTTTTGTAACCTCCTCCGAGAATGTACTGTAGTAACACCAAACTCGTCTGTACGTACACCGTGTCCTGCAACGGGGCTATATCAATCACAATATAACGTAACACATCTTAGATCGAGCATCCCGCTATAATGCACTTCTAATATCTCACGTAATACTCCGTAGTAAACCAAATCTCCGGCTACCGCTGACACCCCATGGTTTGCCGTCGACCTTGAATTTCCCTCACGAAATATTTTAAAAGCGTATCCACGCGTGAATTACATCGGGTGTGAAACAACAATATATTGTGGACCGTTCACCACCTCTTCTAACCATGTTGGAATTAACTCTCCTTCGCGCTGTCTGTCGTATACATATAACTTTAACCATTGTGCAAATTCTCTTTCTTTGACTTCATATAATTCATCGTCGGTTGCTTCCGAATCTTCAAATCGTTTTTGTACCATGTAAATCTCCTCGTACGACACCAAATCTTCGCAGTTGGTCAAAACATACATGTGCACATTAGCATGCTCAACCTCGCTGAGTCTTCGACTTTTACCCTTTCCACTTAAACGTCCAACCTGTCTAAATAGTTCTGGTACATATACATGATAACAAGCATGCATTCCTCCATCATCATGTCGTTTTGGTTTTCCACTCTTTGTTTGGGTTTGTGGTGGAAAGTAGTACCCCGCTAAGTTAGACCTCTCTTCGTTAATGCTTTGGGAATAATTGAACCTTCAACCCTCGCTAAATTCTTCACTTTTTTTCTTCAAATGGTACATATAGCGCTCGGAAGGATACATCCACCGATATTGAACAGGACCACCAAGTTCTACTTCCTGAGGCAAGTGAATAGGCAAATGTTCCATAACGTCGAAGAAAGAAGGCGAAAATATCTTCTCTAGGTTGCACAATATCACAGGGATCTTCTCTTCAAGATTTCGACGGTAAGGAATCTCGCATAAATGTCTCTGAAAAAAGCTCTTATTCCTGCAATCGCTTCATGGACTTTTTGCGGAAGAAGCCCGTCGAATACAAATGGAAGAATACGTTACATAAAAACATGACAATCATGACTCTTCATCCCTGAAAACTTACCTTCTCCACGATCAACACAATTTCTAAGGTTAGAAGAGTAACCATCCGGAAACTTAACACCGTCCATTATCCAGCTAAAGAATTCATGTTTTGCTGAAGCGTTTAACCGAAAAGCAGGTTGGGGATATATATCTTCCTTGACTGGTGACATGAAGTTCCTTCCGAGAACAAATAGTCGGCAACTCTAATATGGATTTCAAGTTGTATTTCGTCCTCCCTTTCACGTTCATAATGGTGAACATGATGTTGTCAAAGAAGTTCTTCTCGATGTGCATAACATCTAGGTTGTGCCGAAGTAAATGATCCTTCCAATAAGGCAAATCCCAAAATATGCTCTTTTTGATCCACTTATGATGTTCACCATATCCATCCACAACTTGATGCCCGTTACCAGCACAATGTACTGTCTTCTCAGCTCCAAAATCTCTAAGTTAAGTTAGTATATGCTCACCGCTTACTTATTCGGGAGGTCCTTCATAGATTTTCTTCTTCTTCGTAAACAAAGTAGTGCACCGACGGTATGGATGATCGTTTGGTAAAAATCGTCGATGACAATCAAACCAACATGATTTACGTCCGTTCTTCAATTGGAAAGCATCGGTGTTATCTTGAAAATAAGGACAAGATAATCGTCCATGTGTGGTCCATCCAGATAACATACCATATGCCGGAAAATCGCTAATAGTCCACATTAGTACTACTCGCATCATGAAGTTTTGTTGCACTGATATGTCATACGTTTCAACTCCACTCTCCCATAACATCTTCAACTCATGTATCAACAGCTGCATAAATATGTCAAGTGCTCTCTTCGGATGCTCTGGCCCAGGAACAAGAATAGATAGGAACAAAAACTCCCTAGCCATGCACAATGACGAAGGCAGGTTGTAAGGCGTGACGATCACCGGCCATAAAGAATATTGTCTCCCATGTTTCCTGAAAGGGTTGAAACCATCAGTACTTAATCCCAAATACACATTGCGACTCTCACTTGCGAAACTAGGATACACATATTGAAAATGTTTGCATGCTTGAGCATATGAAGGATGTGCTATCTCTCCATTTAACATCTCATGTTCCGCATGCCATCTCATAGAACTTACTGTGCGCTCCGACTGATATAACCTCTTCAGCCTATCCGTTAACGGCAAATACCACATTCTCTTATAAGTTATGGACACTCTTCGACCAGTTTCTTTATATCGTGGTTTCTTACAGAACCGGCATGCCGAGCGGTTTTCATCTCTTCTCCAATATAACATACAATTTTCGATGCACAAATCAATAATCTGATACGGTAACCCTAGACCAGATACCAACTTCTCGATTTCATAATACGTCCCCGGTGCCATATTATCTTCGGGCAAAATGTATTTGATCAAACCAGCCCACGCATCCACACAATCTTCTGAAAGATTGTAATCCGTCTAACAACGCGTTTCTAGGACTGTACACCAAGTTTCATGCAACACGAGTGCTTATAAGTGTTTCAATGAGTTTTGTACAAGTTTTACGAACTTATGAAACATCTAACAAAGCGTTTCAAGAACTCTAAACCAAGTTTCATGCAACATGAGTGCTTATAAGTTGTTTAATGAGCTTTGTACAAGTTTCACAAACTTATGAAACATCTAACAACGCATTTCTAGGATTCTAAACCAAGTTTCATGCAAAATGAGTACTTATAAGTGTCTCAATGAGTTTTTTACAAGTTTAACGAACTTATGAAACCTCTAAAAACACGTTTCTAGAACTCTAAACAAAGTTTCATGCAACATGAGTGCTTATAAGTTCGTCAATGAGCTTTGTACAAGTTTGACGAACTTATGAAACATCAAACAACGCGTTTCTAGGACTCTAAACAAAGTTTCATGCAACATATGTGCTTAATTATAAGTGTCTCAATGAGCTTTGTACAAGTTTCACGAACTTATGAAACTTCTAACAACGAGTTTTTAGGACTCTAAACAAAGTTTCATGCAAAATGAATGCTTATAAGTTCCTCAATCAGCTTTGTTAGGTTTGACGAACTTATGAAACATCTAACAACGCGTTTCTAGGAATCTAAACCAAGTTTCATGCAATATGAGTAATTATAAGTGTCTCAATTAGCTTTGTACAAGTTTCACGAACTTATGAAACATATAACAACGCGTTTCTGGGAATCTAAACCTAGTTTCATGCAACATGAGTGCTTATTAGTGTCTCAATGAGCTTTGTACAAGTTTGATGAACTTATGAAACATCTAACAACGCGTTTCCAGGACTCTAAACCAAGTTTAATGCAACATGAGTGCTTATAAGTGTTTCAATGAGCTTTGTACAAGTTTGACGAACTAATGAAACATCTAAGAACTCGTTTCAAGAACTCTAAACCAAGTTTCATTCAATATGAGTGCTTATAAGTTCCTCAATTAGCTTTGTACAAGTTTCACAAACTTATGAAACATCTAATTCAATGCATTTCTAGGACTCTAAACCAAGTTTCATGCAACATGAGTGCTTTAAACTTCCTCAATGAGCTTTGTACAAGTTTGGAGAACTTATGAAACATCTAACAACGCATTTCTAGGAATCTAAACCAAGTTTCATGCAACATGAGTACTTATAAGTGTCTCAATGAATTTTTTACAAGTTTGACGAACTTATGAAACCTCTAACAACGCGTTTCTAGAACTCTAAACAAAGTTTCATGCAACATGATTGCTTATAAGTTCCTCAATGAGCTTTGTACAAGTTTGGAGAACTTATGAAACATCTAACACCGCATTTCTAGGACTCTAAACCAAGTTTCATGTAACATGAGTACTTATAAGTGTCTCAATAAGTTTTTTAAAAGTTTGACGAACTTATGAAACCTCTAACAACGCATTTCTAGAACTCTGAACAAAGTTTCATGAAACATGAGTGCTTATAAGTTCCTCAATGATCTTTGTACAAGTTTGACGAACTTATGAAACATCTAACAACGCGTTTCTATGACTCTAAACAACATTTCATATTACATGCTTATAAGTGTCTCAATAAGCTTTGTACAAGTTTCACGGACTTATGAAACATCTAAGAACGAGTTTTTCGGACACTAAACAATGTTTCATGCAACTTGAGTGCTTATAAGCTCCTCAATGAGCTTTGTTAGGTTTGACGAACTTATGAAACATCTAACAACGCGTTTTTAGGACTCTGAACCAAGTTTCATGCAATATGAGTAATTATAAGTGTCTCAATTAGCTTTGTACAAGTTTGACGAACTTATGAAGCATCTAACAACGTGTTTCTAGGATTCTAAACCAAGTTTCATGCAATATGAGTGCTTATAAGTTCCTCAATTTTCTTTTTACAAGTTTGAAGAATTTATGAAACATTTAACAACGCGTTTCTAGGACTCTAAACAAAGTTTCATGCAACATGTGTGCTTATAAGTGTCTCAATGAGCTTTGTACAAGTTTCACGAACTTATGAAACATCTAACAACGAGTTTTTAGGACTCTAAACAAAGTTTCATGCAACATGAGTGCTTATAAGTTCCTCAATAAACTTTGTTAGGTTTGACGAAGTTATGAAACATCTAACAACGCGTTTCTAGGACTCTAAACCAAATTTCATGCAATATGAGTAATTATTAGTGTCTCAATTAGCTTTTTACAAGTTTCACGAACTTATGAAACATATAACAACGCGTTTCAAGAACTCTAAACCATGTTTCATGCAACATGGGTGCTTATAAGTTCTTTAACGAGCTTTGTACAAGTTTCACAAACTTATGAAACATCTAACAACGCATTTCTAGGACTCTAAACCAAGTTTCATGCAACATGAGTGCTTTTAAGTTCCTCAATGAGCTTTGTACAAGTTGAGAGAACTTATGAAACATCTAACAACGCATTTCTAGGACTCTAAACAAAGTTTCATGCAACATGAGTGCTTATAAGTGTCTCAATGAGCTTTGTACAAGTTTGACGAACTTTTGAAACATCTAACAACGCGTTTCTAGGATTCTAAACCAAGTTTCATGCAACATGTGTGCTTATAAGTGTCTCAATGACTTTTGTACAAGTTTAACGAACTTATCAAAGCATCTAACAACGTGATTTGTAGGACTCTAAACCTAGTTTCATGCAACATGTGTGCTTATAAGTGTCTCAATGAGCTTTGCACAAGTTTCACGAACTTATGAAACATCTAACAACGAGTTTTTAGGACTCTAAACAAAGTTTCATGCAACATGAGTGATTATAAGTTCCTCAATGAGCTTTGTTAAAGTTTGAAGAACTTATGAAACATCTAACAACGTGGTTTCTAGGACTTTAAACCAAGCTTCATGCAACATGAGTGCTTATAAGTGTCTCAATGAGCTTTGTACAAGTTTGACGAACTTATGAAACAACTAACAACTCGTTTCTAGGATTCTAAACCAAGTTTCATGCAACATGAGTGCTTATAAGTGTGTCAATGAGCTTTGTAAGGGTTTGACGAACTTATGAAACATCTAAGAACACGTTTTAAGAACACTAAACCAAGTTTCATGCAACATGAGTTCTTATAAAAGTTCCTCAATGAGCTTTGTTAGGTTTGACGAACTTATGAAACATCTAACAACGCGTTTCTAGGACTCTAAACCAAATGTCATGCAATATGAGTAATTATAAGTGTCTCAATTAGTTTTTTACAATTTTCACGAACTTATGAAACATATAAAAACTCGTTTCTAGGAATCTAAACCAAGTTTCATGCAACATGAGTGCTTATTAGTGTCTCAATGAGCTTTGTACATATTTGAAGAACTTATGAAACATCTAACAACGTAACGCGTTTCTATGACTCTATACCAAGTTTACTGCAACATGAGTTCTTATAAGTGTTTCAATGACCATTGTACAAGTTTGACGAACTTATGAAACATCTAAGAACACGTTTCAAGAACTCTAAACCAAGTTTCATGCAACATGAGTGCTTATAAGTTCCTCAATGAGCTTTGTACAAGTTTCACAAACTTATGAAACATCTAACAACGTATTTCTAGGACTCTAAACCAAGTTTCATGCAACATGAGTGCTTTTAAGTTCTCCAATGAGCTTTGTACAAGTTTGGAGAACTTATGAAACATCTAACAACGAATTTCTAGGACTCTAAACCAAATTTCATGCAACATGAGTACTTATAAGTGTCTCAATGAGTTTTTTACAAGTTTGACGAACTTATGAAACCTCTAACAACGCGTTTCTAGAACTCTAAACAAAGTTTCATGCAACATGAGTGCTTATAAGTTCCTCAGTGAGCTTTGTACAAGTTTGGAGAACTTATGAAACATCTAACACCACATTTCTAGGACTCTAAACCAAGTTTCATGCAACTTGAGTACTTATAAGTGTCTCAATGAGTTTTTTACAAGTTTGACGAACTTATGAAACGTCTAACAACGCGTTTCTAGAACTCTAAACAAAGTTTCATGCAACATGGGTGCTTATAAGTTCATCAATGAGCTTTATACAAGTTTGATGAACTTATGAAACATCTAACAACGCATTTCTAGTACTCTAAACCACGTTTCATGCAACATGAGTATTTATAAGTGTCTCAATGAGTTTTTTACAAGTTTGACGAACTTATGAAACCTCTAACAACGCGTTTCTAGAACTCTAAACAAATTTTCATACAACATGAGTGATTATAAGTTCCTCAATGAGCTTTGTACAAGTTTGACGAACTTATGAAACATCAAACAACGCGTTTCTAGGACTCTAAACAAAGTTTCATGCAACATGTGTGCTTATAAGTGTCTCAATGAGCGTTGTACAAGTTTCACGAATTTATGAAACATCTAACAACGAGTTTTTAGGACTCTAAACAAAGTTTCATGCAACATGAGTGCTTATAAGTTCTTCAATCAGCTTTGTTAGGTTTGACCAACTTATGAAACATCTAACAACGCATTTCTAGGACTCTAAACCAAGTTTCATGCAATATGAGTAATTATAAGTGTCTCAATTAGTTTTGTACAAGTTTCACGAACTTATGAAACCTCTAACAACGAGTTTCTAGGAATTTAAACCAAGTTTCATGCAACATGAGTGCTTATAAGTGTTTCAAAGAGTTTTGTACAAGTTTCAATGATTTTTGTACAAGTTTAACAAACTTATAAAACATCTAACAACGCATTTCTAGGACTCTAAACAAAGTTTCATGCAACATGAGTGCTTTTAAGTTCTTCAATGAGCTTTGTACAAGTTGAGAGAACTTATGAAACATCTAACAAAGCATTTGTAGGACTCTAAACCATGTTTCATGCAAGATGAGTACTTATAAGTGTCTCAATGAGTTTTTTACAAGTTTAACGAACTTATGAAACCTCTAACAACGCGTTTCTAGGACTCTAAACAAAGTTTCATGCAACATGTGTGCTTATAAGTGTCTCAATGAGCTTTGTACAAGTTTCACGAACTTATGAACCATCTAACAACGAGTTTTGAGGACTCTATACAAAGTTTCATGCAACATGAGTGCTTATAAGTTCCCCAATGAGCTTTCTTAGGTTTGACGAACTTATGAAACATCTAAAAACGCGTTTCTAGGACTCTAAACCAAATTTCATGCAATATGAGTAATTATAAGTGTCTCAATTAGCTTTGTACAAGTTTCACGAACTTATGAAACCTCTAACAACGAGTTTCTAGGAATCTAAACCAAGTTTCATGCAACATGAGTGCTTATAAGTGTCTCAATAAGCTTTGTACAAGTTTGACGAACATATGAAACATCTAACAACTCGTTTCTAGGATTCTAAACCAAGTTTCATGCAACATGTGTGCTTATAAGTGTCTCAATGAGCTTTGTACAAGTTTCATGAACTTATCAAGCATCTAACAACGTGGTTTCTAGGACTCTAAACCAAGTTTCATGAAACATGAGTGCTTATAAATGTCTCAATGAGCTTTGTACAAGTTTCACGAACTTATGAAACATCTAACAACGAGTTTTTAGGACTCTAAACAAAGTTTCATGAAAAATGAGTGCTTATAAGTTCCCTAATGAGCTTTGTTAAAGTTTAAATAACTTATGAAACATCTAACAACGTGGTTTCTAGGACTTTAAACCAAGCTTCATGCAACATGAGTGCTTATAAGTTTCTCAATGAGCTTTGTACAAATTTGACGAACTTACGAAACATCTAACAACGCGTTTCTAGGACCCTAAACCAAGTTTCATGCAACGTGAGTGCTTATAAGTGACTCAATGAGCTTTGTAAGCGTTTGACGAACTTATGAAACATCTAAGAATACGTTTCAAGAACTCTAAACCAAGTTTCATGCAACATGAGTTCTTATAAGTTCCTCAATGAGCTTTGTTAGGTTTGACAAACTTATGAAACATCTAACAACGCGTTTCTAGGACTCTAAACCAAGTTTCATGCAATATGAGTAATTATAAGTGTCTCAATTAGCTTTTGTTCAAGTTTCACGAACTTATGAAACATATAACAACGCGTTTCTAGGAATCTAAACCAAGTTTCATGCAACATGAGTGCCTATTAGTGTCTCAATGAGCTTTGTACAAGTTTGACGAACCTATGAAACATCTAACAACGCGTTTCTAGGACTCTAAACAAAGTTTACTGCAACATGAGTGCTTACAAGTGTTTCATTGAGTTTTGTACAAGTTTGACGAACTTATGAAACATCTAAGAACACGTTTCAAGAACTCTAAACCAAGTTTCATGCAACATGAGTGCTTATAAGTTCCTCAATGAGCTTTGTACAAGTTTCACAAACTTATTAAACATCTAACAACGCATTTCTAGGAATCTAAACCAAGTTTCATGCAACATGAGTGCTTTTAAGTTCCTCAATGAGCTTTGTACAAGTTTGGAGAACTTATGAGACATCTAACAACGCATTTCTAGGACTCTAAACCAAGTTTCATGCAACATGAGTACTTATAAGTGTCTCAATGAGTTTTTTACAAGTTTGACGAACTTATGAAACCTCTAACAACGCGTTTCTAGAACTCTAAATTAAGTTTCATGCAACATGAGTGCTTATAAGTTCCTCAATGAGCTTTGTACAAGTTTGGAGAACTTATGAAACATCTAACAACACATTTCTAGGACTCTAAACCAAGTTTCATGCAACATAAGTACTTATAAGTGTCTCAATGAGTTTTTTACGAGTTTGACGAACTTATGAAACCTCTAACAACGCGTTTCTAGAACTCTAAACAATGTTTCATGCAACATGAGTGCTTATAAGTTCCTCGGTGAGCTTTGTACAAGTTTGGAGAACTTATGAAACATCTAACACCGCATTTCTAGGACTCTAAACCAAGTTTCATGCAACATGAGTACTTATAAGTGTCTCAATGAGTTTTTTACAAGTTTGACGAACTTATGAAACCTCTAACAACGCGTTTCTAGAACTCTAAACAAAGTTTCATGCAACATGAGTGCTTATAAGTTCCTCAATGAGCTTTATACAAGTTTGATGAACATATGAAACATCTAACAACGCATTTCTAGGACTCTAAACCACGTTTCATGCAACATGAGTATTTATAAGTGTCTCAATGAGTTTTTTACAAGTTTGACGAACTTATGAAACCTCTAACAACGCGTTTCTAGAACTCTAAACAAATTTTCATGCAACATGAGTGATTATAAGTTCCTCAATGAGCTTTGTACAAGTTTGACGAACTTATGAAACATCAAACAACGCGTTTCTAGGACTCTAAACAAAGTTTCATGCAACATGTGTGCTTATAAGTGTCTCAATGAGCGTTGTACAAGTTTAACGAATTTATGAAACATCTAACAACGAGCTTTTAGGACTCTAAACAAAGTTTCATGCAACACGAGTGCTTATAAGTTCCTCAATCAGCTTTGTTAGGTTTGACGAACTTATGAAACATCTAACAACGCGTTTCTAGGACTCTAAACCAAGTTTCATGCAATATGAGTAATTATAAGTGTCTCAATTAGCTTTGTAAAAGTTTCACGAACTTATGAAACATATAACAACGCGTTTCTAGGAATCTAAACCAAATTTCATGCAACATGAGTGCTTATTAGTGTCTCAATGAGCTTTATACAAGTTTGACCAACTTATGAAACATCTAACAAAGAGTTTTTAGGACTCTAAACAAAGTTTCATGCAACATGAGTGCTTATAAGTTCCTCAATGAGCTTTGTTAGGTTTGACGAACTTATGAAACATCTAACAACGCGTTTCGAGGACTCTAAACCAAGTTTCATGCAATATGAGTAATTATAAGTGTCTCAATTAGCTTTGTACAAGTTTCGCGAACTTATGGAACATATAACAACGAGTTTCTAAGAATCTAAACCAAGTTTCATGCAACATGAGTGCTTATAAGTGTCTCAAAGAGCTTTGTACAAGTTTGACGAACTTATGAAACATCTAACAACGCGTTTCTAGGACTCTAAACCAAGTTTCATGAAACATGAGTGCTTATAAGTGTCTTAATGAGCTTTGTAAGGATTTGACGAACTTATGAAACATCTAAGAACACGTTTCAAGAACTCTAAACCAAGTTTCATGCAACATGAGTGCTTATAAGTTCCTCAATGAGCTTTGTTAAAGTTTGAAGAATTTATGAAACATCTAACAACGTAGTTTCTAGGACTTTAAACCAAGCTTCATGCAACATGAGTGCTTATAAGAGTCAATTAGATTTGTAGAAGTTTGACGAACTTATGAAACATCTAACTACGCATTTCTAGGACTCTAAACCAAGTTTCATGGAAGATGAGTGTTTATAAGTGTCTTAATGAGATTTGTACAAGTTTAACGAACTTATGAAACATCTAACAACGCGTTTCTAGGACTCTAAACCAAGTTTCATGCAACATGAGTGCTTATAAGTGTTTCAAAGAGTTTTGTACCAGTTTCAATGAGTTTTGTACAGGTTTCACAAACTTATAAAACATATAACAACGAATTTCTAGGACTCTAAACAAAGTTTCATGCATCGTGAGTGCTTTTAAGTTCTTCAATGAGCTTTGTACAAGTTGAGAGAACTTATGAAACATCTAACAACGCGTTTCTAGGACTCTAAACCAAGTTTCATGCAATATGAGTAATTATAAGTGTCTCAATTAGCTTTTGTTCAAGTTTCACGAACTTATGAAACATATAACAACGCGTTTCTAGGAATCTAAACCAAGTTTCATGCAACATGAGTGCCTATTAGTGTCTCAATGAGCTTTGTACAAGTTTGACGAACCTATGAAACATCTAACAACGCGTTTCTAGGACTCTAAACAAAGTTTACTGCAACATGAGTGCTTACAAGTGTTTCATTGAGTTTTGTACAAGTTTGACGAACTTATGAAACATCTAAGAACACGTTTCAAGAACTCTAAACCAAGTTTCATGCAACATGAGTGCTTATAAGTTCCTCAATGAGCTTTGTACAAGTTTCACAAACTTATTAAACATCTAACAACGCATTTCTAGGAATCTAAACCAAGTTTCATGCAACATGAGTGCTTTTAAGTTCCTCAATGAGCTTTGTACAAGTTTGGAGAACTTATGAGACATCTAACAACGCATTTCTAGGACTCTAAACCAAGTTTCATGCAACATGAGTACTTATAAGTGTCTCAATGAGTTTTTTTACAAGTTTGACGAACTTATGAAACCTCTAACAACGCGTTTCTAGAACTCTAAATTAAGTTTCATGCAACATGAGTGCTTATAAGTTCCTCAATGAGCTTTGTACAAGTTTGGAGAACTTATGAAACATCTAACAACACATTTCTAGGACTCTAAACCAAGTTTCATGCAACATAAGTACTTATAAGTGTCTCAATGAGTTTTTTACGAGTTTGACGAACTTATGAAACCTCTAACAACGCGTTTCTAGAACTCTAAACAATGTTTCATGCAACATGAGTGCTTATAAGTTCCTCAGTGAGCTTTGTACAAGTTTGGAGAACTTATGAAACATCTAACACCGCATTTCTAGGACTCTAAACCAAGTTTCATGCAACATGAGTACTTATAAGTGTCTCAATGAGTTTTTTACAAGTTTGACGAACTTATGAAACCTCTAACAACGCGTTTCTAGAACTCTAAACAAAGTTTCATGCAACATGAGTGCTTATAAGTTCCTCAATGAGCTTTATACAAGTTTGATGAACATATGAAACATCTAACAACGCATTTCTAGGACTCTAAACCACGTTTCATGCAACATGAGTATTTATAAGTGTCTCAATGAGTTTTTTACAAGTTTGACGAACTTATGAAACCTCTAACAACGCGTTTCTAGAACTCTAAACAAATTTTCATGCAACATGAGTGATTATAAGTTCCTCAATGAGCTTTGTACAAGTTTGACGAACTTATGAAACATCAAACAACGCGTTTCTAGGACTCTAAACAAAGTTTCATGCAACATGTGTGCTTATAAGTGTCTCAATGAGCGTTGTACAAGTTTAACGAATTTATGAAACATCTAACAACGAGCTTTTAGGACTCTAAACAAAGTTTCATGCAACACGAGTGCTTATAAGTTCCTCAATCAGCTTTGTTAGGTTTGACGAACTTATGAAACATCTAACAACGCGTTTCTAGGACTCTAAACCAAGTTTCATGCAATATGAGTAATTATAAGTGTCTCAATTAGCTTTGTAAAAGTTTCACGAACTTATGAAACATATAACAACGCGTTTCTAGGAATCTAAACCAAATTTCATGCAACATGAGTGCTTATTAGTGTCTCAATGAGCTTTATACAAGTTTGACCAACTTATGAAACATCTAACAAAGAGTTTTTAGGACTCTAAACAAAGTTTCATGCAACATGAGTGCTTATAAGTTCCTCAATGAGCTTTGTTAGGTTTGACGAACTTATGAAACATCTAACAACGCGTTTCGAGGACTCTAAACCAAGTTTCATGCAATATGAGTAATTATAAGTGTCTCAATTAGCTTTGTACAAGTTTCGCGCGAACTTATGGAACATATAACAACGAGTTTCTAAGAATCTAAACCAAGTTTCATGCAACATGAGTGCTTATAAGTGTCTCAAAGAGCTTTGTACAAGTTTGACGAACTTATGAAACATCTAACAACGCGTTTCTAGGACTCTAAACCAAGTTTCACGAAACATGAGTGCTTATAAGTGTCTTAATGAGCTTTGTAAGGATTTGACGAACTTATGAAACATCTAAGAACACGTTTCAAGAACTCTAAACCAAGTTTCATGCAACATGAGTGCTTATAAGTTCCTCAATGAGCTTTGTTAAAGTTTGAAGAATTTATGAAACATCTAACAACGTAGTTTCTAGGACTTTAAACCAAGCTTCATGCAACATGAGTGCTTATAAGAGTCAATTAGATTTGTAGAAGTTTGACGAACTTATGAAACATCTAACTACGCATTTCTAGGACTCTAAACCAAGTTTCATGGAAGATGAGTGTTTATAAGTGTCTTAATGAGATTTGTACAAGTTTAACGAACTTATGAAACATCTAACAACGCGTTTCTAGGACTCTAAACCAAGTTTCATGCAAACATGAGTGCTTATAAGTGTTTCAAAGAGTTTTGTACCAGTTTCAATGAGTTTTGTACAGGTTTCACAAACTTATAAAACATATAACAACGAATTTCTAGGACTCTAAACAAAGTTTCATGCATCGTGAGTGCTTTTAAGTTCTTCAATGAGCTTTGTACAAGTTGAGAGAACTTATGAAACATCTAACAACGCGTTTCTAGGACTCTAAACCAGGTTTCATGTAATATGAGTAATTATAAGTGTCTCAATTAGCTTTTGTACAAGTTTCACGAACTTATGAAACATATAACAACGCGTTTCTAGGAATCTAAACCAAGTTTCATGCAACATGAGTGCTTATTAGTGTCTCAATGAGCTTTGTACAAGTTTGACGAACTTATGAAACATCTAAGAACGCGTTTCTAGGACTCTAAACCAAGTTAACTGCAACATGAGTGCTTACAAGTGTTTCAATGAGTTTTGTACAAGTTTGACGAACTTATGAAACATCTAAGAAAACGTTTCAAGAACTCTAAACCAAGTTTCATGCAACATGAGTACTTATAAGTGTCTCAATGAGTTTTTTACAAGTTTGACGAACTTATGAAACGTCTAACAACGCGTTTCTAGAACTCTAAACTAAGTTTCATGCAACATGAGTGCTTATAAGTTCCTCAATGAGCTTTGTACAAGTTTGGAGAACTTATGAAACATCTAACAACACATTTCTAGGACTCTAAACCAAGTTTCATGCAACATGAGTACTTATAAGTGTCTCAATGAGTTTTTTACAAGTTTGACGAACTTATGAAACCTCTAACAACGTGTTTCTAGAACTCTAAACAAAGTTTCATGCAACATTAATGGTTATAAGTTCCTCAATGAGCTTTGTACAAGTTTCACAAACTTATGAAACATCTAATAACGCATTTCTAGGACTCTAAACCATGTTTCATCCAACATGAGTGCTTTTAAGTTCCTCAATGAGCATTGTACAAGTTTGGAGAACTTATGAAACATCTAACTACGCATTTCTAGGACTCTAAACCAAGTTTCATGCAACATGCTTATAAGTGTCTCAATGAGCCAAGCTTCATGCAACATAAGTGCTTATATGAGCTGTGTAGAAGTTTGACGAACTTATGAAACCTCTAACAACGTGGTTTCTAGATCTTTAAACCAAGCTTCATGCAACATAAGTGCTTATATGAGCTGTGTAGAAGTTTGACGAACTTATGAAACATCTAACAATGCGTTTCTAGGACTCTAAACCAAGTTTCATGAAAGATGAGTGCTTATAAGTGTCTCAATGACCTTAGTACTTGCAAGTTTGACAAACTTATGAAACATCTAACAACGCGTTTCTAGGACTCTAAACAAAGTTTCATGCAACATGAGTGCTTATAAGTGTCTCAATGAGCTTTGTATAAGTTTGACGATCTTATGAAACATCTAACAACGCGTTTCAAGAACTCTAAACCAAGTTTTATGCAACATGAGTGCTTATAAGTTACTCAATGAGCTTTGGTAAAGTTTGACGAACTTATAAAAACATCTAACAACGTGGTTTTAAGACTCGAAACGAAGTTTCAAGAAACAAGAGTGCTTATAAGTGTCTCAATGAGGTTTGTACAAGTTTGACGAACTTATGAAAGATTTAACAATGCGTTTCAAGGACTCTAAACCAAGTTTTATGGAAGATGAGTCCTTATAAGTGTCTCAATGACTTTGGGTACAAGTTTGACGAACTTATGAAACATCTAATAACACTTTTCTAGGATTCTAAACCAAGTTTCATGCAACATGAGTGCTTATAAGTGTCTCAATGAGCTTTATACAAGTTTGACGAACTTATGAAACATCTAACAACGCGTTTCAAGAACTCTAAACAATGTTTCATGAAACATGAATGCTTATAAGTTCCTCAATGAGCTTTGCTCAAGTTTGATGAACTTATGAAATATCTAACAATGTGGTTTCTTGGACTCGAAACCAAGTTTCACATGATTGCTTATGAGTGTCTCAATGAGCTTTATACAAGTTTGACGAACTGATGAAACATCTAACAACGCGTTTCTAGGAAACTAAACCAAGTTTCATCCAGCATGAGTACTTATAAGTGTCTCAATGATCTATGTACAAGTTTGACGAAATCATGAAACATCTAACAACGAGTTTCTAGGAATCTAAACCAAGTTTCATGCAACATGAGTGATTATAAGTGTCTCAACGACCTTTGTACAAGTTTCCCGAACTTATGAAACATATAACAACGCGTTTCTAGGACTCTAAACCAAGTTTCATGCAACATGAGTGCTTATAAATGTATCAAGGAGCTTTGTACAAGTTTGAAGACATTATGAAACATCTAACAACGTGGTTTCTAGGACTCTAAACTAAGTTTCATGCAACATGAATGTTTATAAATGTCTCAATGAGTTTTGTACAAGTTTTACGAAGTTATGAAACATCTAACAACGCTTTTCTAGGACTCTAAACAAAGTTTCATGCAACATGAGTGCTTTTAAGTTCCTGAATGAGTTTTGTACAAGTTTCAAGAACTTATAAAACATCTAACAACGCGTTTTTAGGACTCTAAACCAAGTTTCATGCAACATGAGTGATTATAAGTGTCTCAATGAGTTTTGTACAAGTTTCACAAACATATGAAACATATAACAACGCGTTTCAAGGATTCTAGACAAAGTTTCATGCAACATGAGTGCTTATAAGTGTCTTAATGAGCTTTTTACAAGTTTGAAGATATTATGAAACATCTAACAACGCGTTTCTAGGACTCTACATGAGTGCTTATAAGTTCCTCAATGAGATTTGTAAATGTTTCACAAACTTATGAAACATATAACAACTCGTTTCTAGGAATCTAAACCAAGTTTCATGCAACATGAGTTCTTATAAGTGTCTCAATGAGCTTTATAGAAGTTTGACGAACTTATGAAACATCTAACAACGCGTATCTAGGATTCTAAACCAAGTTTCATGGAAGGTGAGTGCTTATAAGTGTCTCAATGACCTTGGTACAAGTTTGACAAACTTTATGAAACATCTAACAACGCGTTTCTAGGACTCTAAACCAAGTTTCTTGCAACATGAGTGCTTATTAGTGTCTCAATGAGCTTTGTACAAGTTTGACGAACTTATGAAACATCTAACAACGCGTTTCAAGAACTCTAAACCAAGTTTCATGCAACATGAGTGCTTATAAGTTACTCAATGATCTTTGTTAAAGTTTGACGAACTTATGAAACATCTAACAACGTGGTGGTTTCTAGGACTCGAAACCAAGTTTCAAGAAACATTAGTGCTGATGAGTGTCTCAATGAGATTTGTACAAGTTTGACGAAATTATGAAACATCTAACAACACGTTTCTAGGACTCTAAACCATGTTTCATGCAATTTGAGTGATTATAAGTGTCTCAATGAGCTTTGTACAAGTTTATGAAACATATAAAAACGCGCTTCTCGGACTCTAAACCAAGTTTCATGCAACATGAGTGCTTATAAATGTCTCAAGGAGCTTTGTACAAGTTTGAAGACCTTATGAAACATCTAACAACGTGGTTTCTAAGACTCTAAACTAAGTTTCATGCAACATGAGTGTTTATAAATGTCTCAATGAGCTTTATACAAGTTTTACGGACTTATGAGACATCTAACAACGCGTTTCTAGGACTCTAAACCAAGTTTCATGCAACATGAGTTCTTTTAAGTTCCTCAATGAGTTTTGTACAAGTTTGAAGAACTTATGAAACATCTAACAACGTGTTTCTAGGACTGTAAACCATGTTTCATGCAATTTGAGTGACTATAAGTGTCTCAACGAGCTTTGTACAAGTTTATGAAACATATAAAAACGCGTTTCTCGGACTCTAAACCAAGTTTCATGCAACATGAATGCTTATAAATGTCTCAAGGAGCTTTGTACAAGTTTGAAGACCTTATGAAACATCTAACAACATGGTTTCTAAGACTCTAAACTAAGTTTCATGCAACATGAGTGATTACAAGTGTGTCAATGAGCTTTGTACAAGTTTAACGAACTTATGAATCATATAACAACCCGTTTCAAGAACTCTAAACCTAGTTTCATGCAACATGAGTGCTTATAAGTTCCTCAATGAGCTTTGTTAAAGTTTGACGAACTTATGAAACATATAACAAAGTGGTTTCTAGGAATCGAAACCATGTTTCAAGAAACATCTAACAACGCGTTTCTAGGAATCTTAACCAAGTTTCATGCAACATGATTTCTTATAAGTGTCTCAATGAGCTTTGTACAAGTTTGACGAACTTATAAAACATCTAACAACGCGTTTCTAGGACTATAAACCAAGTTTCATGCAATATGAGTAATTATAAGTGTCTCAATTAGCTTTGTACAAGTTTCACGAACTTATGAAACATATAACAACTCGTTTCTACGAATCTAAACCAAGCTTCATGCAACATGAGTACTTATAAGTGTCTCAATGAGCTTAGTAGAAGTTTGACGAACTTATGAAACATCTAACAACGTGTATCTAGGACTCTAAACCAAGTTTCATGGAAGATGAGTTCTTATAAGTGTCTCAATGCCCTTGGTACAAGTTTGACTAAATTATGAAACATCTAACAACGCGTTCCTAGGACTCTAAACAAGTTTCATGTAACATGAGTGCTTATAAGTGTCTCAATGAGCTTTGTACAAGTTTGACGATCTTATGAAACATCTAACAACGCGTTTCAAGAACTCTAAACCAAGTTTTATGCATCATGAGTGCTTATAAGTTCCTCAACGAGCTTTGTTAAAGTTTGAAGAACTTATGAAACACTTAACAACGTGGTTTTTCTAGGACTCAAAACCAAGCTTCAAGACACATGAGTGCTTATAAATGTCTCAATGAGCTTTGTACAATTTTAACGAACTTATGAAACATCTAACAAAGTGTATCTAGGACTCTAAACCAAGTTTCATGGAACATGAGTGCTTATAAGTGTCGCAATGAGCTTTGTACAAGTTTTACGAACTTATGAAACATCTAACAACGCGTTTCACGAATTCTAAACCTAGTTTCATGAAACATGAGTGCTTATAAGTTCCTCAATGAGCTTTGTTAAAGTTTGACGAACTTATAAAACATCTAACAACGTGGTTTCTAGGATTCGAAACCAAGTTTCAAGAAACATGAGTGCTTATAAGTGTCTCAATGAGCTTTGTACAATTTTGACAAACTTATGAAACATCTAACAACGTGTTTCTAGGAATCTAAAGCAAGTTTCATGCAATATGAGTGATTATAAGTGTCTCAATGAGCTTTCTACAAGTTTCACGAACTTATGAATCATATAACAAAGCGCTTTTAGAACTCTAAACAAAGTTTCATGCAACATGAGTGCTTATAGGTTCCTCAATGAGCTTTGTTAAAGTTTGACGAACTTATGAAACATATAACAACGTGGTTTCGAGGACTCGAAACCAAGTTTCAAGAAACATGAGTTCTTATAATTGTCTTAATGAGCTTTGTATAGGTTTGACGAACTAATGAAACATCTAACAACGCGTTTCTAGGACTTTAAACCAAGTTTCATGCAATATGAGTAATTATAAGTGTCTCAATTAGCTTTGTATAAGTTTCACGAACTTATGAAACATTTAACAACTCGTTTCTACGAATCTAAACCAAGCTTCATGCAACATGACTGCTTATAAGTGTCTCAATGAGCTTTGTAGAAGTTTGACGAACTTATGAAACATCTAACAACGCGTTTCTAGGACTCTAAACCAAGTTTCATGGAAGATGAGTGCTTATAAGTGTCTCAATGACCTTGGTACAAGTTTGAAAAACTTATGAAACATCTAACAACGCGTTTCTAGGACTCTAAACCAAGTTTCATGCAACATGAGTGCTTATAAATGTTCAATGAGGTTTGTACAAGTTTGACGATCTTATGAAACATCTAACAACGCGTTTCAAGAACTCTTAACCAAGTTTTATGCAACATGAGTGCTTATAAGTTCCTCAATGAGCATTATTAAAGTTTGACGAAGTTATGAAACATCTAACAAAGTGGTTTCTAGGACTCGAAACCAAGCTTCAAGAAACATGAGTGCTTATAAGTGTCTCAATGAGCTTTGTACAAGTTTGGAGAACTTATGAAACATCTAACAACACATTTCTAGGACTCTAAACCAAGTTTCATGCAACATGAGTACTTATAAGTGTCTCAATGAGTTTTTTACAAGTTTGACGAACTTATGAAACCTCTAACAACGTGTTTCTAGAACTCTAAACAAAGTTTCATGCAACATTAATGGTTATAAGTTCCTCAATGAGCTTTGTACAAGTTTCACAAACTTATGAAACATCTAATAACGCATTTCTAGGACTCTAAACCATGTTTCATCCAACATGAGTGCTTTTAAGTTCCTCAATGAGCATTGTACAAGTTTGGAGAACTTATGAAACATCTAACTACGCATTTCTAGGACTCTAAACCAAGTTTCATGCAACATGCTTATAAGTGTCTCAATGAGCCAAGCTTCATGCAACATAAGTGCTTATATGAGCTGTGTAGAAGTTTGACGAACTTATGAAACCTCTAACAACGTGGTTTCTAGATCTTTAAACCAAGCTTCATGCAACATAAGTGCTTATATGAGCTGTGTAGAAGTTTGACGAACTTATGAAACATCTAACAATGCGTTTCTAGGACTCTAAACCAAGTTTCATGAAAGATGAGTGCTTATAAGTGTCTCAATGACCTTAGTACTTGCAAGTTTGACAAACTTATGAAACATCTAACAACGCGTTTCTAGGACTCTAAACAAAGTTTCATGCAACATGAGTGCTTATAAGTGTCTCAATGAGCTTTGTATAAGTTTGACGATCTTATGAAACATCTAACAACGCGTTTCAAGAACTCTAAACCAAGTTTTATGCAACATGAGTGCTTATAAGTTCCTCAATGAGCTTTGGTAAAGTTTGACGAACTTATAAAAACATCTAACAACGTGGTTTTAAGACTCGAAACGAAGTTTCAAGAAACAAGAGTGCTTATAAGTGTCTCAATGAGGTTTGTACAAGTTTGACGAACTTATGAAAGATTTAACAATGCGTTTCAAGGACTCTAAACCAAGTTTTATGGAAGATGAGTCCTTATAAGTGTCTCAATGACTTTGGTACAAGTTTGACGAACTTATGAAACATCTAATAACACTTTTCTAGGATTCTAAACCAAGTTTCATGCAACATGAGTGCTTATAAGTGTCTCAATGAGCTTTATACAAGTTTGACGAACTTATGAAACATCTAACAACGCGTTTCAAGAACTCTAAACAATGTTTCATGAAACATGAATGCTTATAAGTTCCTCAATGAGCTTTGCTAAAGTTTGATGAACTTATGAAATATCTAACAATGTGGTTTCTTGGACTCGAAACCAAGTTTCAAGAAACATGATTGCTTATGAGTGTCTCAATGAGCTTTATACAAGTTTGACGAACTGATGAAACATCTAACAACGCGTTTCTAGGAAACTAAACCAAGTTTCATCCAGCATGAGTACTTATAAGTGTCTCAATGATCTATGTACAAGTTTGACGAAATCATGAAACATCTAACAACGAGTTTCTAGGAATCTAAACCAAGTTTCATGCAACATGAGTGATTATAAGTGTCTCAACGACCTTTGTACAAGTTTCCCGAACTTATGAAACATATAACAACGCGTTTCTAGGACTCTAAACCAAGTTTCATGCAACATGAGTGCTTATAAATGTATCAAGGAGCTTTGTACAAGTTTGAAGACATTATGAAACATCTAACAACGTGGTTTCTAGGACTCTAAACTAAGTTTCATGCAACATGAATGTTTATAAATGTCTCAATGAGTTTTGTACAAGTTTTACGAAGTTATGAAACATCTAACAACGCTTTTCTAGGACTCTAAACAAAGTTTCATGCAACATGAGTGCTTTTAAGTTCCTGAATGAGTTTTGTACAAGTTTCAAGAACTTATAAAACATCTAACAACGCGTTTTTAGGACTCTAAACCAAGTTTCATGCAACATGAGTGATTATAAGTGTCTCAATGAGTTTTGTACAAGTTTCACAAACATATGAAACATATAACAACGCGTTTCAAGGATTCTAGACAAAGTTTCATGCAACATGAGTGCTTATAAGTGTCTTAATGAGCTTTTTACAAATTTGAAGATATTATGAAACATCTAACAACGCGTTTCTAGGACTCTAAACCAAGTTTCATGCAACATGAGTGCTTATAAGTTCCTCAATGAGATTTGTAAATGTTTCACAAACTTATGAAACATATAACAACTCGTTTCTAGGAATCTAAACAAAGTTTCATGCAACATGAGTTCTTATAAGTGTCTCAATGAGCTTTATAGAAGTTTGACGAACTTATGAAACATCTAACAACGCGTATCTAGGATTCTAAACCAAGTTTCATGGAAGGTGAGTGCTTATAAGTGTCTCAATGACCTTGGTACAAGTTTGACAAACTTATGAAACATCTAACAACGCGTTTCTAGGACTCTAAACCAAGTTTCTTGCAACATGAGTGCTTATTAGTGTCTCAATGAGCTTTGTACAAGTTTGACGAACTTATGAAACATCTAACAACGCGTTTCAAGAACTCTAAACCAAGTTTCATGCAACATGAGTGCTTATAAGTTACTCAATGATCTTTGTTAAAGTTTGACGAACTTATGAAACATCTAACAACGTGGTTTCTAGGACTCGAAACCAAGTTTCAAGAAACATTAGTGCTGATGAGTGTCTCAATGAGATTTGTACAAGTTTGACGAAATTATGAAACATCTAACAACGCGTTTCTAGGACTCTAAACCATGTTTCATGCAATTTGAGTGATTATAAGTGTCTCAATGAGCTTTGTACAAGTTTATGAAACATATAAAAACGCGTTTCTCGGACTCTAAACCAAGTTTCATGCAACATGAGTGCTTATAAATGTCTCAAGGAGCTTTGTACAAGTTTGAAGACCTTATGAAACATCTAACAACGTGGTTTCTAAGACTCTAAACTAAGTTTCATGCAACATGAGTGTTTATAAATGTCTCAATGAGCTTTGTACAAGTTTTACGGACTTATGAGACATCTAACAACGCGTTTCTAGGACTCTAAACCAAGTTTCATGCAACATGAGTTCTTTTAAGTTCCTCAATGAGTTTTGTACAAGTTTGAAGAACTTATGAAACATCTAACAACGTGTTTCTAGGACTGTAAACCATGTTTCATGCAATTTGAGTGACTATAAGTGTCTCAACGAGCTTTGTACAAGTTTATGAAACATATAAAAACGCGTTTCTCGGACTCTAAACCAAGTTTCATGCAACATGAATGCTTATAAATGTCTCAAGGAGCTTTGTACAAGTTTGAAGACCTTATGAAACATCTAACAACGTGGTTTCTAAGACTCTAAACTAAGTTTCATGCAACATGAGTGATTACAAGTGTGTCAATGAGCTTTGTACAAGTTTAACGAACTTATGAATCATATAACAACCCGTTTCAAGAACTCTAAACCTAGTTTCATGCAACATGAGTGCTTATAAGTTCCTCAATGAGCTTTGTTAAAGTTTGACGAACTTATGAAACATATAACAAAGTGGTTTCTAGGAATCGAAACCATGTTTCAAGAAACATCTAACAACGCGTTTCTAGGAATCTTAACCAAGTTTCATGCAACATGATTTCTTATAAGTGTCTCAATGAGCTTTGTACAAGTTTGACGAACTTATGAAACATCTAACAACGCGTTTCTAGGACTCTAAACCAAGTTTCATGCAATATGAGTAATTATAAGTGTCTCAATTAGCTTTGTACAAGTTTCACGAACTTATGAAACATATAACAACTCGTTTCTACGAATCTAAACCAAGCTTCATGCAACATGAGTACTTATAAGTGTCTCAATGAGCTTAGTAGAAGTTTGACGAACTTATGAAACATCTAACAACGTGTATCTAGGACTCTAAACCAAGTTTCATGGAAGATGAGTTCTTATAAGTGTCAATGCCCTTGGTACAAGTTTGACTAAATTATGAAACATCTAACAACGCGTTCCTAGGACTCTAAACAAGTTTCATGCAACATGAGTGCTTATAAGTGTCTCAATGAGCTTTGTACAAGTTTGACGATCTTATGAAACATCTAACAACGCGTTTCAAGAACTCTAAACCAAGTTTTATGCATCATGAGTGCTTATAAGTTCCTCAACGAGCTTTGTTAAAGTTTGAAGAACTTATGAAACACTTAACAACGTGGTTTCTAGGACTCAAAACCAAGCTTCAAGACACATGAGTGCTTATAAATGTCTCAATGAGCTTTGTACAATTTTAACGAACTTATGAAACATCTAACAAAGTGTATCTAGGACTCTAAACCAAGTTTCATGGAACATGAGTGCTTATAAGTGTCGCAATGAGCTTTGTACAAGTTTTACGAACTTATGAAACATCTAACAACGCGTTTCACGAACTCTAAACCTAGTTTCATGAAACATGAGTGCTTATAAGTTCCTCAATGAGCTTTGTTAAAGTTTGACGAACTTATAAAACATCTAACAACGTGGTTTCTAGGATTCGAAACCAAGTTTCAAGAAACATGAATGCTTATAAGTGTCTCAATGAGCTTTGTACAATTTTGACAAACTTATGAAACATCTAACAACGTGTTTCTAGGAATCTAAAGCAAGTTTCATGCAATATGAGTGATTATAAGTGTCTCAATGAGCTTTCTACAAATTTCACGAACTTATGAATCATATAACAAAGCGCTTTTAGAACTCTAAACAAAGTTTCATGCAACATGAGTGCTTATAGGTTCCTCAATGAGCTTTGTTAAAGTTTGACGAACTTATGAAACATATAACAACGTGGTTTCGAGGACTCGAAACCAAGTTTCAAGAAACATGAGTTCTTATAATTGTCTTAATGAGCTTTGTATAGGTTTGACGAACTAATGAAACATCTAACAACGCGTTTCTAGGACTTTAAACCAAGTTTCATGCAATATGAGTAATTATAAGTGTCTCAATTAGCTTTGTATAAGTTTCACGAACTTATGAAACATTTAACAACTCGTTTCTACGAATCTAAACCAAGCTTCATGCAACATGACTCGCTTATAAGTGTCTCAATGAGCTTTGTAGAAGTTTGACGAACTTATGAAACATCTAACAACGCGTTTCTAGGACTCTAAACCAAGTTTCATGGAAGATGAGTGCTTATAAGTGTCTCAATGACCTTGGTACAAGTTTGAAAAACTTATGAAACATCTAACAACGCGTTTCTAGGACTCTAAACCAAGTTTCATGCAACATGAGTGCTTATAAATGTTCAATGAGGTTTGTACAAGTTTGACGATCTTATGAAACATCTAACAACGCGTTTCAAGAACTCTTAACCAAGTTTTATGCAACATGAGTGCTTATAAGTTCCTCAATGAGCATTATTAAAGTTTGACGAAGTTATGAAACATCTAACAAAGTGGTTTCTAGGACTCGAAACCAAGCTTCAAGAAACATGAGTGCTTATAAGTGTCTCAATGAGCTTTGTACAAGTTTGACGAACTTATGAAACATCTAACAACGCGTTTCTAGGACTCTAAACCTAGTTTCATGGAAGATGAGTGCTTATAAGTGTCTCAATGACCTTGGTACAAGTTTGACGAACTTATAAAACATCTAATAACGCGTTTCTAGGATTCTAAACCAAGTTTCATGCAACATGAGTGCTTATAAGTGTATCAATGAGCTTTCTACAAGTTTGACGAACTTATGAAACATCTAACAACGTGGTTTCTAGGACTCGAAACCAAGTTTCAAGAAACATGAGTGCTTATGAGTGTCTCAATGAGCTTTGTACAAGTTTGACGAACTTATCAAACATCTAACAACACGTTTCTAGAACTCTAAACCATGTTTCATGTAATATGAGTGATTATAAGTGTCTCAACGAGCTTTGTACAATTTTATGAAACATAAAACAACGCGTTTCTGGGACTCTAAACCAAGATTCATGCAACATGAGTGCTTATAAATGTCTCAAGGAGCTTTGTACAAGTTTTACGAACGTATGAAACATCTAACAATGCGTTTCTAGGACTCTAAACCAAGTTTCGTGCAACATGATTGCTTATAAGTGTCTCGCTTTGTACAAGTTCGACAACTTATTAAACATCTAACAACGCGTTTCTAGGACTCTAAACCAAGTTTCATGCAACATGAGTGCTTTTAAGTTCCTCAATGAGTTTTGTACAAGGTTGAAGAACTTATGAAAAATCTAACAACACGTTTCTAGGACTCTAAACCAAGTTTCTTGCAACATGAGTGATTATAAGTGTCTCAATGAGTTTTGTACAAGTTTCACAAAAATATGAAACATATAACAACGCGTTTCAAGGATTCTAGACAAAGTTTCATGCAACATGAGTCCTTATGAGTGTCTCAATGAGGGTTGTACAAGTTTGAAGAACTTATGAAACATCTAACAACGTGTTTCTAGGACTCTAAACCAAGTTTCATGCAACATGAGTGCTTATAAGTATCTCAATGAGCTTTGTAAGGGTTTGACGAACTTATGAAACATCTAAGAACACGTTTCAATAACTCTAAACAAAGTTTCATGCAACTTGAGGGCTTATAAGTGTCTCAATGAGCTTTGTACAAATTTGACGAACTTATGAAACATCTAACAACGCGTTTTTGGGACTCTAAACCAAGTTTCATGCAACATGAGTGCTTATAAGTGTCTCAATGAGCTTTGTAAAAGTTTGACGAACTTATGAAACATCTAACAACGTGGTTTCTAGTACTATTAACCAAGTATCATGCAACATGAGTGCTTAGAAGTGTCTCAGTGAGCTTTGTACAAGTTTGAATAACTTAAGAAACATCTAACAACGCGTTTTTAGGACTCTAAACCAAGTTTCATGCAACATGAGTGCTTATAAGTGTCTCAATGACCTTTGTACAAGTTTGACAAATAATGAAACATCTAACAACGCGTTTCTAGGACTCTAAACCAAGTTTCATGCAACATTAGTCCTTATAAGTGTCTCAGTCAGCTTTACAAGTTTGACGAACTTAAGAAACATCTAACAACGCATGTCTAGGACTCTAAACCAAGTTTCATGCAACATGAGTGCCTATAAGTGTCTCAATGAGCTTTGTCCAAGTATGACAAACTTATTAAACATCTAACAACGCGTTTTTAGAACTCTAAACCAAGTTTCATGCAACATAAGTGCTTAAAAGTGTCTCAATGAGCTTTGGACAAGTTTCACGAACTTAAGAAACATCTAACAACGTGTTTCTAGGACTCTAAACCAAGTTTCATGCTATATGAGTGTTTATAAGTGTCACAATGAGCTTTGTACAAGTTCGACGAACTTATGAAACATCTAACAACGCGTTTCTAGGATTCCAAACCAAGTTTCATGCAACATGAGTGCTTAAAAGTGGCTCAATGTGCTTTGTACAAGTTTCACGAACTTATGAAACACCTAACAACGCGTTTCTAGGACTCTAAATCAACTTTCATGCAAAATTAGTGCTTATAAGTGTCTCAATGAGCTTTGTACAAAATTCAAAAACTTATGAAACATCAAACAATGCGTTTCTAGGACTATAAACCTAGTTTCATGCAACATTAGTGCTTATAAGTGTCTCAATGAGCTTTTTACAAGTTTGACGAACTTATGAAACATCTAACAACGCGTTTCTATGACTCTAAACCAAGTTTCATGCAACATGAGTGCTTATAAGTTCCTCAATGATGTTTGTTAAAGTTTGACGAACTAATGAAAAATCTAACAACGATTTCTAGGACTCTAAACCATGTTTCATGCAACATGAGTGCTTATAAGTTTCTCAATGAGCTTTGTAGAAGTTTGACAAACTTATGAAACATCTAACAACGCGTTTCTAGGACTCTAAACCAAGTTTCATGCAGCATCAGTTCTTATAAGTTCCTCAATGAGCTTTGTTAAAGTTTAACGAACTTATGAAACATCTAACAACGCGTTTATAGGACTCTAAACAAAGTTTCATGCAACATGAGTGCTTATAAGTGTCTCAATGAGCTTTGTACAAGTTTGACGAACTTATGAAACATCTAACAACGCGTTTTTGGGACTCTAAACCAAGTTTCATGCAACATGAGTGCTTATAAGTTTCTCAATGAGCTTTGTACAAAATTCACGAACTTATGAAACATTAAACAACGCGTTTCTAGGAATATAAACCTAGTTTCATGCATTATTAGTGCTTATAAGTGTCTCAATGAGCTTTTTACAAGTTTGACGAACTTATGAAACATCTAACAACGCGTTTTTGGGACTCTAAACCAAGTTTCATGCAGCATGAGTTCTTATAATTTCCTCAATGAGCTTTGTTAAAGTTTGACGAACTTATGAAACATCTAACAACGCGTTTCTAGGATTCCAAACCAAGTTTCATGCAACATGAGTGCTTAAAAGTGGCTCAATGAGCTTTGTACAAGTTTCACGAACTTATGAAACACCTAACAACGCGTTTCTAGGACTCTAAACCAACTTTCATGCAAAATTAATGCTTATAAGTGTCTCAATGAGCTTTGTACAAAATTCAAGAACTTATGAAACATCAAACAACGCGTTTCTAGGACTATAAACCTAGTTTCATGCAACATTAGTGCTTATAAGTGTCTCAATGAGCTTTTTACAAGTTTGACGAACTTATGAAACATCTAACAACGCGTTTCTATGACTCTAAACCAAGTTTCATGCAACATGAGTGCTTATAAGTTCCTCAATGATGTTTGTTAAAGTTTGACGAACTAATGAAACATCTAACAAAGATTTCTAGGACTCTAAACCATGTTTCATGCAACATGAGTGCTTATAAGTTTCTCAATGAGCTTTGTAGAAGTTTGACAAACTTATGAAACATCTAACAACACGTTTCTAGGACTCTAAACCAAGTTTCATGCAGCATGAGTTCTTATAAGTTCCTCAATGAGCTTTGTTAAAATTTGACGAACTTATGAAACATCTAACAACGCGTTTATAGGACTCTAAACAAAGTTTCATGCAACATGAGTGCTTATAAGTGTCTCAATGAGCTTTGTACAAGTTTGACGAACTTATGAAACATCTAACAACGCGTTTTGGGGACTCTAAACCAAGTTTCATGCAACATGAGTGCTTATAAGTGTCTCAATGAGCTTTGTACAAGTTTGACGAACTTATGAATCATCTAACAACGTGGTTTCTAGGACTCTAAACCAAGTTTCATGCAACAAGACTGCTTATAAGTTCCTCATTGAGTTTTGTTAAAGTTTGAAGAACTTATGAAACATATAACAACGCGTTTCTAGGACTTTAAACCAAGTTTCATGAAACATGAGTGTTTATAAGTGTCTCAATGAGCTTTGTACAAGTTTGACGAACTTATTAAACATCTAACAACGTGGTTTCTAGGACTCTAAACCAAGTTTCATGCAACAAGATTGCTTATAAGTTCCTCAATGAGCTTTATACAAGTTTAACGAACTTATGAAATATCTAACAACGTTGTTTCTAGGACTCTAAACAAAGTTTCATGCAATATGAGTGCTTCTAAGTTCCTCAATGAGCTTTATACAAGTTTAAAGAACTAATGAAACATCTAACACCGCGTTTCTAGGACTATAAACCAAGTTTCATGCAACATTACTGCTTATAAGTGTCTCAGTGAGCTTTGTACAAGTTTGAAGAACCTATGAAACATCTAACAACGCGTTTCTAGAACTCTAAACCAAGTTTCATGCAACATGAGTGCTTATAAGTTCATGAATGAGCTTTGTTAAGGTTTGAAGAACTTATGAAACATCTAAGAACGCGTTTCTAGGGCTCTAAACCAAGTTTCATGCAACATGAGTGTTTATAAGATTCTCAATGAGCTTTGTACAAGTTTGACGAACTTATAAAAAACATCTAAGAACGTGGTTTCTAGGACTCTAAACCAAGTTTCATGCAACATGAGTACTTCTAAGTGTCTCAATGAGTTTTGTACAAGTTTCACGAACTAATGAAACATCTAACAACGCGTTACTAGGACTCTAAACCAAGTTTTATGCAGCATTAGTGCTTATAAGTGTCTCAATGAGCTTTGTACAAGTTTGACGAATTTATGAAACATCTAACAACGCGTTTCTAGGACTCTAAACCTAGTTTCATGCAACATGAGTGTTTAAAAGTGTCTCAATGACCTTTTAACAAGTTTGACGAACTTATGAAACATCTAACAACACGTTTCTAGGGGATATGCTTTCCACGCGTACGAGTACGACCGACATCGAACAAGTGTTAACTATGGTGTCTTTGTTAGAGGGGACATTGATTTCTACGACATCATCCAAGAAATCATAGAAATAACATTTCCTGGATTGCTAATGTTGAAATGTGTGGTCTTCAAGTGCGAGTGGTTTAATCCTACGATCGGAAGAGGTGTTCGAATCAGCAAGTCTGGGATTGTGGATGTCAACAAGAGTAGGAGATATAACAAATTTGAGCCTTTTATACTTGCATCGCAAGATGAGCAAGTAAGTTTCATTCCTTATCCCCGACTTAAGTCGACGGGGATAAATTGGTTGTCCGTCATCAAAATTGCTCAAAGAGGATATATAGTCCGGGAAGAGGAAGCAACACTCCAAAGTGATACACCCGTTGATATTCCTTCCCCAGAATTAAGCACGGACGATGTTCTACTCGTTGATCCATTGAAGAGGTGAACGAGGACGAGGAAGACGAACATATAGACGAATTTGATGAATCTGAGTCAGAAAACGAGGAAGACTATGAGTCTAATGAAGATTATGAGTAATAAATTAGTTTTAAATTTAGGTAAAATAAAATGTAATGTCAAAATATGTCTTAATTTTTTTTAAAAAAATAAAAACCAGAATCGTCGTAAATTCGTCGTTATAGTACAACGATTTACGACGATTAGCTTCTAGTCGTCGTAACATCGTCGCCCCATATGAATATTTGTTTAGTACGAGGTGTCCTTTCATACGAGGTTTCTTCGACGAGTACAAAGTTGTACTATGTTTTATGGATGCAAAATCGTCGTAAAACGACGACCTAATCTTTTAAACCCTAAACCCCAAAGGTTAAGCTTTTAATACGTACAAGTACTCCTACAGACCCCTAATGTTACATTAAAACTATAAAAAACAACAAATAGTTGCAAGAAACAAATTTACAATTTCTTTAACTATTTTGTAAAGTTTAATATAAAGTGTACTATAAATTTAGATCATTGAGTATAGATGTTGTTAATTTTTTGGTTTTTGTTATTTTTAGGACCGTTAAGGTTAAATAGCTATAATATACTTCAATTACTATCAATAAATACATTCAAAAGTCATTTGCACACTAAATTTCAATGAATTTCATTTAGAGTTAAGATTCGTCGTATATTCGTTGTAAAGTTACGACGATATAACGACGATTTTATCAGAATCGTTGCTACATACTCGTAAATTTACTACGATGTAACGACGATTTGTCAAACCATGTATAACCTCTAAATGTCGCATCCATCAGGTGTTTTTTGTACGAGGTTATAAAATACTATTCGTTGGTAAATAGTTGTAAAATAACTACGAGCTTACGACGATTTGTATAATTTAAACGACGAGTTTACGACGATTTTTAATTTCAACTACGAATTTATGACGATTTTTAATTTTTGCGAATTATTTTTCCCTCCAACACTCGCCGGTTTGGCACGCGTGTACAACGGATCGTCGTAAATTTACTACGATTTTACGAGGATTGCTAATACTATATATAACCCGCAAAATTTTTCTTCCTCGCTCATTCCTCCTCTCACTCTCTCTCTCTCTAAATTTCTCACTGTCTCTCTAAATTTCTCTCTACAATCTTTACTCTCTCTACAATCTTTCCTATCTACAACATATAAGGTAAAAAATTTAAATTTTGATAAATAGTTTTAGGATTAAAATTAATTAGTTTTAGGATTGGAATTAATTAGTTTTAGGATTGAAAATAGTATTAGGATTGGAATTAGTTTTAATTAGGATTAGTTTGATAAATGTTTGTAATGGTTGTTAGAATTAGAATTGGTGTTCATTAATAGTTTTAAGATTGGAATTAGTTTTAATTAAGATTTTGATTAAAATGTTTTAAAAATGTGTGTAGTAATTTTGTTTTAAATTTTAATTTTTTTTAGTTTTAATGTTGTTTAGTAATTTAGTATTTTAAATTTGTTTAGTAATTTACTAGTCGTTAGATTTAAATTTCAAATTAGTTTACTAATTTAGTTTTAAATCTTTGCAAAATGTTAAATGATCAAAATCTTTGCAGTATATACACATGGCTCCTAGGAGGACCAACACGCTAGCTCCAAGATATATGCAATTGATGGCCGAGAAGGCCGCTGCATCCCGATCCTCATCCAGTTCCGCTTCTCTTTCCGGTACAACGACGACGTCCTCTTCTCCACCAGCATTGGGAATGTCGCAGCCAACTCCGACGCCGACGCCTCCACCTGTACAGACCACGGCGCCTCCGCCTCCCCCTCCACATGATCATCCAGACGGAGCAGTCCCGGGACCGGTACATCCGGAGCTAGATGTACCGGCTCATGTACCGTACGCTACCCTCCGGGTTGATGATATTTTAGTTCAACCCGGACATGACAGTCTTCGGCGTTTAGATCCCTACAAGACTGCAAACACCTACTTGTATGTAAATTCTCTATAAATTATAATATTTCGAATTATATTATTATTTTTTTAATTAACTTTATATTAATTGTTTATCTTTTCCTTTCAGGTTCAAGTTTGACAACATGGTCGCACGTTCGATCGCCGACATTATTAAGGGATATTTCACGGAGGCTCATCCCAACTGGACGAACACTCCGGATCACATTAAAAAGACTTGGTTGAAATGTTTGGCGGTAAAATCATTTTCTCACTTATTTATTTATTTAGATTAAATTCCTAATTAATAAATATTTATTCATTAATATAATTTGTCTATTTTTGCAGCAAAAGTGGCATTGGGATATCTCGATCAACGAGTCGGTGAAGACGGAGTTCAACAAAAGCGCCAAGTTTTGCCTGGTCAACACCGTCTCTGATTGGAAGGACAAGTGGAGGTCCTCGGAGACGCGGCGAAACCGATCTTCTTATCGACTGTGGTTTGGGATGGCTTGAAGGCCTATTGGACTGATGGTCACAACGCCAACGTCGCGACTAAGTGTTCAACCTCAAGGAACACTAAGTTGCCCGACGGGACGACGAAGTTGATGACTCATACATCCGGTCCGATCCCGTTTAGCATGATAAGTTTTTATCTAACTGTTTTAAAATTAATTATATTTTTTAATTACTTTAACACTTTGAATTACATTTTAAACGAAAGATATGGGTCGCAAGCCACCCGTTAGCGCCGTCTTCGAGAAGACCCACAAGAGGAAGAACGGCGAGTTCGTTGATGGGCACTCGCAGCGGATTTTCACCGAGATCGAAGCTCGGAGGACGGAAATTGAGACTCAACGCTCTCAGAGATCCCCTGGAGGCACTCAGCATACCGGCGAGCCTCTTTCCACCGCCGAGCTAGATCAGATCTTCACGCAGGTTAAATTATATAATATATTTAAGTTTTCTATTATTTTTAAATTTCAAATTATTAATAGTTATTTCTTTTTGTAGGTTGTTCCAAAGAAGAAAGGGCGGATTATCGGGTTGGGATCCATCCAGGACGTCCCGTTAGTTGACCCATCATATCGATCTCCAGCTCAGATGGAGGCCGAGATGCAAGACCTTCGAGCTTCGCATGCGCAGTCACAGAAGACTCTCACGTACTACAACAGTCTTTTCTCGGTGCTTGCTGTCTCCAACCCCGAGCTTCAGCGTACGATGCTGACGGATCCCAATCGTCCTACACAGATTCCACAGAGCAGCGTTGATCCTGAGAACGCAACGCGAGACTATTTCAGGGATGATTTGCGTTTTGATTTGGGTTTTGATTTAGGCGGAGGTTCGGGTTCGGGTCATGTATAGATTTTTTTGTATTTTGTAAACTTTTTAATTATATATATATTTTTTATTAATTTAATTAAATAAAATTTCTGTTTTTTAATAATATTTTTTTTATTTAAAAATTAAAAAATCGTTGTAAATTACATGTTACAACGACGATTTTATAAACGACGGATTTACGTCGAAACATAACGACGATTTTACGTCGAATAGTAACAACGATTTTACGTCGAATAGTAACGACGATTTTACGTCGTTATGTTCTACACATATCGATGTCAAAACGTTGTAAATGAACAATGACTAAATCGATGTAACATCGCCGTAAACTTACAACGAATTTACCACGACGTTTTGCCAATTATTTTACAACGATTCAAAGTTGTCGTAAAATTAACAACGAATTTACGACGATTTTGTTTTTACTTCGATTGATTTATGACGAATCGGATTTCGTTGTTAAATCGTCGTAATTGTTGTTTAACAACGGTTATGTTCGTTGTAAACGAGCACTTTTCTTTTAGTGTTTTGACGAACTTATGAAACATCTAATAACACGTTTCAAGAACTCTAAACAAAGTTTCATGCAACATGATTTCTTATAAGTCCTCAATGAGCTTTGTTAAAGTTTGAAGAATTTATGAAACATCTAACAACGGAGTTTGTAGGACTTTAAACAAAGCTTCATGCAACATGAGTGCTTATAAGGGTCTCAATGAGCTTTGTAGAAGTTTGATGAACTTATGAAACATCTAACAACGTGTTTCTAGGAATCTAAACCAAGTTTCATGGAAGATGAGTGTTTATATGTGTCTCAATGAGTTTTGTACAAGTTTAACGAAGTTATGAAATTTCTAACAACGCGTTTCGGGACTCTAAACCAAGTTTCATGCAATATGAGTGCTTATAAGTGTTTCAATCAGTTTTGTACAAGTTTTACGAACTTATGAAACATCTAACAACGCGTTTCAAGATCTCTAAACCAAGTTTCATGCAACATGAGTGCTTAGAAGTTCTTTACTGAACTTTTTACAAGTTTCGCAAACTTATGAAACATCTAAAAACGCATTTCTAGACCTCTAAACCAAGTTTCATCCAACATGAGTGCTTTTAAGTTCCTCAATGAGCTTTGTACAAGTTTGGAGAACTTATGAACCATCTAACAACGCATTTCTAGGATTCTAAACCATGTTTCATGCAACATGAGTACTTATAAGTGTCTCAATAAGTTTTTTAGAAGTTTGACGAACTTATGAAACCTCTAACAACGCGTTTCTAGAACTCTAAACAAAGTTTCATGCAACATGAATGCTTATAAATTCCTCAATGAGCTTTGTACAAGTTTGACGACCTTATAAAAAATATAACAACTCGTTTCTAGGACTCTAAACAAAATTTCATGCAACATGTGTGCTTATAAGTATCTCAATGAGTTTTGTACAAGTTTCACGAACTTATGAAACATCTAACAACGATTTTTTAGGACTCTAAACAAAGTTTCATGCAACATGAGTGCTTATAAGTTCCTCAATGAGCTTTGTTAGGTTTGACGAACTTATGAAACATCTAACAACGCGTTTTTAGGACTCTAAAACAAGTTTCATGAAAATGAATAATTATAAGTGTCTCAATTAACTTTGTACAAGTTTCACGAACTTATGAAACATATAACAACGCGTTTCTAGGAATCTAAACTAAGTTTCATGCAACATGAGTGCCCATAAGTGTCTCAATGAGCTTTGTAATAGTTTGACGAAGTTATGAAACATCTAAGAACACGTTTCAAGAACTCTAAACCAAGTTTCATGCAACATGAGTGCTTATTAGTTCTTTAATGAGCTTTGTACAAGTTTGGAGAATTTATGAAACATCTAACAACGCATTTCTAGGACTCAAAAACAAGTTTCATGCAAAATTAGTACTTATAAGTGTCTCAATGAGTTTTTTTACAAGTTTGACGAACTTATGAAACCTCTAACAACGCGTTTCTAGAACTCTAATCAAAGTTTCATGCAACATGAGTGCTTATAAATTCTTCAATGAGCTTTGTACAAGTTTGTCGAACTTATGAAACATCTAACAACGCGTTTTTATGACTCTAAACAAAGTTTCAAGCAACATCAGTACTTATAAGTGTCTCAATGAGTTTCTTACAAGTTTGACGAACTTATGAAACCTCTAACAACGCGTTTCTAGAACTCTAATCAAAGTTTCATGCAACATGAGTGCTTATAAATTCCTCAATGAGCTTTGTACAAGTTTGACGAACTTATGAAACATCTAACAACGCGTTTTTATGACTCTAAACAAAGTTTCATGCAACATTTGTGCTTATAAGTGTCTCAATGAGCTTTGTACAAGTTTCACGAACTTATGAAACATTTAATAACGAGTTTTTAGGACTCTAAACACAGTTTCATGCAACATGAGTGCTTATAATTACCTCAATGAGCTTTGTTAGGTTTGACAAACTTATGAAACATCTAATAACGCGTTTCTCGGACTCTAAACCATGTTTCATGCAATATGAGTAATTATAAGTGTCTCAATTAGCTTTGTACAAGTTTCACGAACTTATGAAACATATAACAACGCGTTTCTAGGAATCTAAACCAAGTTTCATGCACTATGAGTGCTTATAAATGTCTCAATGAGCTTTGTACAAGTTTGACGAACTTATGAAACATCTAACAACGCATTTCTAGGACTCCAAACCAAGTTTCATGCAACATGAGTGCTTAAAAGTTCCTCAATGAGCTTTGTACAAGTTTGGAGAACTTATGAAACATATAACAACGCATTTCTAGGACTCCAAACCAAGTTTCAAGCAACATGAGTACTTATAAGTGTCTCAATGAGTTTCTTACAAGTTTGACGAACTTATGAAACCTCTAACAACGCGTTTCTAGAACTCTAATCAAAGTTTCATGCAACATGAGTGCTTATAAATTTTTCAATGAGTTTTGTACAAGTTTGACGAACTTATGAAACATCTAACAACGCGTTTTTATGACTCTAAATAAAGGTTCATGCAACATGTGTGCTTATAAGTGTCTCAATGAGCTTTGTACAAGTTTCACGAACTTATGAAACATTTAACAACGAGTTTTTAGGACTCTAAACAAAGTTTCATGCAACATGAGTGCTTATAATTTCCTCAATGAGCTTTGTTAGGTTTGACAAACTTATGAAACATCTAATAACGCGTTTCTAGGACTCTAAACCATGTTTCATGCAATATGAGTAATTATAAGTGTCTCAATTAGCTTTGTACAAGTTTCCCGAACTTATGAAACATATAACAACGCGTTTCTAGGAATCTAAACCAAGTTTCATGCAACATGAGTGCTTATAAATGTCTCAATGAGCTTTGTACAAGTTTGACGAACTTATGAAACATCTAACAACGCGTTTCAAGAACTCTAAAACAAGTTTCATGCAACATGAGTGCTTATAAGTTCCTCAATGAGCTTTGTACAAGTTTGGAGAACTTATGAAACATCTAACAACGCATTTCTAGGACTCTAAACCAAGTTTCAAGTAACATGAGTACTTATAATTGTCTCAATGAGTGTTTTACAAGTTTGAAGAACTTATGAAACCTCTAAAAACGCGTTTCTACAACTCTAAACGAAGTTTCAAGCAACATGAGTGCTTATAAGTTCCTCAATGAGCTTTGTACAAGTTTGACGAACTTATGAAACATCTAACAACGCCTTTCTAGGACTATAAACAAAGTTTCATGCAACATGTGTGCTTATAAGTGTCTCAATGAGTTTTGTACAAGTTTCACGAACTTATGAAACATTTAACTATGAGTTTTTAGGACTCTAAACAAAGTTTCATGCAACATGAGTGCTTATAAGTTCCTCAATGAGCTTTGTTTGGTTTGACGAACTTATGAAACATCTAATAACGCGTTTCTAGGACTCTAAACCAAGTTTCATGCAATATGAGTGATTATAAGTGTCTCCACGAGCTTTGTACAAGTTTCACGAACTTATGAAACATATAACAATGCGTTTCTAGGAATCTAAACCAAGTTTCATGCAACATGAGTGCTTATAAGTGTCTCAATTAGCTTTGTTAAAGTTTGACGAACTTATGAAACATCTAACAACGTGGTTTCTAGGACTTTAAACATAGCTTTATGCAACATGAGTGCTTAAAAGTGTCTCAATGAGCTTTTTAGAGGTTTGACGAACTTTTGAAACATCTAACAACGCGTTTCTAGGACTCTAAACCAAGTTTCATGGAAGATGAGTGCTTATAAGTGTCTCAATGACCTTTGTACAAGTTTGACAAACTTATGAAACATCTAACAACGCGTTTCTAGGACTCTAAACCAAGTTTAATGCAACATGAGTGCTTATAAGTGTTTCAATGAGCTTTGTACAAGTTTGACGATCTTATGAAACATCTAACAACGCGTTTCAAGAACTCTAAACCACGTTTTATGCAACATGAGTGCTTATAAGTTCCTCAATGAGCTTTGTTAGAGTTTGACGAACTTATGAAAGATCTAACAACGTGGTTTCTAGGACTCGAAACCAAGTTTCAAGAAACATGAGTTCTTATAAGTGTCTCAATGAGCTTTGTACAAGTTTGACGAACTTATGAAACATCTAACAACGCGTTTCTAGGACTCTAAACCAATTTTCATTGAAGATGAGTGCTTATAAGTGTCTCAACTACCTTGGTACAAGTTTGATGAACTTATGAAACATCTAATAACGCGTTTGTGAGTGCTTATAAGTGTCTCAATGAGCTTTGTACAAGTTAATTTTACGAACTTATGAAACATCTAACAACGCGTTTCAAGAACTCTAAACCAAGTTTCATGCAACATGAGTGCTTATAAGTTCTTTAATGAGCTTTGTTAAAGTTTGACGAACCTATGAAACATCTAACAACGCGTTTCTAGGACTCTAAATTAAGTTTCATGCAACAAGAGTGCTTATAAGTTCCTCCATGATCTTTATACAAATTTGACAAACTTATGAAACATCTAACAACGCGTTTCTAGGACTCTAAACCAAGTTTCATGCAACATGAGTGCTTATAAGTCCCTCAATGAGCTTTGTTAAAGTTTGACGAACTTATGAAACATCTAAAAACGCGTTTCTAGGACTCTAAACCAAGTTTTATGCAACATGACTGCTTATAAGTGTCTCAATGAGCTTTGTACAAGTTTGACGAACTTATAAAACATCTAACAAGGTGGTTTCTAGGACTCTAAATCAAGTTTCATGCAACATGAGTCCTTCTAAGTTCCTCAATGAGCTTTGTACAAGTTTCACGAACTAATGAAACCTCTTATAACATGTTTCTAGGACTCTAAACCATGTTTCATGCAACAAGAGTGCTTATAAGTTCCTCAATGAGCTTTCTACAAGTTTGACGAACTTATGAAACATCTAACAACGCGTTTCTAGGACTCTAAACCAAGTTTCATTGAAGATGAGTGCTTATAAGTGTCTCAACAACCTTGGTACAAGTTTGATGAACTTATGAAACATCTAATAACGCGTTTGTGAGTGCTTATAAGTGTCTCAATGAGCTTTGTACATTTAATTTTACGAACTTATGAAACATCTAACAACGCGTTTCAAGAACTCTAAACCAAGTTTCATGCAACATGAATGCTTATAAGTTCTTTAATGAGCTTTGTTAAAGTTTGACGAACCTATGAAACATCTAACAACGTGGTTTCTTGGACTCGTAACCAAGTTTCAAGAAACATGAGTGCTTATGAGTGTCTCAATGAACTTTGTACAAGTTTGACTTATGAAACATCTAACAACGTGGTTTCTAGGACTCTAAACAAAGTTTCATGCAACATGAGTGCTTATAAGTTCCTCAATGAGCTTTGTACAAGTTTGACGAACTTATGAAACATCTAACAACGTGGTTTCTAGGACTCTAAACCAAGTTTCATGCAACATGAGTTCTTTTAAGTTCCTCAATGAGGTTTGTACAAGTTTTACGAACTTATGAAACATCTAACAACGCATTTCTAGAACTCTAAACCAAATTTCATGCAACATGAGTGCTTATAAGTTCTCCAATGAACTTTGTACAAGTTTCAAGAATTTATGAAACATCTAACAACATGTTTCTAGGACTATAAACCAAGTTTCATGCAACATGAGTGCTTATAAGTGTCTCAATAAGCTTTGTACAAGTTTGACGAACTTATGAAATATCTAACAACGCGTTTCTAGGATTCTAAACAAAGTTTCATGCAACATGAGTGCTAATAAGTGTCTCAATGTGCTTCTTACAAATTTGAAGAACTTATGAAACATCTAACAACGCGTTTCTAGGACTCTAAAACAAGTTTTATGCAACATGAGTGTTTATAAGTGTCACAATGAGCATTGTATAATTAAGTTTGATGAGCTTATGAAATATCTAACAACGTGTTTCCAGGACTCTAAACAAAGTTTAATGCAACAAGAGTGCTTACAAGTGTCTCAATTAGCTTTGTACAAGTTTCACGAACTACTGAAACATCTAACAATGCGTTTCTAGGACTCTAAATCAAGTTTCATGCAACATGAGTGCTTAATTATAAGTGTCTTAATGATTTTGTACAAGTTTGACGAACTGAAGAAACATCTAACAACGCATTTCTAGGACTCTAAACCAAGTTTCATGCAATATGTGTGCCTATAAGTGTCTGAATGAGCTTTGTCCAAGTATGACAAACTAATTAAACATCTAACAACGCGTTTCTAGGACTCTAAACCAAGTTTCATGCAACATGAGTGCTTAAAAGTGTCTCAATGAGCTTTGGACAAGTTTCACGAACTTAAGAAACATCTAACAACGTGTTTCTAGGACTCTAAACAAAGTTTCATGCTATATGAGTGTTTATAAGTGTCTCAATGAGCTTTGTACAATTTCGACGAACTTATGAAACATCTAACAACGCGTTTCTAGGATTCCAAACCAAGTTTCATGCAACATGAGTGCTTAAAAGTGGCTCAATGATCTTTGTACAAGTTTCGTGAACTTATGAAACACCTAACAACGCGTTTCTAGGACTCTAAACCAACTTTCATGCAAAATTAGTGCTTATAAGTGTCTCAATGAGCTTTGTACAAAATTCAAGAACTTATGAAACATCAAACAAAGCGTTTCTAGGACTATAAACCTAATTTCATGCAACATTAGTCCTTATAAGTGTCTCAATGATCTTTTTACAAGTTTGACGAACTTATGAAACATCTAACAACGCGTTTCTATGACTCTAAACCAAGTTTCATGCAACATGAGTGCTTATAAGTTCCTCAATGATGTTTGTTAAAGTTTGACGAACTAATGAAACATCTAACAACGATTTCTAGGACTCTAAACCATGTTTCATGCAACATGAGTGCTTATAAGTTTCTCAATGAGCTTTGTAGAAGTTTGACAAACTTATGAAACATCTAACAACGCGTTTCTAGGACTCTAAACCAAGTTACATGCAGCATGAGTTCTTATATGTTCCTCAATGAGCTTTGTTAAAGTTTGACGAAATTATGAAACATCTAACAACACGTTTATAGGACTCTAAACAAAGTTTCATGCAACATGAGTGCTTATAAGTGTCTCAATGAGCTTTGTACAAGTTTGACGAACTAATGAAACATCTAACAACGAGTTTCTAGGACTCTAAACCAAGTTTCATGCAACATTAATGCTTATAAGTGTCCCAATCAGCTTTGTACAAGTTTGAAGAACTTATGAAACATATAACAACGCGTTTCTAGGACTCTAAACCAAGTTTCATGCAACATGAATGTTTATAAGTGTCTCATACAACTTTGTACAAGTTTGACGAACTTATGAAACAACTAACAACGTGGTTTCTAGGACTCTAAACCAAGTTTCATGCAACATGAGTCCTTCTAAATTCCTCAATGAGCTTGGTACAAGTTTCACGAACTAATGAAACATCAAACACCGCGTTTCTAGGACTCTAAACCAACTTTCATGCAACATTAGTGCTTATAAGTGTCTCAAAGAGCTTTGTACAAGTTTGACGAACTTATGAAACATCTAAGAAAGGGTTTCTAGGACTCTAAGCCAAGTTTCATGCAACATGAGTGCTTATAAGTGTTTAATGAAATTTGTACAAGTTTGACGAACTTAAGAAACATCTAACAACGCGTTTCTAGGACTCTAAACCAAGTTTCATGCAACATGAGTGCTTATAAGTTCCTCAATGAGCTTTTTAAAATTTTGACGAACTTATGAAACATCTAACAACGCGTTTCTAGGACTCTAAACAAAGTTTCATGCAACATGAGTGCTTATAAGTGTCTTAATGAGCTTTGTAGAAGTTTGACGAACTTATGAAACATCTAACAACACTGTTTCTAGGACTCTAAACCAAGTTTCATGCAACATGAGTACTTATAAGTGTCTCAATGAGCTTTTTACAAGTTTAAAGAACTTATGAAACATCCAACAACGCGTTTCTAGGACTCTAAACCAAGTTTCATGCAACATGAGTGCTTATAAGTGTCTCAATGAGCTTTGTACAAGTTTGACGAACTTATGTAATATCTAACAACGTGGTTTCTTGGACTCTAAACCAAGTTTCATGCAACATGAGTGCTTAAAAGTGTCTCGATGATCTTTCTACAAGTTTGACGTACTTAAGAAACATCTAACAACGCGTTTCTAAGTAACTAAACTAAGTTTCATGCAACATGAGTGCTTATAAGTGTCTCAATGAGCTTTGTACAAGTATGAAAAACTTATTAAACATCTAACAACACGTTTCTAGGACTCTAAACCAAGTTTCATTCAGCATGAGTGCTTAAAAGTGTCTCAATGAGCTTTAGACAAGTTTCACGAACATGAGAAACATCTAACAACACGTTTCTTGGACTCTAAACCAAGTATCATGCTACATAAATGCTATAAGTCCCTCAATGAGCTTTGTACAAGTTTGACGAACTTATGAAACATCTAACAACGCGTTTCTAGTATTGCAACATGAGTGCTTAAAAGTGTCTCAATGAGCTTTGTACAAGTTTCACGAACTTATGAAAAACCTAACAACGCGTTTCTAGGACTCTAAATTAAGTTTCATGCAACAAGAGTGCTTATAAGTTCCTCCATGATCTTTATACAAATTTGACAAACTTATGAAACATCTAACAACGTGGTTTCTAGGACTCTAGACCAAGTTTCATGCAACATGAGTGCTTATAAGTTCCTCAATGAGCTTTGTTAAAGTTTGACGAACTTATGAAACATCTAAAAACGCGTTTCTAGGACTCTAAACCAAGTTTTATGCAACATGACTGCTTATAAGTGTCTCAATGAGCTTTGTACAAGTTTGACGAACTTATAAAACATCTAACAAGGTGGTTTCTAGGACTCTAAATCAAGTTTCATGCAACATGAGTCCTTCTAAGTTCCTCAATGAGCTTTGTACAAGTTTCACGAACTAATGAAACCTCTTATAACAAGTTTCTAGGACTCTAAACCATGTTTCATGCAACAAGAGTGCTTATAAGTTCCTCAATAAGCTTTGTACAAGTTTGACGAACTTATGAAACATCTAACAACGCGTTTCTAGGACTCTTTACCAAGTTTCATGCAACATGAGTGCTTATATGTTCCTAAATGAACTTTTGTAAAGTTTGACGAACTTATGAAACATCTAACAACGCGTTTTTAGGAATCTAAACTAAGTTTCATGCAACATGAGTGCTTATAAGTGTCTCAATGAGCTTTGTACAAGTTTGACGAACTTATGAAACATCTAACAACGTGGTTTCTAGGACTCTTAAGCAAGTTTCATACAACATGAGTGCTTATAAATGTCTCAATGATCTTTGTACAAGTTTGAATAACTTAAGAAACATCTAACAACGCGTTTCTAGGACGATAAACCAAGTTTCATGCAACATGAGTGCTTATAAGTTCCTCAATGATCTTTGTTAAAGTTTAACGAATTTTTGAAACATCTAACAACACGTTTCTAAGACTCTAAACCAAGTTTCATGCAACATGAGTTCTTCTAAGTTCCTCAATGAGCTTTGTACAAGTTTCACGAACTAATGAAACATCTAACAACGCGTTTCTAGGACTCTAAAGAAAGTTTCATGCAACATTAGTGCTTATAAGTGTCTCATTGAGCTTTGTACAAGTTTGACGAACTTTTGAAACATCTAACAAGGTGGTTTCTAGGACTATAAACCAATTTTCATGCAACATGAGTCCTTCTAAGTTCCTCAATGAGCTTTGTTCAAGTTTCACGAACTAATGTAACATCTAATAATGCGTTTCTAGGATTCTAAACGAAGTTTCATGCAACAAGAGTGCTTATAATTTCCTCAATGAGCTTTGTACAAGTTTGACGAACTTATGAAACATCTAACAACGCGTTTCTAGGACTCTAAACCAAGTTTCATGCAACATGAGTGATTATAACTTTCTCAATGAGCTTTTTTAAAGTTTGACGAACTTATGAAACATCTAACAACGCGCTTTTGGGACTCTAAACTAAGTTTCATGCAACATGAGTGCTTATAAGTGTCTCAATGAGCATTGTACAAGTTTGACGAACTTATGAAACATCTAACAACGTGGTTTCTTGGACTCTAAACCAAGTTTCATGCAACATGAGTGCTTAAAAGTGTCTCAATGAGCTTTGTACAAGTTTGACGAACTTAAGAAACATCTAACAACGCCTTTCTAGGACTCTAAACCAAGTTTCATGCAACATGAGTGCTTATAAGTGTCTCAATGAGCTTTGTACAAGTATGACAAACTTATTAAACATCTAACAACACGTTTCTAGGACTCTAAACCAAGTTTCATTCAGTATGAGTGCTTAAAAGTGTCTCAATGAGCTTTGTACAAGTTTCACGAACATAAGAAACATCTAACAACGCGTTTCTACGACTCTAAACCAAGTTTCATGCTACATAAATGCTTATAAGTCTCTCAATGAGCTTTGTACAAGTTTCACGAACTTATGAAACACCTAACAACACGTTTCTAGGACTCTAAACTAAGTTTCATGCAACAAGAGTGCTTATAAGATCCTCAATGAGATTTATACAAATTTGACGAACTTATGAAACATCTAACAACGTGGTTTCTAGGACTCTAAACCAAGTTTCATGCAACATGAGTGCCTATAAGTTCCTCAATGAGCTTTGTTAAAGTTTGAAAAACTTATGAAACATCTAACCACGCGTTTCTAGGACTCTAAACCAAGTTTCATGCAACATGACTGCTTATAAGTGTCTCAATGAGCTTTGTACAAGTTTGACGAAGTTATGAAACATCTAACAAGGTGGTTTCTAAGACTCTAAATCAAGTTTCATGCAACATGAGTCCTTCTAAGTTCCTCAATGAGCTTTGTACAAGTTTCACGGACTAATGAAACATCTAATAACGCGTTTCTAGGAGTCTAAACCAAGTTTCATGCAACAAGCCTGCTTATAAGTTCCTCAATGAGCTTTGTACAAGTTTGACGAACTTATGAAACATCTAACAACGCGTTTCTAGGACTCTAAACCAAGTTTCATGCAACATGAGTGCTTATATGTTCCTCAATAAGCTTTTGTAAAGTTTGACGAACTTATGAAACATCTAACAACGCGCTTTTGGGACTCTAAACCAAGTTTCATGCAACATGGGTGCTTATAAGTGTCTCAATGAGCTTTGTACAAGTTTGACGAACTTATGAAACATCTAACAATGTGGTTTCTAGGACTATTAACCAAGTTTCATGCAACATGAGTACTTATAATTAAGTGCTTCAGTGAGCTTTGTAAAAGTTTGAATAACTTAAGAAACATTTAACAACGCGTTTCTAAGACTCTAAACAAAGTTTCATGCAACATGAGTGCTTATAAGTGTCTCAATGAGCTTTGTACAAGTTTGACGAACTAATGAAACATCTAACAACGCGTTTCTAGGACTCTAAACCAAGTTTCATGCAACATTAGTCCTTATAAGTGTCTTAGTCAGCTTTGTACAAGTTTGACAAACTTATGAAACATCTAACAACGCGTTTCTAGGACTCTAAACCAAGTTTCATGCAACATGAGTACTTATAAGTTACTCAATGAGCTTTGTTAAAGTTTGAAGAACTTATGAAACATATAACAACGCATTTCTAGGACTTTAAACCAAGTTTCATGAAACATGAGTGTTTATAAGTTTCTCAATGAACTTTGTACAAGTTTGACGAACTTATGAAACATCTAACAACGTGGTTTCTAGGACTCTAAACCAAGTTTCATGCAACATGAGTCCTTCTAAGTTCCTCAATGAGCTTTTTACAAGTTTCATGAACTAATGAAACATCTAACAAAGCGTTTCTAGGACTCTAAAACAAGTTTCATGCATTATTAGTGCTTATAAGTGTCTCAATGAGCTTTGTACAAGTTTGACGAACTTATGAAACATCTAACAACACGTTTCTAGGATTCTAAACAAAGTTTCATGCAACATGAGTGCTTATAAGTTCCTCAATGAGCTTTGTTAAAGTTTGACGAACTTATGAAACATTTAACAATGCGTTTCTAAGACTCTAAACCAAGTATCATGCAACATGAGTGCTTATAAGTGTCTCAATGAGCTTTGTACAAGTTTGACAAACTTATGAAACATCTAACAACGCGTTTCTAGGACTCTAAACCAAGTTTCATGAAACATGAGTGCTTATAAGTGTCTCAATGAGCTTTGTAAAAGTTTGAAAAACTTATGAAACATCTAACAACGTGGTTTATAGTACTCTAAACTAAGTTTCATGCAACATGAGTGCTTAAAAGTGTCTTAATGAGCTTTGTACAAGTTTGACGAACTTACGAAACATCTAACAACGCGTTTCTAGGACTCTAAACCAAGTTTCATGCAGCATGAGTGCTTATAAGTGTCTCAATGAGCTTGGTACAAGTTTGACGAACTTAAGAATCATCTAACAACGCGTTTTTAAGACTCTAAACCAAGTTTCATGCAACATGAGTGCTTATAAGTGTCTCAATGAGCTTTGTACAAGTTTGACGAACTTATGAAACATCTAACAACGTGGTTTCTAGGACTCTAAACCAAGTTTCATGCAAAATTAGTGCTTATAAGTGTCTCAGTCAGCTTTGTACAAGTTTGACGAACTTATGAAACATCTAACACTGTGTTTCTAGGACTCTAAACCAAGTTTCATGCAACATGAGTACTTATAAGTTCCTCAATGAGCTTTGTTAAAGTTTGAAAAACTTATGAAACATATAACAACGCGTTTCTAGGACTCTAAACCAAGTTTCATGCAACATGAGTGTTTATAAGTGTCTCAATGAGCTTTGTACAAGTTTGACGAACTTATGAAAGATCTAACAACGTGGTTTCTAGGACTCTAAACCAAGTTTCATGCAACATGAGTCCTTCTAAACCAAGTTTCATGCAACATTAGTGCTTATAAGTGTCTAAGTCAGCTTTGTAAAAGTTTGACGAACTTATGAAACATCTAACAACGCGTTTCTAGGACTCTAAACCAAGTTTCATGCAACATGAGTGCTTATAAGTTCTTGGATGAGCTTTGTTAAAGTTTGAAGAACTTATGAAACATATAACAACACGTTTCTAGGACATCAGTCTTATGACAAGCAATAAAGTGAGCCATCTTTGAAAACCTATCAACAACCACAAATATCGAATCCCTACCAGTCCTAGTCCTAGGCAATCCTATCACAAAGTCCATGGATATATTTGTCTAGGGATGTTCAGAAACGGGTAAAGGGAGATACAAACCGTGCGGCTGGACTTTGCTCTTAGCATGTTTGCATGTGGCACACCTAGAAAAAAATTTCTCAACGTCCTTTCTCATGCCCGACCAATAGAAGTGTTGATGTAAGCTGTTGAGAGTCTTAGTAACTCCAAAGTGTCCGGCAAGGCCACCTCCATGTGATTCCCTGACTAACAACTCTCTAACAGAAACATTAGGTACACACAACTTATGGTGATAAAAGAGATATCCGTCGTGCCTATAGTAACCATCACAAGAAAATTTTGCACACTTCCTATACGCCTCACTAAACTCACTATCAGTTTCATACAATTCTTTCAATCTCTCAAATCCAATGAGTTTAGATGACAAAGTACTAAAAAGAGTGTACCTCCGGGACAATGCATCGACGACTACATTGTATTTACCTTTCTTATACTTTATGACATATGGGAAGGTCTAAATGAATTATATCCAACGCCCATGTGCCCTGTTCAGCTTCTGTTGACCCTTTAGATACTTTAAGGACTCATGATTCGTGTGTATGATGAACTCTTTTGGCCACAGGTAATGCTGCCATGTTTGTAAAGCCCTCACCAGCGCATAGAGTTCTTTGTCATAGGTTGGATAGTTGATGGTTGAGCCGCCTAGCTTCTCGCTGAAGTATGCACTTGATTTCTTGCCTTGCATCAAGACATCTCCAATGCCTACACCAGACGCATCACACTCAATCTCAAAGGTTGTAATAAAGTAAGGTAAAGCAAGTAGAGGGGAATTGATAAGCTTCTCTTTCAGGGCCTGAAAGGCCTGCTCTTGGGCGTCTCCCCACATGTAGCCTACATCCTTCTTGATTACTTCCGTGAGTGGCGCGGCAATTGTGCTGAAATCTTTGACGAACCGGCGATAGAATCCGACTAGAACGTGGAAGCTTCTAACTTCACCGACACTCTTAGGACTCGGACAATCTTGGATGGCTTTGATCTTGTCCTCATCAACATGCACGCCATCTGCACTTACCACAAAACATAGGAAAACAATCTGTTTAGTGCAAAAAGTACACTTGCTTAGGCTAGCAAATAGATGTTCCTTCCGAAGGACTTCTATCACCATCTAGATGTGTGTGAGATGATCCTCCATGTCTTTGCTATAAATCAGTATATCATCGAAGTAAACAACCACAAATACACCTATAAAAGACCTCAACACATGATTCATTAGCCTCATAAAAGTACTAGGAGCATTAGTCAAACCGAAGGGCATTACAAGCCACTCATACAAGCCTTGTTTAGTCTTAAAGGCGGTCTTCCATTCGTCACCTTCCTTCATCCTAATATGATGATAACCACTCTTAGGATCGATCTTAGAGAACAAGTTAGAACCACACAATTCATCTAACATATCATCTAATCTAGGAATAGGGTGGCGATACTTAACCGTGATGTTGTTGATGGCTCGGCAATCAACACACATGCGCCATGTTCCATCTTTCTTAGGCACCAGTAACACCATCACGTCACAAGGACTCATACTCTCATGGATGTGTCCCTTCTTCATCAGTTCCTCCACTTGGCTTTGGAGCTCTTTGGTCTCAACCGAGTTGGTGCGATAAGCTGGTCGGTTTAGTAGAGCAGCGCCTGGCAAAAGGTCTATCTAGTGTTCAATCCCTCGATGGGTGGAAATCCTGGCGGTGCTTCTTCACGGAATACATCCTTAAAATCCTGCAAAAGCTTATACATATCACTAGGAAGCTTTTGTGCAAACTCTGTTAGGCTAATAAGAGATTCCCTATATATAAGCATCAAAATAGGTAGTTCAGAGTTTAAGTCTTTGAACACTTCACTAGAGTTGATGTGGAGGTTGGTACTCGTCGGTGTTTCTTTCTCCTTCTCACCCTTTAGCTTAAGGTAGAGCTGGTCATGGTAGATCTCACTGGGTGTGAGAGGGAGGAGGGTGATTCTGCGTCCGTTGAACTCAAAGGAGTGCTTGTTTGTGTAGCCATCATGTATGACTCTCCGGTCAGACTGCCATGGCCTCCCCAACAGAACGTGGCTTGATCCAATCGGCAATACGTCACAAAGTACCTCGTCTGCGTACTTGCCAATGGTGAAAGCTATCTTGACCTGATGAGTGACTGTTAGAGCACCTCCTTCATTCAGCCATTGAAGCTTGTATATGGGCGTCGATGTGGGAGAGTCTTGAGGTTCAGCTTCTCAACCATTACCTCACTAGCTGCATTGGTGCAACTCCCACAATCTATAATTAGACTACACACCTTCTCCTTGTTGATGCACCGGGTGTGGAAGAGGCTCTCTCTTTGCTGGACCTCCTCGGCCTGATTCTAAACACTCAAAGTCTTACGGGCAACTAACATCTCACAAACAGCCGCGGACTCTTCTTCATCTTCTTCCTTAGGGTCTGAATCAGATGCCTCGGGGACGACTTCACCGTTGTCGAGAAGGAGGTAAGCCTTCTTGTTGACACAATCTTTGGCGTAATGCCCCATGCCCTGGCACTTGTAGCACCTTACATTGCTCAAGGGTGTCCCAATTCTGTCCTTGAAATCCACCTTAGGTTCTTCTTTGGTAGTACTAGGAGTCGGCCTGTAGTCTCGGCGATTCTTCGGCTTGGCGTCCTTGGATTCTCTCGGCTTGACATAACCGGATGAGTAGCTTGGCCTGAGGTACTTGCGCTTGTTCGGACTCTCAATCAGCTCGGCCTTGTGCACCAACTCCTCAAGGTATTCATAAGTTTGTAGTTCTAACTTGTCCTTGACATCTCGGCTAAGTCCTCCGAGGAATCGCACCATGGTAACCTCGTCGTCCTCGTCTAGGTTGGCTCGGATGAGAAGGGTCTCCATCTCTTGGAAGTAATCTCTCACGGAGCTGGATCCTTGTGGAAGCTTCCTAAGTTTGTTAAGGGTCTCTCGGTGGTAGTGACTAGGCACAAAGCGTTTTCTCATATGGGTGGTGAGTTGATTGCAGGTGGTGATAGGCGGATCATTATGACAATTTCTCGTGGTGCAAAGTTGTTCCCACCACAGCAACGTATAGTCACTAAGCTCGTAGATAGCTATCTTCACCTTGTTAGAGGCGTAAGTGTCATGGCAAAGGAAGCTTGACTCCATCTTCCGCTCCTAGTCTAGGTACGCTTCCGGCTCATTTTTGTCGTAGAATGGAGGGAACTTGGCCTTGATGTGCCTCAGCTGCTGTTTCTCGGGGTCTCTGGGGTCGTCTTGGGCACGTCTTTGGCTCGTTCTACTATGGTCTGAGGCGTTGTGGCCGTAGTACTCATCGCTGGAGTCAATATAGATTCGTTGGTCGGCCATGGTGTCGCATCTGCGGCGGGGAGGACCGTGTGCTCTCGGCCTCGGAACTCTTTCTTCCTGCACAGTGGGTTCAGCACGAGTTGGTCGTCTTGGCTAGCAGTATTCAAACAAGCAAGAGGAATCAAAACAGGTTGCAGAACAAGCAGACAAGCAAGCAATAACAAGATTTCACAAACGGTATTAATCAACAAGATATGAGATAATAAAATATGTGAAAGCGGTAGAGGTAGAAGCGACTCAGCCTTGGTTCAGAGGTGGCTCTGATGCCACATGATATGATCACCCTTGGTGAATCTACACTCCAAACGAGGCTAATTGGCGGACTACGGTGGGTGGGATGTAATGGAGGCGAAAGTGGTGTAAAGGAGGAGAGGAGGCAGCGGATATGATAAAGGGGAGGAGAGGAGGCAACGGATATGATAAAGGGGAGGAAGGTAGAGGCGGCGGTGGGCTCTTGACAAGCGGTGAAGAAGCTTATCAAGGTGTAGAAGTTCTCCAACATGCGGATGCTCGAGGTGGAGGACAAATCTCTTCGCAAGATCAAGGAGCGAAACTTGTGTAATGTTTTTTATAAAAAGTTTGCTAAGTAATAAGTGTAGAGGCGTGAAGCTTATAAAGGTTAAGCACAAGTCGCTTCCTTTAGGGCTTCACGCGTTTAAGAGAAAAGGAAAGTGCTAAAGAAGAGAAAAGGAAATTGCACAAGAAAATGGAAATTGCACATAACATTATGCGTGGATAGAAAAGCAAGTAGCGTGAAGTGAATTGCTTAACACACTCTTCAAGCTATGGTCACTAATGGAAGACGTAGTGTTCTTCTTGGCCTCGTTAAAACCCAGTGGGAAAGAGTACCAAGCGAGACACTTAGTCCGCTTAGCTCCCATAGCTTGGTTTTCATCGGTAGCCGTGTTGAATACGTTGAAGTAGCTCCTAGATGCGGCTCCTCCAAGCTCTTCTTCCTTGATCATGGTATGAGCTTCTCTTGCTAGCTCCTTAGCTCTTGACCTCGTGATAACTCCTTCTGGTATGTTCGGCATCTCCTCGGCATTTGGTACTCGGGTACTCTGCGTTTTCTCGGTATCGAGTGGTCGGGTGCTCGGCATTTCCTCGGTGTCGAGTGGTCGAGTGGTCGGCAACTTGTGATCGGGTGGTCGACTGCTCGGTACCAGGTCGTACACGGTTTCCTCGTCCGATGGCTCGGTTACGATCACATCACTTATAAGCACTCATGTTGCATGAAACTTGGTTTAGAGTACTAGAAACGTGTTGTTAGATATTTCATAAGTTCGTCAAACTTGTACAAAGGTAATTGAGACAATTATAAGCACTCATGTTGCATGAAACTTGGTTTAGAGTTCTAGCAACCACGTTGCTAGATGTTTCATAAGTTCGTAAAACTAGTAAAAAGCTCATTGAGACACTTATAAGCGCTCATGTTGCATGAAACTTAGTTTAGAGTCCTAGAAACTCGTTGTTAGATGTTTCACAAGTTCTTCAAACTTGTACAAAGCTCATTGAGACACTTATAAGCACTCATGTTGCATGAAACTTGGTTTATAGTCATAGAAACGCGTTGTTAGATGTTTCATAAGTTCGTCAAACTAGTACAAAGCTCATTAAGACACTTGTTAGTATTCATGTTGCTTGAAAATTGGTTTAGAGTCCTAGAAACGCGTTGTTAGATGTTTCGTAAGTTCTTCAAACTTGTACAAAGCTCATTGAGACACTTATAAGCACTCATGTAGCATGAAATTTGGTTTAGAGTCCTAGAAACTGCGTCGTTAGATGTTTCATAAGTTCGTGAAACTTGTACAAAGGTCATTGCGACACTAATAAACGCTCATTTAGCATGAAACTTGGTTTAGAGTCCTAGAAACCGCGTCGTTAGATGTTTCATAAGTTCTTCAAACTTGTACAAAGCTCATTGAGTCACTTATAAGCACTCATGTTACATGAAACTTGGTTTAGCGTCCTAGAAACCACGTTGTTAGATTTTTCATAAGATCATCAAACTACTACAAACCTCATAGGGATACTTATAAGCACTCATGTTGTATGAAACTTGGTTTAGAGTCGTAGAAACACGTTGTTAGATGTTTCATAAGTTCGTGAAACTTGTACAAAGCTCTTTGAGACACTTATAAGCACTCATGTTGCATGAAACTTGGTTTAGAGTCCTAGCAACCACGTTGTTAGATATTTCATAAGTTCTTGAAACTTGTATAAAGCTCATCGAGACACTTATAAGCACTCATTATCCATGAAACTTAGTTTAGAGTCATAGAAACGCGTTGTTAGATGTTTCATATAAGTTCGTCAAAGTTGTACAAAGCTCATTGAGACACTTATAAGCACTCATGTTGCATGAAACTTGGTTTAGAGTACTAGCAACCACGTTGTTAGATATTTCATAAGTTCATGAAACTTGTACAAAGCTCATTGAGACACTTATAAGCACTCATGTTGCATGAAACGTGGTTTCGAGTCCTAGCAACCACGTTGTTAGATGTTTCATAAGTTCATAAAACTTTTACAAAGCTCAGTGAGACACTTATAAGCACTCATGTAGCATGAAACTTGGTTTAGAGTCCTAGAAACCGCGTCGATAGATGTTTCATAAGTTCGTCAAACTTGTACAAAGCTCATTGAGACACTAATAAGCGCTCATGTAGCATGAAAATTGGTTTAGAGTCTTAGAAACCGCGTCGTTAGATGTTTCATAAGTTCGTGAAACTTATACAAAGCTCGTTGAGACACTTATAAACAATCATGGTGCCTGAATTTTGGTTTAGAGTCCTAGAAACCGCGTCGTTACATGTTTCATAAGTTTGTGAAACTTGTAGAAATCTTATTGAGACACTTATAAGCACTCATTTTGCATGAAACTTGGTTTAGAGTCCTAGAAACGCGTTGTTAGATGTTTCATAAGTTCTTCAAACTTTTACAAAGCTCTTTGAGACACTTATAAGAACTCATGTTGCATGAAACGTGGTTTAGAGTCCTAGCAACCACGTTGTTAGATATTTCATAAGTTCGTCAAACTTGTACAAAGCTCATTGAGACACTTATAAGCACGCATGTTGCATGAAACTTGGTTTACAGTCCTAGAAACCACATTGTTAGGTGTTTCATAAGTTCGCCAAACTTGTACGAAGCTCATTGAGACACTTATAAGCACTCATGTTGCATGAAACATGGTTTAAAGTCCTAGAAACGCGTTGTTAGATGTCTCATAAGTCCGTGAAACTAGTAGAAAGCTCATTGAGACACTTATCAGAACTCATGTTGCATGAAACTTGGTTCAGAGTCCTAGAAACGCGTTGTTAGATGTTTCATAAGTTCGTGAAACTTGTACAAAGCTCTTTGAGACACTTATAAGCACTCATGTTGCATGAAACTTGGTTTAGAGTCCTAGCAACCACGTTGTTAGATATTTCATAGGTTCGTGAAACTTGTATAAAGCTCATTGAGACACTTATTAGCATTCATGTTGCTTGAAACTTACTTTAGAGTCATAAAAACGCGTTGTTAGATGTTTCATAAGTTCTTCAAACTTATAAGAACTTATGTTGCATGAAACTTGGTTTAGAACTCATGTTGCATGAAACTTGCTTTAGAGTCCTAGAAACCGCGTCGTTAGATGTTTCATAAGTTCGTGAAATTTCTACAAAGCTCATTGAGACACTTATAAGCACTCATGTTGCCTGAAACTTGGTTTAGAGTCCTAGAAACCGCGTCGTTACATGTTTCACAAGTTTGTGAAAATTTTACAAAGCTCGTTGAGACATTTATAAGCACTAATTTTGCATGAAACTTGGTTTAGAGTCCTAGAAACGCGATGTTAGATGTTTCATAAGTTTGTCAAACTTGTACAAAGCACTTTGAGACACTTGTAAGCACTCATTTTGCATGAAACTTGGTTTAGAGTCCTAGAAACGCTTTGTTAGATATTGCATAAGTTCGTCAAATTTTTACAAATCTCATTGAGACACTTATAAGCACTCATGTTGCTCGAAACTTGGTTTAGAGTCCTAGAGACGCGTTGTTAGATGTTTCATAAGTTCTTAAAACTTGTACAAAGCTCATTGAGACACTTATAAGCACTCATGTTGCATGAAACTTGGTTTAGAGTCCTAGAAACGCGTTGATATTTGTCTCATAAGATTGTGAAACTAGTACAAAGCTCATTGAGACACTTATAAGCACTCATGTTGCATGAAACTTGGTTTAGAGTCGTAGAAACGTGTTAATAGATGTCTCATAAGTTCGTCAAACTAGTACAAAGCTTATTGAGACACTTATAAGCACCTCAAGTAGCATGAAACTTGGTTTAGAGTCCTAGAAACCGCGTTGTTAGATGTTTCAATAGTTTTTCAAACTTGTACAAAGCTAATTGAGACACTTGTAAGCACTCATGTTGCATGAAACTTTGTTTAAAGTCTTAGAAACGCGTTGTTAGATGTTTCTTAAGTTCATCAAACTTGTACAAAGCTCATTGAGACACTTATAAGAACTCATGTTGCATGAAACTTAGTTTAGAGTCTTAGCAACCACGTCGTTAGATGTTTCATAAGTTCGTGAAACTTGTACAAAGCTCATTGAGACACTTATAAGAACTCATGTTGCATGAAACTTGGTTAGAGTACTAGAAACGCGTTGTTAGATGTTTCATAAGTTCGTCAAACTTGTACAAAGGTAATTGAGACACTTATAAGCACTCATGTTGCATGAAACTTGGTTTAGAGTCCTAGTAACCACGTTGTTAGTTGTCTCATAAGTTCGTAAAACAAGTACAAACCTCATTGACACACTTATAAGCGCTCATGTTGCATGAAACTTGGTTTAGAGTCCTAGAAACTCGTTGTTAGATGTTTCACAAGTTCTTCAAACTTGTACAAAGCTCATTTAGACACTTATAAGCACTCATGTTACATGAAACTTGGTTTAGTGTCCTAGAAACGTGTTGTTCAATGTTTCATAAGTTCTTCAAACTTGTACAAAGCTCATTGAGACAATTATAAGCACTCATGTTGCATGAAACTTGGTTTAGAGTCCTAGAAACCGCGTCGTTAGATGTTTCATAAGTTCGTGAAACTTGTACAAAGCTTATTGAGACACTAATAAGCGCTCATGTAGCATGAAACTTGGTTTAGAGTCCTAAAAACGTGTTGATAGATGTCTCATAAGTTTGTCAAACTAGTAAAAAGCTCATTGAGACACTTATAAGCACACATGTTGCATGAAACTTGGTTTAGAGTCCTAGAAATGTGTTGATAGATTTCTCATAAGTTCGTCAAACAAGTACAAAGCTCATTGATACACTTATAAGCACTCATGTAGCATGAAACTTGGTTTATTGTCCTTGAAACGCGTTGTTAGATTTCTCATAAGTTCTCGAAACTAGTACAAATCTCATTGAGACACTTATAAGAACTCATGTTGCATGAAACTTGATTTAGAGTCCTCGAAACGTGTTGTTAGATGTTTCATAAGTTCCTCAAAGTTGTACAAAGCTCATTGAGGAACATATAAACTCTCATGTAGCATGAACCTTGGTTTATAGTCCTAGAAACAAGTTGTTAGATCTTTCATAAGTTCGTCAAACTTGTACAAAGCTCATTGAAATACTTATAAGCACTCATGTTACATGAAACTTGGTTTAGAGTCCTAGAAACGCGTTGTTAGATGTTTCATAAGTTCGTCAAACTTGTACAAAGCTCATTGAGACAATTATAAGCACTCATGTTGCATGAAACTTGGTTTAAAGTCCTAGAAACGCGTTTTTAGATGTTTCATAAGTTGGTCAAACTTATACAAAGCTCATTGAGACACTTATAAACACTCATGTTGCATGAAACTTAGTTTAGAGTCTTAGCAACCACGTCGTTAGATGTTTCATAAGTTCGTGAAACTTGTACAAAGCTCATTGAAACACGTATAAGAACTCATGTTGCATGAAACTTGGTTTAGAGTACTATAAACGCGTTGTTAGATGTTTCATAAGTTCGTCAAACTTGTACGAAGGTAATTGAGACACTTATAAACACTCATGTTGCATGAAACTTGGTTTAGAGTCCTTGCAACCACGTTGTTAGATGTTTTATAAGTTCGTAAAACTAGTACAAAGCTCATTGAGACACTTATAAGCGCTCATGTTCCATGAAACTTGGTTTAGAGTCCTAGAAACTCGTTGTTAGATGTTTCACAAGTTCTTCAAACTTGCACAAATCTCGTTGGGACACTTATAAGCACTTATGTTACATGAAACCTGGTTTAGTGTCCTAGAAACGTGTTGTTCAATGTTTCATAAGTTCGTCAAACTTGTACAAAGCTCATTGAGACAATTATAAGCACTCATGTTGCATGAAACTTGGTTTAGAGTCCTAGAAACCGCGTCGTTAGATGTTTCATAAGTTCGTGAAACTTTTACAAAGCTTATTGAGACATTAACAAGCGCTCATGTAGCGTGAAACTTGGTTTAGAGTCCTAGAAACGCATTGTTAGATGTTTCATAAGTTAGTCAAACTAGTACAAAGCTCATTGAGACACTTGTTAGCATTCATGTTGCTTGAAACTTGGTTTAGAGTCCTAGAAACGCGTTGTTAGATGTTTCGTAAGTTCTTCAAACTTGTACAAAGCTCATTGAGACACTTATAAGCACTCATGAAGCATGAAATTTGGTTTAGAGTCTTAGAAACCGCGTCGTTAGATGTTTCATAAGTTCGTCAAAGTTGTACAAAGCTCATTGAGACACTTATAAGCACTCATGTTGCATGAAACTTTGTTTAAATTCCTAGAAACGCGTTCTTAGATGTTTCATAAGTTCGTGAAACTTGTACAAAGCTCATTGCGGAACTTATAAGCACTCATGTAGCATGAAACTTGGTTTATAGTCCTAGAAACGCGTTGTTAGATGTTTCATAAGTTTATCAAACTTGTACAAAGCTCATTGAGACACTTGTAAGCACTCATTTTGCATGAAACTTGGTTTAGAGTCCTAGAAACGCTTTGTTAGATGTTTCATAAGTTCGTCAAATTTTTACAAATCTCATTGAGACACTTATAAGCACTCATGTTGCTTGAAACTTGATTTAGAGTCCTAGAGACGCGTTGTTAGATGTTTCATAAGTTCTTTAAACTTGTACAAAGCTTATTGAGACACTTATAAGCACTCATGTTGCATGAAACTTGGTTTAGAGTCCTAGAAACCCGTTGATAGACGTCTTATAAGTTCGTCAAACTAGTACAAAGCTCATTGAGACACTTATAAGCACTCATGTTGCATGAAACTTGCTTTAGAGTCCTAGAAACCGCGTTGTTAGATGTTTCATAAGTTCGTGAAACTTGTACAAAGCTTATTGAGACACTAATAAGCGCTCATGTAGCGTGAAACTTGGTTTAGAGTCCTAGAAACGCATTGTTAGATGTCTCATAAGTTTGTCAAACTAGTACAAAGGTCATTGAGACACTTATAAGCACTCATGTTGCATGAAACTTGGTTTAGAGTCCTAGAAACGTGTTGATAGATGTCTCATAAGTTCGTCAAACAAGTACAAAGCTCATTGAGACACTTATAAGCACTCATGTATCATAAAACTTGGTTTATTGTCCTAGAAACGCGTTGTTAGATTTCTCATAAGTTCTTGAAACTAGTACAAAGCTCATTAAGACACTTATAAGCCTTCATGTTGCATGAAACTTGGTTTAGAGTCCTCGAAACATGTTGTTAGATGTTTCATAAGTTCCTCAAACTTGTACGAAGCTCATTGAGGAACTTATAAACTCTCATGTAGCATGAACCTTTGTTTATAGTCCTAGAAACGAGTTGTTAGATCTTTCATAAGTTAGTCAAACTTGTACAAAGCTAATTGAGACACTTATAAGCACTCATGTTACATGAAACTTGGTTTAGAGTCCTAGAAACGCGTTGTTAGATGTTTCATAAGTTCGTGAAACTTGTACAAAGCTCATTGAGACAATTATAAGCACTCATGTTGCATGAAACTTGGTTTAAAGTCCTAGAAACGCGTTGTTAGATGTTTCATATGTTGGTCAAACTTATACAAAGCTCATTGAGACACTTATAAGCACTCATGTTGCATGAAACTTAGTTAGAGTCTTAGCAACCACGTCGTTAGATAATTCATAAGTTCGTGAAACTTGTACAAAGCTCTTTGAGACACTCATAAGAACTCATGTTGCATAAAACTTGGTTTAGAGTACTAGAAACACGTTGTTAGATGTTTCATAAGTTCGTCAAACTTGTACAAAGGTAATTGAGACACTTATAAGCACTCATGTTGCATGAAACTTGGTTTAGAGTCCTAGAACCCACGTTGTTAGATGTTTCATAATTCATAAAACTAGTATAAGCACTCATGTTGCATGAAACTTGGTTTAGATACATAAGACTAGAGAAACGAAGAACCCGTATCGACAAGTTATATCGGTTGCTGGATCGATATCGGCCAAGAAATATCGATCAATTGACCGATACAGGCGACTTCGACTCGTCTCGTTATTACTACTGAGGTAACACCCGAACCATGTGCATACGCATTAGTTTTTCATATTAGAGTCATTCATACATGCATTTAGGAACCTCCCTCGATACTTGTTTCACACGGAGACCGTGTGATTTAAGTTTGGGGGAATATTCATATTAGCTTTCGCATATTAGCTTTCGAATAAAATAAAAAAACGCACATAAACACAAAAAAAAAATATATGCATTTAGGATTAGTTCATTGCATTTAGGTCATACGCATAGGGGATCTATGATGATGTTAACCGTGTAAAGCGACGCATCTAGTGTTTTGAACGGTATCTTAGGTGTAATGTCTTCCTCAAACGAATTAGAACTCGCTGAAAATCTTGAAACCTCAACCCTAGACATTGATGTTTAAAAAGCCAATAGTGTGGTTATGAAGTTTGATAGTTCTAGGTTACCATCGAAAATTATCTGAACTTAAACTTGCCTTTTAATTAACATGATTGATAGTTTTCAAGAGAATTTCTATGGCTTTGTGATTTCTACGGAATGCGGCTTCCTAAACCGAAACACTTTAAGCGCAATCCGGTCATTCTCATTATAAGGATGATTCCCCTCTCACCCCCTACGCCTAAACCAAACACTTGTGAGAATTCTTTTCAATAAGTGATTGTTCGGTTTCGCAAAAACTTAAAAGTATAGGGAGCGACAAGAAAGGACATCCATTTGGCTAGGTTATCGTGGACTAGTATGTAGACGGGATAACGGGAAACACATCTTTGAAGTTTTTACAAAATCATAAAATAAACAGAGTAAATGTAAAACGCCTAGGGGTAAAAGAATGGCTAAGTACAAAAAAAAGACACAGATGTTAGCTTTCATTTAGCGGTGGTTTGAGCTAATTTCAACGGTTAGATCTAAAGTTATGCCAATTTTACTTCGTACCGGTTTGTTTTACCGGTATGAAGTGGCCGATATCAAGAAGAAAATGCGTACCGGTTTGTTGTACCGGTATGAAGTGGTCGATATCAAGAAGAAAATGTGTACCGGTTTGTTTTACCAACTTCATCTCCCCGATATGAACAATGAAGAAGTGTACCGACCACCTTGTACCGATTTGGTGGCCGGTATCGGCCATATTATACCGGTTTACTATGACCGGTACAAGCTGCGGAAAATAAAAGGAAAATCGGTTTTGAGGCTTAAAAAAGGAAAAGATTTCCTAAACCAATTGGGAACGTTTTGGTTTATGTTTTGATATTATACTAGGAAGTTACCCGCGCTTGGCGCGGGATAAAAATTTACGTAATAGAATGAAATAACGTGTAGTATAAAATGAAATAAAAAGAGTTTGGATCTCATGTGATCCGCGTTAAACGCGGAGTTTAAATTTGAAGTATATATACAAAATATATTGTATTTTGGTTTTTATAATGTTTTATTTACAAAAATTATTACTATTACTATTTTAATATTTATCATCGAAAAAGATTATCATTGCCGTTTCGATGTTGAATAAAATTTAATTTCTTATGAATTTTTTAATATAATATTTTCTATATTTTATAAGTTTTTTAACATGTTTTAATTTATTATCCATTTATTATGTCAATTTAAGATACTTTTGTGATAAATTTGGGTTTTTTGTATTGGACTTTTTGTTTTGTGCTTTTATGAATTTTCAATGAATCATTAATGATATGGAACCAGAATTAATCTAGTGATGACACGTAGGATTTTTCCAATAATTTTCTCTCTCCGTCTCCTGTATTAATAATATAAGATTAGGGTTTTTATTCTATGTTTTTCGCCATCTTTTATCTTATCTCTTTTTCACGCTTTTGTTTTTGTTCTAATTTTGGAGAGATTTTGGAGATTGAGTTTTGCTTTTGGATTTTTGTAACAACATCTTCAATAAGAGTTTCTTCTTTCCCTTTATCTATTTTAATATTTTAGTTTGTTTATGCTTTATTTCCCTTTGATTGCTTTGATTTTCATTATGCTTAGTGAGTAGTTTCTCGTAGAGACAATTAGGTTGGGGAAAAAGGGTGAATCAACTCTAAGATTGATAATTGTCTCGATCTTAAAACTTTATAAAACTTTAATCTAGTGTAACGTTCTTAATGCTTTAATTGACCTGATCAATCAATTGATAAAACCCAGGAAACTTCACAACCGAGAGATTTATGAAGATTCCTGAACAATTACACTAGAACTAAACCTAGCTTAACCGAAAGATCTGTGTTAATAAATTTAGTGGTTGAATTGATTTGAACTTAATGTTTTCTAAAATTTAAACTATCCAATATATTGTTTTAGTTTACTTGTTAGGAAAATGATCATTGTCACGAGAGTGAATTGATCTAAAATCGTTTTCAAAACCTTTAAAGTTACAATTGTTAAAAGACATTAAAAATCTGAAAGTTAATCACCCGTTTAAAGTACCCTGGCCTAGTTGTTTAGCTTTTTATTTGTATCTTTAAAACTCTTAATTTTCGTTTTCGTTTATTGATTACACGGTTACAAAACATTCAACAAAACAACTTTTTGATTACGTTTAAACTGAGTTTATTTCTTATAAATACTAATACATTAGTTGCTCCTGATTCGAATTGACACCTTATATACTACAATAAGACATTCGAGACAACGAGACAAAAATCTCGTGCATCAAATTGACGCCGTTGCCGATTCAGGAATTCAAACAATTATTAGAATTTTGAAATTACTTGGGATTAAGTTTCAGTTCATTTTACTAATCTTTTCTTTTCTTGTGGTTTTCGTTCTCTCAGGTGTATGCAAAGAAGAAGTCACCGACAAAGTGACAACTTGCTTTTCTTTGCGGACATCAAAGCACACGAAAGAGCTATCTCAAGAGAGAGAAGATCCGACCATCACTCCGACTCATCTACATCAGAAACTTCGGATTCAGATTCAGAGATGGGTGATGCAAACAACGCACCCAACGTCACACGCACGATTGGAACAAACGATGTGCCTTCTAACGTCACCAACCGTAGTGGTATCACGCCACAAACCATCGCCAATAACAACTTCGAGATCAAGTCTAGTCTCATCAACATGGTGTCAAGCAACAAGTTTTATGCCTTGCCTAGTGAAGATCCCATTGACCACCTTCATCAATTTGACATGTTGTGCGACACGGTGAAGATCAATGGTGTCAATGAGGACATGTTCAAGCTGCGCTTGTTCCCTTTCTCACTAGGGGACAAAGCACACCAATGGCAAAAGAACCTTGTCAAGGACACCATACAGACTTGGGACGCTTGCAAGAAGGTTTTCCTAACAAAGTTCTTCTCGGTGGTTCGGACATCAAAGATAAGGAATGAGATCTCAGCTTTTGCTCAAAAAGACCAAGAAACATTCAGCGAAGCTTGGGAAAGATTCAAGGGTTACACGGTGAGATGTCCACACCACGGTTTCTCGGGAGAAGGCTTGCTTAGCACGTTTTACCGAGGTCTCAAACCGAAGTTCATAATGCTTCTAGATTCAGCTAGCCAAGGAAAATTCCTTGGGAAGACATAAGCGGATGTACAACTTTTGGTGGAAAACTATGCGCTAAGTGATAGCAACTACGGCGAAGAATATGATCGCACAATCCGTAGCTCTGGGAATGATGAACAATTCAAGAGAGAGATAAAGGCGATGAATGAGAAGCTTGATAAGTTACTCATGTCTCAACACGTGGGGATCAACTTCGTAGGAGGTGGAGAAGAACAAATGCCCCCACTTGAGGGAAATCAGGAGTAGATAAACTACGTGGATAATCAAAACGGTTGGCGTTTCAACAACTACTTGCAACACCCAAACCTCTCCTACCGCAACAACAACGTAGCTAACCCTCAGGATCATGTTTATCCTCAAGCACTACCAAGGTAAACCTCAATACAACCAAGGAGGATATCCTCCGAGACCACCACTTAATCCACCACCGGGCTACAACCATCCTCCCGCAGCTCAAGGAGTAATTTCATCTCCAGCTCCCCAAGGTGATCAAACCACTCAACTCTTGAAACAATACTCGAAGGTCAAAACCGCAACATCATGGAATTCAACACCTTTAAGAAGGAGATTCACGCCAAGGTGGACAACTCGTACAATGATCTCAATACCAAGTTCGAAACCTTGAATACTCACTTGAAAACCTAGGATAATCAAGTGGCTCAAATTACCTCGACTTCTAAGCGACCAATGGGTCAACTTCCGGGTAAAGCTGAAGTCAACCCTAGAGAGTATGTCAACTCCATAGAACTTCGTGGTGGTACACAAGTGCAATCAAGAGATCTCATTAAGGACAATGCGAAACAAGGTGGGGAGGTAGAACTTTCGGTTGAGAAGAAAACCGCCAAGCCGAAGAAGCCGGTGTATGTGACATCTCCTTATAAAGATAAGCTACCTTTTCCGGGCAGACTCAAGATGCACCTCTTGGAAAAGTTCAAAGCTAAACTCGAGAAGCAATTGAACGAGGTGCAAATTCCAATGCCACTTATTAATGCCTTCAAGCTAGTCCCTCACTACACCAAATTCCTGAAAGACGCCATTAAAAACAAGTCCAAGAACGCGGAGGACACTGTGAAGCTTTCGCAAGAGTGCAGCACGATCATTCAAAAGGATTATTCTCCTAAGAAACTTGGCGATCCAGGGAGTTTTACTTTGCCTTGCACTCTTGGTCCTCTGATCTTTGATAAGTTTCTATGCGATTTAGGGGCTAGTGTCAGCGTTATGCCCCTGTCTATTGCTAAACGACTTGGCTTATCTTCTTTTCAACCTACTAAGATCTCTTTGGTGTTGGCCGATAGATCTGTGAGGATGCCCGTTGGAGTCTTAGAAGACATTCCGGTAAAGCTGGGGGACGCTTTCATCCCAACCGATTTTGTCGTCTTGGAGATGGACGAAGAACTAGAAATTCACTCATCTTTGGAAGACCTTTCTTGGCAACCGCTGGAGCCATCATAGATGTGAAGGTTGGAAAGATAAACTTGCACATTGGGAAGGACCTTGTTCAGCGGTACGACATCAACGATGTAGTTAAGAAGCCTACCGAGACGGTTCAGTGTGAAGCTTTGGCTAGCAATGGTAAGACTAGTGATGATACAACGAGCAAACCTAAAGCTCCAAAAGTGGAACCCCGAACTCCTCCTAAAAACCTAAAAAGGTGCATTGGAACATGTCTCAAAACCGCGTCATTAGAAAGTTAGTCAACGAGGTTAGATCTTTGAAGAAAGCTTTCAAGAAAGAAGCAAGGAGTGCTCATTGCGACTCAAAGCAAAAGAAGCACAAAGATGGAGTCGAGTTTTTGTGAACGGGGTAAAACTCAAGCCGCCCCTGTTCCACGAAGTTGTCGCCGAAGGAGATTCAATATCTCTTTCAATCCCCAACGTCGCCTAAAAAGAAAGGGGGTAAAGTCAAGCTAAGAGACTATAAACAAGCTCACTTGGGAGGAACTCCCATGTTTATCCTTGTATATACAATTTCAATTTGCATTTAGATGATAATCTACTTAGAATTTATGTCATGTTTGATTGTTTCAGGTGAAATCGAAGTAGGAAAACGATTTCTGAAAGGCGTATCGGCTTTGTTATATCGGTTGCTGGACCGATATCGGGCAAGAGTATCGGTCTGCTGGGACCGATACATAAGACTAGAGAAACGAAGAACCCGTATCGACAAGTTATATCGGTTGTTGGACCGATATCGGCCAACAAATATCGATCAATTGACCGATATAGGAGACTTCGACTCGTCGCGTTATTACTATTGAGGTAACACCCGAACCATGTGCATACGCATTAGTTTTTCATATTAGAGTCATTCATACATGCATTTAGGAACCTCCCTCGATACTTGTTTCACACGGAGACCGTGTGATTTAAGTTTGGGGGAGTATTCATATTAGCTTTCGCATATTAGCTTTCGAATAAAAAAAAAAGCACATAAACACAAAAAAAAAAAAATTCTGCATTTAGGATTAGTTCATTGCATTTAGGTCATATACATAGGGGATCTATGATGATGTTAACCTTGTAAAGCGACGCATCTAGTGTTTTGAACGGTATCTTAGGTGTAATGTCTTCCTCAAACGAATTAGAACTCGCTGAAAATCTTGAAACCTCAACCCTAGACATTGATGTTTAAAAAGCCAATAGTGTGGTTATGAAGCTTGATAGTTCTAGGTTACCTTCGAAAATTATCTGAACTTAAACTTGCCTTTTAATTAACATGATTGATAGTCAACGAGGTTAGATCTTTGAAGAAAGCTTTCAAGAAAGAAGCAAGGAGTGCTCATTGCGACTCAAAGCAAAAGAAGCACAAAGATGGAGTCGAGTTTTTTGTGAACGGGGTAAAACTCAAGCCGCCCATGTTCCACGAAGTTGTCGCCGAAGGAGATTCGATATCTCTTTCAAGCCCCAACGTCGCCTAAAAAGAAAGGGGGTAAAGTCAAGCTAAGAGACTATAAACAAGCTCACTTGGGAGGAACTCCCATGTTTATCCTTGTATATACAATTTCAATTTGCATTTAGATGATACTCTACTTAGAATTTATGTCATGTTTGATGGTTTCAGGTGAAATCGAAGTAGGAAAACGATTTCTGAAAGGCGTATCGGCCTGTTATATCGGTTGCTGGACCGATATCGGGCAAGAGTATCGGTCTGCTGGGACCGATACATAAGACTAGAGAAACGAAGAACCCGTATCGACAAGTTATATCGGTTCTTTGGATCGATATCGGCCAAGAAATATCGATCAATTGACCGATACGGGCGACTTCGACTCGTCTCGTTATTACTACGAGGTAACACCCGAACCATGTGCATACGCATTAGTTTTTCATATTAGAGTCATTCATACATGCATTTAGGAACCTCCCTCGATACTTGTTTCACACGGAGACCGTGTGATTTAAGTTTGGGGGAGTATTCATATTAGCTTTCGCATATTAGCTTTCGAATAAAAAAAAAAGCACATAAACACAAAAAAAAAAAATTCTGCATTTAGGATTAGTTCATTGCATTTAGGTCATATACATAGGGGATCTATGATGATGTTAACCTTGTAAAGCGACACATCTAGTGTTTTGAACGGTATCTTAGGTGTAATGTCTTCCTCAAACGAATTAGAACTCGCTGAAAATCTTGAAACCTCAACCCTAGACATTGATGTTTAAAAAGCCAATAGTGTGGTTATGAAGCTTGATAGTTCTAGGTTACCTTCGAAAATTATCGAACTTAAACTTGCCTTTTAATTAACATGATTGATAGTCAACGAGGTTAGATCTTTGAAGAAAGCTTTCAAGAAAGAAGCAAGGAGTGCTCATTGCGACTCAAAGCAAAAGAAGCACAAAGATGGAGTCGAGTTTTTTGTGAACGGGGTAAAACTCAAGCCGCCCATGTTCCACGAAGTTGTCGCCGAAGGAGATTCGATATCTCTTTCAAGCCCCAACGTCGCCTAAAAAGAAAGGGGGTAAAGTCAAGCTAAGAGACTATAAACAAGCTCACTTGGGAGGAACTCCCATGTTTATCCTTGTATATACAATTTCAATTTGCATTTAGATGATACTCTACTTAGAATTTATGTCATGTTTGATGGTTTCAGGTGAAATCGAAGTAGGAAAACGATTTCTGAAAGGCGTATCGGCCTGTTATATCGGTTGCTGGACCGATATCGGGCAAGAGTATCGGTCTGCTGGGACCGATACATAAGACTAGAGAAACGAAGAACCCGTATCGACAAGTTATATCGGTTGCTGGATCGATATCGGCCAAGAAATATCGATCAATTGACCGATACAGGCGACTTCGACTCGTCTCGTTATTACTACTGAGGTAACACCCGAACCATGTGCATACGCATTAGTTTTTCATATTAGAGTCATTCATACATGCATTTAGGAACCTCCCTCGATACTTGTTTCACACGGAGACCGTGTGATTTAAGTTTGAGGGAGTATTCATATTAGCTTTCGCATATTAGCTTTCGAATAAAATAAAAAAACGCACATAAACACAAAAAAAAATATATGCATTTAGGATTAGTTCATTGCATTTAGGTCATACGCATAGGGGATCTATGATGATGTTAACCGTGTAAAGCGACGCATCTAGTGTTTTGAACGGTATCTTAGGTGTAATGTCTTCCTCAAACGAATTAGAACTCGCTGAAAATCTTGAAACCTCAACCCTAGACATTGATGTTTAAAAAGCCAATAGTGTGGTTATGAAGTTTGATAGTTCTAGGTTACCTTCGAAAATTATCTGAACTTAAACTTGCCTTTTAATTAACATGATTGATAGTTTTCAAGAGAATTTCTATGGCTTTGTGATTTCTACGGATTGCGGCTTCCTAAACCAAAACAATTTAAGTGCAATCCGGTCATTCTCATTCTAAGGATGATTCCCTTCTCACCCCCTACGCCTAAACCCAAACACTTGTGAGAATTCTTTTCAATAAGTGATTGTTGTGTTTCGCAAAAACTTGAAAGTATAGGGAGCGACAAGAAAGGACATCCATTTGGCTAGGTTATCGTGGACTAGTATGTAGACGGGATAACGGGAAACACATCTTTGAATTTTAAAAAAAATCAGAAAATAAACACGAGTAAATGTAAAACGCCTAGGGTAAAAGAATGGCTAAGTAAAAAAAAACAAAAAAAACAAAAAAAACAAAAACAGAAAATAAAATCGAAAAGAAAAAGAAAAAAAAAAAAAACTTAGCCAAAAGAAAACCCTTAAGGTAGTTAAGAAAAAAAAAAGAAACTCGATGTTAAAGTGTTGAAGTGTTAAAAGAATGAGATGATGGGTTAGAGATTATATTTGTATAGGGATGGATGTCCGGACTTGTATTGCTCCTTGTCTTTCTCGGTTTTGCTTAACTCTTTCACTCCCCGAGAGAAACCGCGTTACAACTAACCACATGCATGTGTGTTAGCCTCCTCGTTTGATTTGAAATCCGTTTTTACCTAGACAAATATAAAGACTCTTGGAAATTCTTGATCATGTTTCATGCTTTGATTATGCTTAATTGAATGTGAAAGGTGCTTAGACTAGACAGGTGGATCACATGCTTTTGGTAATAATAACGGATTTAGACGGAGTTTTAGGTGAATGGTAATAGGTAGAACTAGCTCGGTTGCAAGAGGATACTATGTTTAGGATATTCGTTCACTACACTTTCGCGTTGCTTTTGGCTCTGAGGTCCCCGCCTCTATACTCTTTTAAACTTTGATGTTAGTTCTCTTAAACTTTGATGTTAGTTCTCTTAAACTTTGATGTTAGTTCTCTTAAACTTTGATGTTAGTTCTCTTGCTTGAGGACAATCAAAGGATAAGTTTGGGGGAGTTGATATCATATATATTTTACATGTTTTGCATTGTTTTATTAATTAGCATTAACGCATATAGGTTGCATTTAGTTGCATTTAGTTGCATATAGGTTGCATTTGCATGTTCTTTCCAGCCACTATATTTCAAAACAAATATTAATATACGGTATTTAATGCAAAATGATTCTATTTTGTCCTATTTTGGTTAAGTTTATATAAACAATTTAAATCTTATATATATGTCAAGATCTTTCTATTTGCCAAAAAGGCAATTTGTATTAACGATTTGTGTGAATAATTTGTGTGAATAATCTTACGTAAAGATATTATGCTTTGAGTAATGGAGGTATTAGGTGGAGAAAAAAGAAAAAACGGTTGTTTGTTGAAAACGTGGGTAGTTTTCTCTACTTTTTAAAAAATAAATACGAGTTCAACAATAATCCGAATAAAAATATGTAAATTACTTATTAAACAAATTAATAATCTCTATAGACAGATAGTAAATATAATATTTTTAGGTAGCTTTGTGGATATATATAACATTATATGATTAAATAATGTTTTTTATCTATAATTTTTACAACCCAAAAATGTATAAGCATTTTAAATTAAATATTCTCGTGGAACACATGAGTCACAAAGATACTAGGGGTGTTCAACTAGGATTTCAGTTCGGTTTTCTCGTTTTTTTCGGTTTATAGAAAATGTCTACCATATTGAAACTATATAACTTATGGTTTGGTTTGGATAGTTACAGTTTTCGGTTTATTCGGTTTTATACCATAAAAATAAAAATAAAATATAATATTATTTTGAATTCGCTTTTTCTCCAATGTTATTCCAAAAAAATATAGTTACAAAAACATATCATTTTGTTTTTGAAAAGACTAATAATTTCAAAACAAAATAAATTTATTAATTCAATATTTTGATCAATTAAGAAAGATTTGAACAAAAATAAATAAGATAGAATAACAGTTATATGGTCAAATTGACAAATTTATCTTTAACGATTGTATGTACAAATACGAAACAAAAATTGCTATTATTTATATATTATTTGGTTTTAAACGAAAATTGTAATTGGTTTTAAACAGCTAGGTTTAGATCTTGTTTATTGTTTTCACTTTATGGGTAATGATTTTTGAGTCAAAAGATTCGATTCGATACTTATGTGTGTTATGTGTGTATGTGTGTTGTAAAGAGAAGTTTAAGATGACGAGGAATGTATAGAATGAGACATACTACATATAATTGTTATGATTTGTGTGTTGTTTCTATGCACTTTGTCCTAAAATACTACAACAACAGACCCAAAAATACCATTATCTTTTTAAGAAATATGATAAACAATATTTAAACAACTCAATATACTTCATATAATGGTTTATGGCTTGTGGTTTGTTTCTATACACTTTGTCTTAAAAACTTCACACAAATACCACTATCTTTTAAGAAATACCATAAGTGTGGTTAATAGTAATTGTGAAAATAAGTTAAATAATGATAAGTTTTAGAGAAATTCTTTAGAATACCATCAAAATAAGATTTTGTTTTTAAAATACCATTAAAAAGTTTTTATAACAAAAATACTATTAAAATATATTTTATAACAAAAATATCATCAAAAAGTAGTAGTTTATAAAAATACCATAAATAAAAAAACGAGTTTTAAAATTTTTATTTGGGTTCGCTATATAGTGTTTAGAGTATAGTTTTGAAGGGGTAGGAAGTGCTTGTTATGTACGTTTAAATACCGCTATATTTTTGCTTCTTAAACGGCACGTTTAAGAGTTTCCGCATATGCCACATTCTAAGTCACACAATCATTGGATGAAAACATCTTAAGTACATAAGATGATGGTTCGGGAATGTAAAACTAATTATAAAAGCATCCGTGCAACGCACGGGCCTCACCCTAGTTTATAATAAAACCTGAAAACCCAAAAAAACACATAAAATCTTAGAATATCTTAATTAAATAATTAAAAGATAATAATCAAAGATATTTGGAATATCGCTGCATCAATATCATAATAAGCAATATTAATACTCACACAATTTAAAAAATCATTAAATATTTGTATTTTCAACACAAAACATCATTAAATGTTCACCTAATTTCAAATTCAACCAATAAAAAATTCCTCTACAAAATATAATTGGTTAAAATAAATAAAACATAATTAAATTTTGCACTGGAAGTTATATGATCATTATTAACTAGGTCATACTATAGTTTTTCTAAATAACTACAAAACATACCTAATATAACTATTACACCCAATATTAATTAATAATAACAATATTTGTTTGGAGTGTACTTTCTTTGCTAAATTATGATTGGATGGTGAGATTCATAATATTTGTACCTCACCCTATATATTTAAAACCAGCTATTGTGTATCAAATAATCTTTTTTTTATTTTGTAATTTTTATATAAAATTTCATCATTATAAAACGTCTATAAATCAAGACCACTCTCATTTCATTTGGACACAAAAAGTCTATTTCGACAATAATTCTTCAATGATTTTCTAATAAACTTTTTATAATCTTTTAAACATTTTTTGTGAAAAGGATCTCAATGCATGTGTTTTATTTTTTGTTGTTGTAGCAATTAAGTTATTTGCGCGTTTATTATTGTGCGTTTATTATTAAGTTGTATGCTTATTATAAATGTATTATATTGCATTAAGTTCTAAAAAATTATTTGCTTAAAAATAATTATATATATATATATATTTCTTTACCAAATATATTTGAGTTTTAGTTAATTAAGTTTTAGTTTTAATAGATTTTTATTTTTAATAATTAACTATCAAAATATGAAAATGAAAGAAGATAAAAATATATAAAAAAATTGTGGGGGTAGGGTGTTAAAACTTAAAACCATTGGAATTGGTAAAATTTGAAGAGGATGTTGAATACATAGGTGGAAGAGAGAAGGTGATGTTTAAGGAGTTTAAACACTCAACCATTATACATAGGGTCTAAAGCTTGATACTATAACGATCATGTATAGTTTTGTCTTGTGACTGACGTTGTCTCCTAACAAAACAAGCCCCAAAATCGTTGGCACTAGACCAACATGTCAACGATCCACTCATTGGTCTTGGACGAAGCCTAGTTAAACATTTGCTATGCTCCCATTTTCTTTTTTTATGTCTCATAACAAAAAATTTGTATAATTGCCCATAAATTTGGCACTTTTACACAAATGCCCCAATAATTTGAAAATTATTATTATATATATCGTGTAAATTTTTTCTAAAACCTTTGACTCCCAAATTTCAGGATCAACCCTGATTTCCTTCCGCTCATCGGAATTTGGCACTATCAACCACATTCATTATTTTCATCGAGACATGACATAGGACATGCCATAACTAAACAAGGTTCGTAAACCTCATTTCAACTAGACAAGCAACTATTTAATATTTTATTATAGGACATGTCATGTTCCGCCGCTTCCGATTCTACAGATCATCGTGGGAGGAAAAGGAAGAAGATTTGTGGGTGGAAGAGAAATCCCTACAGTTCGATTTGTTCGATTTGAAGAAAAGGAAAAGAAGGATCTTTTAAATGAAATGGTTGAGCTCTCGGTGTGCTCATAGAGATAAGACCAAATCTGAGGATTTCGTCATTGGATCTCGATGATCACGTTTGGTTTATGGATTTGGGACCGTAGTATCACACAGATACACGAGTCCTTTGTGTTTTCATGGATTTTGTGGATTGAAGGAGATCAGATCTGCGATTTTATTTTTAAGAGATCAAATACGAGATCAGATCTGGGCTTTCTGGGTCGAAGGATGTTAATGGAAGGGGTCCAAAGCAACTTGTCCTCCGTTATGGGAAAGTGGAGAAAGGGATCGGAGATTTACAATATCGTGGAGATATGTAGATTTGTCGCCTACACAATGGTCGATGGATCTATCCTGCCACAAGGTAATAATTTTAAACCTAACGCTGGAACAAAGAATAGTTTAGATATTGACTCGGTTAGCAAGGCATTAGAAGGATTTGAGATAAAGCATAGTCCTAAGAAAAGTGATTTGGCTGGTAGGAAATATAGCTCGGTGGTACTTGCATCACTTAAGAAGAGGTTATTATTAAACATAATTTATGGTATTAATAAATCGCCATGGAAAGAATTGAGAAACAAATTTACTATTAAAAATCCTAATTGTGCTAACAATGAGATTGTGGTTACCGAAGGAGTTGGTGGATCAGGTATGAGTGGAAAAGACATAGGAGGTAGCTCCGATGTTGGCTTAGGGAAGAGAGGAACTACGGGAGGGGAGTCCCAAAACAACCAAGCAAGAAGTAATAAATGTTGGAACAAGATCTCGAATGCAACATGGAGGAAACCTGTTGGATGTTTGGTTTTATTAATTATTTGAGTTTTAGGGGTTGGTTCCTCTTTGAATTTGTTTTGCTTCTTTTTGCAATTAAATAATTATGGGGATTTATTGTTATGGTTTTATATGTTTATCTATTGATTTCACATAAAGTTTCTTGTATGGCAAGTTAAAGGAATCAATAAGGACAAATGTAGGTTATTGGCACATAAATGAATGTGACCAATGGTCATGTCTGTGGGAAACTCGAGCAATGTTAGTCCCGTTAATGAGAGATTTCTCTAAGAGCATTATGGTATTAGGACAATATGATACAAGAAATTTTGGTGGCAGGATGATTGTTAAAGGACATATGAAAATATTAACAATGTTTCATAGCTTCAACGTCATATTCATAGGTAAAAATGGTAAAAATGGTAAAACGTGAGATTTAAGTAAAAGTGGTATTTCTGGAAATACTAGTAAAAATGTAAACCGGAGTAATTGTCTCTGCTTTGGAAATGATTATGGTTTTTTTGTGGTCTGGGAACCATAAGAAATTGTAGCATAAGATTTTTGGTCAAATATTTAACTAACATTAGTGATAGTGGGTATCATGGTTCATTTCAATACTTTTGGGGTGGCGCCACAAATACTAGTAAGAATAAAGGCAACTTGCGGGCCCAACGAGAATAAAAGACAACTTCCGGGTTATAGTGATCATAATAGATACTATGTCCAAAGAAGGTTAAAGTGGACGAAATCACAATGGACCATAGGATATTTTTAAAGGGGCGAAGATCTCGATATAATGGGGCTTTTTTAAAAAGACAATATTTTTAAAGGGGCGAAGATCTCGATATAATGGGGCTTTTTTAAAAAGACATGTTCTTGCCCATACAAACACAAGACAAAGGTGTCATCTAGTTATACGTTAATTAGATGGGAAAGGTTAGGGCGGATTTTTAACATGGCATTTAGGGAGGTAATGGCAAAAATAAAGGTAAAATTCTTTTTAGGGATGGTGGCTCTCCCGAAACCACCGACAAGAACGTGAATATACTAAGCTGGAATTGTCAAGGGTTGGGAGCCAAATTGATAATTTCCACGCTAAGAAAGCTTTGGTCAAGGTTTAAACTAGATGTTTTATCTCTCTCGGAAACAAAACAAGGTAAACTTTTTTGAATAAATTCATATCTCATTTCGGTTATGATAATTTATTCACAGTGGAACCGATTGGAAGTAGTGGAGGTTTTGCCATTTTTTATTAAAATGACTTGAACCTAAAAATTATTTCGGCAGACAACATAATCATTGATACTAGTGTGACCTTAAGAAATAAACAAGCGTTTATTTGTTTCATTTACGGAGACCCAGTGACTCAAAATAGAAGAGTAGTGCGGGACAATCTTATTCATGTTAACTCAACAATGCTCGCACTTTGTCTAATGATCGGCGATTTCAATGAAGTCACATGAAATAGAGACAAGAAAGGAGGGATCATGAGAAGAGCATCAACCTTTATAGATTTTAATGCAATGTTAAACTCATGTGGCATGTTGGAATTTCCTTTCTTGAGTAATCATTTCTATTGGCGAGGAAGGAGTTACGGAGAAAATAATGAAAAGATCAGATGTAAACTTGATCGGGCAGTTGGAAATGAAGACTGACATGAGCTTTATCCTCCTACGAAGGTGAAATACCCGGAACTAATAGGCTCGGATCACCGACCAATCTTAGCGGATTGTCTTTTTGAAAACTATTCAAAGAAGAAAAACTTTTGATTTGATAAAAGGAGGATAGGAAAGGAGGGGCTAGAAGAAGTAATTGAGGAAGGGTGGACCCTGGGAAACAATGTCACAGTCGGAATCATTGATCGCATAGCAATGTGCAGGAACAAGGTGGCAAGATGGCGAAAGGACAATGTACCATCGAGTCTGGTGACAATTGAGAATCTAAAAATTGCTTTGGAAGAGGCACAAAGTGATGATAGAATCCCTCAAGATGAAGTAGAATTCTTAACAACGAAGTTAAAAGAAGTTTATCTTGAGGAAGAAATATATTGGAAAAAAAAGTAGGAATATGTGGTTGAAAGAGGGGGATAAAAATACAAATTTTTTTCACTCGACTACTAAGAAAAGGAGAGCGCGAAATAAACTATCAGGATTGTTGGGTCCAAATGGTATTTTAGATGATACGTAGTTGGGAATGGAGAATATCGCTACAAATTATTTCCAACAACTTTTCAACCATTCTGATACCGATAGTTTTGACGAGGTATTAAGTGAGCTGAGAGCTTGTGCTTCGGATTCTATCAATGCACAGTTGACGAAAGAGGTCACAGAGGGAGAGATAAGGAAAGTCATTTATTCTATGCATCCAGAGAAGGCCGCAGAGCCGGATGGGATGACGGAATTGTTTTACCAACGTTTTTGGCATGATTTAAAACATGATTTAGTCTCATTGGTTAAGGATTTTATGGGAAATGGGAGCTTTGATAAAAGACTAAACAAAACAAACATCTGTCTCATTCTGACGGTTGATAAAACAAAGAGAATGACAAACCTGCGTCCAATTAGTTTATTTAATGTTGGCTATAAAATAATCTCCGAGAATGATATCAGAGACTCAATCGGCCTTCGTGTCAGGGAGATTGATAACGGATAATATTCTCTTAGCACAAGAGATGGTCCACGGGTTACGAACAAACAAGAGGTGTAGGTTCATATATATGGCAATAAAACGGATATGAGCAAAGCATATGACAGAGTTGAATGGTCGTTCTTTGAAGTTGTATTATTAAAATTGGGTTTTAGTATTACATGGGTTAAGTAGATTATGTGGTGTGTGAGTTCGGTCTCCTACCAAGTTCTAATAAATGGTCAGCCCAGGGGGCTAATAAACTCGAAACGTGGTTTAAGACAAGGGGATCCAATGTCTTTGTACCTATTCATTCTGTGTACAGGGGTGTTAATCCCGCTCGTAAAGAAAGCGAAAGGCAATTCACTCATTTGAGGGAGTAAGATAGCTAGGAATAGTCGACGATTTTGCACTGTTATTTGATGATAATCTCTTCTTCTATAAAGCGGAGGAACGAGAATGCAGATCTATTCTACGAGTGTTAGAGGTATATGGTAAAGCGTCGGGGCAGAAGATTAATTTCTCAAAATCTTCGGTTTTGTTTGGGCATAATGTGGACCCGCATGTAAGAGTATATATGAAAAGTATACTCGGGATTCAAAAAGATGTGGGTATGGGAGCCTATCTGGGCATACCGGAAAGTTTAGATAGCACAAAATCTAAAAATTTTAGCTATGTCTAAGAGCGCCTAAATGAAAGGATAAACGATTGGGCGGCCATATTTTTATCTAGAGGAGGGAAGAAACTTTGATCAAATCGGTGGCCTTAGCACTCCTGCTTTATGTTATGTCATCCTTCGAATTACCCCAGGTGTCGACGAAAAAGTTAACATGCGCGATAGCTAAATTCAGGTTGTGTTCCAATGGAAGAAATTGCGGTCTCCATAAGGTGGCATTGGAAAAAATGTGTGAGTCCAAAAACAATGGTAGTTCGGGTTTTCGATCGTTACAAGATTTCAATAAAGCTTTATTGACAAAACAATAATGGCGTATATCGCAATTCCCTGATTCACTTGTGGCACGAGTGTTAAAAGGTAGAAATTTTTCGAGGGTGCACCCCTTTCTGGCCAAGAAACCTTATGCTCCCTCATATGGGTGGAGAAGTATTTTTTTGGCGAAAGAGATAATGATGAGAGGAATGAGGAAAATCCCGGGTAGACAAAGTGAGTTGTCTGCTGGGAGGATTGCTGGGTTCCGGACATGGATCCAAGACCAACACAAGGAAGAGGCAATATCTTATTTCCAACTCTAAAAGTAAGGGATTTGATCTATCAAAATATTGCGGAGTGGGACATGGGGGGTATTAACATCTCTAGTTAATGTAGAAGATAGGACACTACTTGGGAGTATGCCTATTAGCAAGAGAAGTGAGGAAGATATATTGTTATGGCACTCCTCAGATTCAGGAAGGTACACGGTGAAATCAGGATATCACCTATGGCAACAAATGAATAAAGATATCATTTTCGATGCCCAATGGGGGCCAAATATTAATGCTTTGAAAGCGCAGGTCTGAGAAGTGCAATGCCCACAGAAGTTGAAACAATTTTTGTGGTAGATTGTGTTAGGATGTCTGAGTGTAAGGGAAAGACTAAGCTCGAGAAGGATACAATGCAAGACTTTATGCCCGCGATGTGAAGATGAGATAGAGGTGATCAATCATGTGTTTTTGAGTGCTCCCACTCATTATACACATGGGGTGTATCACCCATCTTAATCACCCAAGAGTTCCCACAAGGAGGTATTTATACCAATGTGGATTATTTGTTATTGAGAGTTCAAACAATGCAAGGGAAACAATAAGAAGCGTTTGTTCCCCATGGATATTGTGGTATATATGGAAATCAAGAAACCGTAAGATCTTCGAAGATGTGGATGTAGACCCACCGGATATTGTAGAACAAGCAATTAATGAATCAAAGGCATGGGGGAAGCACAATATAGTGAGGATACTACTCCAGACATCAGAAGCTTTAACTTGAGTGATTCCCTGCAAGATAAGGTTGTAGGGAAAGTGTGCTGAGTCGATGGATCTTGGAAAAAAGACTGAAGCATTTGAAGGGAGTGGATGGATTTGTTTGAATGAAGATGGCTCTAGTAACCTGATGGGAGTAAGGTGCTATAGAAGAAGTTGTTCTCCTTTACATGTTGAGTTTCGAGCACTACTTTGGGCAATGGAATTTTAAAGGCACGAAGCATTTGTTGTCAGACATTTGAAACAAATAGCACAACATTGGTGACAATTTTGTAGTCTCCCTCCGAGTGACCTGTTTTTACCATTATGTTAGAAGATTTTGAAGCTTTACTTTACTACTTCACACACTTCCGGATAAAAACTATACCACGCGCCGGGAATGGTCAAACGGACAAGTTGGCACGGGCGGGACGAGTTCTATCATAAACACACGAGTATGTGAGCGATTTCTCTCCAAGTTGGATTGCCAATTATGATGAAGCGGTTTAGTTGTTTTCTTATATTTGTTGTTAAAAAAAATGTGATGTTTATGGCTTGAGATTTGAGGTCGGTATATGTGATATTTTGATTTTTACAGAGCTGAATTTGAAATCAAACCACCAATGTATGGAATATTAATTGTTTGTTTCGCTTTCGCATAATGAATGTTTCATTGTCATTAAGTAGTTAGCCAAAAACTGAGCCTCGAGCATTTTGAATCAGCTAGTGAAAACATATTCACAGTCAGAGTAATTCACAAAACTACACCTGATTTAGTTTTTTTTCGATCGGCTAAACATAAGAAATGATGTTTAACGAACCTTCTCTTTTTCGTTTCCTTTTTAGTCAGCTCCCATGAAACGCATCTTCTCTCTTGGCAATTTTCCAACGCCGCTTCCCTTTCTTCCTCCTTGTATATCTATGATCAACAACTCAAATCTCCAGAGATGGGATTTTCGAATCAAGGAGATTCGAATCTCATTCCTTTATCTCTGCGAAGGCACAACTTTGGTTTTTTTTCTCTTTAGGGCGATTTCAATTGCGAATCTCTCATATTCTTCTTGTTAGTATCGCTAGATTTAGATCTTGCAAATCTGATTTTTGAATCAAGGAGATTCGAATCTCGTCGTTATGGCTTAAAAGACAGATACTCAGAATAAGATATCAAATCATTTGAAGATCTGAGATAGGGTTGCGTCAAGGCTTTTGTGAATCCATCAGATCTGATGATTGGATATTCGATTTCGACTATGAAGGTAGGATAAGGAAGCTCTCGTTAAATCTCTCAATAAATTTTGGGGATGAAAAGAAGGACATATCTGATTCGGAGAAATCAGGTTTGGAATTTGTGACTGGAAGATCACATGGGGAGATCTTTGGAACTCACGACAGAGCTATGACTCAATCAAGGCTTATTGATGGGAAATGCCTTTTGCTTAGGACAAACACGTTAAAACTAAAGAACACAAGAATGGAGGCTATGATCTTTGATCTAGGCTTGTTTACTTTGGCATCAATAAAACAATGTTTCTTTGGATACTCTTTGTCTGATATTTGGAAAATAATAAAATTGCTATTTCCAGGACTTGGTCATAATACATGTTTTAGAAGAAGGGATAAACTATTAAAATCATATGTTGGTAACAATACACGTAAAAGAGGCAAAGACATGACATCCATGTTAAAGGTATTAGTTTTTGAGGGGGTTTTGAGTTGTAAAGTAGCTCAACAGTGTGATAAGATCATCGTTAAATATATTAATTTTCAAAGATTTTTTCATAATTCTTGTACAAAAATTTAGTAAAAAAGGATATTCACACCTTTGCACTAATCTCTGGAAAGAAAATGGTTTTGATATTTTGAAAATTATATGGGTTTCTATGGTAAATATATTGAAAAATAAGAGAATGAATACAGTCATTAGATTTCTAAAGAGACGAAAATCATGTTACGTCATGATGTTCACTCATAGGACCAAAGAATGTTCTTCAAACCTGGTTATTATAAAGAATGTGAACTATTGTCTCAATTTCTTAGACAAGAAGAGGCCATCAAAGCATTTAGGCATTACAGAAGTTAACATGATTGGTTTGAATCACTTTAATTTTTTTAATATCTCATGCGAGGTATTAGAATGTTGTTTTGGCTCAACCAATTTATCTCATCCTATTTTGATAAGTAATAAGAAAGCAATGGCTGTGACCTCAAAGGTTCGAGTTAAGAGTTTGGTATATAAGATGAAGAAATGGTTTCTCTTTCAACGTAGGAAGTTTTCAAGCGGCTTTCATCGGTTACATGCTTTTAACATGTTTATCAAGACTATGCGTCTAACGTGCCTTATATAATCTAAATATAAGGAAACTAATTATGGAAATAAAGAACGTGCTATTTCTGGAAATTGTGGTAAAAGAGCTATTTCTGAAAATTCTAGAAAAAGTGCTAATTTTGAATATTTTGGTATAAGTGCTAAAACTGGAAATTTTGGGACATATGCTAACCCTATAACGCATACTAAATCGGGGAAAACAAGTTGTTTCTTCATGAAAGTTGGCTCTATTAATTTATCGGAAACACCTAAAAGCATAGTGGTAATAAGGAATAATTACCAATGCCACTCTTACAACAATTATAAATTGTGGTTCTGTCATGGGAACCATCGATGAAATTATGAGTATATTAAGTTGGAATTGCCAAGGAATGATGAGTACTCACACAATACCAAGATTAAGAGAATTAAGACCGGTGTTGTTTCCGGAATTTGTTTTTTTAATGGAAACCAAAAACAAAGGGGATACAGTCACTAACATGCAACAAAGTCTAGGGTATGATAATAGCCACATTGTGGATCCCGATGGCCTCGGTGGCGAAATAGAATTGTTCTGGAAAAGCAACTATATGGTAGATATTTTATCGGCTGGCAAAAGAATAATTGATCTCAAGGTCACTCTTGGATCAACTCAATTCTTCTTAACATTTGTCTACGGAGATCCGGTTAGAGAACACATGCAAGTAGTTTGGGATAACCTAACGGATATCAGAGCCTTAAGAGACGAAGCATGGTTTCTAATAGGACATTTCAATGAAATTCTAGACAACTCGGAAAATTGGGAGGTTCAGAAAGAGAGGAACACACATTTTACGGTTTCAGGAACCCGATAAATGACTGCCGAATAAGAGAGATTCCAAGAACCGAAAATAACTTTTCGTGGGGAGCTTATAGAGATGATATATGGACTCAATGCAGGCTTGACCGATCTTTCGGTAATTCAAACTGGTTTGAAATTTTTCGAAGAGTCCAGTCGGAATATTTAGAAAGAGAGGGCTCTGATCATAGACCGATAATCACAAGATTTGCAAGCGAAAGTTTAACCCATAATGGTCGTTTTAATAAGCGATGGACAAATAATCCGGAAATAATGGAGATCATTAAACAAGTCTGGAATGACGAAGAACAATTCAGGTTTAGATCCACTTTTGACAAAATTTTCGAGGTTCGGGAAAAAATATCTTAATGGAAAAAAGACAATTTAAGATCAAATTCGAAAATAAGATTACAAACATTGAGAGATCAACTTGAGGATGAAGTCTCAAAAAGAAAATCCAAGCGCGGAGCTAATGAGAAATTTGAAACGGGAACTAACAAAAGCTTACCAAGAAGAAGAATTTTTTTGGAAACAAAAAAGTAAAGAAAGATGGCTAAAAGACGGAGACAGAAACACCAAATTTTTTCATGGGAGCGTTCAGCGTCGGCGAGCACAAAATAATATCATTATCCCTAGAGGATGAAAAGGGAAACATATCAGTTACAAACCATATAAATGAGATCATGATCAAGGATGTGACTAACAAAGAGGTTAAGGAAGCGGTTTTCAACGTTGAAAAAGATAGCACACCTGGTTTTGACGGTATGACAAGACAATAAGAATCAGTTTGTTCCCCATGGATATTGTGGTATATATGGAAATCAAGTAACCGTAAGATCTTCGAAGATGTGGATGTAGACCCACCGGATATTGTAGAACAAGAAATTAATGAATCAAAGGCATGGGGGAAGCACAAGATAGTGAGGATACTACTCCATACATCAAAAGCTTTAACTTGATTGATTCACTGCAAGATAAGGTTGTAGGGAAAGTGTGTTGAGTCGATGGATCTTGGAAAAAAGACTGAAGCATTTGAAGGGAGTGGATGAATTTGTTTGAATGAAGATGGCTCTAGTAACCTCATGGGAGTAAGGTGCTATAGAAGAAGTTGTTCTCCTTTACATGTTGAGTTTCAGGAAATACTTTGGGCAATGGAATTTTAAAGGCACGAAACATTTGTTGTCATACATTTGAAACAGATAGCACAACATTGGTGACAATTTTGCAGTCTCCCTCCGAGTGACCTGTTTTTACCATTATGTTAGAAGATTTTGAAGCCTTGCTTTACTACTTCACACACTTCCGGATAAAAACTATACCACGCGCCAGGAATGGTCAAACAGACAAGTTGGCACAGGCAGGAAGAGTTCTATCATATACACACGAGTATGTGAGCGATTTCTCTCCAAGCTGGATTGCCAATTTTGATGAAGCGGTTTAGTTGTTTTCTTATATTTGTTGTTGAAAAAATGTGATGTGATGGCTTGAGATTTGAGGTCGGTATTTGTGATATTTTGATTTTTACAGAGCTGAATTTGAAATCAAACCACCGATGTATGGAATATTAATTGTTTGTTTCGCTTTCGCATAATGAATGTTTCATTGTCATTAAGTAGTTAGCCAAAAACCGAGCCTCTTAAGCATTTTGAATAAGCTAGTCAAAACATATTCACAGTCAGAGTAATTCACAAAACTACACTTAATTTAGTTTTTTTTTCGATCGGCTAAACAGAAGAAATGATGTTTAACAAACCTTCTCTTTTTCGTTTCCTTTTTAGTCAGCTCCCATGAAACGCATCTTCTCTCTCGGCAATTTTCCAACACCGCCTCCCTTTCTTCTTACTTGTATATCTATGATCAACAACTCAAATCTCCAGAGATGGGATTTTCGAATCAAGGAGATTCAAATCTCATTCCTTTATCTCTCTGAAGGCACAACTTTGCGTTTTTTTCTCTTTAGGGCGATTTCAATTGCGAATCTCTCATATTCTTCTTGTTAGTATCGCTAGATTTAGATCTTGCAAATCAGATTTTTGAATCAAGGAGATTCGAATATCGTCGTTATGGCTTAAAAGAAGGATACTCAGAATAAGATATCAAATCATTTGGAGATCTGAGATAGGGTTGCATCAAGGCTTTTGTGAATCCATCAGACAACATTGTTTGTTAGACGGTTAGACTTAAACCATTATTGTTTGTTGTTTTTATTACCTAAGCTTGAACTATAAAATAACCATTTGTGGCCAAAATCATGTTCAATAATGACACATTTTAATTCACTTAAAATTATTTATTTACATTATCTTGTACATGTTTATAACATGTTTATAACAACATCTCTCATAACAAGGTTCACTATATACTTAAGATAACACCCATACATATACCGCATTGAGCACAAAATGGAATTTTCTTCTTATCCTGCCCAACACACGAATCATTTTTGTTCCCATCCAACACCATAAGACACCTAGCAACTTCACCATAATTTTTAGCACTGTCGTTTCAATATTTTTGACCAAATGTTTTTTCCATTCAAAAGTAGTTTCAGAGAACATATTGTCGAGCTTCTTACCACCTTTGCTTTCGACAATGTCAACATCATTATCATGATGTAAGAGATTACCAAATATCTTTTCCATGTCATTATAATAAGAAGAAGGATTTAGCTGATGAGTATGTCATATGAGATCAGTATCATAAATCGGAGAACTGATTATGTCTATGGACATTTTACGATTTTTCTTGATCAAGTAAAGAAATGATTTGTATCTACTAAGAGCTTCTTGCAAAATAAATTTAGTAATATTTGAATATTTAAAAAATATTATTTGAAAATTACCAATGATAAAGTAAACCTTAGTAGATGAGAAGCTAACTTGGACGGGTAATCACCTAGTATATAGTAGAGCTTCTTGCAAAATATTATTTTTTAAAATAAATAAAAATATTTTTTAGTTAAACATAATATTAAATCAAAGAAAAATAACTATAAAAAGAATAAAATTCCCTCGACGAAGCCCGGGTATTCACCTAGTATAGTTAACTAGGGAAAGACTCGCGCGTTGCGCCGAAACAGTGATATAAAAATTACATATATGTGTATATTTTCTTACCAAATCAAAAGAAAGGACATTCGTCAAAAGAAAAAGTTATATCACATAAGAAGAGAGGACATTCTACTTTATATATATAGATTAACTAGAGTTAGGCCCGCGCGTTGCGTCGGTTCTGTTGTTAGTTTATTGTGTACTATATGTAAGTGATATAAAAAATACATATATATATATATATATATCTATATAGTATATATAAAATTTAATTTGTTACAACTATTGCATATATACTTTGTGAAATTAAGTTAGTTTAAAATAAATTAGACCTATTTAATGTGCTATTTAATAGAAATAATTGTGGCTTGTGTTTACAACTATTACATATATATCGTATATTCATACTAACGTGTATTGTGAAAAATGTAAGATATTTTATATATAGTTTTATTTATACGCCTTTACATTTTTCATCTTTTTTTATTTTCACTTTTACTTTTATTTTTAGTTACAAAATAAGATTATATGATATATATTTTGACGATATGAAAAACTGAATAAATGTGAATTGTATTGATAAAAACATAATAAAAATACAAAAGAAGATACCAAAACCATATGAAGGAAAAATGTTTTGCGCAGAGGCAAGACACTCTTTCTTTTATTCTTTAAATGTTCGTAGCGTGACGATTAAACTACATCCAAAAATTCCAAGATACAACAACATGGTTCTTATAATTCGCATCACCCAAATCATACGTTTGCGAACCTAATATTGTGATGTGCTCTCATGAAAAACAATAAGAAAACACGTGAAAGATTGTTCTTTTTGTTTTGTGTCTATGTTACAATGTATATCAAAATGAGAAAAAAATTACTTTCTTATATAGCCCCATTCACAAAGGAGTTACAAAATTGTATAATTAGAATTTATTCTCATCATAAATTAATTGTCACCATTATGTTATAATTTAATTTTGTTGAATGCGATATTTTGTTGACAATTTTAAGTCTATGATGTTTTTCAATATAGTTTATTTCAAATAAATTAAAATTTTATGATATATGTGGGTTTAAGTCCATGATGTATTCTTCTAAAAATGATATGGATTAATTTGAACATATATGAATTGTTAAATAAATATTGGTTTAGAATTATAAAAACTTGTGTAGCACCAAAATGATACATATATATATTTAAGTACTACAATTAGTTAATTATAATAATGAATATAATATTAGTTAAAGAGAGGACGTGTGTCAAGTTTTATAGCTTGTTAACCAATACTTATGTTTTTCTTAAAAAATGATACATATCAAATTAGAAATATATAATTTTTTAAATAAATATTGGTAAGAATTATAACAAAAAAATGAAAAGAAAAAGGTTTTCCTATATATTCCCACTCACATAGTAGTTAAAAAGTGGTATAATGAGAATTTATTTTGATAATAATTGTCACCATTAAGTTACAAAATTGATTACAATTTAATTTTGTTGAATCACAATTTCTAAAAAATATTTTGTTGACAATTTGAAGTGCATGATGTTTTTAAATATAATTAATTTTAAATAAATTAAAAGTTCATTATATATTTGGGTTTAAGTTCATGACGTTTTCTTCTAAAAAATGAAACGTATTAAATTGAAATTATATGAATGTTAATTAATTATTGGTTTAAAGTTATACGAACTTGTATAACACAAAAATGATGCACATATATTTAAATACAAAGTTAGTTAAAGTAAATATAATGAAAGTAATATTAGTTAAAGATAGGTCATGTGTCAAGTTTTTAGAACTTGCTAAACACAACTTATGTTTTTCTTTAAAATTGAAACATATCTTAGAAAAATATGATTTGTTAAATAAATATTGGTTAGAGATATAAAAAATGTGTACATAGAAATTAGAAGAAAACATATTTTCTAATTTAGGAGTTACAAAAGGGTATAATAAGAAGTTATTTTAATGTTATTGAATGACAATTTCTTGGAGATATTTTGTTAACAATATTTAGTTCATGATGTTTATCAATAAAATTGATTTCAAATAAATAAAAAATTCATGATATATGTGGTTTTAAGTCCATGATTTTTTTTTCTTTTAAAATGATATGTATTAAATTGAAATGTATGAATTTTTAAAAAAATATTGGTTTAAAGTTATAAAAATTGTGAAGCACAAAATGATTCATATACATTTAAGTATTACAATTAGTTAAGGAGAGGACTTCTGTTAAGTTTTTAGAAGTTGTTAAACAAAACTTATGTTTTTTAAACAAGGATATACATATCAAATGAAAATTATATGATTTGTTAAAGAAATATTGGTTACAATTATAAAAAAATGTGTAACATAAATATTTGTCTCATGTAGATGTTCTTAAATTGTATCGAATTCTTTTAAAAAAATAATATTTAAATTATTTTTAAAAAATTGTATTAAAACTTTTGACTGAAAATAAATAAAAGTTATATATAAGATCTAAAAGCAATATTATATGAAAGTCATGTGATTCATATTTGTTATAATAAATATGAAAATAAGTTTGACATTTATAATTGATTCTTGAGATAAATAAAACAAAATGTTAGTTGAAAATAAATTGAAAAAGAACACATGTCAAAATAATAGAAGGATACTTGTTGGTTTGAGAGTAAAAGTTACAAAACATCTTATCATATTATATAAGACGATCCACGTCACATAATTTAATCATATATGTATATATATAGAGTTTTGATATATTTATTCATTTTTTTTTTTTTTTATTACATATATTTATTCATTTTATATTTTTAAATTTGTTTTCTCATTAAAGAACCTAGAGAAATAATAAATATTTGATTTTTTGTCAATAAGAATAAATATTCGACCATCCACTAAAGGTCGATTTTTGTTAATCTTTGCAATAAAGACACGAAGAACTTTCATTCTCAAACGGCATTGTCTCATTTAAACTTTCAATATGTGTCTTTTATATCATTTTACATCAAAAACTTTTCTTTATCTCTTTCAAGAATAAAAAATAAAAGTCAAATTACTACATATACTAATATCTATACAATTATAAAAAAACACTCTATCATAGCTATATTTTTATGTCTTTACGAGTACATGTTAAAAAATTGGATATGTATAAAGAATGGACTCAGAAGAGTTGATAATTAGGTGAAAGAAGAGAGAGAGTGAATAATATCACGTTATTCATTAAGACAAAGTCTTTTTGTTCTTCTCTCTTTTTCTTACAATTTTTTTTTCTCTCAATATCTATCGTTCTTCTCTTATGAACATATTTCTCTCTCTTTCGTGATTTTCTCTGTTTTTTCATAATTTTCTCTTTTTCTTTCATATATCTTTTTCTTGATCTTTTTTTCTTCCATCTCTCTTTGATCTCTATTTATTTTTTTGGATTTCTCTTGTCCGATCGATCTCTCCGGTCGATTTCTCCCGATCTCTCTTCGGTCGAATCTTTCTTGATCTCTCTCGGTCAAATCTTTTTCGATCTCTCTCGGTCGAATTTCTCTCGGTTGAACCTCTCTTGATTTCTTTCGGTTGAATCTCTATCAATTTCACTCGGTCGAATCTATATCGGATTTCTTTATCGGTCGAAAGTCTCTCCGTCGGATCTCTTTTCCGGTGGGATATCTTTCGGTTGGATTTCTCTTCGATCGGATCTTTCTTGGGTCTCTATTTTGGTCGGTTGTTTTTCTTTTGATATCGCGATAACATTTTTGTTATCCCGATTTTTTTTGTTTTCGCGATACTTTTTTTGTTATCGCGATATTACTTTTGTTGTCACTATTTTTTTCTTGTTATCGGATACCTTTTTTGTTATCACAATTTTTTTGTCATCGATTTTCTTGTTATTGGATACCTTTTTTGTTATCGCGATATTACTTTTGTTATCGCGATATTATTTTCTTCTTATCGCGATATTTTTCTTATTATCGGATACCTTTTTTGTTATCACGATTTTTTTGATAACTCTGTTATCGTATAGTTCATATCGTCTAACTTATATATTATCATAATAATTCAATTTAATCGCGTTATTTTTTGATTTAAAATTATAAAACATGTTTACGATAATAACAAAGTTATCCGATAACATTATGCACAAAAAAGAGCAGGGGTATAATGGTCTAAAATTTTTTTTCTCTGTCCTCCCACCTAATTAAAAAAATGATACCTAATTGACCAGTCTTCTAGGTCCATATATTTAATTGACCCTGAAAAATCAAACATATCAAACTAAAAATAGAAAAATTTGTTAAATAAATATTTTTTAGACTTTAGAGTCATAATATTTTTGTGTAAAACATAAAATGATGCATTTATGTCATTATGAATATGTGTGAAAATAATCAAAAATTGTTTTATCGTTAAATGCAAATAATCAATACTATAAAAAAACAGTGAGTCTCTCCTGCGCCGCCACGTTAGCAAAAAAGCTTGAAGGAGAGTCTGACACATCATTTAAAACAAACAGCCAATCAAAATATAACGTTTAATACATGTCATCTTTTTTTTTGTCAAATAATCAGCAAAATCGATTATACAAAAACGATGGGGTTTTGAGGTAAGGTCTATTGGGCGTGGTTTTGTCTTCGTCGCTTAAGTTTTAAAAACAGAAAGCAGATGACAAAAAATTTTAAATTCGTAAGAACCCTAGCCGTAATTTGATTTCTGTTTTAAAACTAAAGTGACGAAGACAAAACCACGCCTAATAGACCAAACCTCAAAATCCCATCGTTTTAGTCAACCACTTGGAGTCTTAAGTGACATGGATTAACTTTTTAATTAACGGTGTTAAACAAAACAACAGAAATTAGACACATTTTAGGGCGTTTAAGTTTTTGGTTTGATTCCGGTCAGTTTTTCGGTTTTTGAAATAATGAAACGATATAAAAACCATAACTATTTCGATTGATTTCAGTTTGGTTTTATTGGTTTTACGGTTTAAAGATTTCATAGAAAGTAAACCATATAGATACTATATTTAAATATATTCGGTTTGTTTCCGGTTTGGTTCCAACTTTTTGGTTTATGTCACGGTTTCTAGATAAAAATATACAACATGATAGCTAATATTGAAAATTAATATGGTTCTTTCACTACAAGAATTTATTCGTATAGCAACGACTTTGTGACGAATTGTTCGTTGCTAAAACCAGAAAAGCCACGAAAAGCAACGAAAAGCAGCGAAAAGCAACGAAAAGCAACGAAAAATAATTCAGTAACGAAATAATTATTCCGATGCAATTCGATGCCAAAAAAGCAAGAAAATAGCAACGAACTAGCAATGAAAAAGTGGTAACAAAATATTTTAGTTGCAAATTGTAACGACGTCGGTGCGTGGCTATTTCCTGGCTAATTTAGCCACGATTAGTAACAAAACTTTCGCTGTTATTTAAAGAATGTCCCGTCACGCAAAAGTTGTCAGGATAATTATTCAAAATTAGCAACTAATGTATTTTGTTGCTATTTTGTGACTATTTGAGTGGTTCTGATTGAAACTAAACTAACAATTCCTAAATAAAAAAAACATATCGCACAAAATTTTCGAGAGCACCATAACTTCTATATCTAAGATTTATGAAATCTCTTTCTTTTCTTTCTTCCATTTCATCTTGAAAGAAGATGACAAATTTCTTTCATTCGAGAGAATGGATGGATCAACATATAGATTCAAACACAAATGACGTTTCAGAAAAATTTAGAGAGGTTGTTAACACCTTCATAAATTTCGCTTGCAATCAACATTCTTTCGAAGTACGTGGATCTATGGCTTGTCCTTACGTTCGGGTGTAGAAATTTGAAGCATAGAGATGCTTTTACAGTTTCTAATCACTTATTAAGGAGAGGGTTTAAAGGAAACTACTACATTTGGACAAGCCATGGAGAAAATTGTTATGATGTTGGAGAATCTTCGATCCCGGCGCACTTTGGACATGAAGAAGAAGAAACGTTTGATGGTCATGTTAACACCGAAGTTCCATATGATGAGGTTACCATGGGTCAAGAAGGTTTCACAATAGAAGACGAATTTCAGCAAAATATTGAGGAAGAGCCAATTAACGATAACCTTTATCAAGCTTTTGAAGCAGCTAGTCAACCGCTCTACGAAGGGTGTGTTGAAGGAATGTCACAATTGTATTTGGCATCGCGTGTTATGAAGATAAAGACTGATCACAATCTAGCTGATGCATGCGTTGATGAAATCACACAAACATATAAACGCATTTTCCCACAACCTAATAATGCTCCAGAGTCATACTATGAAAAAAAGTTAACGCGTTCATTGGGATTACCGGTTCATAAGATTGATGTGTGCGAGGATAATTGCATGCTCTTCTGGAAACCCGAAGATCGAGAGCTTTCGCGTTGTCGTTTCTGTAATAAAGATAGGTATCACGCTAACAATGGAAAAGGGAAGAATATACTGAAGCAACAAATGTTTTATCTACCTATCGCAGATCGACTGAAGAGGTTGTATCAAATGCAAGCGACTGCTGCTCATATGTGATGGCACGCAGAACATGTGTCTCCTAAAGGAGAAATGCATCACCCATCAGACGGAGCAGCGTGGAAGCATTTTAATGAGGTATATCCTGGATTTGGTGCTGAAAGTCGTAATGTATATCTTGGTTTGGCAACGGATGGGTTTAATCCAATTGGCATGAACGGGGAGGCACACTCAGTATGGCCAGTCATTGTTACTCCATATAATTTGCCTCCTGGTATGTGTATGTGCCTAGGCCTAAACATCCGAAGAAAAGTCTAGATATTTATCTACAGCCATTGATCGAAGAGTTGCAGATGTTATGGGCTGACGGTGTTCATGCTTATGATATTTCAAGAAAGAAAAATTTTACAATGCGAGTTGCTTTGATGTGGACGATAAACGATTTTCCGGCGTATGGAATGGTTTCAGGTTTAACTACGCATGGTCGGCTAGCATGTCCGTATTGTCTGGATGATAAAAAAATGCATTTTGGTTACCGAATGGAAGGAAGCACAATTGGTTTGATTGTCACAGAAGACATTTGCCACGTGATCATCCTTATCGTCGAAATATCAAAGCATTTAAGCGAGGCACATCAGTTCGTGATAATGCTCCACCGTGGCTGACCGGTACTAAAATTATGTGCGAAAGAATTGAGAGTATTCATGGATTGTTCAAAACTGTTGTTTGTGGAGGTCAAGGACATGATAATCCGGGTAGAACGATTGATGGTTATGGAAATTACCATAATTGGATGAAGATAAGTATATTTTGGGACTTACCTTATTGGGAAAACCATTTACTGAGGCATAATTTGGACTTCATGCACATCGAGAAATTTTTTTTCGATAATCTTATCAACACGATATTGAATGCACCAGGGAAGACAAAAGACAATATCAAATCTAGAATGGATCTTCCTGCAATATGCAAAAGACCAGATTTGGAGATTAAAGACGATGGGAGTATTCCGATTCCAATTTTTAGATTATCCAACCAAGGGAAGAAGAGTTTTTGTCATGGTTGAAAAAAGATATTAGATTCCCTGATGGTTATGCATCAAAATTCAGTCGATGTGTTGACGAAAACAATGGAAAATTGTATGGGATGATTGTCATGTCATTATGCAACGCTTGCTCCCTTTTGCGTTTGCAGAGCTTTTACCAAAAAATGTCCACACATCCATTTCAGGTATATATACTCATATCTTACATAGTAGAGTACTTATTAATTTATCTTATACTTATATATAAATGTCTTATGTACACATGTAGAAATCGCACTTTTTCCGAGATATTTCTGCTAGAACGTTAAGGGTTGAGGATGTGGAAATTTTGAAGGCAAATATCGCTTTTAAGTTGTGCAATTTGGAGAAAATATTTCCTCCATCGTTCTTTGACGTCATGGAACATCTACCCGTGCATCTACCGGATGAAGTTGCATTGGGTGGTCCGGTCCAATACAGGTGGATGTATCCTTCGAGAGGTACATGTATCATTTGAAAAAGGTTAAAAATAAAGCTCGTATTGGAGGTTCCATTGTTGCACAATGTGTTCAAGAAGAGATTTTTTATGTGGCAACCAATTATTACAAAAACACGGAAGTTATTTGTGATTCAAATTATAGTGGTCCTGGAGAAATTCGATTTAGTTATGATGCAGATGTGCCAAATATCTTCTACCACAGTGGACGGGTTACAGGGAAATATACAAGTGGTTGGTTTAGTGATGAAGATTATAGCATGTTTGCATGTGGCACACCTAGAAAAAAATTTCTCAACGTCCTTTCTCATGCCCGACCAATAGAAGTGTTGATGTAAGCTGTTGAGAGTCTTAGTAACTCCAATGTGTCCGGCAAGGCCACCTCCATGTGATTCCCTGACTAACAACTCTCTAACAGAAACATTAGGTACACACAACTTATGGTGATAAAAGAGATATCCGTCGTGCCTATAGTAACCATCACAAGAAAATTTTGCACACTTCCTATACGCCTCACTAAACTCACTATCAGTTTCATACAATTCTTTCAATCTCTCAAATCCAATGAGTTTAGATGACAAAGTACTAAAAAGAGTGTACCTCCGGGACAATGCATCGACGACTACATTGTATTTACCTTTCTTATACTTTATGACATATGGGAAGGTCTAAATGAATTCTATCCAACGCCCATGTGCCTTGTTCTGCTTCTGTTGACCCTTTAGATACTTTAAGGACTCATGATCCGTGTGTATGATGAACTCTTTCGGCCACAGGTAATGCTGCCATGTTTGTAAAGCCCTCACCAGCGCATAGAGTTCTTTGTCATAGGTTGGATAGTTGATGGTTGAGCCGCCTAGCTTCTCGCTGAAGTATGCACTTGATTTCTTGTCTTGCATCAAGACATCTCCAATGCCTACACCAGACGCATCACACTCAATCTCAAAGGTTGTAATAAAGTAAGGTAAAGCAAGTAGAGGGGAATTGATAAGCTTCTCTTTCAGGGCCTGAAAGGCCTGCTCTTGGGCGTCTCCCCACATGAAGCCTACATCCTTCTTGATTACTTCCGTGAGTGGCGCGGCAATTGTGCTGAAATCTTTGATGAACCGGCGATAGAATCCGACTAGAACGTGGAAGCTTCTAACTTCACCGACACTCTTAGGACTCGGCCAATCTTGGATGGCTTTGATCTTGTCCTCATCAACCTGCACGCCATCTGCACTTACCACAAAACATAGGAAAACAATCTGTTTAGTGCAAAAAGTACACTTGCTTAGGCTAGCAAATAGATGTTCCTTCCGAAGGACTTCTATCACCATCTAGATGTGTGTGAGATGATCCTCCATGTCCTTGCTATAAATCAGTATATCATCGAAGTAAACAACCACAAATACACCTATAAAAGACCTCAACACATGATTCATTAGCCTCATAAAAGTACTAGGAGCATTAGTCAAACCGAAGGGCATTACAAGCCACTCATACAAGCCTTGTTTAGTCTTAAAGGCGGTCTTCCATTCGTCACCTTCCTTCATCCTAATATGATGATAACCACTCTTAGGATCGATCTTAGAGAACAAGTTAGAACCACACAATTCATCTAACATATCATCTAATCTAAGAATAGGGTGGCGATACTTAACCGTGATGTTGTTGATGGCTCGGCAATCAACACACATGCGCCATGTTCCATCTTTCTTAGGCACCAGTAACACCATCACGTCACAAGGACTCATACTCTCATGGATGTGTCCCTTCTTCATCAGTTCCTCCACTTGGCTTTGGAGCTCTTTGGTCTCAACCGAGTTGGTGCGATAAGCTGGTCGGTTTGGTAGAGCAGCGCCTGGCAAAAGGTCTATCTAGTGTTCAATCCCTCGATGGGTGGAAATCATGGCGGTGCTTCTTCAGGGAATACATCCTTAAAATCCTGCAAAAGCTTATACATATCACTAGGAAGCTTTTGTGCAAACTCTGTTAGGCTAATAAAAGATTCCCTATATATAAGCATCAAAATAGGTAGTTCAGAGTTTAAGTCTTTGAACACTTCACTAGAGTTGATGTGGAGGTTGGTACTCGTCGGTGTTTCTTTCTCCTTCTCACCCTTTAGCTTAAGGTAGAGTTGGTCATGGTAGATCTCACTGGGTGTGAGAGGGAGGAGGGTGATTCTGCGTCCGTTGAACTCAAAGGAGTGTTTGTTTGTGTAGCCATCATGTATGACTCTCCGGTCAGACTGCCATGGCCTCCCCAACAGAACGTGGCTTGATCCAATCGGCAATACGTCACAAAGTACCTCGTCTGCGTACTTGCCAATGGTGAAAGCTATCTTGACCTGATGAGTGACTGTTAGAGCACCTCCTTCATTCAGCCATTGAAGCTTGTATATGGGCGTCGATGTGGGAGAGTCTTGAGGTTCAGCTTCTCAACCATTACCTCACTAGCTGCATTGGTGCAACTCCCACAATCTATAATTAGACTACACACCTTCTCCTTGATGATGCACCGGGTGTGGAAGAGGCTCTCTCTTTGCTGGACCTCCTCGGCTTGATTCTAAACACTCAAAGTCTTACGGGCAACTAACATCTCACAAACAGCCGCGGACTCTTCTTCATCTTCTTCCTTAGGGTCTGAATCAGATGCCTCGGGGACGACTTCACCGTTGTCGAGAAGGAGGTAAGCCTTATTGTTGACACAATCTTTTGCGTAATGCCCCATGCCCTGGCACTTGTAGCACCTTACATTGCTCAAGGGTGTCCCAATTCTGTCCTTGAAATCCACCTTAGGTTCTTCTTTGGTAGTACTAGGAGTCGGCCTGTAGTCTCGGCGATTCTTCGGCTTGGCGTCCTTGGATTCTCTCGGCTTGACATAATCGGATGAGTAGCTTGGCCTAAGGTACTTGCGCTTGTTCGGGCTCTCAATCAGCTCGGCCTTGTGCACCAACTCCTCAAGGTATTTATAAGTTTGTAGTTCTAACTTGTCCTTGACATATCGGCTAAGTCCTCCGAGGAATCGCACCATGGTAACCTCGTCGTCCTCGTCTAGGTTGGCTCGGATGAGAAGGGTCTCCATCTCTTGGAAGTAATCTCTCACGGAGCTGGATCCTTGTGGAAGCTTCCTAAGTTTGTTAAGGGTCTCTCGGTGGTAGTGACTAGGCACAAAGCGTTTTCTCATATGGGTGGTGAGTTGATTGCAAGTGGTGATAGGCGGATCATTATGACAATTTCTCGTGGTGCAAAGTTGTTCCCACCACAGCAACGTATAGTCACTAAGCTCGTAGATAGCTATCTTCACCTTGTTAGAGGCGTAAGTGTCATGGCAAAGGAAGCTTGACTCCATCTTCCGCTCCTAGTCTAGGTACGCTTCCGGCTCATTTTTGTCGTAGAATGGAGGAAACTTGGCCTTGATGTGCCTCAGCTGCTGTTTCTCGGGGTCTCTGGGGTCGTCTTGGGCACGTCTTTGGCTCGTTCTACTATGGTCTGAAGCGTTGTGGCCGTAGTACTCATCGCTGGAGTCAATATAGATTCGTTGGTCGGCCATGGTGTCGCATCTGCGGCGGGGAGGACCGTGTGCTCTCGGCCTCGGAACTCTTTCTTCCGCACGGTGGGTTCAGCACGAGTTGGTCGTCTTGGCTAGCAGTATTCAAACAAGCAAGAGGAATCAAAACAGGTTGCGGAACAAGCAGACAAGCAAGCAATAACAAGATTTCACAAACGGTATTAATCAACAAGATATGAGATAATAAAATATGTGAAAGCGGTAGAGGTAGAAGCGACTCGGCCTTGGTTCGAGGTGGCTCGATGCCACATGATATGATCACCCTTGGTGAATCTACACTCCAAACGAGGCTAATTGGCGGACTACGGTGGGTGGGATGTAATGGAGGCGAAAGTGGTGTAAAGGAGGAGAGGAGGCAGCGGATATGATAAAGGGGAGGAGAGGAGGCAGCGGATATGATAAAGGGGAGGAAGGTAGAGGCGGCGGCGGGCTCTTGACAAGCGGTGAATAAGCTTATCAAGGTGTAGAAGTTCTCCAACAAGCGGATGCTCGAGGTGGAGGACAAATCTCTTCGCAAGATCAAGGAGCGAAACTTGTGTAATGTTTTTTATAAAAAGTTTGCTAAGTAATAAGTGTAGAGGCGTGAAGCTTATAAAGGTTAAGCACAAGTCGCTTCCTTTAGGGCTTCACGCGTTTAAGAGAAAAGGAAAGTGCTAAAGAAGAGAAAAGGAAATTGCACAAGAAAATGGAAATTGCACATAACATTATGCGTGGATAGAAAAGCAAGTAGCGTGAAGTGAATTGCTTAACACACTCTTCAAGCTATGGTCACTAATGGACGACGTAGTGTTCTTCTTGGCCTCGTTAAAACCCAGTGGGAAAGAGTACCAAGCGAGACACTTAGTCCGCTTAGCTCCCATAGCTTGGTTTTCATCGGTAGCCGTGTTGAATACGTTGAAGTAGCTCCTAGATGCGGCTCCTCCAAGCTCTTCTTCCTTGATCATGGTATGAGCTTCTCTTGCTAGCTCCTTAGCTCTTGACCTCGTGATAACTCCTTCTGGTATGTTCGGCATCTCCTCGACATTTGGTACTCGGGTACTCTGCGTTTTCTCAATATCGAGTGGTCGGGTGCTCGGCATTTCCTCGGTGTCGAGTGGTCGAGTGGTCGGCAACTTGTGATCGGGTGGTCGACTGCTCGGTACCGGGTCGTACACGGTTTCCTCGTCCGATGGCTCGGTTACGATCACATCACTTATAAGCACTCATGTTGCATGAAACTTGGTTTAGAGTACTAGAAACGTGTTGTTAGATATTTCATAAGTTCGTCAAACTTGTACAAAGGTAATTGAGACAATTATAAGCACTCATGTTGCATGAAACTTGGTTTAGAGTTCTAGCAACCACGTTGCTAGATGTTTCATAAGTTCGTAAAACTAGTAAAAAGTTCATTGAGACACTTATAAGCGCTCATGTTGCATGAAACTTAGTTTAGAGTCCTAGAAACTCGTTGTTAGATGTTTCACAAGTTCTTCAAACTTGTACAAAGCTCATTGAGACACTTATAAGCATTCATGTTGCATGAAACTTGGTTTATAGTCATAGAAACGCGTTGTTAGATGTTTCATAAGTTCGTCAAACTAGTACAAAGCTCATTAAGACACTTGTTAGCATTCATGTTGCTTGAAAATTGGTTTAGAGTCCTAGAAACGCGTTGTTAGATGTTTCGTAAGTTCTTCAAACTTGTACAAAGCTCATTGAGACACTTATAAGCACTCATGTAGCATGAAATTTGGTTTAGAGTCCTAGAAACTGCGTCGTTAGATGTTTCATAAGTTCGTGAAACTTGTACAAAGGTCATTGCGACACTAATAAACGCTCATTTAGCATGAAACTTGGTTTAGAGTCCTAGAAACCGCGTCGTTAGATGTTTCATAAGTTCTTCAAACTTGTACAAAGCTCATTGAATCACTTATAAGCACTCATGTTACATGAAACTTGGTTTAGCGTCCTAGAAACCACGTTGTTAGATTTTTCATAAGATCATCAAACTACTACAAACCTCATTGGGATACTTATAAGCACTCATGTTGTATGAAACTTGGTTTAGAGTCGTAGAAACACGTTGTTAGATGTTTCATAAGTTCGTGAAACTTGTACAAAGCTCTTTGAGACACTTATAAGCACTCATGTTGCATGAAACTTGGTTTAGAGTCCTAGCAACCACGTTGTTAGATATTTCATAAGTTCTTGAAACTTGTATAAAACTCATCGAGACACTTACAAGCACTCATTATCCATGAAACTTAGTTTAGAGTCATAGAATCGCGTTGTTAGATGTTTCATAAGTTCGTCAAAGTTGTACAAAGCTCATTGAGACACTTATAAGCACTCATGTTGCATGAAACTTGGTTTAGAGTACTAGCAACCACGTTGTTAGATATTTCATAAGTTCATGAAACTTGTACAAAGCTCATTGAGACACTTATAAGCACTCATGTTGCATGAAACGTGGTTTCGAGTCCTAGCAACCACGTTGTTAGATGTTTCATAAGTTCATAAAACTTTTACAAAGCTCAGTGAGACACTTATAAGCATTCATGTAGCATGAAACTTGGTTTAGAGTCCTAGAAACCGCGTCGATAGATGCTTCATAAGTTCGTCAAACTTGTACAAAGCTCATTGAGACACTAATAAGCGCTCATGTAGCATGAAAATTGGTTTAGAGTCTTAGAAACCGCGTCGTTAGATGTTTCATAAGTTCGTGAAACTTATACAAAGCTCGTTGAGAAACTTATAAACAATCATGGTGCCTGAATTTTGGTTTAGAGTCCTAGAAACCGCGTCGTTACATGTTTCATAAGTTTGTGAAACTTGTAGAAATCTTATTGAGACACTTATAAGAACTCATGTTGCATGAAACTTGGTTTAGAGTCCTAGCAACCACGTTGTTAGATATTTCATAAGTTCGTCAAACTTGTAAAAAGCTCATTGAGACACTTATAAGCACTCATGTTGCATGAAACATGGTTTAAAGTCCTAGAAACGCGTTGTTAGATGTCTCATAAGTCCGTGAAACTAGTAGAAAGCTCATTGAGACACTTATCAGAACTCATGTTGCATGAAACTTGGTTCAGAGTCCTAGAAACGCGTTGTTGGATATTTCATAAGTTCGTGAAACTTGTACAAAGCTCTTTGAGACACTTATAAGCACTCATGTTGCATGAAACTTGGTTTAGAGTCCTAGCAACCACGTTGTTAGATATTTCATAGGTTTGTGAAACTTGTATAAAGCTCATTGAGACACTTATTAGCATTCATGTTGCTTGAAACTTACTTTAGAGTCATAAAAACGCGTTGTTAGATGTTTCATAAGTTCTTCAAACTTATAAGAACTTATGTTGCATGAAACTTGGTTTAGAACTCATGTTGCATGAAACTTGCTTTAGAGTCCTAGAAACCGCGTCGTTAGATGTTTCATAAGTTCGTGAAACTTCTACAAAGCTCATTGAGACACTTATAAGCACTCATGTTGCCTGAAACTTGGTTTAGAGTCCTAGAAACCGCGTCGTTACATGTTTCACAAGTTTGTGAAAATTTTACAAAGCTCGTTGAGACATTTATAAGCACTCATTTTGCATGAAACTTGGTTTAGAGTCCTAGAAACGCGATGTTAGATGTTTCATAAGTTTGTCAAACTTGTACAAAGCACTTTGAGACACTTGTAAGCACTCATTTTGCATGAAACTTGGTTTAGAGTCCTAGAAACGCTTTGTTAGATGTTTCATAAGTTCGTCAAATTTTTACAAATCTCATTGAGACACTTATAAGCACTCATGTTGCTTGAAACTTGGTTTAGAGTCCTATAGACGCGTTGTTAGATGTTTCATAAGTTCTTAAAACTTGTACAAAGCTCATTGAGACACTTATAAGCACTCATGAAGCATGAAATTTGGTTTAGAGTCTTAGAAACCGCGTCGTTAGATGTTTCATAAGTTCGTCAAAGTTGTACAAAGCTCATTGAGACACTTATAAGCACTCATGTTGCATGAAACTTGGTTTAAAGTCCTAGAAACGCGTTCTTAGATGTTTCATAAGTTCGTGAAACTTGTACAAAGCTCATTGCGGAACTTATAAGCACTCATATAGCATGAAACTTGGTTTATAGTCCTAGAAACGCGTTGTTAGATGTTTCATAAGTTTATCAAACTTGTACAAAGCTCATTGAGACACTTGTAAGCACTCATTTTGCATGAAACTTGGTTTAGAGTCCTAGAAACGCTTTGTTAGATGTTTCATAAGTTCGTCAAATTTTTACAAATCTCATTGAGACACTTATAAGCACTCATGTTGCTTGAAACTTGATTTAGAGTCCTAGAGATGCGTTGTTAGATGTTTCATAAGTTCTTTAAACTTGTACAAAGCTTATTGAGACACTTATAAGCACTCATGTTGCATGAAACTTGGTTTAGAGTCCTAGAAACCCGTTGATAGACGTCTTATAAGTTCGTCAAACTAGTACAAAGCTCATTGAGACACTTATAAGCACTCATGTTGCATGAAACTTGCTTTAGAGTCCTAGACACCGCGTCGTTAGATGTTTCATAAGTTCGTGAAACTTGTACAAAGCTTATTGAGACACTAATAAGCGCTCATGTAGCGTGAAACTTGGTTTAGAGCCCTAGAAACGCATTGTTAGATGTCTCATAAGTTCGTCAAACTAGTACAAAGGTCATTGAGACACTTATAAGCACTCATGTTGCATGAAACTTGGTTTAGAGTCCTAGAAACGTGTTGATAGATGTCTCATAAGTTCGTCAAACAAGTACAAGCTCATTGAGACACTTATAAGCACTCATGTATCATAAAACTTGGTTTATTGTCCTAGAAACGCGTTGTTAGATTTCTCATAAGTTCTCGAAACTAGTACAAAGCTCATTAAGACACTTATAAGCCCTCATGTTGCATGAAACTTGGTTTAGAGTCCTCGAAACATGTTGTTAGATGTTTCATAAGTTCCTCAAATTTGTACGAAGCTCATTGAGGAACTTATAAACTCTCATGTAGCATGAACCTTTGTTTATAGTCCTAGAAACGAGTTGTTAGATCTTTCATAAGTTCGTCAAACTTGTACAAAGCTCATTGAGACACTTATAAGCACTCATGTTACATGAAACTTGGTTTAGAGTCCTAGAAACGCGTTGTTAGATGTTTCATAAGTTCGTGAAACTTGTACAAAGCTCATTGAGACAATTATAAGCACTCATGTTGCATGAAACTTGGTTTAAAGTCCTAGAAACGCGTTGTTAGATGTTTCATATGTTGGTCAAACTTATACAAAGCTCATTGAGACACTTATAAGCACTCATGTTGCATGAAACTTAGTTAAAGTCTTAGCAACCACGTCGTTAGATGTTTCATAAGTTCGTGAAACTTGTACAAAGCTCTTTGAGACACTCATAAGAACTCACGTTGCATAAAACTTGGTTTAGAGTACTAGAAACACGTTGTTAGATGTTTCATAAGTTCGTCAAACTTGTACAAAGGTAATTGAGACACTTATAAGCACTCATGTTGCATGAAACTTGGTTTAGAGTCCTAGAACCCACGTTGTTAGATGTTTCATAATTCGTAAAACTAGTACAAAGCTCATTGAGACACTTATAAGCGCTCATGTTGCATGAAAGTTGGTTTAGAGTCCTAGAAACTCGTTGTTAGATGTTTCACAAGTTCTTCAAACTTGTCCAAAGCTCATTGAGACACTTATAAGCACTCATGTTGGATGAAACTTGGTTTAGAGTCCTAGAAACGCGTTGTAAGATGTTTCATAAGTTCGTCAAACTAGTACAAAGCTCATTGAGACACTTGTTAGCATTCATGTTGCTTGAAACTTGGTTTAGAGTCCTAGAAACGCGTTCTTAGATGTTTCATAAGTTCGTGAAACTTGTACAAAGCTCATTGAGACAATTATAAGCACTCATGTAGCATGAAATTTGGTTTAGAGTCCTAGAAACCGCGTCGTTAGATGTTTCATTAGTTCGTCAAAGTTGTACAAAGCTCATTGAGACACTTATAAGCACTCATGTTGCATGAAACTTGGTTTAAAGTCCTAGAAACGCGTTCTTAGATGTTTCATAAGTTCGTGAAACTTGTACAAAGCTCATTGCGGAACTTATAAGCACTCATGTAGCATGAAACTTGGTTTATAGTCCTAGAAACGCGTTGTTAGATGTTTAATAAGTTTATCAAACTTATACAAAGCTCATTGAGACACTTGTAAGCACTCATTTTGCATGAAACTTGGTTTAGAGTCCTAGAAACGCTTTGTTAGATGTTTCATAAGTTCGTCAAATTTTTACAAATCTCATTGAGACACTTATAAGCACTCATGTTGCTTGAAACTTGGTTTAGAGTCCTAGAGACGCGTTGTTAGATGTTTCATAAGTTCTTTAAACTTGTATAAAGCTCATTGAGACACTTATAAGCACTCATGCTGCATGAAACTTGGTTTAGAGTCCTAGAAACCCGTTGATAGATGTCTTATAAGTTCGTCAAACTAGTACAAAGCTCATTGAGACACTTATAAGCACTCATGTTGCATGAAACTTGTTTTAGAGTCCTAGAAACGTGTTAATACATGTCTCATAAGTTCGTCAAACTAGTACAAAGCTTATTGAGACACTTATAATCTCTCAAGTAGCATGAAACTTGGTTTAGAGTCCTAGAAACCGCGTTGTTAGATGTTTCATTAGTTTGTCAAACTTGTACAAAGCTAATTGAGACACTTGTAAGCACTCATTTTGCATGAAACTTGGTTTAGAGTCCTAGAAACGCGTTGTTAGATGTTTCATAAGTTCATAAAACTTGTACAAAGCTCATTGAGACACTTATAAGCACTCATGTTGCATGAAACTTGGTTTAGAGTCCTGGAAACATGTTGTTTGATGTTTCATAAGTTCGTGAAACTTGTACAAAGCTCATTGATAAACTTATAAGCACTCATGTAGCATGAAACTTGGTTTAGAGTCCTAGAAACGCGTTGTTAGATGTTTCATAATTTCGTCAAACTTGTACAAAGCTCTTTGAGACACTTATAAGCACTCATTTTGCATGAAACTTGGTTTAGAGTCCTAGAAACGCGTTGTTAGATGTTTCATAAGCTCGTCAAATTTTTACAAATCTCATTGAGACAATTATAAGCACTCGTGTTGCTTGAAACTTGATTAAGAGTCCTAGAGACGCGTTGTTAGATGTTTCATAAGTTCTTCAAACTTGTAAAAAGCTCATTGAGACACTTATAAGCACTCATGTAGCATGAAACTTGGTTTGGAGTCCTAGAAACCGCGTTGTTAGATGTTTCATTAGTTTGTCAAACTTGTACAAAGCTAATTGAGACACTTGTAAGCACTCATTTTGCATGAAACTTGGTTTAGAGTCCTAGAAACGCGTTGTTAGATGTTTCATAAGTTTGTGAAACTTGTACAAAGCTCATTGCGGAACTTATAAGCACTCACGTAGCATGAAACTTGGTTTATAGTGAACGCGTTGTTAGATGTTTCATAAGTTTATCAAACTTGTACAAAGCTCATTTAGACACTTATAAGCACTCAAGTTGCATGAAACTTGTACAAAGCTCATTGAGATACTTATAAGCACTCATGTAGCCTGAAACTTGTACAAAGCTCATTGAGACACTTATAAGCACTCATGTTGCATGAACCTTGGTTTAGAGTCCTAGAAACGTGTTGTTAGATGTTTCATAAGTTTGTGAAACTTGTACAAAGCTCATTGAGGAACTTTTAACCATTCATGTAGCATGAAACTTGGTTTAAAGTCCTAGAAACGCGTTGTTAGATGTTTCATAAGTTCTTCAAACTTGTACAAAGCTCATTGAGACACTTTTAAGCACTCATGTTGCATGAAACTTGGTTTAGAGTCCTAGAAACGCCTTGTTAGATTTCTCATAAGTTCTAGAAACTAGTTCAAAGCTCATTGAGACACTTATAAGCACTCATGTTGCATGAAACTTGGTTTAGAGTCCTAGAAACGCGTTGTTAGATTTGTCATAAGTTCTCGAAACTAGTACAATGCTCATTGAGACACTTATAAGCACTCATTTTGCATGAAACTTGGTTTAGAGTCCTAGAAACGCGTTGTTAGATGTTTCATAAGCTCGTCAAATTTTTACAAATCTCATTGAGACACTTATAAGCACTCGTGTTGCTTGAAACTTGATTAAGAGTCCTAGAGACGCGTTGTTAGATGTTTCATAAGTTCTTCAAACTTGTAAAAAGCTCATTGAGACACTTATAAGCACTCATGTAGCATGAAACTTGGTTTGGAGTCCTAGAAACCGCGTTGTTAGATGTTTCATTAGTTTGTCAAACTTGTACAAAGCTAATTGAGACACTTGTAAGCACTCATTTTGCATGAAACTTGGTTTAGAGTCCTAGAAACGCGTTGTTAGATGTTTCATAAGTTTGTTAAACTTGTACAAAGCTCATTGCGGAACTTATAAGCACTCACGTAGCATGAAACTTGGTTTATAGTGAACGCGTTGTTAGATGTTTCATAAGTTTATCAAACTTGTACAAAGCTCATTTAGACACTTATAAGCACTCAAGTTGCATGAAACTTGTACAAAGCTCATTGAGATACTTATAAGCACTCATGTAGCCTGAAACTTGTACAAAGCTCATTGAGACACTTATAAGCACTCATGTTGCATGAACCTTGGTTTAGAGTCCTAGAAACGTGTTGTTAGATGTTTCATAAGTTTGTGAAACTTGTACAAAGCTCATTGAGGAACTTTTAACCATTCATGTAGCATGAAACTTGGTTTAAAGTCCTAGAAACGCGTTGTTAGATGTTTCATAAGTTCTTCAAACTTGTACAAAGCTCATTGAGACACTTTTAAGCACTCATGTTGCATGAAACTTGGTTTAGAGTCCTAGAAACGCCTTGTTAGATTTCTCATAAGTTCTCGAAACTAGTTCAAAGCTCATTGAGACACTTATAAGCACTCATGTTGCATGAAACTTGGTTTAGAGTCCTAGAAACGCGTTGTTAGATTTGTCATAAGTTCTCGAAACTAGTACAATGCTCATTGAGACACTTATAAGCACTCATGTTGCATGAAACTTGGTTTACAGTCCTCGAAACATGTTAATAGATGTTTCATAAGTTCCTCAAACTTGTACAAAGCTCATTGAGGAACTTGTAAACTCTCATGTAGCATGAAACTTGGTTTATAGTCCTAGAAATGAGTTGTTAGATGTTTCATAAGTTCTTCAAAATTGTACAAAGCTCATTGAGACACTTATAAGCACTCATGTTACATGAAACTTTGTTTAGAGTCCTAGAAACGCGTTGTTAGATATTTCATAAGTTTGTCAAACTTGTACAAAGCTCATTGAGACAATTATAAGCACTCATGTTGCATGAAACTTGGTTTAAAGTCCTATAAACGCGTTGTTAGATGTTTCATAAGTTGGTTAAACTTATACAAAGCTCATTGAGACACTTATAAGCACTCATGTTGCATGAAACTTAGTTTAGAATCTTAGCAACCACGTTGTTAGATTTTTCATAAGTTCGTGAAACTTGTACAAAGCTCTTTGAGACACTTAATTATAAGAACCCATGTTGCGTGAAACCTTGTCTAGAGTACTAGAAACGCGTTGTTAGATATTTCATAAGTTCGTCAAACTTGTACAAAGGTAATTGAGACACTTATAAGGACTCATGTTGCATGAAACTTGGTTTAGAGTCCTAGCAACCACGTTGTTAGATGTTTCATAATTTCGTAAAACTAATACAAAGCTCATTGAGACACTTATAAGCGCTCATGTTGCATGAAACTTGGTTTAGAGTCCTAGAAACTCGTTGTTAGATGTTTCACAAATTCTTCAAACTTGTACAAAGCTCATTGAGACACTTATAAGCACTCATGATGCATGAAACTTGGTTTAGAGTCCTAGAAACGCGTTGTTAGATGTTTCATAAGTTCGTGAAACTTGTACGAAGCTCATTGAGGAACTTATAAGCACTTATGTAGCATGAAACTTGGTTTAGAGGCATAGAAACGCGTTGTTAGATGTTTCATAAGTTCGTGAAACTTGTACAAAGCTCATTGAGACAATTATAAGCACTCATGTTGCATGAAACTTGGTTTAAAGTCCTAGAAACGCGTTGTTAGATGTTTCATAAGTTGGTCAAACTTATAAAAAGCTCATTGAGACACTTATAAGCACTCATGTTGCATGAAACTTAGTTATGAGTCTTAGCAACCACGTTATTAGATGTTTCATAAATTCGTGAAACTTGTACAAAGCTCTTTGAGACACTCATAAGAACTCATGTTGCTTAAAACTTGGTTTAGAGTACTAGAAACGCGTTGTTAGATGTTTCATAAGTTCGTCAAACTTATACAAAGGTAATTGAGACACTTATAAGCACTCATGTTGCATGAAACTTGGTTTAGAGTCCTAGCAACCACGTTGTTAGATGTTTCATAAGTTCGCAATACTAGTACAAAGCTCATTGAGACACTTTTAAGCGCTCATGTTGCATGAAACTTGGTTTAGAGTCCTAGACACTCGTTGTTAGATGTTCCACAAAATCTTCAAACTTGTACAAAGCTCATTGAGACACTTATAAGCACTCATGTTGCATGAAACTTGGTTTAGAGTCCTAGAAACGCGTTGTTAGATGTTTCATAAGTTCGTCAAACTAATACAAACCTCATTGAGACACTTGTTAGCATTCATGTTGCTTGAAACTTGGTTTAGAGTCCTAGAAACGCGTTGTTAGATGTTACGTAAGTTCTTCAAACTTGTACAAAGCTCATTGAGACACTTATAAACACTCATGTAGCATGAAATTTGGTTTAGAGTCCTAGAAACATGTTGTTTGATGTTTCATAAGTTCGTGAAACTTGTACAAAGCTCATTGAGGAACTTATAAGCACTCATGTAGCATGAAACTTGGTTTAGAGTCCTAGAAACGCGTTGTTAGATGTTTCATAAGTTCGTCAAACTTGTACAAAGCTCTTTGAGGCACTTATAAGCACTCATTTTGCATGAAACTTGGTTTAGAGTCCTAGAAACGCGTTGTTAGATGTTTCATAAGTTCGCCAAATTTTTACAAATCTCATTGAGACACTTATAAGCACTCGTGTTGCTTGAAACTTAGTTTAGAGTCTTAGCAACCACGTTGTTAGATGTTTCATAAGTTCGTGAAACTTGGACAAAGCTCTTTGAGACACTCATAAGAACTCATGTTGCTTAAAACTTGGTTTAGAGTACTAGAAACGCGTTGTTAGATGTTTCATAAGTTCGTCAAACTTGTACAAAGGTAATTGAGACACTTATAAGGACTCATGTTGCATGAAACTTGGTTTAGAGTCCTAGCAACCACGTTGTTAGATGTTTCATAATTTCGTAAAACTAGTACAAAGCTCATTGAGACACTTATAAGCGCTCATGTTGCATGAAACTTGGTTTAGAGTCCTAGAAACTCGTTGTTAGATGTTTCACAAATTCTTCAAACTTGTACAAAGCTCATTGAGACACTTATAAGCACTCATGATGCATGAAACTTGGTTTAGAGTCCTAGAAACGCGTTGTTAGATGTTTCATAAGTTCGTGAAACTTGTACGAAGCTCATTGAGGAACTTATAAGCACTTATGTAGCATGAAACTTGGTTTAGAGGCATAGAAACGCGTTGTTAGATGTTTCATAAGTTCGTGAAACTTGTACAAAGCTCATTGAGACAATTATAAGCACTCATGTTGCATGAAACTTGGTTTAAAGTCCTAGAAACGCGTTGTTAGATGTTTCATAAGTTGGTCAAACTTATAAAAAGCTCATTGAGACACTTATAAGCACTCATGTTGCATGAAACTTAGTTATGAGTCTTAGCAACCACGTTATTAGATGTTTCATAAATTCGTGAAACTTGTACAAAGCTCTTTGAGACACTCATAAGAACTCATGTTGCTTAAAACTTGGTTTAGAGTACTAGAAACACGTTGTTAGATGTTTCATAAGTTCGTCAAACTTATACAAAGGTAATTGAGACACTTATAAGCACTCATGTTGCATGAAACTTGGTTTAGAGTCCTAGCAACCACGTTGTTAGATGTTTCATAAGTTCGCAATACTAGTACAAAGCTCATTGAGACACTTTTAAGCGCTCATGTTGCATGAAACTTGGTTTAGAGTCCTAGAAACTCGTTGTTAGATGTTCCACAAAATCTTCAAACTTGTACAAAGCTCATTGAGACACTTATAAGCACTCATGTTGCATGAAACTTGGTTTAGAGTCCTAGAAACGCGTTGTTAGATGTTTCATAAGTTCGTCAAACTAATACAAACCTCATTGAGACACTTGTTAGCATTCATGTTGCTTGAAACTTGGTTTAGAGTCCTAGAAACGCGTTGTTAGATGTTACGTAAGTTCTTCAAACTTGTACAAAGCTCATTGAGACACTTATAAACACTCATGTAGCATGAAATTTGGTTTAGAGTCCTAGAAACATGTTGTTTGATGTTTCATAAGTTCGTGAAACTTGTACAAAGCTCATTGAGGAACTTATAAGCACTCATGTAGCATGAAACTTGGTTTAGAGTCCTAGAAACGCGTTGTTAGATGTTTCATAAGTTCGTCAAACTTGTACAAAGCTCTTTGAGGCACTTATAAGCACTCATTTTGCATGAAACTTGGTTTAGAGTCCTAGAAACGCGTTGTTAGATGTTTCATAAGTTCGCCAAATTTTTACAAATCTCATTGAGACACTTATAAGCACTCGTGTTGCTTGAAACTTAGTTTAGAGTCTTAGCAACCACGTTGTTAGATGTTTCATAAGTTCGTGAAACTTGGACAAAGCTCTTTGAGACACTCATAAGAACTCATGTTGCTTAAAACTTGGTTTAGAGTACTAGAAACGCGTTGTTAGATGTTTCATAAGTTCGTCAAACTTGTACAAAGGTAATTGAGACACTTATAAGGACTCATGTTGCATGAAACTTGGTTTAGAGTCCTAGCAACCACGTTGTTAGATGTTTCATAATTTCGTAAAACTAGTACAAAGCTCATTGAGACACTTATAAGCGCTCATGTTGCATGAAACTTGGTTTAGAGTCCTAGAAACTCGTTGTTAGATGTTTCACAAATTCTTCAAACTTGTACAAAGCTCATTGAGACACTTATAAGCACTCATGATGCATGAAACTTGGTTTAGAGTCCTAGAAACGCGTTGTTAGATGTTTCATAAGTTCGTGAAACTTGTACGAAGCTCATTGAGGAACTTATAAGCACTTATGTAGCATGAAACTTGGTTTAGAGGCATAGAAACGCGTTGTTAGATGTTTCATAAGTTCGTGAAACTTGTACAAAGCTCATTGAGACAATTATAAGCACTCATGTTGCATGAAACTTGGTTTAAAGTCCTAGAAACGCGTTGTTAGATGTTTCATAAGTTGGTCAAACTTATAAAAAGCTCATTGAGACACTTATAAGCACTCATGTTGCATGAAACTTAGTTATGAGTCTTAGCAACCACGTTATTAGATGTTTCATAAATTCGTGAAACTTGTACAAAGCTCTTTGAGACACTCATAAGAACTCATGTTGCTTAAAACTTGGTTTAGAGTACTAGAAACGCGTTGTTAGATGTTTCATAAGTTCGTCAAACTTATACAAAGGTAATTGAGACACTTATAAGCACTCATGTTGCATGAAACTTGGTTTAGAGTCCTAGCAACCACGTTGTTAGATGTTTCATAAGTTCGCAATACTAGTACAAAGCTCATTGAGACACTTTTAAGCGCTCATGTTGCATGAAACTTGGTTTAGAGTCCTAGAAACTCGTTGTTAGATGTTCCACAAAATCTTCAAACTTGTACAAAGCTCATTGAGACACTTATAAGCACTCATGTTGCATGAAACTTGGTTTAGAGTCCTAGAAACGCGTTGTTAGATGTTTCATAAGTTCGTCAAACTAATACAAACCTCATTGAGACACTTGTTAGCATTCATGTTGCTTGAAACTTGGTTTAGAGTCCTAGAAACGCGTTGTTAGATGTTACGTAAGTTCTTCAAACTTGTACAAAGCTCATTGAGACACTTATAAACACTCATGTAGCATGAAATTTGGTTTAGAGTCCTAGAAACATGTTGTTTGATGTTTCATAAGTTCGTGAAACTTGTACAAAGCTCATTGAGGAACTTATAAGCACTCATGTAGCATGAAACTTGGTTTAGAGTCCTAGAAACGCGTTGTTAGATGTTTCATAAGTTCGTCAAACTTGTACAAAGCTCTTTGAGGCACTTATAAGCACTCATTTTGCATGAAACTTGGTTTAGAGTCCTAGAAACGCGTTGTTAGATGTTTCATAAGTTCGCCAAATTTTTACAAATCTCATTGAAACACTTATAAGCACTCGTGTTGCTTGAAACTTAGTTTAGAGTCTTAGCAACCACGTTGTTAGATGTTTCATAAGTTCGTGAAACTTGGACAAAGCTCTTTGAGACACTCATAAGAACTCATGTTGCTTAAAACTTGGTTTAGAGTACTAGAAACGCGTTGTTAGATGTTTCATAAGTTCGTCAAACTTGTACAAAGGTAATTGAGACACTTATAAGGACTCATGTTGCATGAAACTTGGTTTAGAGTCCTAGCAACCACGTTGTTAGATGTTTCATAATTTCGTAAAACTAGTACAAAGCTCATTGAGACACTTATAAGCGCTCATGTTGCATGAAACTTGGTTTAGAGTCCTAGAAACTCGTTGTTAGATGTTTCACAAATTCTTCAAACTTGTACAAAGCTCATTGAGACACTTATAAGCACTCATGATGCATGAAACTTGGTTTAGAGTCCTAGAAACGCGTTGTTAGATGTTTCATAAGTTCGTGAAACTTGTACGAAGCTCATTGAGGAACTTATAAGCACTTATGTAGCATGAAACTTGGTTTAGAGGCATAGAAACGCGTTGTTAGATGTTTCATAAGTTCGTGAAACTTGTACAAAGCTCATTGAGACAATTATAAGCACTCATGTTGCATGAAACTTGGTTTAAAGTCCTAGAAACGCGTTGTTAGATGTTTCATAAGTTGGTCAAACTTATAAAAAGCTCATTGAGACACTTATAAGCACTCATGTTGCATGAAACTTAGTTATGAGTCTTAGCAACCACGTTATTAGATGTTTCATAAATTCGTGAAACTTGTACAAAGCTCTTTGAGACACTCATAAGAACTCATGTTGCTTAAAACTTGGTTTAGAGTACTAGAAACGCGTTGTTAGATGTTTCATAAGTTCGTCAAACTTGTACAAAGGTAATTGAGACACTTATAAGCACTCATGTTGCATGAAACTTGGTTTAGAGTCCTAGCAACCACGTTGTTAGATGTTTCATAAGTTCGCAATACTAGTACAAAGCTCATTGAGACACTTTTAAGCGCTCATGTTGCATGAAACTTGGTTTAGAGTCCTAGAAACTCGTTGTTAGATGTTCCACAAAATCTTCAAACTTGTACAAAGCTCATTGAGACACTTATAAGCACTCATGTTGCATGAAACTTGGTTTAGAGTCCTAGAAACGCGTTGTTAGATGTTTCATAAGTTCGTCAAACTTGTACAAAGCTCTTTGAGGCACTTATAAGCACTCATTTTGCATGAAACTTGGTTTAGAGTCCTAGAAACGCGTTGTTAGATGTTTCATAAGTTCGTCAAATTTTTACAAATCTCATTGAGACACTTATAAGCACTCGTGTTGCTTGAAACTTAGTTTAGAGTCTTAGCAACCACGTTGTTAGATGTTTCATAAGTTCGTGAAACTTGGACAAAGCTCTTTGAGACACTCATAAGAACTCATGTTGCTTAAAACTTGGTTTAGAGTACTAGAAACGCGTTGTTAGATGTTTCATAAGTTCGTCAAACTTGTACAAAGGTAATTGAGACACTTATAAGGACTCATGTTGCATGAAACTTGGTTTAGAGTCCTAGCAACCACGTTGTTAGATGTTTCATAATTTCGTAAAACTAGTACAAAGCTCATTGAGACACTTATAAGCGCTCATGTTGCATGAAACTTGGTTTAGAGTCCTAGAAACTCGTTGTTAGATGTTTCACAAATTCTTCAAACTTGTACAAAGCTCATTGAGACACTTATAAGCACTCATGATGCATGAAACTTGGTTTAGAGTCCTAGAAACGCGTTGTTAGATGTTTCATAAGTTCGTGAAACTTGTACGAAGCTCATTGAGGAACTTATAAGCACTTATGTAGCATGAAACTTGGTTTAGAGGCATAGAAACGCGTTGTTAGATGTTTCATAAGTTCGTGAAACTTGTACAAAGCTCATTGAGACAATTATAAGCACTCATGTTGCATGAAACTTGGTTTAAAGTCCTAGAAACGCGTTGTTAGATGTTTCATAAGTTGGTCAAACTTATAAAAAGCTCATTGAGACACTTATAAGCACTCATGTTGCATGAAACTTAGTTATGAGTCTTAGCAACCACGTTATTAGATGTTTCATAAATTCGTGAAACTTGTACAAAGCTCTTTGAGACACTCATAAGAACTCATGTTGCTTAAAACTTGGTTTAGAGTACTAGAAACGCGTTGTTAGATGTTTCATAAGTTCGTCAAACTTGTACAAAGGTAATTGAGACACTTATAAGCACTCATGTTGCATGAAACTTGGTTTAGAGTCCTAGCAACCACGTTGTTAGATGTTTCATAAGTTCGCAATACTAGTACAAAGCTCATTGAGACACTTTTAAGCGCTCATGTTGCATGAAACTTGGTTTAGAGTCCTAGAAACTCGTTGTTAGATGTTCCACAAAATCTTCAAACTTGTACAAAGCTCATTGAGACACTTATAAGCACTCATGTTGCATGAAACTTGGTTTAGAGTCCTAGAAACGCGTTGTTAGATGTTTCATAAGTTCGTCAAACTAATACAAACCTCATTGAGACATTTGTTAGCATTCATGTTGCTTGAAACTTTGTTTAGAGTCCTAGAAACGCGTTGTTAGATGTTACGTAAGTTCTTCAAACTTGTACAAAGCTCATTGAGACACTTATAAACACTCATGTAGCATGAAATTTGGTTTAGAGTCCTAGAAACATGTTGTTTGATGTTTCATAAGTTCGTGAAACTTGTACAAAGCTCATTGAGGAACTTATAAGCACTCATGTAGCATGAAACTTGGTTTAGATTCCTAGAAACGCGTTGTTAGATGTTTCATAAGTTCGTCAAACTTGTACAAAGCTCTTTGAGGCACTTATAAGCACTCATTTTGCATGAAACTTGGTTTAGAGTCCTAGAAACGCGTTGTTAGATGTTTCATAAGTTCGTCAAATTTTTACAAATCTCATTGAGACACTTATAAGCACTCGTGTTGCTTGAAGCTTAGTTTAGAGTCTTAGCAACCACGTTGTTAGATGTTTCATAAGTTCGTGAAACTTGGACAAAGCTCTTTGAGACACTCATAAGAACTCATGTTGCTTAAAACTTGGTTTAGAGTACTAGAAACGCGTTGTTAGATGTTTCATAAGTTCGTCAAACTTGTACAAAGGTAATTGAGACACTTATAAGCACTCATGTTGCATGAAACTTGGTTTAGAGTCCTAGCAACCACGTTGTTAGATGTTTCATAAGTTCGTAATACTAGTACAAAGCTCATTGAGACACTTTTAAGCGCTCATGTTGCATGAAACTTGGTTTAGAGTCCCAGAAACTCGTTGTTAGATGTTTCACAAAATCTTCAAACTTGTACAAAGCTCATTGAGACACTTATAAGCACTCATGTTGCATGAAACTTGGTTTAGAGTCCTATAAACACGTTGTTAGATGCTTCATAAGTTCGTCAAACTAATACAAAGCTCATTGAGACACTTGTTAGCATTCATGTTGCTTGAAACTTGGTTTAGAGTCCTAGAAACGCGTTGTTAGATGTTTCGTAAGTTCTTCAAACTTGTACAAAGCTCATTGAGACACTTATAAGCACTCATGTAGCATGAAATTTGGTTTAGAGTCCTAGAAACCGCGTCGTTAGATGGTTCATAAGTTCGTCAAAGTTGTACAAAGCTCATTGAGACACTTATAAGCACTCATGTTGTATAAAACTTGGTTTAAAGTCCTAGAAACGCGTTGTTAGATGTTTCATAAGTTCGTGAAACTTGTACAAAGCTCATTGCGGAACTTATAAGCACTCATGTAGCATGAAACTTGGTTTATAGTCCTAGAAACGCGTTGTTAGATGTTTCATAAGTTTATCAAACTTCTACAAAGCTCATTGAGACATTTATAAGTGTTAGATTAATGAAAATAAACAGAGATTAAGATGATAATAACACTACAGGAAATATGGATATTGATAGCACTAAAAGATAGCGTTTTTAGTGTCTCTGCTATGTTTGACTTATTCAATAGCGTTTTGTGAATTGTAAACGCTATAAATGATTGAAGCGGGATAAATGAAATTCACGCGACCAAGTTTCGGTTACTAAAATGTAATTTCGGCTATTGAAAATATTAAGAGGGAAAAATGAGAATTATTTGGCCAAGGCAAAATAAATTAAAACAACAGATCTCACTTTTTTATTTCTTTCCTCAGGGAAAAATCACTTTGTCTCTCTCGATATTTACAACGAATTTCACGGTCAACAACAGATTTCACTTGATTTCACTCGATCTCCAATCTGCAACTCAAACTGAGTCCATATCTCTCGATCTCACTCGATTTCTCTCGATCTCCAACAGGTATGTTCATATTGAATCAGATTTGGGGTTTCGATCTTTGGAATTACAAACGAACTTGATTTGGGGTTTCGATTATTCGGTTGCGTGAACATTGATGCGGAACTTTGTGAATTTGGAAATCGATTTGGATTTAGGTTTTGAATTTGGAAATAGAGTTTGATTTTGGTTTTCGATTCAGTTAACGTGCATGTCGAAGTTTCTTGTTTCGATTGTGATAATCTGTTTTGATTATGATTTTGGGTTTCGATTGTATGTTGATTGAAATTGTTCTTCATCAGTTTCAGAAAATGGGAAAGACAAGAGGAGGAGGTCAAGTTGGTGCTCGTCGTAGTAGGCGTAATCAAGGCTTGAAGGTAGAAGATGTTGCTCCTGCAAAAACACTAAAGATGAATAAGAAGGTTTTAAAGAACAAAAAAAGCAAATAAAGTGGCTCAGAGAAGAAGTAGTACTAGAGCCAAGAAAGTGGCTGCTGTAGATGATGATGTAGAAGATGTTACACCGCAAGATAATGCGGTTGACAATATAATACCAGAAGTTGTGGTAGAAGAAAAGGGTAATGACGAAGATATAACACCGGAGGCTGATCAGACTGAGAAAGCAATGTATAAAAATGAGAATGAAAATTCTGAGATGGAAGGAGAAGATTGTTTGACTAGACAGAACCAGCAGGAGGATGAAGAAGAAGCTGTCAATAGAGAAGAAGAAGCTTGTTTGATTGGACAAGGCCAACATGAGTATCCTCAAGAAGAAGCTGCCAATATGGAAGCAGCTGCAACTATCGAAGAAGATGCCAATATGGAAGAAGATGGTGTTAGCAATGGTCAAGGTAATGCGATTCACATCAATACTGATGAAGGAAGTCAGGTACCACATGAAAGAGTGAAACGAAGAAGAGCAAGAGGACCAACAGAGATGCGTAAAGTGGCTGAAAATCCTAATGAAAGGGTTTCAGTTTCTTTCATTGACATTGGTGAACATGTTGGAACTAGTTGAGTAACATTATCATCTTTTCTTGGTGTCCTTGTGAGTCAATACGTTCCATTTACAATTTCTGATTGGAGAAAAGTTGATGCAGCGACTAAAGAAAGTTTGTTGGAGCAAATTCAGGTATATATTTATATGCAACTACTTTTTTGTTTAACAGATATGAAACATGTTTGACCTTTACTTGTTGTACTTGATGCAGGGGAGGTTTGACATGTAAGAAGAATGGAAAAAGATGTTATTATGAAGCAAATGTGTAATATCTTTAGGGGTATGAAGTCAAGGCTAGCGGCAAAAGTACGTGCTGCTGAGACAACTGCTAATAGACTAGCTTTAAAACCCAGCAATATCCCATCCATTCAAGTGTGGAACTCTTGGGTTAAGAGCAAGACTAGCAGAGCTTTTACGGTTATTATGAAGTTTATATGTTTATATGTCATGTCTTATATATTTAATCACACTCATATTTATAATGTAGGAAGTAAGTAACAAGATGAAGAAGTTGAGACATGATCAGATTCCTCAAACCTCTAGCCGCAAAGGAATGGCTCGTTTAGCAGGTGATATGGTAATAATAGTTGTCAATATCTATATATATTGTATATCTTGTTAGCATAAAATGGTACTGAGATATGTATATGTACTTTATATAGAAAAAAAAGAGTGCAAACCCAAAGAAGGTGACTAGGACTAAGGTATGGTTAGCGGGACACACTCATGCTGATGGTAGACCTGTGAAGCCTCAATTTGTTGAGACTATTGTAAGAATTCTGGAACTTGTTATATTGTGTGTAAGTAATGCATCATGATCAATGAGTTTTAATATTTTTTTTAATGTTTGTCTCATAAACAAATACAATCACTTGATAGTGAAATGGACTCTACATCAGCTGATGATAACATAAGGGAAGATGATGTGAGCAAGATTTTGGGAAAAGACAAACCTGGACAGGTAAGGGGGTTTGGTAGAGGGATTTCTGCTACTAATTTAGCGTTTATGCAAGCTAGAGACGCAAATATGGCAGAAATGAAAAGTGAGATTGATGAGTTGAAGGGAATGTTTAGAGACTTAGGTGGAAAGAAGGTAATCTTTTTCATTACATTTAGTCAATTGGTCTGGTTTTAAGACATTAACAAAATTCTTTTTCCTTATCTCAGAAAAGTTATAGTGAGACTGAAACATGTGAGAGTAGTGGTGTATTCAAAGTAGGAGATAGAGTACAACTACTGGATTGGATTCATTCAGGAGAAGTAGTTGTTGGTGAAGGAGACTTCTGTTCTGATGAACCGGTGTACAAAATTGGTGGTATACCAATTGGTCCTAATGCAATGGCTGTCATTGTTAGTTCTGTTACAAGCTCAAAAGCTTCTCTCTGGAGGCCTACATCAGATGTGTTATATCTTAAGGAAGCCGTTGGATGCAAAGTACCTTGGCTAATGGACAAAGTGCTTAGGGGTCCAGTCACTTCTGAAGATGTATCCTTAGGGGTAAAGTTTTAAATTCCAATATCATTTTCTTGTGGTGAATTGATATATATCTAATCATTAGCCTCTTACATTTTAGCCTATCAAGGAAGGTGAAACTCGAAGCTGCAAAATATTTTATTGGGAAAATTTAGAGAATGATGAGCTTATTGCTGAAGGTATCATGTGCTCATCTAACTCCAAAGAGAGGGTTAACAATATTCCTCTAGGTATGGGTGATGTTAGTCTTCAAGTTGTGAAGGTGTTCAATTTTAATGCTCCTTTGTGGAGGCCAACTGCTGATATTAGTGTAATTGGTGAAGCAATTCATGAGAAAATCGCATCGCCAGTCATTAAGATTGATGTCACGAGTGCAGCCACTCCAGAACCAACAGTAACTAAATCAGTGGTATGTTATTGCAATTAAGTTTTTCATTTGTTTATCTGTTGATTGATGTTGGAACTTGCTTCTATTATTTGCTTTGAGTTGTAGAGTCCAGACAACAATAGTTCCACCAAAAGTCCAAAGCAGAAGTGTGTTCTTTTAGACTGCAACAATTCTGGGCGTATTGTAGCTGAAGGAACAGTAATGTCAACAGATCCTGAAGATAAGTGCCATAATGTGCCCCTCGGTCCAAATGCATGCAAGGTCTCTGCAGATTTGATTAAAATTGGTAATGCAAAGGTTTGGAGGCCAACTTGAGAGTTTGTATGCATTTCTGATGCAGTAGGTTTAGATGTACCTTGGCCAACTGAGAAAGTGAAGTTTGTGTGAAACTTAGCCAATTGTGATATTGGTGTTTGTGTGAAACTTAGTCAATTGTGATATTGGTATTGTATTGGTATTGCCGGTTATGTCTAAAACATATTGTGTCTTGGTATTGTATTGCCGGTTATGGATATTAGATTGTGTAATATTTGTATTGTGATATTAAAATATTGGTATTGTGATATTAGATTATGGTATTGGTACTTTGTTTAATATTATGGTATATATTGGTACATTTTGTAATATTATGATATAAATTAAACTATAAATTAAAGTTAAAGTCTTAAACTATAGTTAAAATCTTAATTAAATTAAATCTTTGAATTCTAAATTAAAAAAATCTTAAATTAAAGTTAAAATCTTAAATTAAATCTCTAAGCCCTAACCCTAAACCCTAAACCCTAAATTAAAGTTAAAATCCTAATTAAATTAAATATTTAAACTCTAAATTAAAGTTTAAACTATAGAACATAAATACTTGAGTAAAAAAATCGAAATCCAAAAGTTTAAACCCTAAACCCTTAACCCTAAACCTTAAATTAAAGTTAAAATCCTAATTAAATTAAATCTTTAAACTCTAAATTAAAGTTTAAACTCTAAATTAAAGTTTAAACTATAAATCATAAATACTTGAGTAAAAAAATCTAAATTCCAAAGTTTAAACCCTAAACTATGCCCTAGTGTATATGAACGTATAAGTTAGATAGTTGGAATACTAACCTATATTAATTGTTGTTAATTTAAAAAATTTATACTTATAAGAAAAAATATTCTAAAAATTGAAATACATATATTGTATTTTTAAAGAAATAATTTATATTTTTTCATTAATAAAAATTTTATATGATAATTTTATGATTTTTTCATTACTAGCCAATGAGAACTCACCTCCCACATTGTGGGACGAATCCTGAGCCGTTAGATCGCGCCGACTTTAATCTGAGTCTTTCCTCAACAATTCTGGACGCGATTAATATACACCCTTGATCTGTATCGCTAATTTGATCTGAGTCGTTCATGTTATTAGCCAATAAGCTAAGACTACCGAGATTACACTCTAGGCGAAACATACACCGTTGATCTCTCTAGCTGATTTGATCTGAGTCGTTAATGTTCTTAGCCAATAAGAAGTACCGGGATTTCAAACTTATTGAACCTAGACCGTTGATTCGTTTCACTAATTTTGATCCCAGCAGTTCATTGTTTATATTTTGATTTCGCGGTGAAAAGAATCAAACTTTCAGACAACACAACTCGATTTAGGGTTTATCATTTTAGAACACAAATTTTCAGAGAACACAACTTCCCCAAATCGATTTTACCAAAAGTCCATCATTTCAAAACGGATTCATCTCCATCGTGATCAAATGGATAAGACGTGGATCTCGCTGCCAAGGTATACACTTAATTCTATCGAGCTTACTTATATTATCTTATTGAAAGAAATCTGATTTATTTTCCAATTGACAATGTAGGAATACTATCGAGTACAATGAAGGGGCAACAAATTTCGCCAATTCATCTGCAAGAAGATTGGGAAATCTGTCTGAAATGTTATGCCCATGTAGAGATTGCCGCAATTTAGGCCATCAATCTATAGAGGAAATTGTTGAGCATCTAGTGCTTAGGGGTATGGATAAGAAGTATAGACTTCTTGTTGGAATTTTCATGGTGAAAAAAGAGTAGATACAGAAGACAATGCTCCTCAACATGAAACAGAGGCATTTGACTTGTTTAAGACAGCATTTTCTATGGGTGAAGGTGAACCAAATCAGACGAATGATGATGAAGCATTAGAGGCAAACGACGATGAAGCAGTAGAGGAAACCGAGTTTAGGAAAAAGTTAAGAGAAGCTGAAACTCCATTGTACTCGATTGTATCAAATACACAAAGGTTTCAACAATTATGGGACTTTACAAATTCAAGGTTAAGAGTGGTGTGTCGGAGAACTACTTTGATCAGCTGTTGGGTTTAATTCAGGACATGCTACCTGAAGACAATGTAGTTCCGAAGAGTTTAGCTGCGCAATCAAGAAATTCCTGAAGATATTTGGTTTCGGATATGAAAATATTCATGCTTGCAAGAATGATTGCATACGATATAGGAAGGAGTTTGAGAAGTTTCAAGATGGGAAAAGGATAAGCATAGTAATGAGATAAAGGTTGGGATTCTAGCAAAGGTCCTTAGATATTTTCCAATCAATGACAGATTTAAGAGGATGTTTAGATCAAAAAAGATGGCTGAAGATTTACGGTGGAACTATGCGAATGGCACTGAAGATGGTACAATGCGACACCCCGTTGATTCTATCCAGTGGGCACAAGTGAATGATAAATGGCCATGTTTTGCTGCTGAACCAAGGAATCTTCGACTTGGAATTTCTACAGATGGGATGAACCCTTTCTCAATGCAAAACACCAATCACAACACATGTCCAGTGATGTTGGTGAACTATAACACGCCTCCAACTATGTGTATGAAGGCCGAGAATATAATGTTGACTTTGTTGATCCCTGGTCCAACAACTCCTGGTAATAACATATATGTTTACTTGGCACCACTGATACACGATTTAAAAGATTTGTGGGCTGAGGGTATTGAAGTGTATGACTCATTTTCAAAGGAGAATTTCACACTTAAAGCCATGCTGCTTTGGAGTATCAGCGACTATCCAGCCTTATGAACATTGTCTGGATGTAAAGTGAAAGGGAAACAAGCTTGCAATATATGTGGAAAGCATACACCTTCCAGATGGCTTAAGTTTAGCCGTAAGTTTGTCTATATGGGGAGTAGAAAGAGACTACCGCCTAGCCATCGTTACAGATATAAAAAAGCTTGGTTTGACAACACTGTTGAGGAAGGGACTGCCAATAGGATACAAACTGGCTCTGAAATATATGAGACACTACAAGCTTTTATGAATGATTTTGGAAAACCTCTAGATAAGGAAACTAAAAGAAAAAGAACTGAGTTGGATCAAGATGAGGTGGTTGAAGAAGAAGAGTGTGAAGAATCAAATGATCTATGGCTGTGGAGGAAGAGATCAATATTCTTTGACCTACCTTACTGGAAGGTAATGTAAACTATTTGAACTATATTCTCTTATTATTGGATCTGAATAAGCCTAACCGTTTCTTATTTAATGTGTTAGGATTTGCTTGTTCATCACAATATTGATGTTATGCACGTAGAAAAGAACGTCTCAGATGCTATATTGTCGATCTTGATGCAAAGTGCTAAGTCAAAAGATGGTTAAAGCAAGAAAAGACTTAGAATATATTGGAATCAGAAATCACTTGCACACAGAGGTCCGAGGAAAGAAAACATACTTACCTCCAACAGCCTATTGGTTATCCAAGAAAGAGAAGAAAATTTTATGCCAAAGATTATCTAAGTTTAGAAGTCCTGATGGTTATTGTGGTAATATTGCAAATAGTGTTTGAGTTACCCCTCCAAATATAGGTAGTTTAAAGTCGCATGATCATCATGTCTTAGTACAGAACTTGTTACCAGCTGCATTTAGAGGGTTGTTACATAAGGGTCCTAGGATTGCCATAAATAGATTATGCAGTTACTTCAGGTTGTGTCAGCGCATCATCGACCCGGAGAAACTTATGACAATGGAGACAGAGTTTGTGGAAACAATGTGTCAACTGGAGCGCTTCTTCCCTCCATTCCTTTTTGATATCATGTTCCACCTTCCAATACATCTATCAAAAAAGCACGTTTGGGAGGACCAATACACTTTCGCTGGATGTATCCATTTGAAAGGTTTGATATATGTACTCATTTGATTCAATATATGTATTTACAGCAATGATATTGGACTAATATTCATTTCTTGACTGAGTTATAGGTACATGAAAACACTTAAGGCTTTGTTAAGAATCATGAAAGGCCAGAAGCATGTATGGCTGAGGGGTATTTAGCTGGAGAATGCATTGCATTTTGTTTAGAGTTCCTTAAAGATTCAGTACCAGTTCAAGAAACAGTTAATCGCAATGAAGATATTGAGGCTGATAGAAGCGTGGTTGAAGGTCGACCTCTGCAGAAGGGTATAGAAGTTACCCTATCAGATAAAGATAAAGACAATGCACATCGCTATGTGCTAATGAACATGGAATATTTGGATCCTTATGTCGAGTAAGAGGTTACCCTTTATGTCTCATCTACTAATTATGATTATAATTTCATTCTCAAGAATGTCGTTTAATGTAAAATCAGGACGCATTTGGAAGAATTACAAGCTAATGATTCTCGATGTGCTAAAAGTGAAACTTTGTTATGGCAAAAACATATTGAACAGTTTGCAAAATAGCTTAAAAAAAGGTTTTTCGTTGCAACTTGTTGACGCAGTCGGAAATCTCTAGGGTTAGCAAGCGCTGAACCCGAATGAAACTCAAGTTCGCAAGCGACAAACTTGAAAGAAAGTTTCTAGAATCCACTAGAAATATCTGGAATCCACCAGAAAACCCTGGAATCCACCAGAGGATCAATCTCGAATCCACGAGAGAAAATAAGAGAAAACTCTTAAAGTTTTATTAAGAATAATAATTATTGGATTCTCTTACAATGAGTCTAATGACTCTTATTTATAGCTAAAAGTCTAACAAATAAAAGGAAAACTAATTTAGGAAATAGGAAACCTAATAAAAATAGGAAAACTAATAAAAATATAGAAATCAAACTTAATAGGTAAATTAACTAAAAACAAAATAACATCTTTCATTTTCCTCCTGCATCAGTCTCCTCCACTTCCAAAGAACTCGACCACGAGTTCTCTTTTAATAAAACATATTATCCAATTCCTTCTCCCTTTTTAACGCTACCAAAATCCTTAACATGAGCCATTGCAATCTTATGAGTTCCCCATGTAAACATGATCACATTGTCACGTCCTCGGTACATTATGTCGTTATCATACTGCCAGGGTCGCCCAAGGAGAATATGACAAACATCCATGTCCAAAACATCACAGATTATCTCCTCTTTGTAGTGCTTACCAATTGATAAAGGAATTTTGCAAGTTTCACTAACCCCTACTTTAGACCCTTTCTTCACCCATCCGAGACCATACGGCTTTTCATGACGAGTCGTGGGTAGTTTCAAATATTCCACCAGCTTTTGAGAAACTAAATTCTCGGCGCTTCCATTGTCAACAATCACATTGCACACCTTGTTCTGAATAGAACAATGCGTCCTAAACAGATTCTTGCGTTGACCCTCTTTTTTGGATGATAGCAAGAGTCGTTGTAAAACAATGTTGATTCTGTCCTCATATTCCTCTTCCGCAAATTCAACTCCCTCATACTCTTCATTCTCCATGAAGTCGTTTTCCTCTTTTTCTAGCAATGCCACCGTCTTTCTACTGGGACAGACGTTCGACTCGTGACCTATTCCTTGACAACGGAAACACTTGTCGAGGGTTGGCCTAGCATAAAAATTGCTTTGTTTCGGAGCGGGTGCTTTGTCCTTTTGAATGCTACTATTGGAACTACTTGCTCCTTTGTTGTTAGAGTTGGAATCTCTGTTAACTACGCCTTTGTCCATCTCTCCGGTTGGTTCGAAGTTGTTCTGAACCGAGGGTCTCCCGAAAGTTGTGAACCCCCGAGATGATTTCTCCAGCAATTTCGCTTTCAAAGCTAGACTCGATGCTTCTTGAATCGTCCACACAGTCTGTAACCCTATTTGTCCTTGAAGAGAGCCCTTTAAACCACTAATGTATTTGGTCACCTTCTGATTCTCTGTTTCGTTTAAGTCATTGCGTTCAGAGAAACGTAAGAACTCAACTGTATATTCAATCACGGTCCTTCTTCCTTGTACACAATCAATGTACATCTTGTAGAGAATTTGCTCATAGTCTTCTGGCAAGAACCGCTCGCTCATTAGCTGCTTCATTCGTCTCCATGTCCTAACAAGACCCTTTCTTTGTCTTTACCTTTGGACAACCAGCTTATCCCACCATACGGCAGCAGTTTTCTTCAACCTAATTGCCACCATCTTGACCTGTTTGTTCTCCGGTACGCCCATAACATCAAAGAATCGATCAACATCGATTTGCCAGTCGAGAAACTCCTCTACACTCATAGTCCCATAGTACAATGGAATGTCAGCCTTCACCCGGTAATCCTGATTGTTTCGCTGATTCTCATGTGGCTCTACTTCTTCGTCTGAGTTTTCCTCTGAACTGGAGTTGTCAACAACTACCCGATTGTTCCTGCCTTGTTATCGAATGTTCCCAACGGGTTGTCGATTGTTTCTACCTTTTTGGACCCGGACTTGTTCCCTAATAGTCGGATTGTTTCCGCCTTGTTGATTATGATTTGGTCACATTCCTTCTCCTCCTCCTTGTCCTGCGTTAGCAATCTGATTGGTTAATGCTGCAATCTGATTAGTTAACGCTGCCACCAGATTTGCCAGGTTCGTGGTTGATTCGTTCAAACTCGTTGTGAAACCTTCCATGTCGACCCTGGTTACTGGTTGATCACCCATAGCTGTTCAAGCTTCGAAAAGAGTAGGAGATTGTCTGCTCTGATACCACTTGACGCAGTCGGAAATCTCTAGGGTTAGCAAGCGCTGAACCCGAATGAAACTCAAGTTCGCAAACGACAAACTTGAAAGAAAGTTTCTAGAATCCACTAGAAATATCTGGAATCCACCTGAAAACCCTGGAATCCACCAGAGGATCAATCTCGAATCCACGAGAGAAAATAAGAGAAAACTCTTAAAGTTTTATTAAGAATAATAATTATTGGATTCTCTTACAATGAGTCTAATGACTCCTATTTATAGCTAAAAGTCTAACAAATAAAAGGAAAACTAATTTAGGAAATAGGAAACCTAATAAAAATAGGAAAACTAATAAAAATATAAAAATCAAACTTAATAGGTAAATTAACTAAAAAGAAAATAACATCTTTCATTTTCCTCCTGCATCACTTGTCATCTTGATTATTTGTTATACAGCTTGTTAAATTAAATGGTTAGCTTTATGTCTGGTTTTCTTGGCACAAAATTGTTAGCTTCATGATCATGTTTTGCTTAATGACTGGTTATCTTAGCTTGTAGCTTGATGTCTGGTTTTCTTGGCACAAATTAATTGTTAGCATCCTGGTCATGTTTTGTTGTTGCAGATTCATTGAGACTCAACAAATAGTCATTCTAATTAAGGAGATAAGGTGGTTGGCATTTTGACCAAGAAATGTTTCTTTAGCACATAAAGGATTTATCGTTAATGGGCAACGGTTTCATACAGATGCGGTTAGCGGAAGACACAAAACAGTGGCGTAACTTATGAAGCATTTAACATGTGTAGATCAAGTGCTCGAGATATGAGACAAGTCGCTGATGTGCTTACATATTATGGAGTGATAAAGGAGATTTTACTTATGGACTATGACGTGTTCAAAGTGCCGCTGTTTAGATGCAATTGGGCCAACACAGGGTATGTGTGAAGGAGGAAGATGGTTTCACTCTTGCTAACCTTCATATGAACCAAACAACCTATTTGAAAGATCCATTCATTCTACCTTCTCAAACAATACAGGTTTTCTATTCTAGGGAAGATGATGATTCAAATTGGTATGTTGTTATGAGAGCACCACCTAGAGGCTATCATGAGTTGGAAACAGAGGATTTAGGTGGTGCACCTTTGCCTGTCCAAGAAGTCGATGATTTGGATGATGAAGCTTTTGATGATGATAGTGTTTATGTTAGGGATGATTGTGAAGGCTTGTTAGTGGTATATTGATAGGTATGTTGGTGGTTTTTGTAAACAATGAAATTTTAATGGTATTTTGTATTAATTTTAATGGTATTTTGTATTAATTTTAATGGTATTTTTTTTTTACAAATATTCGAAATTAATTTTTTTTACAAATATTATATTTAAATTAAAAAATAATTCGTAATTATTTATTATTTTGAATAATTTAAAAACAAACTAATAACACAAAACATTTGCTATCTTTGCTACACGTAAAATCTAATTAACGAGTTTTAATAACATATTTATCACGCTATTATAAACATTAACAATTGCAAAAAAAGACAACGCTATCGTTGTATACTTAACTATTGCACATCGCAAAACCGCTATCAAAAGTGTCCGACTTTCTATAACGGGCGATAATAGAGCGCTTAAGGAAATGCTATAGTAGATGAATAATTGCGTTTTTCGGCCGCTATTAATACCCACATTTCCTGTAGTGTAATGAGAATTGATGCAAGAGAATAAGAGGATAATATGGCAGATTCTAAGAATATGAAGAATAAGAGTAGAATAAGTTTCAGAGTTTATTGGAGAGAGACTATGTCTCCTTATCTTGTTTCAAGAGGATACAACCAATATATATAGTAAACAACAACATCTAGGGTTTTGGGAGAGAGAGAAGGAAGAGATAGGATTTTCTTGGCTTAGAGCCATGATATCATGTATATTTTACATGTTTTGCATTGTTTTATTAGTTAGAATTAACGCATATAAGTTGCATTTAGTTGCATATAGGTTGCATTTGCATGTTCTTTCATGGTTTTCAGGTTTAAGAGTGCAAGAATAGAAAAGACAAAGAATTGAGACGAAAAGCGTCAAAAAGACACTCGTTGAAGACTTTCTCACCGTTGGATATTTATGAAATTTTACCAGAAGATAGCCACGGATGTTAGCATTCATTTGGAGGTGGTTTGAGATGATTTCAACGGTTAGATCTAAAGTTATGCCAATTTTACTTCGTACCGGTTTGTTTTACCGGTATGAAGTGGCCGATATCAAGAAGAAAATGCGTACCGGTTTGTTGTACCGGTATGAAGTGGCCGATATCAAGAAGAAAATGCGTACCGGTTTGTTTTACCGACTTCATCTCGCCGGTATGAAGAATGAAGAAGTGTACCGACCACCTTGTACCGATTTGGTGGCCGGTATCGGCCATATTATACCGGTTTACTATGACCGGTACAAGCTGCGGAAAATAAAAGGAAAATCGGTTTTGAGGCTTAAAAAAGGAAAAGATTTCCTAAACCAATTGAGAACGTTTTGGTTTATGTTTTGATATTATACTAGGAAGTTACCCGCGTTTGGCGCGGAATAAAAATTTACGTAATAGAAAAATAAATGTTTATTGGTAAAAACAAGTCCAAGAACGCGGAGGACACTGTGAAGCTTTCGCAAGAGTGCAGCGCGATCATTCAAAAGGATTATTCTCCTAAGAAACTTGGCGATCAATGGAGTTTTACTTTGCCTTGCACTCTTGGTCCTCTGATCTTTGATAAGTGTCTATGCGATTTAGGGGCTAGTGTCAGCGTTATGCCCCTGTCTATTGCTAAACGACTTGGCTTATCTTCTTTTCAACCTACTAAGATCTCTTTGGTGCTGGCCGATAGATCTGTGAGGATGCCCGTTGGAGTCTTAGAAGACATTCCGGTAAAGATGGGGGACGCTTACATCCCAACCGATTTTGTCGTCTTGGAGATGGACGAAGAACCTAGAAATTCACTCATCTTTGGAAGACCTTTCTTGGCAACCGCTGGAGCCATCATAGATGTGAAGGTTGGAAAGATAGACTTGCACATTGGGAAGGACCTTGTTCAGCGGTACGACACCAACGATGTAGTTAAGAAGCCTACCGAGACGGTTCGGTGTGAAGCTTTGGCGATTGGAGTAGAGGAGGAAGCTAGCAATGGTAAGACTAGTGATGATACAACGAGCAAACCTAAAGCTCCAAAAGCGGAACACCGAACTCCTCCTAAAAACCTAAAAAAGGTGCATCGGAACATGTCTCAAAACCGCGTCATTAGAAAGTTAGTCAACGAGGTTAGATCTTTGAAGAAAGCTTTCAAGAAAGAAGCAAGGAGTGCTCATTGCGACTCAAAGCAAAAGAAGCACAAAGATGGAGTCGAGTTTTTTGTGAACGGGGTAAAACTCAAGCCGCCCATGTTCCACGAAGTTGTCGCCGAAGGAGATTCGATATCTCTTTCAAGCCCCAACGTCGCCTAAAAAGAAAGGGGGTAAAGTCAAGCTAAGAGACTATAAACAAGCTCACTTGGGAGGAACTCCCATGTTTATCCTTGTATATACAATTTCAATTTGCATTTAGATGATAATCTACTTAGAATTTATGTCATGTTTGATGGTTTCAGGTGAAATCGAAGTAGGAAAACGATTTCTGAAAGGCGTATCGGCCTGTTATATCGGTTGTTAGACCGATATCGGGCAAGAGTATCGATCTGCTAGGACCGATACATAAGACTAGAGAAACGAAGAACCCGTATCGACAAGTTATATCGGTTGCTGGATCGATATCGGCCAAGAAATATCGATCAATTGACCGATACAGGCGACTTTGACTCGTCTCGTTATTACTACTGAGGTAACACCTGAACCATGTGCATACGCATTAGTTTTTCATATTAGAGTCATTCATACATGCATTTAGGAACCTCCCTCGATACTTGTTTCACACGGAGACCGTGTGATTTAAGTTTGGGGGAGTATTCATATTAGCTTTCGCATATTAGCTTTCGAATAAAATAAAAAAACGCACATAAACACAAAAAAAAAATATATGCATTTAGGATTAGTTCATTGCATTTAGGTCATACGCATAGGGGATCTATGATGATGTTAACCTTGTAAAGCGACGCATGTAGTGTTTTGAACGGTATCTTAGGTGTAATGTCTTCCTCAAACGAATTAGAACTCGCTGAAAATCTTGAAACCTCAACCCTAGACATTGATGTTTAAAAAGCCAATAGTGTGGTTATGAAGTTTGATAGTTCTAGGTTACCTTCAAAAATTATCTGAACTTAAACTTGCCTTTTAATTAACATGATTGATAGTTTTCAAGAGAATTTCTATGGCTTTGTGATTTCTACGGATTGCGGCTTCCTAAACCGAAACACTTTAAGCGCAATCCGGTCATTCTCATTATAAGGATGATTCCCCTCTCACCCCCTACGCCTAAACCCAAACACTTGTGAAAATTCTTTTCAATAAGTGATTGTTTGGTTTCGCAAAAACTTGAAAGTATAGGGAGCGACAAGAAAGGACATCCATTTGGCTAGGTTATCGTGGACTAGTATGTAGACGGGATAACGGGAAACACATCTTTGAAGTTTTTACAAAATCAGAAAATAAACAGAGTAAATGTAAAACGCCTAGGGGTAAAAGAATGGCTAAGTACAAAAAAAAGACACATATGTTAGCTTTCATTTAGCGGTGGTTTGAGCTAATTTCAACGGTTAGATCTAAAGTTATGCCAATTTTACTTCGTACCGGTTTGTTTTACCGGTATGAAGTGGCCGATATCAAGAAGAAAATGCGTACCGGTTTGTTGTACCGGTATGAAGTGGCCGATATCAAGAAGAAAATGCGTACCGGTTTGTTTTACCAACTTCATCTCGCCGGTATGAACAATGAAGAAGTGTACCGACCACCTTGTACCGATTTGGTGGCCGGTATCGGCCATATTATACCGGTTTACTATGACCGGTACAAGCTGCGGAAAATAAAAGGAAAATCGGTTTTGAGGCTTAAAAAGGAAAAGATTTCCTAAACCAATTGGGAACGTTTTGGTTTATGTTTTGATATTATACTAGGAAGTTACCCGCGCTTGGCGCGGGATAAAAATTTAAGTAATAGAAAAAGAAATGTTTATTGGTAAAAACAACGTGTAGTATAAAATGAAATAAAAAGAGTTTGGATCTCATGTGATCCGCGTTAAACGCGGAGTTTAAATTTGAAGTATATATACAAAATATATTGTATTTTGGTTTTTATAATGTTTTATTTACTAAAATTATTACTATTACTATTTTAATATTTATCATCGAAAAAGATTATCATTGTCGTTTCGATGTTGAATAAAATTTAATTTCTTATGAATTTTTTAATATAATATTTTCTATATTTTATAAGTTTTTTAACATGTTTTAATTTATTATCCATTTATTATGTCAATTTAAGATACTTTTGTGATAAATTTGGGTTTTTTGTATTGGACTTTTTGTTTTGTGCTTTTATGAATTTTCAATGAATCATTAATGATATGGAACCAGAATTAATCTAGTGATGACACGTAGGATTTTTCCAATAATTTTCTCTCTCCGTCTCCTGTATTAATAATATAAGATTAGAGTTTTTATTCTATGTTTTTCGCCATCTTTTATCTTATCTCTTTTTCACGCTTTTGTTTTTGTTCTAATTTTGGAGAGATTTTGGAGATTGAGTTTTGCTTTTGGATTTTTGTAACAACATCTTTAATAAGAGTTTCTTCTTTCCCTTTATCTATTTTAATCTTTGAGTTTGTTTATGCTTTATTTCCCTTTGATTGCTTTGATTTTCATTATGCTTAGTGAGTAGTTTCTCGTAGAGACAATTAGGTTGGGGAAAAAGGGTGAATCAACTCTATGATTGATAATTGTCTCGATCTTAAAACTTTATAAAACTTTAATCTAGTGTAACGTTCTTAATGCTTTAATTGACCTGATCAATCAATTGATAGAACCCAGGAAACTTCACAACCGAGAGGTTTATGAAGATTCCTGAACAATTACACTAGAACTAAACCTAGCTTAACCGAGAGATCTGTGTTAATAAATTTAGTGGTTGAATTGATTTGAACTTAATGTTTTCTAAAATTTAAATTATCCAATATATTGTTTTAGTTTATTTGTTAGGAAAATGATCATTGTCACGAGAGTGAATTGATCTAAAATCGTTTTCAAAACCTTTAAAGTTACAATTGTTAAAAGACATTAAAAATCTGAAAGTTAATCACCCGTTTAAAGTACCCTGGCCTAGTTGTTTAGCTTTTTATTTGTATCTTTAAAACTCTTAATTTTCGTTTTCGTTTATTGATTACACGGTTACAAAACATTCAACAAAACAACTTTTTGATTACGTTTAAACTGAGTTTATTTCTTATAAATTCTAATACATTAGTTGCTCCTGATTCGAATTGACACCTTATATACTACAATAAGACATTCGAGACAACGAGACAAAAATCTCGTTCATCAAATTGGCGCCGTTGCCGATTCAGGAATTCAAACAATTATTAGAATTTTGAAATTACTTGGGATTAAGTTTCAGTTCATTTTACTAATCTTTTCTTTTCTTGTGGTTTTCGTTCTCTCAGGTGTATGCAAAGAAGAAGTCACCGACAAAGTGACAACTTGCTTTTCTTTGCGGACATCAAAGCACACGAAAGAGCTATCTCAAGAGAGAGAAGATCCGACCATCACTCCGACTCATCTACATCAGAAACTTCGGATTCAGATTCAAAGATGGGTGATGCAAACAACGCACCCAACGTCACACGCACGATTGGAACAAACGATGTGTCTTCTAACGTCACCAACCGTAGTGGTATCACGCCACAAGCCATCGCCAATAACAACTTCGAGATCAAGTCTAGTCTCATCAACATGGTGTCAAGCAACAAGTTTTATGCCTTGCCTAGTGAAGATCCCATTGACCACCTTCATCAATTTGACATGTTGTGCGACACGGTGAAGATCAATGGTGTCAATGAGGACATGTTCAAGCTGCGCTTGTTCCCTTTCTCACTAGGGGACAAAGCACACCAATGGCAAAAGAACCTTGTCAAGGACACCATACAGACTTGGGACGCTTGCAAGAAGGTTTTCCTAACAAAGTTCTTCTCGGTGGTTCGGACATCAAAGATAAGGAATGAGATCTCAGCTTTCGCTCAAAAAGACCAAGAAACATTCAGCGAAGCTTGGGAAAGATTCAAGGGTTACACGGTGAGATGTCCACACCACGGTTTCTCGGGAGAAGGCTTGCTTAGCACGTTTTACCGAGGTCTCAAGCCGAAGTTCATAATGCTTCTAGATTCAGATAGCCAAGGAAAATTCCTTGGGAAGACATAAGCGGATGTACAACTTTTGGTGGAAAACTATGCGCTAAGTGATAGCAACTACGGCGAAGAATATGATCGCACAATCCGTAGCTCTGGGAATGATGAACAATTCAAGAGAGAGATAAAGGCGATGAATGAGAAGCTTGATTAGTTACTCATGTCTCAACAAGTGGGGATCAACTTCGTAGGAGGTGGAGAAGAACAAATGCCCCCACTTGAGGGTAATCAGGAGGAGATAAACTACGTGGATAATCAAAACGGTTGGCGTTTCAACAACTACTCGCAACACCCAAACCTCTCCTACCGCAACAACAACGTAGCTAACCCTCAGGATCATGTCTATCCTCAAGCACTACCAAGGTAAACCTCAATACAACCAAGGAGGATATCCTCCGAGACCACCACTTAATCCACCACCGGGCTACAACCATCCTCCCGCAGCTCAAGGAGTAATTTCATCTCCAGCTCCCCAAGGTGATCAAACCACTCAACTCTTGAAACAATACTCGAAGGTCAAAACCGCAACATCATGGAATTCAACACCTTTAAGAAGGAGATTCACGCCAAGGTGGACAACTCGTACAATGATCTCAATACCAAGTTCGAAACCTTGAATACTCACTTGAAAACCTAGGATAATCAAGTGGCTCAAATTACCTCGACTTCTAAGCGACCAATGGGTCAACTTCCGGGTAAAGCTGAAGTCAACCCTAGAGAGTATGTCAACTCCATAGAACTTCGTGGTGGTACACAAGTGCAATCAAGAGATCTCATTAAGGACAATGCGAAACAAGGTGGGGAGGTAGAACTTTCGGTTGAGAAGAAAACCGCCAAGCCGAAGAAGCCGGTGTATGTGACATCTCCTTATAAAGATAAGCTACCTTTTCCGGGCAGACTCAAGATGCACCTCTTGGAAAAGTTCAAAGCTAAACTCGAGAAGCAATTGAACGAGGTGCAAATTCCAATGCCACTTATTAATGCCTTCAAGCTAGTCCATCACTACACCAAATTCTTGAAAGACGCCATTAAAAACAAGTCCAAGAACGCGGAGGACACTGTGAAGCTTTCGCAAGAGTGCAGCGCGATCATTCAAAAGGATTATTCTCCTAAGAAACTTGGCGATCCAGGGAGTTTTACTTTGCCTTGCACTCTTGGTCCTCTGATCTTTGATAAGTTTCTATGCGATTTAGGGGCTAGTGTCAGCGTTATGCCCCTGTCTATTGCTAAACGACTTGGCTTATCTTCTTTTCAACCTACTAAGATCTCTTTGGTGTTGGCCGATAGATCTGTGAGGATGCTTGTTGGAGTCTTAGAAGACATTCCGGTAAAGCTGGGGGACGCTTTCATCCCAACCGATTTTGTCGTCTTGGAGATGGACGAAGAGCTAGAAATTCACTCATCTTTGGAAGACCTTTCTTGGCAACCGCTGGAGCCATCATAGATGTGAAGGTTGGAAAGATAGACTTGCACATTGGGAAGGACCTTGTTCAGCGGTACGACATCAACGATGTAGTTAAGAAGCCTACCGAGACGGTTCGGTGTGAAGCTTTGGCGATTGGAGTAGAGGAGGAAGCTAGCAATGGTAAGACTAGTGATGATACAATGAGCAAACCTAAAGCTCCAAAAGTGGAACCCCGAACTCCTCCTAAAAACCTAAAAAAGGTGCATTGGAACATGTCTCAAAACCGCGTCATTAGAAAGTTAGTCAACGAGGTTAGATCTTTGAAGAAAGCTTTCAAGAAAGAAGCAAGGAGTGCTCATTGCGACTCAAAGCAAAAGAAGCACAAAGATGGAGTCGAGTTTTTGTGAACGGGGTAAAACTCAAGCCGCCCCTGTTCCAGGAAGTTGTCGCCGAAGGAGATTCGATATCTCTTTTAATCCCCAACGTCGCCTAAAAAGAAAGGGGGTAAAGTCAAGCTAAGAGACTATAAACAAGCTCACTTGGGAGGAACTCCCATGTTTATCCTTGTATATACAATTTCAATTTGCATTTAGATGATAATCTACTTAGAATTTATGTCATGTTTGATTGTTTCAGGTGAAATCGAAGTAGGAAAACGATTTCTGAAAGGCGTATCGGCCTGTTATATCGGTTGCTGGACCGATATCGGGCAAGAGTATCGGTCTGCTGGGACCGATACATAAGACTAGAGAAACGAAGAACCCGTATCGACAAGTTATATCGGTTGTTGGACCGATATCGGCCAACAAATATCGATCAATTGACCGATACAGGAGACTTCGACTCGTCGCGTTATTACTACTGAGGTAACACCCGAACCATGTGCATACGCATTAGTTTTTCATATTAGAGTCATTCATACATGCATTTAGGAACCTCCCTCGATACTTGTTTCACACGGAGACCGTGTGATTTAAGTTTGGGGGAGTATTCATATTAGCTTTCGCATATTAGCTTTCGAATAAAAAAAAAAGCACATAAACACAAAAAAAAAATTATGCATTTAGGATTAGTTCATTGCATTTAGGTCATATGCATAGGGGATCTATGATGATGTTAACCTTGTAAAGCGACGCATCTAGTGTTTTGAACGGTATCTTAGGTGTAATGTCTTCCTCAAACGAATTAGAACTCGCTGAAAATCTTGAAACCTCAACCCTAGACATTGATGTTTAAAAAGCCAATAGTGTGGTTATGAAGCTTGATAGTTCTAGGTTACCTTCGAAAATTATCTTAACTTAAACTTGCCTTTTAATTAACATGATTGATAGTTTTCAAGAGAATTTCTATGGCTTTGTGATTTCTACGGATTGCGGCTTCCTAAACCAAAACAATTTTAGCGCAATCCGGTCATTCTCATTCTAAGGATGATTCCCTTCTCACCCCCTACGCCTAAACCCAAACACTTGTGAGAATTCTTTTCAATAAGTGATTGTTGTGTTTCGCAAAAACTTGAAAGTATAGGGAGCGACAAGAAAGGACATCCATTTGGCTAGGTTATCGTGGACTAGTATGTAGACGGGATAACGGGAAACACATCTTTGAATTTTAAAAAAAATCAGAAAATAAACACGAGTAAATGTAAAACGCCTAGGGTAAAAGAATGGCTAAGTAAAAAAAAAAAAAAAAAAAAAAAAAAACAAAAACAGAAAAAAAAAATCGAAAAGAAAAAAAAAAAACTTAGCCAAAAGAAAACCCTTAAGGTAGTTAAGAAAAAAAAAAGAAACTCGATGTTAAAGTGTTGAAGTGTTAAAAGAATGAGATGATGGGTTAGAGATTATATTTGTATAGGGATGGATGTCCGGACTTGTATTGCTCCTTGTCTTTCTCGGTTTTGCTTAACCCTTTCACTCCCCGAGAGAAACCGCGTTACAACTAACCACATGCCAGTGTGTTAGCCTCCTCGTTTGATTTGAAATCCGTTTTTACCTAGACAAATATAAAGACTCTTGGAAATTCTTGATCATGTTTCATGCTTTGATTATGCTTAATTGAATGTGAAAGGTGCTTAAACTAGACAGGTGGATCACATGCTTTTGGTAATAATAACGGATTTAGACGGAGTTTTAGGTGAATGGTAATAGGTAGAACTAGCTCGGTTGCAAGATGATACTATGTTTAGGATATTCGTTCACTACACTTTCGCGTTGCTTTTGGCTCTGAGGTCCCCGCCTCTATACTCTTTTAAACTTTGATGTTAGTTCTCTTAAACTTTGATGTTAGTTCTCTTGCTTGAGGACAATCAAAGGATAAGTTTGGGGGAGTTGATATCATATATATTTTACATGTTTTGCATTGTTTTATTAATTAGCATTAACGCATATAGGTTGCATTTAGTTGCATTTAGTTGCATATAGGTTGCATTTGCATGTTCTTTCCAGCCACTATATTTCAAAACAAATATTAATATATGGTATTTAATGCAAAATGATTCTATTTTGTCCTATTTTGGTTAAGTTTATATAAACAATTTAAATCTTATATATATGTCAAGATCTCCTATTTGCCAAAAAGGCAATTTGTATTAACGATTTGTGTGAATAATTTGTGTGAATAATTTGTGTGAATAATCTTACGTAAAGATATCATGCTTTGAGTAATGGAGGTATTAGGTGGGGAAAAAAGAAAAAACGGTTGTTTGTTGAAAACGTGGGTAGTTTTCTCTACTTTTTAAAAAATAAATACGAGTTCAACAATAATCCGAATAAAAATATGTAAATTACTTATTAAATAAATTAATAATCTCTATAGACAGATAGTAAATATAATATTTTTAGGTAGCTTTGTGGATATATATAAAATTATATGATTAAATAATGTTTTTTATCTATAATTTTTACAACCCAAAAATGTATAAGCATTTTAAATTAAATATTCTCGTGGAACGCATGAGCCACAAAGATACTAGGGGTGTTCAACTAGGATTTCGGTTCGGTTTTCTCGGTTTTTTCGGTTTATAGAAAATGTCTACCATATTGAAACTATATAACTTATGGTTTGGTTTGGATAGTTACAGTTTTCGGTTTATTCGGTTTTATACCATAAAAATAAAAATAAAATATAATATTATTTTGAATTCGCTTTTTCTCCAATGTTATTCCAAAAAAAAATATAGTTACAAAAACATATCATTTTGTTTTTGAAAAGACTAATAATTTCAAAACAAAATAAATTTATTAATTCAATATTTTGATCAATTAAGAAAGATTTGAACAAAAATAAATAAGATAGAATAACAGTTATATGGTCAAATTGACAAATTTATCTTTAACGATTGTATGTACAAATACGAAACAAAAATTGTTATTATTTATATATTATTTGGTTTTAAACGAAAATTGTAATTGGTTTTAAACAGCTAGGTTTAGATCTTGTTTATTGTTTTCACTTTATGGGTAATGATTTTTGAGTCAAAAGATTCGATTCGATACTTATGTGTGTATGTGTGTTGTAAAGAGAAGTTTAAGATGACGAGGAATGTATAGAATGAGACATACTACATATAATTGTTATGATTTGTGTGTTGTTTCTATGCACTTTGTCCTAAAATACTACAACAACAGACCCAAAAATACCATTATCTTTTTAAGAAATATGAAAAACAATATTTAAACAACTCAATATACTTCATATAATGGTTTATGGCTTGTGGTTTGTTTCTATACACTTTGTCTTAAAAACTTCACACAAATACCACTATCTTTTAAGAAATATCATAAGTGTGGTTAATAGTAATTGTGAAAATAAGTTAAATAATGATAAGTTTTAGAGAAATTCTTTAGAATACCATCAAAAAAAGATTTTGTTTTTAAAATACCATTAAAAAGTTTTTATAACAAAAATACTATTAAAATATATTTTATAACAAAAATATCATCAAAAAGTAGTAGTTTATAAAAATACCATAAATAAAAAAACGAGTTTTAAAATTTTTATTTGGGTTCGCTATATAGTGTTTAGAGTATAGTTTTGAAGGGGTAGGAAGTGCTTGTTATGTACGTTTAAATACCGCTATATTTTTGCTTCTTAAACGGCACGTTTAAGAGTTTCCGCATATGCCACATTCTAAGTCACACAATCATTGGATGAAAACATCTTAAGTACATAAGATGATGGTTCGGGAATGTAAAACTAATTATAAAAGCACCCGTGCAACGCACGGGCCTCACCCTAGTTTATAATAAAACCTGAAAACCCAAAAAAACACATAAAATCTTAGAATATCTTAATTAAATAATTAAAAGATAATAATCAAAGATATTTGGAATATCGCTGCATCAATATCATAATAAGCAATATTAATACTCACACAATTTAAAAAATCATTAAATATTTGTATTTTCAACACAAAACATCATTAAATGTTCACCTAATTTCAAATTCAACCAATAAAAAATTTCTCTACAAAATATAATTGGTTAAAATAAATAAAACATAATTAAATTTTGCACTGGAAGTTATATGATCATTATTAACTAGGTCATACTATAATTTTTCTAAATAACTACAAAACATACCTAATATAACTATTACACCCAATATTAATTAATAATAACAATATTTGTTTGGAGTGTACTTTCTTTGCTAAATTATGATTGGATGGTGAGATTCATAATATTTGTACCTCACCCTATATATTTAAAACCAGCTATTGTGTATCAAATAATCTTTTTTTTTATTTTGTAATTTTTATATAAAATTTCATCATTATAAAACGTCTATAAATCAAGACCACTCTCATTTCATTTGGACACAAAAAGTCTATTTCGACAATAATTCTTCAATGATTTTCTAATAAACTTTTTATAATCTTTTAAACATTTTTTGTGAAAAGGATCTCAATGCATGTGTTTTATTTTTTGTTGTTGTAGCAATTAAGTTATTTGCGCGTTTATTATTGTGCGTTTATTATTAAGTTGTATGCTTATTATAAATGTATTATATTGCATTAAGTTCTAAAAAATTATTTGCTTAAAAATAATTATATATATATATATATATATTTCTTTACCAAATATATTTGAGTTTTAGTTAATTAAGTTTTAGTTTTAATAGATTTTTATTTTTAATAATTAACTATCAAAATATGAAAATGAAAGAAGATAAAAATATATAAAAAAATTGTGGGGGTAGGGTGTTAAAACTTAAAACCATTGGAATTGGTAAAATTTGAAGAGGATGTTGAATACATAGGTGGAAGAGAGAAGGTGATGTTTAAGGAGTTTAAACACTCAACCATTATACATAGGATCTGAAGCTTGATACTATAACGATCATGTATAGTTTTGTCTTGTGACTGACGTTGTCTCCTAACAAAACAAGCCCCAAAATCGTTGGCACTAGACCAACATGTCAACGATCCACTCATTGGTCTTGGGCGAAGCCTAGTTAAACATTTGCTATGCTCCCATTTTCTTTTTTTATGTCTCATAACAAAAAATTTGTATAATTGCCCATAAATTTGGCACTTTTACACAAATGCCCCCATAATTTGAAAATTATTATTATATATATCGTGTAAATTTTTTCTAAAACCTTTGACTCCCAAATTTCAAGATCAACCCTGATTTCCTTCCGCTCATCGGAATTTGGCACTATCAACCACATTCATTATTTTCATCGAGACATGACATAGGACATGCCATAACTAAACAAGGTTCGTAAACCTCATTTCAACTAGACAAGCTACTATTTAATATTTTTATTATAGGACATGTCATGTTCCGCCGCTTCCGATTCTACAGATCATCGTGGGAGGAAAAGGAAGAAGATTTGTGGGTGGAAGAGAAATCCCTACAGTTCGATTTGTGAAGAAGAAAAAGAAGGATCTTTTAAATGAAATGGTTGAGCTCTTGGTGTGCTCATAGAGATAAGAGCAAATCTGAGGATTTCGTCATTGGATCTCGATGATCACGTTTGGTTTATGGATTTGGGACCGTAGTATCACACAGATACACGAGTCCTTTGTGTTTTCATGGATTTTGTGGATTGAAGGAGATCAGATCTGCGATTTTATTTTTAAGAGATCAAATACGAGATCAGATCTGGGCTTTCTGGGTCGAAGGATGTTAATGGAAGGGGTCCAGAGCAACTTGTCCTCCGTTATGGGAAAGTGGAGAAAGGGATCGGAGATTTACAATATCGTGGAGATATGTAGATTTGTCGCCTACACAATGGTCGATGGATCTATCCTGCCACAAGGTAATAATTTTAAACCTAACGCTGGAACAAAGAATAGTTTAGATATTGACTCGGTTAGCAAGGCATTAGAAGGATTTGAGATAAAGCATAGTCCTAAGAAAAGTGATTTGGTTGGTAGGAAATATAGCTCAGTGGTACTTGCATCACTTAAGAAGAGGTTATTATTAAACATAATTTATGGTATTAATAAATCGCCAGTAAAAGAATTGAGAAACAAATTTACTATTAAAAATCCTAATTGTGCTAACAATGAGATTGTGGTTACCGAAGGAGTTGGTGGATCAAGTATGAGTGGAAAATACAAAGGAGGTAGCTCCGATGTTGGCTTAGGGAAGAGAGGAACTACGGGAGGGGAGTCCCAAAACAACCAAGCAAGAAGTAATAAATGTTGGAACAAGGTCTCGAATGCAACATGGAGGAAACCTGTTGGATGTTTGGTTTTATTAATTATTTGAGTTTTAGGGGTTGGTTCCTCTTTGAATTTGTTTTGCTTCTTTTTGCAATTCAATAATTATGGGGATTTATTGTTATGGTTTTATATGTTTATCTATTGATTTCACATAAAGTTTCTTGTATGGCAAGTTAAAGGAATCAATAAGGACAAATGTAGGTTATTGGCACATAAATGAATGTGACCAATGGTCATGTCTGTGGGAAACTCGAGCAATGTTAGTCCCGTTAATGAGAGATTTCTCTAAGAGCATTATGGTATTAGGACAATATGATACAAGAAATTTTGGTGGCAGGATGATTGTTAAAGGACATATGAAAATATTAACAATGTTTCATAGCTTCAACGTCATATTCATAGGTAAAAATGGTAAAAATGGTAAAACGTGAGATTTAAGTAAAAGTGGTATTTCTGGAAATACTAGTAAAAATGTAAACCGGAGTAATTGTCTCTGCTTTGGAAATGATTATGGTTTTTTTGTGGTCTGGGAACCATAAGAAATTGTAGCATAAGATTTTTGGTCAAATATTTAACTAACATTAGTGATAGTGGGTATCATGGTTCATTTCAATACTTTTGGGGTGGCGCTACAAATACTAGTAAGAATAAAGGCAACTTGCGGGCCCAACGAGAATAAAAGACAACTTCCGGGTTATAGTGATCATAATAGATACTATGTCCAAAGAAGGTTAGAGTGGACGAAATCACAATGGACCATAGTGATATTTTTAAAGGGGCGAAGATCTCGATATAATGGGGCTTTTTTAAAAAGACAATATTCGATATATGTAAAATTTGAGGCCCACAAGGATATCGCCAAGAACCAGAAACACGATAGTGTATTTAGAATGTCATGTTCTTGCCCATACAAACACAAGACAAAGGTGTCATCTAGTTATACGTTAATTAGATGGGAAAGGTTAGGGCGGATTTTTAACATGGCATTTAGGGAGGTAATGGCAAAAATAAAGGTAAAATTCTTTTTAGGGATGGTGGCTCTCCCGAAACCACCGACAAGAACGTGAAAATACTAAGCTGGAATTGTCAAGGGTTGGGAGCCAAATTGATAATTTCCACGCTAAGAAAGCTTTGGTCAAGGTTTAAACTAGATGTTTTATCTCTCTCGGAAACAAAACAAGGTAAACTTTTTTGAATAAATTCATATCTCATTTCGGTTATGATAATTTATTCACAGTGGAACCGATTGGAAGTAGTGGAGGTTTAGCCATTTTTTATTATAATGACTTGAACCTAAAAATTATTTCGGCAGACAACATAATCATTGATACTAGTGTGACCTTAAGAAATAAACAAGCGTTTATTTGTTTCATTTACGGAGACCCGGTGACTCAAAATAGAAGAGTAGTGCGGGACAATCTTATTCATGTTAACTCAACAATGCTCGCACTTTGTCTAATGATCGGCGATTTCAATGAAGTCACATGAAATAGAGACAAGAAAGGAGGGATCATGAGAAGAGCATCAACCTTTATAGATTTTAATGCAATGTTAAACTCATGTGGCATGTTGGAATTTCCTTTCTTGAGTAATCATTTCTATTGGCGAGGAAGGAGTTACGGAGAAAATAATGAAAAGATCAGATGTAAACTTGATCGGGCAGTTGGAAATGAAGACTGACATGAGCTTTATCCTCCTACGAAGGTGAAATACCCGGAACTAATAGGCTCGGATCACCGACCAATCTTAGCGGATTGTCTTTTTGAAAACTATTCAAAGAAGAAAAACTTTTGATTTGATAAAAGGAGGATAGGCAAGGAGGGGCTAGAAGAAGTAATTGAGGAAGGGTGGACCCTGGGAAACAATGTCACAGTCGGAATCATTGATCGCATAGCAATGTGCAGGAACAAGGTGGCAAGATGGCGAAAGGACAATGTACCATCGAGTCTGGTGACAATTGAGAATCTAAAAATTGCTTTGGAAGAGGCACAAAGTGATGATAGAATCCCTCAAGATGAAGTAGAATTCTTAACAACGAAGTTAAAAGAAGTTTATCTTGAGGAAGAAATATATTGGAAAAAAAAAGTAGGAATATGTGGTTGAAAGAGGGGGATAAAAATACAAATTTTTTTCACTCGACTACTAAGAAAAGGAGAGCGCGAAATAAACTATCAGGATTGTTGGGTCCAAATGGTATTTTAGATGATACGTAGTTGGGAATGGAGAATATCGCTACAAATTATTTCCAACAACTTTTCAACCATTCTGATACCGATAGTTTTGACGAGGTATTAAGTGAGCTGAGAGCTTGTGCTTCGGATTCTATCAATGCACAGTTGACGAAAGAGGTCACAGAGGGAGAGATAAGGAAAGTCATTTATTCTATGCATCCAGAGAAGGCCGCAGAGCCGGATGGGATGACGGAATTGTTTTACCAACGTTTTTGGCATGATTTAAAACATGATTTAGTCTCATTGGTTAAGGATTTTATGGGAAATAGGAGCTTTGATAAAAGACTAAACAAAACAAACATCTGTCTCATTCTGACGGTTGATAAAACAAAGAGAATGACAAACCTGCGTACAATTAGTTTATTTAATGTTGGCTATAAAATAATCTCCGAGAATGATATCAGAGACTCAATCGGCCTTCGTGTCAGGGAGATTGATAACGGATAATATTCTCTTAGCACAAGAGATGGTCCACGGGTTACGAACAAACAAGAGGTGTAGGTTCATATATATGGCAATAAAACGGATATGAGCAAAGCATATGACAGAGTTGAATGGTCGTTCTTTGAAGTTGTATTATTAAAATTGGGTTTTAGTATTACATGGGTTAAGTAGATTATGTGGTGTGTGAGTTCGGTCTCCTACCAAGTTCTAATAAATGGTCAGCCCGGGGGGCTAATAAACTCGAAACGTGGTTTAAGACAAGGGGATCCAATGTCTTTGTACCTATTCATTCTGTGTACAGGGGTGTTAATCCCGCTCGTAAAGAAAGCGAAAGGCAATTCACTCATTTGAGGGAGTAAGATAGCTAGGAATAGTCTGACGATTTTGCACCTGTTATTTGCTGATGATAATCTCTTCTTCTATAAAGCGTAGGAACGAGAATGCAGATCTATTCTACGAGTGTTAGAGGTATATGGTAAAGCGTCGGGGCAGAAGATTAATTTCTCAAAATCTTCGGTTTTGTTTGGGCATAATGTGGACCCGCATGTAAGAGTATATATGAAAAGTATACTCGGGATTCAAAAAGATGTGGGTATGGGAGCCTATCTGGGCATACCGGAAAGTTTAGGTAGCACAAAATCTAAAAATTTTAGCTATGTCTAAGAGCGCCTAAATGAAAGGATAAACGATTGGGCGGCCATATTTTTATCTAGAGGAGGGAAGAAACTTTGATCAAATCGGTGGCCTTAGCACTCCTGCTTTATGTTATGTCATCCTTCGAATTACCCCGGTGTCGACGAAAAAGTTAACATGCGCGATAGCTAAATTCAGGTTGTGTTCCAATGGAAGAAATTGCGGTCTCCATAAGGTGGCATTGGAAAAAATGTGTGAGTCCAAAAACAATGGTAGTTTGGGTTTTCGATCGTTACAAGATTTCAATAAAGCTTTATTGACAAAACAATAATGGCGTATATCGCAATTCCCTGATTCACTTGTGGCACGAGTGTTAAAAGGTAGATATTTTTCGAGGGTGCACCCCTTTCTGGCCAAGAAACCTTATGCTCCCTCATATGGGTGGAGAAGTATTTTTTTGGCGAAAGAGATAATGATGAGAGGAATGAGGAAAATCCCGGGTAGACAAAGTGAGTTGTCTGCTGGGAGGATTGCTGGGTTCCGGACATGGATCCAAGACCAACACAAGGAAGAGGCAATATCTTATTTCCAACTCTAAAAGTAAGGGATTTGATCTATCAAAATATTGCGGAGTGGGACATGGGGGGTATTAACAGCTCTAGTTAATGTAGAAGATAGGACACTACTTGGGAGTATGCCTATTAGCAAGAGAAGTGAGGAAGATATATTGTTATGGCACTCCTCAGATTCAGGAAGGTACACGGTGAAATCATGATATCACCTATTGCAACAAATGAATAAAGATATCATTTTCGATGCCCAATGGGGTCCAAATATTAATGCTTTGAAAGTGCAGGTCTGAGAAGTGAAATGCCCACAGAAGTTGAAACAATTTTTGTGGTAGATTGTGTTAGGATGTCTGAGTGTAAGGGAAAGACTAAGCTCGAGAAGGATACAATGCGAGACTTTATGCCCGCGATGTGAAGATGAGATAGAGGTGATCAATCATGTGTTTTTTGAGTGCTCCCACTCATTATACACATGGGGTGTATCACCCATCTTAATCACCCAAGAGTTCCCACAAGGAGGTATTTATACCAATGTGGATTATTTGTTATTGAGAGTTCAAACAATGCAAGGGAAACAATAAGAAGCAGTTTGTTCCCCATGGATATTGTGGTATATATGGAAATCAAGAAACCGTAAGATCTTCGAAGATGTGGATGTAGACCCACCGGATATTGTAGAACAAGCAATTAATGAATCAAAGGCATGGGGGAAGCACAAGATAGTGAGGATACTACTCCAGACATCAGAAGCTTTAACTTGAGTGATTCCCTGCAAGATAAGGTTGTAGGGAAAGTGTGTTGAGTCGATGGATCTTGGAAAAAAGACTGAAGCATTTGAAGGGAGTGGATGGATTTGTTTGAATGAAGATGGCTTTAGTAACCTGATGGGAGTAAGGTGCTATAGAAGAAGTTGTTCTCCTTTACATGTTGAGTTTCAGGCACTACTTTGGGCAATGGAATTTTAAAGGCACGAAGCATTTGTTGTCAGACATTTGAAACAAATAGCACAACATTGGTGACAATTTTGTAGTCTCCCTCCGAGTGACCTGTTTTTACCATTATGTTAGAAGATTTTGAAGCTTTACTTTACTACTTCACACACTTCCGGATAAAAACTATACCACGCGCCAGGAATGGTCAAACGGACAAGTTGGCACGGGCAGGACGAGTTCTATCATAAACACACGAGTATGTGAGCGATTTCTCTCCAAGTTGGATTGCCAATTATGATGAAGCGGTTTAGTTGTTTTCTTATATTTGTTGTTAAAAAAAATGTGATGTGATGGCTTGAGATTTGAGGTCGGTATATGTGAAATCAAACCACCAATGTATGGAATATTAATTGTTTGTTTCGCTTTCGCATAATGAATGTTTCATTGTCATTAAGTAGTTAGCCAAAAACTGAGCCTCGAGCATTTTGAATCAGCTAGTGAAAACATATTCACAGTCAGAGTAATTCACAAAACTACACCTAATTTAGTTTTTTTTCGATCGGCTAAACAGAAGAAATGATGTTTAACGAACCTTCTCTTTTTCGTTTCCTTTTTAGTCAATCCCATGAAACGCATCTTCTCTCTTGGCAATTTTCCAACGCCGCTTCCCTTTCTTCCTCCTTGTATATCTATGATCAACAACTCAAATCTCCAGAGATGGGATTTTCGAATCAAGGAGATTCGAATCTCATTCCTTTATCTCTGCGAAGGCACAACTTTGGGGTTTTTTCTCTTTAGGGCGATTTCAATTGCGAATCTCTCATATTCTTCTTGTTAGTATCGCTAGATTTAGATCTTGCAAATCAGATTTTTGAATCAAGGAGATTCGAATCTCGTCGTTATGGCTTAAAAGACAGATACTCAGAATAAGATATCAAATCATTTGAAGATCTGAGATAGGGTTGCGTCAAGGCTTTTGTGAATCCATCAGATCTGATGATTGGATATTCGATTTCGACTATGAAGGTAGGATAAGGAAGCTCTCGTCAAATCTCTCAATAAATTTTGGGGATGAAAAGAAGGACATATCTGATTCGGAGAAATCAGGTTTGGAATTTGTGACTGGAAGATCACATGGGGAGATCTTTGGAACTCACGACAGAGCTATGACTCAATCAAGGCTTATTGATGGGAAAGGCCTTTTGCTTAGGACAAACACGTTAAAACTAAAGAACACAAGAATGGAGGCTATGATCTTTGATCTAGGCTTGTTTACTTTGGCATCAATAAAACAATGTTTCTTTGGATACTCTTTTTCTGATATTTGGAAAATAATAAAATTGCTATTTCCAAGACTTGGTCATAATACATGTTTTAGAAGAAGGGATAAACTATTAAAATCATATGTTGGTAACAATACACGTAAAAGAGGCAAATACATGACATCCATGTTAAAGGTATTAGTTTTTGAGGGGGTTTTGAGTTTTAAAGTAGCTCAACAGTGTGATAAGATCATCGTTAAATATATTAATTTTCAAAGATTTTTTCATAATTCTTGTACAAAAATTTAGTAAAAAAGGATATTCACACCTTTGCACTAATCTCTGGAAAGAAAATGGTTTTGATATTTTGAAAATGATATGGGTTTCTATGGTAAATATATTGAAAAATAAGAGAATGAATACAGTCATTAGATTTCTAAAGAGACGAAAATCATGTTACGTCATGATGTTCACTCATAGGACCAAAGAATGTTCTTCAAACCTGGTTATTATAAAGAATGTGAACTATTGTCTCAATTTCTTAGACAAGAAGAGGCCATCAAAGCATTTAGGCATTACAGAAGTTAACATGATTGGTTTGAATCACTTTAATTTTTTTAATATCTCATGCGAGGTATTAGAATGTTGTTTTGGCTCAACCAATTTATCTCATCCTATTTTGATAAGTAATAAGAAAGCAATGGTTGTGACCTCAAAGGTTCGAGTTAAGAGTTTGGTATATAAGATGAAGAAATGGTTTCTCTTTCAACGTAGGAAGTTTTCAAGCGGCTTTCATCGGTTACATGCTTTTAACATGTTTATCAAGACTATGCGTCTAACGTGCCTTATATAATCTAAATATAAGGAAACTAATTATGGAAATAAAGAACGTGCTATTTCTGGAAATTGTGGTAAAAGAGCTATTTCTGAAAATTCTAGAAAAAGTGCTAATTTTGAATATTTTGGTATAAGTGCTAAAACTGGAAATTTTGGGACATATGCTAACCCTATAACGCATACTAAATCAGGGAAAACAAGTTGTTTCTTCATGAAAGTTGGCTCTATTAATTTATCGGAAACACCTAAAAGCATAGTGGTAATAAGGAATAATTACCAATGCCACTCTTACAACAATTATAAATTGTGGTTCTGTCATGGGAACCATCGATGAAATTATGAGTATATTAAGTTGGAATTGCCAAGGTATGATGAGTACTCACACAATACCAAGATTAAGAGAATTAAGACCGGTGTTGTTTCCGGAATTTGTTTTTTTAATGGAAACCAAAAACAAAGGGGATACAGTCACTAACATGCAACAAAGTCTAGGGTATGATAATAGCCACATTGTGGATCCTGATGGCCTCAGTGGCGAAATAGAATTGTTCTGGAAAAGCAACTATATGGTAGATATTTTATCGGCTGGCAAAAGAATAATTGATCTCAAGGTCACTCTTGGATCAACTCAATTCTTCTTAACATTTGTCTACGGAGATCCGGTTAGAGAACACATGCAAGTAGTTTGGGATAACCTAACGGATATCAGAGCCTTAAGAGACGAAGCATGGTTTCTAATAGGACATTTCAATGAAATTCTAGACAACTCGGAAAAATGGGAGGTTCAGAAAGAGAGGAACACACATTTTACGGTTTCAGGAACCTGATAAATGACTGCCGAATAAGAGAGATTCCAAGCTCCGAAAATAACTTTTCGTGGGGAGCTTATAGAGATGATATATGGACTCAATGCAGGCTTGACCGATCTTTCGGTAATTCAAACTAGTTTGAAATTTTTCGAAGAGTCCAGTCGGAATATTTAGAAAGAGAGGGCTCTGATCATAGACCGATAATCACAAGATTTGCAAGCGAAACTTTAACCCATAATGGTCGTTTTAATAAGCGATGGACAAATAATCCGGAAATAATGGAGATCATTAAACAAGTCTGGAATGACGAAGAACAATTCAGGTTTAGATCCACTTTTGACAAAATTTTCGAGGTTCGGGAAAAAATATCTCAATGGAAAAAAGACAATTCAAGATCAAATTCGAAAATAAGATTACAAACATTGAGAGATCAACTTGAGGATGAAGTCTCAAAAAGAAAATCCAAGCGCGGAGCTAATGAGAAATTTGAAACGGGAACTAACAAAAGCTTACCAAGAAGAAGAAATTTTTTGGAAACAAAAAAGTAAAGAAAGATGGCTAAAAGACGGAGACAGAAACACCAAATTTTTTCATGGGAGCGTTCAGCGTCGGCGAGCACAAAATAATATCATTATCCCTAGAGGATGAAAAGGGAAACATATCAGTTACAAACCATATAAATGAGATCATGATCAAGGATGTGACTAACAAAGAGGTTAAGGAAGCGGTTTTCAACGTTGAAAAAGATAGCACACCTGGTTTTGACGGTATGACAAGACAATAAGAATCAGTTTGTTCCCCATGGATATTGTGGTATATATGGAAATCAAGAAACCGTAAGATCTTCGAAGATGTGGATGTAGACCCACCGGATATTGTAGAACAAGAAATTAATGAATCAAAGGCATGGGGGAAGCACAAGATAGTGAGGATACTACTCCATACATCAAAAGCTATAACTTGATTGATTCACTGCAAGATAAGGTTGTAGGGAAAGTGTGTTGAGTCGATGGATCTTGGAAAAAAGACTGAAGCATTTGAAGGGAGTGGATGGATTTGTTTGAATGAAGATGGCTCTAGTAACCTCATGGGAGTAAGGTGCTATAGAAGAAGTTGTTCTCCTTTACATGCTGAGTTTCAGGAAATACTTTGGGCAATGGAATTTTAAAGGCACGAAACATTTGTTGTCATACATTTGAAACAGATAGCACAACATTTGTGACAATTTTGCAGTCTCCCTCCGAGTGACCTGTTTTTACCATTATGTTAGAAGATTTTGAAGCCTTGCTTTACTACTTCACACACTTCCGGATAATGAATGTTTCATTGTCATTAAGTAGTTAGCCAAAAACCGAGCCTCTTAAGCATTTTGAATAAGCTAGTCAAAACATATTCACAGTCAGAGTAATTCACAAAACTACACTTAATTTAGTTTTTTTTTCGATCGGCTAAACAGAAGAAATGATGTTTAACAAACCTTCTCTTTTTCGTTTCCTTTTTAGTCAGCTCCCATGAAACGCATCTTCTCTCTCGGCAATTTTCCAACACCGCCTCCCTTTCTTCTTACTTGTATATCTATGATCAACAACTCAAATCTCCAGAGATGGGATTTTCGAATCAAGGAGATTCAAATCTCATTCCTTTATCTCTCTGAAGGCACAACTTTGCGTTTTTTTCTCTTTAGGGCGATTTCAATTGCGAATCTCTCATATTCTTCTTGTTAGTATCGCTAGATTTAGATCTTGCAAATCAGATTTTTGAATCAAGGAGATTCGAATATCGTCGTTATGGCTTAAAAGAAGGATACTCAGAATAAGATATCAAATCATTTGGAGATCTGAGATAGGGTTGCATCAAGGCTTTTGTGAATCCATCAGACAACATTGTTTGTTAGACGGTTAGACTTAAACCATTATTGTTTGTTGTTTTTATTACCTAAGCTTGAACTATAAAATAACCATTTGTGGCCAAAATCATGTTCAATAATGACACATTTTAATTCACTTAAAATTATTTATTTACATTATCTTGTACATGTTTATAACATCTTTATAACAACATCTCTCATAACAAGGTTCACTATATACTTAAGATAACACCCATACATATACCGCATTGAGCACAAAATGGAATTTTCTTCTTATCCTGCCCAACACACGAATCATTTTTGTTCCCATCCAACACCATAAGACACCTAGCAACTTCACCATAATTTTTAGCACTGTCGTTTCAATATTTTTGACCAAATGTTTTTTCCATTCAAAAGTAGTTTCAGAGAACATATTGTCGAGCTTCTTACCACCTTTGCTTTCGACAATGTCAACATCATTATCATGATGTAAGAGATTACCAAATATCTTTTCCATGTCATTATAATAAGAAGAAGGATTTAGCTGATGAGTATGTCATATGAGATCAAGTATCATAAATCGGAGAACTGATTATGTCTATGGACATTTTACGATTTTTCTTGATCAAGTAAAGAAATGATTTGTATCTACTAAGAGCTTCTTGCAAAATAAATTTAGTAATATTTGAATATTTAAAAAATATTATTTGAAAATTACCAATGATAAAGTAAACCTTAGTAGATGAGAAGCTAACTTGGACGGGTAATCACCTAGTATATAGTAGAGCTTCTTGCAAAATATTATTTTTTAAAATAAATAAAAATACTTTTTAGTTAAACATAATATTAAATCAAAGAAAAATAACTATAAAAAGAATAAAATTCCCTCGACGAAGCCCGGGTATTCACCTAGTATAGTTAACTAGGGAAAGACTCGCGCGTTGCGCCGAACAGTGATATAAAAATTACATATATGTGTATATTTTCTTACCAAATCAAAAGAAAGGACATTCGTCAAAAGAAAAAGTTATATCACATAAGAAGAGAGGACATTCTACTTTATATATATAGATTAACTAGAGTTAGGCCCGCGCGTTGCGTCGGTTCTGTTGTTAGTTTATTGTGTACTATATGTAAGTGATATAAAAAATACATATATATATATATATATATGTATCTATATAGTATATATAAAATTTAATTTGTTACAACTATTGTATATATACTTTGTGAAATTAAGTTAGTTTAAAATAAATTAGACCTATTTAATGTGCTATTTAATAGAAATAATTGTGGCTTGTGTTTACAACTATTACATATATATCGTATATTCATACTAACGTGTATTGTGAAAAATGTAAGATATTTTATATATAGTTTTATTTATACGCCTTTACATTTTTCATCTTTTTTTATTTTCACTTTTACTTTTATTTTTAGTTACAAAATAAGATTATATGATATATATTTTGACGATATGAAAAACTGAATAAATGTGAATTGTATTGATAAAAACATAATAAAAATACAAAAGAAGATACCAAAACCATATGAAGGAAAAATGTTTTGCGCAGAGGCAAGACACTCTTTCTTTTATTCTTTAAATGTTCGTAGCGTGACGATTAAACTACATCCAAAAATTCCAAGATACAACAACATGGTTCTTATAATTCGCATCACCCAAATCATACGTTTGCGAACCTAATATTGTGATGTGCTCTCATGAAAAACAATAAGAAAACACGTGAAAGATTGTTCTTTTTGTTTTGTGTCTATGTTACAATGTATATCAAAATGAGAAAAAATTACTTTCTTATATAGCCCCATTCACAAAGGAGTTACAAAATTGTATAATTAGAATTTATTCTCATCATAAATTAATTGTCACCATTATGTTATAATTTAATTTTGTTGTATGCGATATTTTGTTGACAATTTTAAGTCTATGATGTTTTCAATATAGTTTATTTCAAATAAATTAAAATTTTATGATATATGTGGGTTTAAGTCCATGATGTATTCTTCTAAAAATGATATGGATTAATTTGAACATATATGAATTGTTAAATAAATATTGATTTAGAATTATAAAAACTTGTGTAGCACCAAAATGATACATATATATATATTTAAGTACTACAATTAGTTAATTATAATAATGAATATAATATTAGTTAAAGAGAGGACGTATGTCAAGTTTTATAGCTTGTTAACCAATACTTATGTTTTTCTTAAAAAATGATACATATCAAATTAGAAATATATAATTTTTTAAATAAATATTGGTAAGAATTATAACAAAAAAATGAAAAGAAAAAGGTTTTCCTATATATTCCCACTCACATAGTAGTTACAAAGTGGTATAATGAGAATTTATTTTGATAATAATTGTCACCATTAAGTTACAAAATTGATTACAATTTAATTTTGTTGAATCACAATTTCTAAAAAATATTTTGTTGACAATTTGAAGTGCATGATGTTTTTAAATATAATTAATTTTAAATAAATTAAAAGTTCATTATATATTTGGGTTTAAGTTCATGACGTTTTCTTCTAAAAAATGAAACGTATTAAATTGAAATTATATGAATGTTAATTAATTATTGGTTTAAAGTTATATGAACTTGTATAACACAAAAATGATGCACATATATTTAAATACAAAGTTAGTTAAAGTAAATATAATGAAAGTAATATTAGTTAAAGATAGGTCATGTGTCAAGTTTTTAGAACTTGCTAAACACAACTTATGTTTTTCTTTAAAATTGAAACATATCTTAGAAAAATATGATTTGTTAAATAAATATTGGTTAGAGATATAAAAAATGTGTACATAGAAATTAGAAGAAAACATATTTTCTAATTTAGGAGTTACAAAAGGGTATAATAAGAAGTTATTTTAATGTTATTGAATGACAATTTCTTGGAGATATTTTGTTAACAATATTTAGTTCATGATGTTTATCAATAAAATTGATTTCAAATAAATAAAAAATTCATGATATATGTGGTTTTAAGTCCATGATTTTTTTTTCTTTTAAAATGATATGTATTAAATTGAAATGTATGAATTTTTAAAAAAATATTGGTTTAAAGTTATAAAAATTGTGTAGCACAAAATGATTCATATACATTTAAGTATTACAATTAGTTAAGGAGAGGACTTATGTTAAGTTTTTAGAAGTTGTTAAACAAAACTTATGTTTTTTAAACAAGGATATACATATCAAATGAAAATTATATGATTTGTTAAATAAATATTGGTTACAATTATAAAAAAATGTGTAACATAAATATTTGTCTCATGTAGATGTTATTAAATTGTATCGAATTCTTTTAAAAAAATAATATTTAAATTATTTTTAAAAAATTGTATTAAAACTTTTGACTGAAAATAAATAAAAGTTATATATAAGATCTAAAAGCAATATTATATGAAAGTCATGTGATTCATATTTGTTATAATAAATATGAAAATAAGTTTGACATTTATAATTGATTCTTGAGATAAATAAAACAAAATGTTAGTTGAAAATAAATTGAAAAAGAACACATGTCAAAATAATAGAAGGATACTTGTTGGTTTGAGAGTAAAAGTTACAAAACATCTTATCATATTATATAAGACGATCCACGTCACATAATTTAATCATATATGTATATATATAGAGTTTTGATATATTTATTCATTTTTTTTTTTTATTATTTTTATTCATTTTATTTTTTAAATTTGTTTTCTCATTAAAGAACCTATAGAAATAATAAATATTTGATTTTTTGTCAATAAGAATAAATATTCGACCATCCACTAAAGGTCGATTTTTGTTAATCTTTGCAATAAAGACACGAAGAACTTTCATTCTCAAACGGCATTGTCTCATTTAAACTTTCAATATGTGTCTTTTATATCATTTTACATCAAAAACTTTTCTTTATCTCTTTCAAGAATAAAAAATAAAAGTCAAATTACTACATATACTAATATCTATACAATTATAAAAAAACACTCTATCATAGCTATATTTTTATGTCTTTACGAGTACATGTTAAAAAATTGGATATGTATAAAGAATGGACTCAGAAGAGTTGATAATTAGGTGAAAGAAGAGAGAGTGAATAATATCACGTTATTCATTAAGACAAAGTCTTTTTGTTCTTCTCTCTTTTTCTTACAATTTTTTTTTCTCTCAATATCTATCGTTCTTCTCTTATGAACATATTTCTCTCTCTTTCGTGATTTTCTCTGTTTTTTCATAATTTTCTCTTTTTCTTTCATATATCTTTTTCTTGATCTTTTTTTCTTCCATCTCTCTTTGATCTCTATTTATTTTTTTGGATTTCTCTTGTCCGATCGATCTCTCCGGTCGATTTCTCTCGATCTCTCTTCGGTCGAATCTTTCTTGATCTCTCTCGGTCAAATCTTTTTCGATCTCTCTCGGTCGAATTTCTCTCGGTTGAACCTCTCTTGATTTTTTTCGGTTGAATCTCTATCAATCTCACTCGGTCGAATCTATATCGGATTTCTTTATCGGTCGAAAGTCTCTCGGTCGGATCTCTTTTCCGGTGGGATATCTTTCGGTTGGATTTCTCTTCGATCGGATCTTTCTTGGGTCTCTATTTTGGTCGGTTTTTTTTCTTTTGATATCGCGATAACATTTTTGTTATCCCGAATTTTTTTGTTTTCGCGATACTTTTTTTGTTATCGCGATATTACTTTTGTTATCACTATTTTTTTCTTGTTATCGGATACCTTTTTTGTTATCACGATTTTTTTGTCATCGATTTTCTTGTTATTGGATATCTTTTTTGTTATCGCGATATTACTTTTGTTATCGCGATATTATTTTCTTCTTATCGCGATATTTTTCTTATTATCGGATACCTTTTTTGTTATCACGATTTTTTTTGATAACTCTGTTATCGTATAGTTCATATCGTCTAACTTATATATTATCATAATAATTCAATTTAATCGCGTTATTTTTTGATTTAAAATTATAAAACATGTTTACGATAATAACAAAGTTATCCGATAACATTATGCACAAAAAAGAGCAGGGATATAATGGTCTAAAACTTTTTTTCTCTGTCCTCCCACCTAATTAAAAAAATGATACCTAATTGACCAGTCTTCTAGGTCCATATATTTAATTGACCCTGAAAAATCAAACATATCAAACTAAAAATAGAAAAATTTGTTAAATAAATATTTTTTAGACTTTAGAGTCATAATATTTTTGTGTAAAACATAAAATGATGCATTTATGTCATTATGAATATGTGTGAAAATAATCAAAAATTGTTTTATCGTTAAATGCAAATAATCAATACTATAAAAAAACAGTGAGTCTCTCCTGCGCCGCCACGTTAGCAAAAAAGCTTGAAGGAGAGTATGACACATCATTTAAAACAAATAGCCAATCAAAATATAACGTTTAATACATGTCATCTTTTTTTTTGTCAAATAATCAGCAAAATCGATTATACAAAAACGATGGGGTTTTGAGGTTAGGTCTATTGGGCGTGGTTTTGTCTTCGTCGCTTAAGTTTTAAAAACAGAAAGCAGATGACAAAAAATTTTAAATTTGTAAGAACCCTAGCCGTAATTTGATTTCTGTTTTAAAACTAAAGTGACGAAGACAAAACCACGCCCAATAGACCAAACCTCAAAATCCCATCGTTTTAGTCAACCACTTGGAGTCTTAAGTGACATGGATTAACTTTTTAATTAACGGTGTTAAACAAAACAACAGAAATTAGACACATTTTAGGGCGTTTAAGTTTTTGGTTTGATTCCGGTCTGGTTTTTCGGTTTTTGAAATAATGAAACGATATAAAAACCATAACTATTTCGATTGATTTCAGTTTGGTTTTATTGGTGTTACGGTTTAAAGATTTCATAGAAAGTAAACCATATAGATACTATATTTAAATATATTCGGTTTGTTTCCGGTTTGGTTCCAACTTTTTGGTTTATGTCACGGTTTCTAGATAAAAATATACAACATGATAGCTAATATTGAAAATTAATATGGTTCTTTCACTACAAGAATTTATTCGTATAGCAACGACTTTGTGACGAATTGTTCGTTGCTAAAACCAGAAAAGCCACGAAAAGCAACGAAAAGCAGCGAAAAACAACGAAAAGCAACGAAAAATAATTCAGTAACGAAATAATTATTCCGATGCAATTCGATGCCAAAAAAGCAAGAAAATAGCAACGAACTAGCAATGAAAAAGTGGTAACAAAATATTTTAGTTGCAAATTGTAATGACGTCGGTGCGTGGCTATTTCCTGGCTAATTTAGCCACGATTAGTAACAAAACTTTCGTTGTTATTTAAAGAATGTCCCGTCACGCAAAAGTTGTCAGGATAATTATTCAAAATTAGCAACTAATGTATTTTGTTGCTATTTTGTGACTATTTGAGTGGTTCTGATTGAAACTAAACTAACAATTCCTAAATAAAAAAAACATATCGCACAAAATTTTCGAGAGCACCATAACTTCTATATCTAAGATTTATGAAATCTCTTTCTTTTCTTTCTTCCATTTCATCTTGAAAGAAGATGACAAATTTCTTTCATTCGAGAGAATGGATGGATCGACATATAGATTCAAACACAAATGACGTTTCAGAAAAATTTAGAGAGGTTGTTAACACCTTCATAAATTTCGCTTGCAATCAACATTCTTTCGAAGTACGTGGATCTATGGCTTGTCCTTACGTTCGGGTGTAGAAATTTGAAGCATAGAGATGCTTTTACAGTTTCTAATCACTTATTAAGGAGAGGGTTTAAAGGAAACTACTACATTTGGACAAGCCATGGAGAAAATTGTTATGATGTTGGAGAATCTTCGATCCCGGCGCACTTTGGACATGAAGAAGAAGAAACGTTTGATGGTCATGTTAACACCGAAGTTCCATATGATGAGGTTACCATGGGTCAAGAAGGTTTCACAATAGAAGACGAATTTTAGCAAAATATTGAGGAAGAGCCAATTAACGATAACCTTTATCAAGCTTTTGAAGCAGCTAGTCAACCGCTCTACGAAGGGTGTGTTGAAGGAATGTCACAATTGTATCTGGCATCGCGTGTTATGAAGATAAAGACTGATCACAATCTAGCTGATGCATGCGTTGATGAAATCACACAAACATATAAACGCATTTTCCCACAACCTAATAATGCTCCAGAGTCATACTATGAAAAAAAGTTAACGCGTTCATTGGGATTACCGGTTCATAAGATTGATGTGTGCGAGGATAATTGCATGCTCTTCTGGAAACCCGAAGATCGAGAGCTTTCGCGTTGTCGTTTCTGTAATAAAGATAGGTATCACGCTAACAATGGAAAAGGGAAGAATATACTGAAGCAACAAATGTTTTATCTACCTATCGCAGATCGACTGAAGAGGTTGTATCAAATGCAAGCGACTGCTGCTCATATGTGATGGCACGCAGAACATGTGTCTCCTAAAGGAGAAATGCATCACCCATCGACGGAGCAGCGTGGAAGCATTTTAATGAGGTATATCCTGGATTTGGTGCCGAAAGTCGTAATGTATATCTTGGTTTGGCAACGGATGGGTTTAATCCAATTGGCATGAACGGGGAGGCACACTCAGTATGGCCAGTCATTGTTACTCCATATAATTTGCCTCCCGGTATGTGTATGTGCCTAGGCCTAAACATCCGAAGAAAAGTCTAGATATTTATCTACAGCCATTGATCGAAGAGTTGCAGATGTTATGGGCTGACGGTGTTCATGCTTGTGATATTTCAAGAAAGCAAAATTTTACAATGCGAGTTGCTTTGATGTGGACGATAAACGATTTTCCGGCGTATGGAATGGTTTCAGGTTTAACTACGCATGGTCGGCTAGCATGTCCGTATTGTCTGGATGATAAAAAAATGCATTTTGGTTACCGAATGGAAGGAAGCACAATTGGTTTGATTGTCACAGAAGACATTTGCCACGTGATCATCCTTATCGTCGAAATATCAAAGCATTTAAGCGAGGCACATCGTTCGTGATAATGCTCCACCGTGGCTGACCGGTACTAAAATTATGTGCGAAAGAATTGAGAGTATTCATGGATTGTTCAAAACTGTTGTTTGTGGAGGTCAAGGACATGATAATCCGGGTAGAACGATTGATGGTTATGGAAATTACCATAATTGGATGAAGATAAGTATATTTTGGGACTTACCTTATTGGGAAAACCATTTACTGAGGCATAATTTGGACTTCATGCACATCGAGAAATTTTTTTTCGATAATCTTATCAACACGATATTGAATGCACCAGGGAAGACAAAAGACAATATCAAATCTAGAATGGATCTTCCTGCAATATGCAAAAGACCAGATTTGGAGATTAAAGACGATGGGAGTATTCCGATTCCAATTTTTAGATTATCCAACCAAGGGAAGAAGAGTTTTTGTCATGGTTGAAAAAAGATATTAGATTCCCTGATGGTTATGCATCAAAAATCAGTCGATGTGTTGACGAAAACAATGGAAAATTGTATGGGATGATTGTCATGTCATTATGCAACGCTTGCTCCCTTTTGCGTTTGCAGAGCTTTTACCAAAAAATGTCCACACATCCATTTCAGGTATATATACTCATATCTTACATAGTAGAGTACTTATTAATTTATCTTATACTTATATATAAATGTCTTATGTACACATGTAGAAATCGCACTTTTTCCGAGATATTTCTGCTAGAACGTTAAGGGTTGAGGATGTGGAAATTTTGAAGGCAAATATCGCTTTTAAGTTGTGCAATTTGGAGAAAATATTTCCTCCATCGTTCTTTGACGTCATGGAACATCTACCCGTGCATCTACCGGATGAAGTTGCATTGGGTGGTCCGGTCCAATACAGGTGGATGTATCCTTTCGAGAGGTACATGTATCATTTGAAAAAGGTTAAAAATAAAGCTCGTATTGGAGGTTCCATTGTTGCACAATGTGTTCAAGAAGAGATTTTTTATGTGGCAACCAATTATTACAAAAACACGGAAGTTATTTGTGATTCAAATTATAGTGGTCTTGGAGAAATTCGATTTAGTTATGATGCAGATGTGCCAAATATCTTCTACCACAGTGGACGGGTTACAGGGAAATATACAAGTGGTTGGTTTAGTGATGAAGATTATAGCATGTTTGCATGTGGCACACCTAGAAAAAAATTTCTCAACGTCCTTTCTCATGCCCGACCAATAGAAGTGTTGATGTAAGTCGTTGAGAGTCTTAGTAACTCCAATGTGTCCGGCAAGGCCACCTCCATGTGATTCCCTGACTAACAACTCTCTAACAGAAACATTAGGTACACACAACTTATGGTGATAAAAGAGATATCCGTCGTGCCTATAGTAACCATCACAAGAAAATTTTGCACACTTCCTATACGCCTCACTAAACTCACTATCAGTTTCATACAATTCTTTCAATCTCTCAAATCCAATGAGTTTAGATGACAAAGTACTAAAAAGAGTGTACCTCCGGGACAATGCATCGACGACTACATTGTATTTACCTTTCTTATACTTTATGACATATGGGAAGGTCTAAATGAATTCTATCCAACGCCCATGTGCCCTGTTCAGCTTCTGTTGACCCTTTAGATACTTTAAGGACTCATGATCCGTGTGTATGATGAACTCTTTTGGCCACAGGTAATGCTGCCATGTTTGTAAAGCCCTCACCAGCGCATAGAGTTCTTTGTCATAGGTTGGATAGTTGATGGTTGAGCCGCCTAGCTTCTCGCTGAAGTATGCACTTGATTTCTTGTCTTGCATCAAGACATCTCCAATGCCTACACCGACGCATCACACTCAATCTCAAAGGTTGTAATAAAGTAAGGTAAAGCAAGTAGAGGGGAATTGATAAGCTTCTCTTTCGGGGCCTGAAAGGCTGCTCTTGGGCGTCTCCCCACATGAAGCCTACATCCTTTTTGATTACTTCCGTGAGTGGCGCGGCAATTGTGCTGAAATCTTTGACGAACCGGCGATAGAATCCGACTAGAACGTGGAAGCTTCTAACTTCACCGACACTCTTAGGACTCGGCCAATCTTGGATGGCTTTGATCTTGTCCTCATCAACTCCGCACGCCATCCGCACTTACCACAAAACATAGGAAAACAATCTGTTTAGTGCAAAAAGTACACTTGCTTAGGCTAGCAAATAGATGTTCCTTCCGAAGGACTTCTATCACCATCTAGATGTGTGTGAGATGATCCTCCATGTCCTTGCTATAAATCAGTATATCATCGAAGTAAACAACCACAAATACACCTATAAAAGACCTCAACACATGATTCATTAGCCTCATAAAAGTACTAGGAGCATTAGTCAAACCGAAGGGCATTACAAGCCACTCATACAAGCCTTGTTTAGTCTTAAAGGCGGTCTTCCATTCGTCACCTTCCTTCATCCTAATATGATGATAACCACTCTTAGGATCGATCTTAGAGAACAAGTTAGAACCACACAATTCATCTAACATATCATCTAATCTAAGGAATAGGGTGGCGATACTTAACCGTGATGTTGTTGATGGCTCGGCAATCAACACACATGCGCCATGTTCCATCTTTCTTAGGCACCGGTAACACCATCACGTCACAAGGACTCATACTCTCATGGATGTGTCCCTTCTTCATCAGCTTCCTCCACTTGGCTTTGGAGCTCTTTGGTCTCAACCGAGTTGGTGCGATAAGCTGGTCGGTTTGGTAGAGCAGCGCACGGCAAAAGGTCTATCTAGTGTTCAATCCCTCGATGGGTGGAAATCATGGCGGTGCTTCTTCGGGAATACATCCTTAAAATCCTGCAAAAGCTTATACATATCACTAGGAAGCTTTTGTGCAAACTCTGTTAGGCTAATAAGAGATTCCCTATATATAAGCATCAAAATAGGTAGTTCAGAGTTTAAGTCTTTGAACACTTCACTAGAGTTGATGTGGAGGTTGGTACTCGTCGGTGTTTCTTTCTCCTTCTCACCCTTTAGCTTAAGGTAGAGTTGGTCATGGTAGATCTCACCGGGTGTGAGAGGGAGGAGGGTGATTCTGCGTCCGTTGAACTCAAAGGAGTGTTTGTTTGTGTAGCCATCATGTATGACTCTCCGGTCGACCGCCATGGCCTCCCCAACAGAACGTGGCTTGATCCAATCGGCAATACGTCACAAAGTACCTCGTCTGCGTACTTGCCAATGGTGAAAGCTATCTTGACCTCGATGAGTGACTGTTAGAGCACCTCCTTCATTCAGCCATTGAAGCTTGTATATGGGCGTCGATATGGGAAGCTCGATGTGGGAGAGTCTTGAGGTTCAGCTTGAACCATTACCTCACTAGCCGCATTGGTGCAAGGTCCCACAATCTATAATTAGACTACACACCTTCTCCTTGATGATGCACCGGGTGTGGAAGAGGCTCTCTCTTTGCTGGACCTCCTCGGCTTGATTCTAAACACTCAAAGTCTTACGGGCAACTAACATCTCACAAACAGCCGCGACTCTTCTTCATCTTCTTCCTTAGGGTCCGAATCGATGCCTCGGGGACGACTTCACCGTTGTCGAGAAGGAGGTAAGCCTTATTGTTGACACAATCTTTTGCGTAATGCCCCATGCCCTGGCACTTGTAGCACCTTACATTGCTCAAGGGTGTCCCAATTCTGTCCTTGAAATCCACCTTAGGTTCTTCTTTGGTAGTACTAGGAGTCGGCCTGTAGTCTCGGCGATTCTTCGGCTTGGCGTCCTTGGATTCTCTCGGCTTGACATAATCGGATGAGTAGCTTGGCCTAAGGTACTTGCGCTTGTTCGGGCTCTCAATCAGCTCGGCCTTGTGCACCAACTCCTCAAGGTATTTATAAGTTTGTAGTTCTAACTTGTCCTTGACATCTCGGCTAAGTCCTCCGAGGAATCGCACCATGGTAACCTCGTCGTCCTCGTCTAGGTTGGCTCGGATGAGAAGGGTCTCCATCTCTTGGAAGTAATCTCTCACGGAGCTGGATCCTTGTGGAAGCTTCCTAAGTTTGTTAAGGGTCTCTCGGTGGTAGTGACTAGGCACAAAGCGTTTTCTCATATGGGTGGTGAGTTGATTGCAAGTGGTGATAGGCGGATCATTATGACAATTTCTCGTGGTGCAAAGTTGTTCCCACCACAGCAACGTATAGTCACTAAGCTCGTAGATAGCTATCTTCACCTTGTTAGAGGCGTAAGTGTCATGGCAAAGGAAGCTTGACTCCATCTTCCGCTCCTAGTCTAGGTACGCTTCCGGCTCATTTTTGTCGTAGAATGGAGGAAACTTGGCCTTGATGTGCCTCACTGCTGTTTCTCGGGGTCTCTCGGGGTCGTCTTGGGCACGTCTTTGGCTCGTTCTACTATGGTCGAAGCGTTGTGGCCGTAGTACTCATCGCCGGAGTCAATATAGATTCGTTGGTCGGCCATGGTGTCGCATCCGCGGCGGGGAGGACCGTGTGCTCTCGGCCTCGGAACTCTTTCTTCCTGCACGTGGGTTCAGCACGAGTTGGTCGTCTTGGCTAGCGTATTCAAACAAGCAAGAGGAATCAAAACAGGTTGCGGAACAAGCGGACAAGCAAGCAATAACAAGATTTCACAAACGGTATTAATCAACAAGATATGAGATAATAAAATATGTGAAAGCGGTAGAGGTAGAAGCGACTCGGCCTTGGTTCGAGGTGGCTCGATGCCACATGATATGATCACCCTTGGTGAATCTACACTCCAAACGAGGCTAATTGGCGGACTACGGTGGGTGGGATGTAATGGAGGCGAAAGTGGTGTAAAGGAGGAGAGGAGGCAGCGGATATGATAAAGGGGAGGAGAGGAGGCAGCGGATATGATAAAGGGGAGGAAGGTAGAGGCGGCGGCGGGCTCTTGACAAGCGGTGAAGAAGCTTATCAAGGTGTAGAAGTTCTCCAACAAGCGGATGCTCGAGGTGGAGGACAAATCTCTTCGCAAGATCAAGGAGCGAAACTTGTGTAATGTTTTTTATAAAAAGTTTGCTAAGTAATAAGTGTAGAGGCGTGAAGCTTATAAAGGTTAAGCACAAGTCGCTTCCTTTAGGGCTTCACGCGTTTAAGAGAAAAGGAAAGTGCTAAAGAAGAGAAAAGGAAATTGCACAAGAAAATGGAAATTGCACATAACATTATGCGTGGATAGAAAAGCAAGTAGCGTGAAGTGAATTGCTTAACACACTCTTCAAGCTATGGTCACTAATGGACGACGTAGTGTTCTTCTTGGCCTCGTTAAAACCCAGTGGGAAAGAGTACCAAGCGAGACACTTAGTCCGCTTAGCTCCCATAGCTTGGTTTTCATCGGTAGCCGTGTTGAATACGTTGAAGTAGCTCCTAGATGCGGCTCCTCCAAGCTCTTCTTCCTTGATCATGGTATGAGCTTCTCTTGCTAGCTCCTTAGCTCTTGACCTCGTGATAACTCCTTCTGGTATGTTCGGCATCTCCTCGGCATTTGGTACTCGGGTACTCAGCGTTTTCTCAATATCGAGTGGTCGGGTGCTCGGAATTTCCTCGGTGTCGAGTGGTCGAGTGGTCGGCAACTTGTGATCGGGTGGTCGACTGCTCGGTACCGGGTCGTACACGGTTTCCTCGTCCGATGGCTCGGTTACGATCACATCACTTATAAGCACTCATGTTGCATGAAACTTGGTTTAGAGTACTAGAAACGTGTTGTTAGATATTTCATAAGTTCGTCAAACTTGTACAAAGGTAATTGAGACAATTATAAGCACTCATGTTGCATGAAACTTGGTTTAGAGTTCTAGCAACCACGTTGCTAGATGTTTCATAAGTTCGTAAAACTAGTAAAAAGTTCATTGAGACACTTATAAGCGCTCATGTTGCATGAAACTTAGTTTAGATTCCTAGAAACTCGTTGTTAGATGTTTAACAAGTTCTTCAAACTTGTACAAAGCTCATTGAGACACTTATAAGCACTCATGTTGCATGAAACTTGGTTTATAGTGATAGAAACGCGTTGTTAGATGTTTCATAAGTTCGTCAAACTAGTACAAAGCTCATTAAGACACTTGTTAGCATTCATGTTGCTTGAAAATTGGTGTAGAGTCCTAGAAACGCGTTGTTAGATGTTTTGTAAGTTCTTCAAACTTGTACAAAGCTCATTGAGACACTTATAAGCACTCATGTAGCATGAAATTTGGTTTAGAGTCCTAGAAACTGCGTCGTTAGATGTTTCATAAGTTCGTGAAACTTGTACAAAGGTCATTGCGACACTAATAAACGCTCATTTAGCATGAAACTTGGTTTAGAGTCCTAGAAACCGCGTCGTTAGATGTTTCATAAGTTCTTCAAACTTGTACAAAGCTCATTTAGTCACTTATAAGCACTCATGTTACATGAAACTTGGTTTAGCGTCCTAGAAACCACGTTGTTAGATTTTTCATAAGATCATCAAACTACTACAAACCTCATTGGGATACTTATAAGCACTCATGTTGTATGAAACTTGGTTTAGAGTCGTAGAAACACGTTGTTAGATGTTTCATAAGTTCGTGAAACTTGTACAAAGCTCTTTGAGACACTTATAAGCACTCATGTTGCATGAAACTTGGTTTAGAGTCCTAACAACCACGTTGTTAGATATTTCATAAGTTCTTGAAACTTGTATAAAACTCATCGAGACACTTATAAGCACTCATTATCCATGAAACTTAGTTTAGAGTCATAGAAACGCGTTGTTAGATGTTTCATAAGTTCGTCAAAGTTGTACAAAGCTTATTGAGACACTTATAAGCACTCATGTTGCATGAAACTTGGTTTAGAGTACTAGCAACCACGTTGTTAGATATTTCATAAGTTCATGAAACTTGTACAAAGCTCATTGAGACACTTATAAGCACTCATGTTGCATGAAACGTGGTTTCGAGTCCTAGCAACCACGTTGTTAGATGTTTCATAAGTTCATAAAACTTTTACAAAGCTCAGTGAGACACTTATAAGCACTCATGTAGCATGAAACTTGGTTTAGAGTCCTAGAAACCGCGTCGATAGATGTTTCATAAGTTCGTCAAACTTGTACAAAGCTCATTGAGACACTAATAAGCGCTCATGTAGCATGAAAATTGGTTTAGAGTCTTAGAAACCGCGTCGTTAGATGTTTCATAAGTTCGTGAAACTTATACAAAGCTCGTTGAGAAACTTATAAACAATCATGGTGCCTGAATTTTGGTTTAGAGTCCTAGAAACCGCGTCGTTACATGTTTCATAAATTTGTGAAACTTGTAGAAATCTTATTGAGACACTTATAAGCACTCATTTTGCATGAAACTTGGTTTAGAGTCCTAGAAACGCGTTGTTAGATGTTTCATAAGTTCTTCAAACTTTTACAAAGCTCTTTGAGACACTTATAAGAACTCATGTTGCATGAAACTTGGTTTAGAGTCCTAGCAACCACGTTGTTAGATATTTCATAAGTTCGTCAAACTTGTACAAAGCTCATTGAGACACTTATAAGCACGCATGTTGCATGAAACTTGGTTTACAGTCCTAGAAACCACATTGTTAGGTGTTTCATAAGTTCGCCAAACTTGTACGAAGCTCATTGAGACACTTATAAGCACTCATGTTGCATGAAACATGGTTTAAAGTCCTAGAAACGCGTTGTTATATGTCTCATAAGTCCGTGAAACTAGTAGAAAGCTCATTGAGACACTTATCAGAACTCATGTTGCATGAAACTTGGTTCAGAGTCCTAGAAACGAGTTGTTAGATATTTCATAAGTTCGTGAAACTTGTACAAAGCTCTTTGAGACACTTATAAGCACTCATGTTGCATGAAACTTGGTTTAGAGTCCTAGCAACCACGTTGTTAGATATTTCATAGGTTCGTGAAACTTGTATAAAGCTCATTGAGACACTTATTAGCATTCATGTTGCTTGAAACTTACTTTAGAGTCATAAAAACGCGTTGTTAGATGTTTCATAAGTTCTTCAAACTTATAAGAACTTATGTTGCATGAAACTTGGTTTAGAACTCATGTTGCATGAAACTTGCTTTAGAGTCCTAAAAACCGCGTCGTTAGATGTTTCATAAGTTCGTGAAACTTCTACAAATCTCATTGAGACACTTATAAGCACTCATGTTGCCTGAAACTTGGTTTAGAGTCCTAGAAACCGCATCGTTACATGTTTCACAAGTTTGTGAAAATTTTACAAAGCTCGTTGAGACATTTATAAGCACTCATTTTGCATGAAACTTGGTTTAGAGTCCTAGAAACGCGATGTTAGATGTTTCATAAGTTTGTCAAACTTGTACAAAGCACTTTGAGACACTTGTAAGCACTCATTTTGCATGAAACTTGGTTTAGAGTCCTAGAAACGCTTTGTTAGATGTTTCATAAGTTCGTCAAATTTTTACAAATCTCATTGAGACACTTATAAGCACTCATGTTGCTTGAAACTTGGTTTAGAGTCCTAGAGACGCGTTGTTAGATGTTTCATAAGTTCTTAAAACTTGTACAAAGCTCATTGAGACACTTATAAGCACTCATGCTGCATGAAACTTGGTTTAGAGTCCTAGAAACGCGTTGATATTTGTCTCATAAAATCGTGAAACTAGTACAAAGCTCATTGAGACACTTATAAGCACTCATGTTGCATGAAACTTGGTTTGGAGTCGTAGAAACGTGTTAATAGATGTCTCATAAGTTCGTCAAACTAGTACAAAGCTTATTGAGACACTTATAAGCACCTCAAGTAGCATGAAACTTGGTTTAGAGTCCTAGAAACCGCGTTGTTAGATGTTTCAATAGTTTTTCAAACTTGTACAAAGCTAATTGAGACACTTGTAAGCACTCATGTTGCATGAAACTTTGTTTAAAGTCTTAGAAACGCGTTGTTAGATGTTTCTTAAGTTCATCAAACTTGTACAAAGCTCATTGAGACACTTATAAGAACTCATGTTGCATGAAACTTAGTTTAGAGTCTTAGCAACCACGTCGTTAGATGTTTCATAAGTTCGTGAAACTTGTACAAAGCTCATTGAGACACTTATAAGAACTCATGTTGCATGAAACTTGGTTAGAGTACTAGAAACGCGTTGTTAGATGTTTCATAAGTTCGTCAAACTTGTACAAAGGTAATTGAGACACTTATAAGCACTCATGTTGCATGAAACTTGGTTTAGAGTCCTAGTAACCACGTTGTTAGTTGTCTCATAAGTTCGTAAAACAAGTACAAACCTCATTGACACACTTATAAGCGCTCATGTTGCATGAAACTTGGTTTAGAGTCCTAGAAACTCGTTGTTAGATGTTTCACAAGTTCTTCAAACTTGTACAAAGCTCATTTAGACACTTATAAGCACTCATGTTACATGAAACTTGGTTTAGTATCCTAGAAACGTGTTGTTCAATGTTTCATAAGTTCGTCAAACTTGTACAAAGCTCATTGAGACAATTATAAGCACTCATGTTGCATGAAACTTGGTTTAGAGTCCTAGAAACCGCGTCGTTAGATGTTTCATAAGTTCGTGAAACTTGTACAAAGCTTATTGAGACACTAATAAGCGCTCATGTAGCATGAAACTTGGTTTAGAGTCCTAGAAACGCGTTGATAGATGTCTCATAAGTTTGTCAAACTAGTAAAAAGCTCATTGAGACACTTATAAGCACACATGTTGCATGAAACTTGGTTTAGAGTCCTAGAAATGTGTTGATAGATGTCTCATAAGTTCGTCAAACAAGTACAAAGCTCATTGATACACTTATAAGCACTCATGTAGCATGAAACTTGGTTTATTGTCCTTGAAACGCGTTGTTAGATTTCTCATAAGTTCTCGAAACTAGTACAAAGCTCATTGAGACACTTATAAGAACTCATGTTGCATGAAACTTGATTTAGAGTCCTCGAAACGTGTTGTTAGATGTTTCATAAGTTCCTCAAAGTTGTACAAAGCTCATTGAGGAACATATAAACTCTCATGTAGCATGAACCTTGGTTTATAGTCCTAGAAACAAGTTGTTAGATCTTTCATAAGTTCGTCAAACTTGTACAAAGCTCATTGAAATACTTATAAGCACTCATGTTACATGAAACTTGGTTTAGAGTCCTAGAAACGCGTTGTTAGATGTTTCATAAGTTCGTCAAACTTGTACAAAGCTCATTGAGACAATTATAAGCACTCATGTTGCATGAAACTTGGTTTAAAGTCCTAGAAACGCGTTTTTAGATGTTTCATAAGTTGGTTAAACTTATACAAAGCTCATTGAGACACTTATAAACACTCATGTTGCATGAAACTTAGTTTAGAGTCTTAGCAACCACGTCGTTAGATGTTTCATAAGTTCGTGAAACTTGTACAAAGATCATTGAGACACTTATAAGAACTCATGTTGCATGAAACTTGGTTTAGAGTACTATAAACGCGTTGTTAGATGTTTCATAAGTTCGTCAAACTTGTACGAAGGTAATTGAGACACTTATAAACACTCATGTTGCATGAAACTTGGTTTAGAGTCCAGCAACCACGTTGTTAGATGTTTTATAAGTTCGTAAAACTAGTACAAAGCTCATTGAGACACTTATAAGCGCTCATGTTCCATGAAACTTGGTTTAGAGTCCTAGAAACTCGTTGTTAGATGTTTCACAAGTTCTTCAAACTTGCAGAAATCTCGTTGGGACACTTATAAGCACTTATGTTACATGAAACTTGGTTTAGTGTCCTAGAAACGTGTTGTTCAATGTTTCATAAGTTCGTCAAACTTGTACAAAGCTCATTGAGACAATTATAAGCACTCATGTTGCATGAAACTTGGTTTAGAGTCCTAGAAACCGCGTCGTTAGATGTTTCATAAGTTCGTGAAACTTTTACAAAGCTTATTGAGACATTAATAAGCGCTCATGTAGCGTGAAACTTGGTTTAGAGTCCTAGAAACGCGTTGTTAGATGTTTCATAAGTTAGTCAAACTAGTACAAAGCTCATTGAGACACTTGTTAGCATTCATGTTGCTTGAAACTTGGTTTAGAGTCCTAGAAACGCGTTGTTAGATGTTTCGTAAGTTCTTCAAACTTGTACAAAGCTCATTGAGACACTTATAAGCACTCATGAAGCATGAAATTTGGTTTAGAGTCTTAGAAACCGCGTCGTTAGATGTTTCATAAGTTCGTCAAAGTTGTACAAAGCTCATTGAGACACTTATAAGCACTCATGTTGCATGAAACTTGGTTTAAAGTCCTAGAAACGCGTTCTTAGATGTTTCATAAGTTCGTGAAACTTGTACAAAGCTCATTGCGGAACTTATAAGCACTCATATAGCATGAAACTTGGTTTATAGTCCTAGAAACGCGTTGTTAGATGTTTCATAAGTTTATCAAACTTGTACAAAGCTCATTGAGACACTTGTAAGCACTCATTTTGCATGAAACTTGGTTTAGAGTCCTAGAAACGCTTTGTTAGATGTTTCATAAGTTCGTCAAATTTTTACAAATCTCATTGAGACACTTATAAGCACTCATGTTGCTTGAAACTTGATTTAGAGTCCTAGAGATGTGTTGTTAGATGTTTCATAAGTTCTTTAAACTTGTACAAAGCTTATTGAGACACTTATAAGCACTCATGCTGCATGAAACTTGGTTTAGAGTCCTCGAAACATGTTGTTAGATGTTTCATAAGTTCCTCATACTTGTACGAAGCTCATTGAGGAACTTATAAACTCTCATGTAGCATGAACCTTTGTTTATATTCCTAGAAACGAGTTGTTAGATCTTTCATAAGTTGGTCAAACTTGTACAAATCTCATTGAGACACTTATAAGCACTCATGTTACATGAAACTTGGTTTAGAGTCCTAGAAACGCGTTGTTAGATGTTTCATAAGTTCGTGAAACTTGTACAAAGCTCATTGAGACAATTATAAGCACTCATGTTGCATGAAACTTGGTTTAAAGTCCTAGAAACGCGTTGTTAGATGTTTCATATGTTGGTCAAACTTATACAAAGCTCATTGAGACACTTATAAGCGCTCATGTTGCATGAAACTTGGTTTAGAGTCCTAGAAACTCGTTGTTAGATGTTTCACAAGTTCTTCAAACTTGTCCAAAGCTCATTGAGACACTTATAAGCACTCATGTTGGATGAAACTTGGTTTAGAGTCCTAGAAACGCGTTGTAAGATGTTTCATAAGTTCGTCAAACTAGTACAAAGCTCATTGAGACACTTGTTAGCATTCATGTTGCTTGAAACTTGGTTTAGAGTCCTAGAAACGCGTTCTTAGATGTTTCATAAGTTCGTGAAACTTGTACAAAGCTCATTGAGACAATTATAAGCACTCATGTAGCATGAAATTTGGTTTAGAGTCCTAGAAACCGCGTCGTTAGATGTTTCATTAGTTCGTCAAAGTTGTACAAAGCTCATTGAGACACTTATAAGCACTCATGTTGCATGAAACTTGGTTTAAAGTCCTAGAAACGCGTTCTTAGATGTTTCATAAGTTCGTGAAACTTGTACAAAGCTCATTGCGGAAATTATAAGCACTCATGTAGCATGAAACTTGGTTTATAGTCCTAGAAACGCGTTGTTAGATGTTTCATAAGTTTATCAAACTTGTACAAAGCTCATTGAGACACTTGTAAGCACTCATTTTGCATGAAACTTGGTTTAGAGTCCTAGAAACGCTTTGTTAGATGTTTCATAAGTTCGTCAAATTTTTACAAATCTCATTGAGACACTTATAAGCACTCATGTTGCTTGAAACTTGGTTTAGAGTCCTAGAGACGCGTTGTTAGATGTTTCATAAGTTCTTTAAACTTGTATAAAGCTCATTGAGACACTTATAAGCACTCATGCTGCATGAAACTTGGTTTAGAGTCCTAGAAACCCGTTGATAGATGTCTTATAAGTTCGTCAAACTAGTACAAAGCTCATTGAGACACTTATAAGCACTCATGTTGCATGAAACTTGGTTTAGAGTCCTAGAAACGTGTTAATACATGTCTCATAAGTTCGTCAAACTAGTACAAAGCTTATTGAGACACTTATAAGCTCTCAAGTAGCATGAAACTTGGTTTAGAGTCCTAGAAACCGCGTTGTTAGATGTTTCATTAGTTTGTCAAACTTGTACAAAGCTAATTGAGACACTTGTAAGCACTCATTTTGCATGAAACTTGGTTTAGAGTCCTAGAAACGTGTTGTTAGATGTTTCATAAGTTCATAAAACTTGTACAAAGCTCATTGAGACACTTATAAGCACTCATGTTGCATGAAACTTGGTTTAAAGTCCTAGAAACGCGTTCTTAGATGTTTCATAAGTTCGTGAAACTTGTACAAAGCTCATTGCGGAACTTATAAGCACTCATGTAGCATGAAACTTGGTTTAGAGTCCTAGAAACGCGTTGTTAGATGTTTCATAATTTCGTCAAACTTGTACAAAGCTCTTTGAGACACTTATAAGCACTCTTTTTGCATGAAACTTGGTTTAGAGTCCTAGAAACGCGTTGTTAGATGTTTCATAAGCTCGTCAAATTTTTACAAATATCATTGAGACACTTATAAGCACTCGTGTTGCTTGAAACTTGATTAAGAGTCCTAGAGACGCGTTGTTAGATGTTTCATAAGTTCTTCAAACTTGTAAAAAGCTCATTGAGAGACTTATAAGCACTCATGTAGCATGAAACTTGGTTTGGAGTCCTAGAAACCGCGTTGTTAGATGTTTCATTAGTTTGTCAAACTTGTACAAAGCTAATTGAGACACTTGTAAGCACTCATTTTGCATGAAACTTGGTTTAGAGTCCTAGAAACGCGTTGTTAGATGTTTCATAAGTTTGTGAAACTTGTACAAAGCTCATTGCGGAACTTATAAGCACTCACGTAGCATGAAACTTGGTTTATAGTGAACGCGTTGTTAGATGTTTCATAAGTTTATCAAACTTGTACAAAGCTCATTTAGACACTTATAAGCACTCAAGTTGCATGAAACTTGTACAAAGCTCATTGAGATACTTATAAGCACTCATGTAGCCTGAAACTTGTACAAAGCTCATTGAGACACTTATAAGCACTCATGTTGCATGAACCTTGGTTTAGAGTCCTAGAAACGTGTTGTTAGATGTTTCATAAGTTTGTGAAACTTGTACAAAGCTCATTGAGGAACTTTTAACCATTCATGTAGCATGAAACTTGGTTTAAAGTCCTAGAAACACGTTGTTAGATGTTTCATAAGTTCGTCAAACTTGTACAAAGCTCATTGAGACACTTTTAAGCACTCATGTTGCATGAAACTTGGTTTAGAGTCCTAGAAACGCCTTGTTAGATTTCTCATAAGTTCTCGAAACTAGTTCAAAGCTCATTGAGACACTTATAAACACTCATGTTGCATGAAACTTGGTTTAGAGTCCTAGAAACGCGTTGTTAGATTTGTCATAAGTTCTCGAAACTAGTACAATGCTCATTGAGACACTTATAAGCACTCATGTTGCATGAAACTTGGTTTACAGTCCTCGAAACATGTTAATAGATGTTTCATAAGTTCCTCAAACTTGTACAAAGCTCATTGAGGAACTTGTAAACTCTCATGAAGCATGAAACTTGGTTTATAGTCCTAGAAATGAGTTGTTAGATGTTTCATAAGTTCTTCAAAATATTACAAAGCTCATTGAGACACTTATAAGCACTCATGTTACATGAAACTTGGTTTAGAGTCCTAGAAACGCGTTGTTAGATATTTCATAAGTTTGTCAAACTTGTACAAAGCTCATTGAGACAATTATAAGCACTCATGTTGCATGAAACTTGGTTTAAAGTCCTATAAACGCGTTGTTAGATGTTTCATAAGTTGGTTAAACTTATACAAAGCTCATTGAGACACTTATAAGCACTCATGTTGCATGAAACTTAGTTTAGAATCTTAGCAACCACGTTGTTAGATTTTTCATAAGTTCGTGAAACTTGTACAAAGCTCTTTGAGACACTTAATTATAAGAACCCATGTTGCGTGAAACCTTGTCTAGAGTACTAGAAACGCGTTGTTAGATATTTCATAAGTTCGTCAAACTTGTACAAAGGTAATTGAGACACTTATAAGGACTCATGTTGCATGAAACTTGGTTTAGAGTCCTAGCAACCACGTTGTTAGATGTTTCATAATTTCGTAAAACTAGTACAAAGCTCATTGAGACACTTATAAGCGCTCATGTTGCATGAAACTTGATTTAGAGTCCTAGAAACCCGTTGTTAGATGTTTCACAAATTCTTCAAACTTGTACAAAGCTCATTGAGACACTTATAAGCACTCATGATGCATGAAACTTGGTTTAGAGTCCTAGAAACGCGTTGTTAGATGTTTCATAAGTTCGTGAAACTTGTACGAAGCTCATTGAGGAACTTATAAGCACTTATGTAGCATGAAACTTGGTTTAGAGGCATAGAAACGCGTTGTTAGATGTTTCATAAGTTCGTGAAACTTGTACAAAGCTCATTGAGACAATTATAAGCACTCATGTTGCATGAAACTTGGTTTAAAGTCCTAGAAACGCGTTGTTAGATGTTTCATAAGTTGGTCAAACTTATACAAAGCTCATTGAGACACTTATAAGCATTCATGTTGCATGAAACTTAGTTATGAGTCTTAGCAACCACGTTGTTAGATGTTTCATAAATTCGTGAAACTTGTACAAAGCTCTTTGAGACACTCATAAGAACTCATGTTGCTTAAAACTTGGTTTAGAGTACTAGAAACGCGTTGTTAAATGTTTCATAAGTTCGTCAAACTTGTACAAAGGTAATTGAGACACTTATAAGCACTCATGTTGCATGAAACTTGGTTTAGAGTCCTAGCAACCACGTTGTTAGATGTTTCATAAGTTCGTAATACTAGTACAAAGCTCATTGAGACACTTTTAAGCGCTCATGTTGCATGAAACTTGGTTTAGAGCCCTAGAAACTCGTTGTTAGATGTTCCACAAAATCTTCAAACTTGTACAAAGCTCATTGAGACACTTATAAGCACTCATGTTGCATGAAACTTATTTTAGAGTCCTAGAAACGTGTTGTTAGATGTTTCATAAGTTCGTCAAACTAATACAAACCTCATTGAGACACTTGTTAGCATTCATGTTGCTTGAAACTTGGTTTAGAGTCCTAGAAACGCGTTGTTAGATGTTACGTAAGTTCTTCAAACTTGTACAAAGCTCATTGAGACACTTATAAGCACTCATGTAGCATGAAATTTGGTTTAGAGTCCTAGAAACCGCGTCGTTAGATGGTTCATAAGTTCGTCAAAGTTGTACAAAGCTCATTGAGACACTTATAAGCACTCATGTTGTATGAAAGTTGGTTTAAAGTCCTAGAAACGCGTTGTTAGATGTTTCATAAGTTCGTGAAACTTGTACAAAGCTCATTGCGGAACTTATAAGCACTCATGTAGCATGAAACTTGGTTTATAGTCCTAGAAACGCGTTGTTAGATGTTTCATAAGTTTATCAAACTTCTACAAAGCTCATTGAGACACTTATAAGTGTTAGATTAATGAAAATAAACAGAGATTAAGATGATAATAACACTACAGGAAATATGGATATTGATAGCACTAAAAGATAGCGTTTTTAGTGTCTCTGCTATGTTTGACTTATTCAATAGCGTTTTGTGAATTGTAAACGCTATAAATGATTGAAGCGGGATAAATGAAATTCACGCGACCAAGTTTCGGTTACTAAAATGTAATTTCGGCTATTGAAAATATTAAGAGGGAAAAATGAGAATTATTTGGCCAAGGCAAAATAAATTAAAACAACAGATCTCACTTTTTTATTTCTTTCCTCAGGGAAAAATCACTTTGTCTCTCTCGATATTTACAACGAATTTCACGGTCAACAACAGATTTCACTTGATTTCACTCGATCTCCAATATGCAACTCAAACTGAGTCCATATCTCTCGATCTCACTCGATTTCTCTCGATCTCCAACAGGTATGTTCATATTGAATCAGATTTGGGGTTTCGATCTTTGGAATTACAAACGAACTTGATTTGGGGTTTCGATTATTCGGTTGCGTGAACATTGATGCGGAACTTTGTGAATTTGGAAATCAATTTGGATTTTAGGTTTTGAATTTGGAAATAGAGTTTGATTTTGGGTTTCGATTTGAGTTAACGTGCATGTCGAAGTTTCTTGTTTCGATTGTGATAATCTGTTTTGATTATGATTTTGGGTTTCGATTGTATGTTGATTGAAATTGTTCTTCATCAGTTTCAGAAAATGGGAAAGACAAGAGGAGGAGGTCAAGTTGGTGCTCGTCGTAGTAGGCGTAATCAAGGCTTGGAGGTAGAAGATGTTGCTCCTGCAACAACACTAAAGATGAATAAGAAGGTTTTAAAGAACAAAAAAAGCAAATAAAGTGGCTCAGAGAAGAAGTAGTACTAGAGCCAAGAAAGTGGCTGCTGTAGATGATGATGTAGAAGATGTTACACCGCAAGATAATGCGGTTGACAATATAATACCAGAAGTTGTGGTAGAAGAAAAGGGTAATGACGAAGATATAACACCAGAGGCTGATCAGACTGAGAAAGCAATGTATAAAAATGAGAATGAAGATTCTGAGATGGAAGGAGAAGATTGTTTGACTAGACAGAACCAGCAGGAGGATGAAGAAGAAGCTGTCAATAGAGAAGAAGAAGCTTGTTTGATTGGACAAGGCCAACATGAGTATCCTCAAGAAGAAGCTGCCAATATGGAAGCAGCTGCCACTATCGAAGAAGATGCCAATATGGAAGAAGATGGTGTTAGCAATGGTCAAGGTAATGCGATTCACATCAATACTGATGAAGGAAGTCAGGTACCACATGAAAGAGTGAAACGAAGAAGAGCAAGAGGACCAACAGAGATACGTAAAGTGGCTGAAAATCCTAATGAAAGGGTTTCAGTTTCTTTCATTGACATTGGTGAACATGTTGGAACTAGTTGAGTAACATTATCATCTTTTCTTGGTGTCCTTGTGAGTCAATACGTTCCATTTACAATTTCTGATTGGAGAAAAGTTGATGCAGCGACTAAAGAAAGTTTGTGGGAGCAAATTCAGGTATATATTTATATGCAACTACTTTTTGTTTAACAGATATGAAACATGTTTGACCTTTACTTGTTGTACTTGATGCAGGGGAGGTTTGACATGGAAGAAGAATGGAAAAAGATGTTATTATGAAGCAAATGTGTAATATCTTTAGGGGTATGAAGTCAAGGCTAGCGGCAAAAGTACGTGCTGCTGAGACAACTGCTAATAGACTAGCTTTAAAACCCAGCAATATCCCATCCATTCAAGTGTGGAACTCTTGGGTTAAGAGCAAGACTAGCAGAGCTTTTACGGTTATTATGAAGTTTATATGTTTATATGTAATGTCTTATATATTTAATCACACTCATATTTATAATGTAGGAAGTAAGTAACAAGATGAAGAAGTTGAGACATGATCAGATTCCTCAAACCTCTAGCCGCAAAGGAATGGCTCGTTTAGCAGATGATATGGTAATAATAGTTGTCAATATCTATATATTTTGTATATCTTGTTAGCATAAAATGGTACTGAGATATGTATATGTACTTTATATAGAAGAAAAAAAAGAGTGCAAACCCAAAGAAGGTGACTAGGACTAAGGTATGGTTAGCGGGACACACTCATGCTGATGGTAGACCTGTGAAGCCTCAATTTGTTGAGACTATTGTAAGAATTCTGGAACTTGTTATATTGTGTGTAAGTAATGCATCATGATCAATGAGTTTTAATATTTTTTTAAATGTTTGTCTCATAAACAAATACAATCACTTGATAGTGAAATGGACTCTACATCAGCTGATGATAACATAAGGGAAGATGATGTGAGCAAGATTTTGGGAAAAGACAAACCTGGACATGTAAGGGGGTTTGGTAGAGGGATTACTGCTACTAATTTAGCGTTTATGCAAGCTAGAGACGCAAATATGGCAGAAATGAAAAGTGAGATTGATGAGTTGAAGGGAATGTTTAGAGACTTAGCTGGAAAGAAGGTAATCTTTTTCATTACATTTAGTCAATTGGTCTGGTTTTAAGACATTAACAAAATTCTTTTTCCTTATCTCAGAAAAGTTATAGTGAGACTGAAACATGTGAGAGTAGTGGTGTATTCAAAGTAGGAGATAGAGTACAACTACTTTGGATTGGATTCATTCGGGAGAAGTAGTTGTTGGTGAAGGAGACTTCGTTCGATGAACCGGTGTACAAAATTGGTAGTATACCAATTGGTCCTAATGCAATGGCTGTCATTGTTAGTTCTGTTACAAGCTCAAAAGCTTCTCTCTGGAGGCCTACATCAGATGTGTTATATCTTAAGGAAGCCGTTGGATGCAAAGTACCTTGGCCAATGGACAAAGTGCTTAGGGGTCCAGTCACTTCTGAAGATGTATCCTTAGGGGTAAAGTTTTAAATTCCAATATCATTTTCTTGTGGTGAATTGATATATATTTAATCATTAGCCTCTTACATTTTAGCCTATCGAGGAAGGTGAAACTCGAAGCTGCAAAATATTTTATTGGGAAAATTTAGAGAATGATGAGCTTATTGCTGAAGGTATCATGTGCTCATCTAACTCCAAAGAGAGGGTTAACAATATTCCTCTAGGTATGGGTGATGTTAGTCTTCAAGTTGTGAAGGTGTTCAATTTTAATGCTCCTTTGTGGAGGCCAACTGCTGATATTAGTGTAATTGGTGAAGCAATTCATGAGAAAATCGCATGGCCAGTCATTAAGATTGATGTCACGGCTGCAGCCACTCCAGAACCAACAGTAACTAAATCAGTGGTATGTTATTGCAATTAAGTTTTTCATTTGTTTATCTGTTGATTGATGTTGGAACTTTCATTGATGTTGGAACTTGCTTCTATTATTTGCTTTGAGTTGTAGAGTCCAGACAGCAATAGTTCCACCAAAAGTCCAAAGCAGAAGTGTGTTCTTTTAGACTGCAACAATTTTGGGAGTATTGTAGCTGAAGGAACAATAATGTCAACAGATCCTGAAGATAAGTGCCATAATGTGCCCCTCGGTCCAGATGCATGCAAGGTCTCTGTAGATTTGATTAAAATTGGTAATGCAAAGGTTTGGAGGCCAACTTGAGAGTTTGTATGCATTTCTGATGCAGTAGGTTTAGCTGTACCTTGGCCAACTGAGAAAGTGAAGTTTGTGTGAAACTTAGCCAATTGTGATATTGGTGTTTGTGTGAAACTTAGCCAATTGTGATATTGGTATTGTATTGGTATTGCCGGTTATGTCTAAAACTTATTGTGTCTTGGTATTGTATTGCCAGTTATGGATATTAGATTGTGTAATATTTGTATTGTGATATTAAAATATTGGTATTGTGATATTAGATTATGGTATTGGTACTTTGTTTAATATTATGGTATATATTGGTACATTTTGTAATATTATGATATAAATTAAACTATAAATTAAAGTTAAAGTCTTAAACTATAGTTAAAATCTTAATTAAATTAAATCTTTGAATTCTAAATTAAAAAAATCTTAAATTAAAGTTAAAATCTTAAATTAAATCTCTAAGCCCTAACCCTAAACCCTAAACCCTAAATTAAAGTTAAAATCCTAATTAAATTAAATATTTAAACTCTAAATTAAAGTTTAAACTATAAAACATAAATACTTGAGTAAAAAAATCAAAATCCAAAAGTTTAAACCCTAAACCCTTAACCCTAAACCTTAAATTAAAGTTAAAATCCTAATTAAATTAAATCTTTAAACTCTAAATTAAAGTTTAAACTCTAAATTAAAGTTTAAACTATAAATCATAAATACTTGAGTAAAAAAATCTAAATTCCAAAGTTTAAACCCTAAACTATGCCCTAGTGTATATGAACGTATAAGTTAGATAGTTGGAATACTAACCTATATTAATTGTTGTTAATTTAAAAATTTTATACTTATAAGAAAAAATATTCTAAAAATTGAAATACATATATTGTATTTTTAAAGAAATAATTTATATTTTTTTCATTAATAAAAAAATTTATATGATAATTTTATGATTTTTTCATTACTAGCCAATGAGAACTCACCTCCCACATTGTGGGACGAATCTGAGCCGTTAGATCGCGCCGACTTTAATCCGAGTCTTTCCTCAACAATTCTGGACGCGATTAATATACACCCTTGATCTGTATCGCTAATTTGATCGAGTCGTTCATGTTATTAGCCAATAAGCTAAGACTACCGAGATTACACTCTAGGCGAAACATACACCGTTGATCTCTCTAGCTGATTTGATCTGAGTCGTTAATGTTCTTAGCCAATAAGAAGTACAGGGATTTCAAACTTATTGAACCTAGACCGTTGATTCGTTTCACTAATTTTGATCCCAGCAGTTCATTGTTTATATTTTGATTTCGCGGTGAAAAGAATTAAACTTTCAGACAACACAACTCGATTTAGGGTTTATCATTTTAGAACACAAATTTTCAGAGAACACAACTTCCCCAAATCGATTTTACCAAAAGTTCATCATTTCAAAACGGATTCATCTCCATCGTGATCAAATGGATAAGACGTGGATCTCGCTGCCAAGGTATACACTTAATTCTATCGAGCTTACTTATATTATCTTATTGAAAGAAATCTGAATTATTTTCCAATTGACAATGTAGGAATACTATCGAGTACAATGAAGGGGCAACAAATTTCGCCAATTCATCTGCAAGAAGATTGGGAAATCTGTCTGAAATGTTATGCCCATGTAGAGATTGCCGCAATTTAGGCCATCAGCCTATAGAGGAAATTGTTGAGCATCTAGTGCTTAGGGGTATGGATAAGAAGTATAGACTTCTTGTTGGAATTTTCATGGTGAAAAAAGAGCAGATACAGAAGACAATGCTCCTCAACATGAAACAGAGGCATTTGACTTGTTTAAGACAACATTTTCTATGGGTGAAGGTGAACCAAATCAGACGAATGATGATGAAGCATTAGAGGCAAACGACGATGAAGCAGTAGAGGAAACCGAGTTTAGGAAAAAGTTAAGAGAAGCTGAAACTCCATTGTACTCTGATTGTATCAAATACACAAAGGTTTCAACAATTATGGGACTTTACAGATTCAAGGTTAAGAGTGGTGTGTCGGAGAACTACTTTGATCAGCTGTTGGGTTTAATTCAGGACATGCTACCTGAAGACAATGTAGTTCCGAAGAGTTTAGCTGCAATCAAGAAATTCCTGAAGATATTTGGTTTCGGATATGAAAATATTCATGCTTGCAAGAATGATTGCATACGATATAGGAAGGAGTTTGAGAAGTTTCAAGATGGGAAAAGGATAAGCATAGTAATGAGATAAAGGTTGGGATTCTAGCAAAGGTCCTTAGATATTTTCCAATCAATGACAGATTTAAGAGGATGTTTAGATCAAAAAAGATGGCTGAAGATTTGCGGTGGAACTATGCGAATGGCACTGAAGATGGTACAATGCGACACCCCGTTGATTCTATCCAGTGGGCACAAGTGAATGATAAATGGCCATGTTTTGCTGCTGAACCAAGGAATCTTCGACTTGGAATTTCTACAGATGGGATGAACCCTTTCTCCATGCAAAACACCAATCACAACACATGGCCAGTGATGTTGGTGAACTATAACACGCCTCCAACTATGTGTATGAAGGCCGAGAATATAATGTTGACTTTGTTGATCCTTGGTCCAACAACTCCTGGTAATAACATATATGTTTACTTGGCACCACTGATAGACGATTTAAAAGATTTGTGGGCTGAGGGTATTGAAGTGTATGACTCATTTTCAAAGGAGAATTTCACACTTAAAGCCATGCTGCTTTGGAGTATCAGCGACTATCCAGCCTTAGGAACATTGTGTGGATGTAAAGTGAAAGGGAAACAAGCTTGCAATATATGTGGAAAGCATACACCTTCCAGATGGCTTAAGTTTAGCCGTAAGTTTGTCTATATGGGGAGTAGAAAGAGACTACCGCCTAGCCAGCCATCGTTAAAAAAGCTTGGTTTGACAACATAGGAAGGGACTAAAAAAGCTTGGTTTGACAACAAGCTTTGAGGAAGGGACTGCCAATACAAGCTTTTATGAATGATTTTGGAAAACCTCTAGATAAGGAAACTAAAAGAAAAAGAACTGAGTTGGATCAAGATGAGGTGGATGAAGAAGAAGAGTGTGAAGAATCAAATGATCTATGGCGGTGGAGGAAGAGATCAATATTCTTTGACCTACCTTACTGGAAGGTAATGTAAACTATTTGAACTATATTCTCTTATTATTGGATCTGAATAAGCCTAACCGTTTCTTATTTAATGTGTTAGGATTTGCTTGTTCATCACAATATTGATGTTATGCACGTAGAAAAGAACGTCTCAGATGCTATATTGTCTATCTTGATGCAAAGTGCTAAGTCAAAAGATGGTTTGAAAGCAAGAAAAGACTTAGAAGATATTGGAATCAGAAATCACTTGCACACAGAGGTCCGAGGAAAGAAAACATACTTACCTCCAACAGCCTATTGGTTATCCAAGAAAGAGAAGAAAATTTTTTGCCAAAGATTATCTAAGTTTAGAAGTCCTGATGGTTATTGTGGTAATATTGCAAATAGTGTTTGAGTTACCCCTCCAAATATAGGTAGTTTAAAGTCGCATGATCATCATGTCTTAGTACAGAACTTGTTACCAGCTGCATTTAGAGGGTTGTTACATAAGGGTCCTAGGATTGCCATAAATAGATTATGCAGTTACTTCAGGTTGTGTCAGCGCATCATCGACCCGGAGAAACTTATGACAATGGAGACAGAGTTTGTGGAAACAATGTGTCAACTGGAGCGCTTCTTCCCTCCATTCCTTTTTGATATCATGTTCCACCTTCCAATACATCTATCAAAAAAGCACGTTTGGGAGGACCAATACACTTTCGCTGGATGTATCCATTTGAAAGGTTTGATATATGTACTCATTTGATTCAATATATGTATTTACAGCAATGATATTGGACTAATATTCATTTCTTGACTGAGTTATAGGTACATGAAAACACTTAAGGCTTTTGTTAAGAATCATGAAAGGCCAGAAGCATGTATGGCTGAGGGGTATTTAGCTGGAGAATGCATTGCATTTTGTTTAGACTTCCTTAAAGATTCAGTACCAGTTCAAGAAACAGTTAATCACAATGAAGATATTGAGGCTGATAGAAGCGTGGTTGAAGGTCGACCTCTGCAGAAGGGTATAGAAGTTACCCTATCAGATAAAGATAAAGACAATGCACATCGCTATGTGCTAATGAACATGGAATATTTGGATCCTTATGTCGAGTAAGAGGTTACCCTTTATGTCTCATCTACTAATTATGATTATAATTTCATTCTCAAGACTGTCGTTTAATGTAAAATCAGGATGCATTTGGAAGAATTACAAGCTAATGATTCTCGATGTGCTAAAAGTGAAACTTTGTTATGGCAAAAACATACTGAACAGTTTGCAAAATAGCTTAAAAAAAGGTTTTTCGTTGCCACTTGTTGACGCAGTCGGAAATCTCTAGGGTTAGCAAGCGCTGAACCCGAATGAAACTCAAGTTCGCAAGCGACAAACTTGAAAGAAAGTTTCTAGAATCCACTAGAAATATCTGGAATCCACCAGAAAACCCTGGAATCCACCAGAGGATCAATCTCGAATCCACGAGAGAAAATAAGAGAAAACTCTTAAAGTTTTATTAAGAATAATAATTATTGGATTCTCTTACAATGAGTCTAATGACTCTTATTTATAGCTAAAAGTCTAACAAATAAAAGGAAAACTAATTTAGGAAATAGGAAACCTAATAAAAATAGGAAAACTAATAAAAATATAGAAATCAAACTTAATAGGTAAATTAACTAAAAAGAAAATAACATCTTTCATTTTCCTCCTGCATCAGTCTCCTCCACTTCCAAAGAACTCGACCACGAGTTCTCTTTTAATAAAACATATTATCCAATTCCTTCTCCCTTTTTAACGCTACAAAAATCCTTAACAGGAGCCATTGCAATCTTATGAGTTCCCCATGTAAACATGATCACATTGTCACGTCCTCGGTACGTTATGTCGTTATCATACTGCCAGGGTCGCCCAAGGAGAATATGACAAACATCCATGTCCAAAACATCACAGATTATCTCCTCTTTGTAGTGCTTACCAATTGATAAAGGAATTTTGCAAGTTTCACTAACCCCTACTTTAGACCCTTTCTTCACCCATCCGAGACCATACGACTTTTCATGACGAGTCGTGGGTAGTTTCAAATATTCCACCAGCTTTTGAGAAACTAAATTCTCGGCGCTTCCATTGTCAACAATCACATTGCACACCTTGTTCTGAATAGAACAATGCGTCCTAAACAGATTCTTGCGTTGACCCTCTTTTTTGGATGATAGCAAGAGTCGTTGTAAAACAATGTTGATTTTGTCCTCAGATTCCTCTTCCGCAAATTCAACTCCCTCATACTCTTCATTCTCCATGAAGTCGTTTTCCTCTTTTTCTAGCAATGCCACCGTCTTTCTACTGGGACAGACGTTCGACTTGTGACCTATTCCTTGACAACGGAAACACTTGTCGAGGGTTGGCCTAGCATAAAAATTGCTTTGTTTCGGAGCGGGTGCTTTGTCCTTTTGAATGCTACTATTGGAACTACTTGCTCCTTTGTTGTTAGAGTTGGAATCTCTGTTAACTACGCCTTTGTCCATCTCTCCGGTTGGTTCGAAGTTGTTCTGAACCGAGGGTCTCCCGAAAGTTGTGAACCCCCGAGATGATTTCTCCAGCAATTTCGCTTTCAAAGCTAGACTCGATGCTTCTTGAATCGTCCACACAGTCTGTAACCCTATTTGTCCTTGAAGAGAGCCCTTTAAACCACTGATGTATTTGGTCACCTTCTGATTCTCTCGTCGTTTAAGTCATTACGTTCAGAGAAACGTAAGAACTCAACTGTATATTCAATCACGGTCCTTCTTCCTTGTACACAATCAATGTACATCTTGTAGAGAATTTGCTCATAGTCTTCTGGCAAGAACCGCTCGCTCATTAGCTGCTTCATTCGTCTCCATGTCCTAACAAGACCCTTTCTTTGTCTTTGCCTTTGGACAACCAGCTTATCCCACCATACGGCAGCAGTTTTCTTCAACCTAATTGCCACCATCTTGACCTGTTTGTTCTCCGGTACGCCCATAACATCAAAGAATCGATCAACATCGATTTGCTAGTCGAGAAACTCCTCTACACTCATAGTCCCATAGTACAATGGAATGTCAGCCTTCACCCGGTAATCCTGATTGTTTCGCTGATTCTCATGTGCCTCTACTTCTTCGTCCGAGTTTTCCTCTGAACTGGAGTTGTCAACAACTACCCGATTGTTCCTGCCTTGTTGTCGAATGTTCCCAACGGGTTGTCGATTGTTTCTACCTTTTTGGACCCGGACTTGTTCCCTAATAGTCGGATTGTTTCCGCCTTGTTGATTATGATTTGGTCACATTCCTTCTCCTCCTCCTTGTCCTGTGTTAGTAATCTGATTGGTTAATGCTGCAATCTGATTAGTTAACGCTGCCACCAGATTTGCCAGGTTTGTGGTTGATTCGTTCAAACTCGTTGTGAAACCTTCCATGTCGACCACAGGTTACTGGTTGATCACCCATAGCTGTTCAAGCTTCGAAAAGAGTAGGAGATTGTCCGCTCGATACCACTTGACGCGATCGGAAATCTCTAGGGGTTAGCAAGCGCTGAACCCGAATGAAACTCAAGTTCGCAAGCGACAAACTTGAAAGAAAGTTTCTAGAATCCACTAGAAATATCTGGAATCCACCTGAAAACCATGGAATCCACCAGAGGATCAATCTCGAATCCATGAGAGAAAATAAGAGAAAACTCTTAAAGTTTTATTAAAGATAATAATTATTGGATTCTCTTACAATGAGTCTAATGACTCCTATTTATAGCTAAAAGTCTAACAAATAAAAGGAAAACTAATTTAGGAAATAGGAAACCTAATAAAAATAGGAAAACTAATAAAAATATAGAAATCAAACTTAATAGGTAAATTAACTAAAAAGAAAATAACATCTTTCATTTTCCTCCTGCATCACTTGTCATCTTGATTATTTGTTATACAGCTTGTTAAATTAACTGGTTAGCTTTATGTCTGGTTTTCTTGGCACAAAATTGTTAGCTTCATGATCATGTTTTGCTTAATGACTGGTTATCTTAGCTTGTAGCTTGATGTCTGGTTTTCTTGGCACAAATTAATTGTTAGCATCCTGGTCATGTTTTGTTGTTGCAGATTCATTGAGACTCAACAAATAGTCATTCTAAGGTGGTTGGCATTTTGACCAAGAAATGTTGCTTTAGCACATAAAGGATTTATCGTTAATGGGCAACGGTTTCATACAGATGCGGTTAAGCGGAAGACACAAAACAGTGGCGTAACTTATGAAGCATTTAACATGTGTAGATCAAGTGCTCGGGATATGAGACAAGTCGCTGATGTGCTTACATATTATGGAGTGATAAAGGAGATTTTACTTATGGACTATGACGTGTTCAAAGTGCCGTTGTTTAGATGCAATTGGGCCAACACAGGGTATGTGTGAAGGAGGAAGATGGTTTCACTCTTGCTAACCTTCATATGAACCAAACAACCTATTTGAAAGATCCATTCATTCTACCTTTCTCAAACAATACAGGGTTTTCTATTCTAGGGAAGATGATGATTCAAATTGGTATGTTGTTATGAGAGCACCACCTAGAGGCTATCATGAGTTGGAAACAGAGGATTTAGGTGGTGCACCTTTGCCTGTCCAAGAAGTCGATGATTTGGATGATGAAGCTTTTGATGATGATAGTGTTTATGTTAGGGATGATTGTGAAGGCTTGTTAGTGGTAGATTGATAGGTATGTTGGTGGTTTTTGTTAACAATGAAATTTTAATGGTATTTTGTATTAATTTTAATGGTATTTTGTATTAATTTTAATGGTATTTTTTTTTTTACAAATATTCGAAATTATTTTTTTTTACAAATATTATATTTAAATTAAAAAATAATTCGTAATTATTTATTATTTTGAATAATTTAAAAACAAACTAATAACACAAAACATTTGCTATCTTTGCTACACGTAAAATCTAATTAACGAGTTTTAATAACATATGGATCACGCTATTATAAACATTAACAATTGCAAAAAAAGACAACGCTATCGTTGTATACTTAACTATTGCACATCGCAAAACCGCTATCAAAAGTGTCTGACTTTCTATAACGGGCGATAATAGAGCGCTTAAGGAAATGCTATAGTAGATGAATAATTGCGTTTTTCGGCCGCTATTAATACCCACATTTCATGTAGTGTAATGAGAATTGATACAAGAGAATAAGAGGATAATATGGCAGATTCTAAGAATATGAAGAATAAGAGTAGAATAAGTTTCAGAGTTTATTGGAGAGAGACTATGTCTCCTTATCTTGTTTCAAGAGGATACAACCAATATATATAGTAAACAACAACATCTAGGGTTTTGGGAGAGAGAGAAGGAAGAGATTGGATTTTCTTGGCTTAGAGCCATGATATCATGTATATTTTACATGTTTTGCATTGTTTTATTAATTAGAATTAACGCATATAAGTTGCATATAGGTTGCATTTGCATGTTCTTTCATGGTTTTCAGGTTTAAGAGTGCAAGAATAGAAAAGACAAAGAATTGAGACGAAAAGCGTCAAAAAGACACTCGTTGAAGACTTTCTCACCGTTGGATATTTATGAAATTTTACCAGAAGATAGACACAGATGTTAGCTTTCATTTGGAGGTGGTTTTAGATGATTTCAACGGTTAGATTTAAAGTTATGCCAATTTTACTTCGTACCGGTTTGTTTTACCGGTATGAAGTGGCCGATATCAAGAAGAAAATGCGTACCGGTTTGTTGTACCGGTATGAAGTGGCCGATATCAAGAAGAAAATGCGTACCGGTTTGTTTTACCGACTTCATCTCGCTGGTATGAAGAATGAAGAAGTGTACCGACCACCTTGTACCGATTTGGTGGCCGGTATCGGCCATATTATACCGGTTTACTATGACCGGTACAAGCTGCGGAAAATAAAAGGAAAATCGGTTTTGAGGCTTAAAAAGGAAAAGATTTCCTAAACCAATTGGGAACGTTTTGGTTTATGTTTTGATATTATACTAGGAAGTTACCCGCGTTTGGCGCGGGATAAAAATTTACGTAATAGAAAAATAAATGTTTATTGGTAAAAATAACATGTAGTATAAAATGAAATAAAAAGAGTTTGGATCTCATGTGATCCGCGTTAAACGCGGAGTTTAAATTTGAAGTATATATACAAAATATATTGTATTTTGGGTTTTATAATGTTTTATTTACAAAAATTATTACTATTACTATTTTAATATTTATCATCGAAAAAGATTATCATTGTCGTTTCGATGTTGAATAAAATTTAATTTCTTATAAATTTTTTAATATAATATTTTCTATATTTTATAAGTTTTTCAACATGTTTTAAATTATTATCCATTTATTATGTCAATTTAAGATATTTTTGTGATAAATTTGGGTTTTTTGTATAGGACTTTTTGTTTTGTGCTTTTATCAATTTTCAATAAATCATTAATGATATGAGACCAGAATTAATCTAGTGATGACACGTAAGATTTTTCCAATAATTTTCTCTCTCCGTCTCCTGTATTAATAATATAAGATTAGGGTTTTATTATATGTTTTTCGCCATCTTTTATCTTATCTCTTTTTCACGCTTTTGTTTTTGTTCTAATTTTGGAGAGATTTTGGAGATTGAGTTTTGCTTTTGGATTTTTGTAACAACATCTTCAATAAGAGTTTCTTCTTTCTCTTTATCTATTTTAATCTTTGAGTTTGTTTATGCTTTATTTTCCTTTGATTGTTTTGATTTTCATTATGCTTAGTGAGTAGTTTCTCGTAGAGACAATTAGGTTGGGAAAAAGGGTGAATCAATTCTAGGATTGATAATTGTCTCGATCTTAAAACTTTATAAAACTTTAATCTAGTGTAACGTTCTTAATGCTTTAATTGACCTGATCAATCAATTGATAGAACCCAGGAAACTTCACAACCGAGAGGTTTATGAAGATTCCTGAACAATTACACTAGAACTAATCCTAGCTTAACCGAGAGATCTGTGTTAATAAATTTAGTGGTTGAATTGATTTGAACTTAATGTTTTCTAAAATTTAAACTATCCAAGATATTGTTTTAGTTTACTTGTTATGAAAAGGATCATTGTCACGAGAGTGGATTGATCTAAAATCGTTTTCAAAACCTTTAAAGTTACAATTGTTAAAAGACATTAAAAATATGAAAGTTAATCACCCGTTTAAATTACACGGTTACAAAACATTTAACAAACAACTTTTTGATTACGTATAAACTGAGTTTATTTCTTATAAATTATAATACATTAGTTGCTCCTTATTCGAATTGACACCTTATATACTACAATAAGACATTCGAGACAACAAGACAAAAATCTCGTTCATCAAATTGTCGCCGTTGCCGATTCAGGAATTCAAACAATTATTAGAATTTTGAAATTACTTGGGATTAAGTTTCAGTTCGTGTTACTAATCTTTTCTTTTCTTGTGGTTTTCGTTCTCTCACATGTATGCAAAGAAGAAGTCACCGACAAGGTGACAACATGCTTTTCTTTGCGGACATCAAAGCACACGAAATAGCTATCTCAAGAGAGAGAAGATCCGACCATCACTCCGACTCATCTACATCAGAAACTTCGGATTAAGATTCAGAGATGGGTGATGCAAACAACGCACCCAACATCACACGCACGATTGGAACAAACGATGTGCCTTCTAACGTCACCAACCGTAGTGGTATCACGCCACAAGCCATCGCCAATAACAACTTCGAGATCAAGTCTAGTCTCATCAACATGGTGTCAAGCAAAAAGTTATATGCCTTGCCTAGTGAAGATCCCATTGACCACCTTCATCAATTTGACATGTTGTGCGACACGGTGAAGATCAATGGTGTCAATGAGGACATGTTCAAGTTGCGCTTGGTTCCCTTTCTCACTAGGGGACAAAGCACACCAATGGAAAAAGAACCTTGTCAAGGACACCATACAGACTTGGGACGCTTGCAAGAAGGTTTTCCTAACAAAGTTCTTCTCGGTGGTTCGGACATCAAAGCTAAGGAATGAGATCTCAGCTTTCGCTCAAAAAGACCAAGAAACATTCAGCGAAGCTTGGGAAAGATTCAAGGGTTACACGGTGAGATGTCCACACCACGGTTTCTCGGGAGAAGGCTTGCTTAGCACGTTTTACCGAGGTCTCAAGCCGAAGTTCAGAATGCTTCTAGATTCAGCTAGCCAAGGAAACTTCCTTGGGAAGATAGAAGCGGATGTACAACTTTTGGTGGAAAACTATGCGCTAAGTGATAGCAACTACGGCGAAGAATATAATCGCACAATCCGCAACTCTGGGAATGATGAGCAATTCAAGAGAGAGATAAAGGCGATGAATGAGAAGCTTGATAAGTTACTCATGTCTCAACAAGTGGGGATCAACTTCGTAGGAGGTGGAGAAGAACAAGTGCCCCCACTTGAGGGAAATCAGGAGGAGATAAACTACGTGGATAATCAAAACGGTTGGCGTTTCAACAACTACTCTCAACACCCAAACCTCTCCTACCGCAACAACAACGTAGCTAACCCTCAGGATCATGTCTATCCTCCAGCAAAGGTAAACCTCAATACAACCAAGGAGGATATGCACCGAGACCATCACTTAATCCACCACCGGGCTACAACCATCCTCCCGCTGCTCAAGGAGTAATTTCATCACCAGCTCCCCAAGGTGATCAAACCACTCAACTCTTGAAACAAATATTCGAAGGTCAAAACCGCAACATCATGGAATTCAACACCTTTAAGAAGGATATTTACGACAAGGTGGAAAACTCGTACAATGATCTCAATACCAAGTTCGAAACCTTGAATACTCACTTAAAAACCTTGGATAATCAAGTGGCTCAAATTACCTCGGCTTCTAAGCGACCAATGGGTCAACTTCCGGGTAAAGCTGAAGCCAACCCTAGAGAGTATGTCAACTCCATAGAACTTCGTGGTGGTACACAAGTGCAATCAAGAGATCTCATTAAGGACAATGCGAAACAAGGTGGGGAGGTAGAACTTTATGTTGAGAAGAAAACCGACAAGCCGAAGAAGCCGGTGTATGTGACATCTCCTTATAAAGATAAGCTACCTTTTCCGGGCAGACTCAAGATGCACCTCTTGGAAAAGTTCAAAGCTAAACTCGAGAAGCAATTGAACGAGGTGCAAATTCCAATGCCACTTATTAATGCCTTCAAGCTAGTCCCTCACTACACCAAATTCCTGAAAGACGCCATTAAAAACAAGTCCAAGAACGCGAAGGACACTGTGAAGCTTTCGCAAGAGTGCAGCGCGATCATTCAAAAGGATTATTCTCCTAAGAAACTTGGCGATCCATGGAGTTTTACTTTGCCTTGCACTCTTGGTCCTCTGATCTTTGATAAGTGTCTATGCGATTTAGGGGCTAGTGTCAGCGTTATGCCCCTGTCTATTGCTAAACGACTTGGCTTATCTTCTTTTCAACCTACTAAGATCTCTTTAGTGCTGGCCGATAGATCTGTGAGGATGCACGTTGGAGTCTTAGAAGACATTCCGGTAAAGATGGGGGACGCTTACATCCCAACCGATTTTGTCGTCTTGGAGATGGACGAAGAACCTAGAAATTCACTCATCTTTGGAAGACCTTTCTTGGCAACCGCTGGAGCCATCATATATGTGAAGGTTGGAAAGATAGACTTGCACATTGGGAAGGACCTTGTTCAGCGGTACGACACCAACGATGTAGTTAAGAAGCCTACCGAGACGGTTCGGTGTGAAGCTTTGGCGATTGGAGTAGAGGAGGAAGCTAGAAATGGTAAGACTAGTGATGATACAACGAGCAAACCTAAAGCTCCAAAAGCGGAACACCGAACTCCTCCTAAAAACCTAAAAAAGGTGCATTGGAACATGTCTCAAAACCGCGTCATTAGAAAGTTAGTCAACGAGGTTAGATCTTTGAAGAAAGCTTTCAAGAAAGAAGCAAGGAGTGCTCATTGCGACTCAAAGCAAAAGAAGCACAAAGATGGAGTCGAGTGTTTTGTGAATGGGGTAAAACTCAAGCCGCCCATGTTCCACGAAGTTGTCGCCGAAGGAGATTCAATATCTCTTTCAAGCCCCAACGTCGCCTAAAAAGAAAGGGGGTAAAGTCAAGCTAAGAGACTATAAACAAGCTCACTTGGGAGAAACTCCCATGTTTATCCTTGTATATACAATTTCAATTTGCATTTAGATGATAATCTACTTAGAATTTATGTCATGTTTGATGGTTTCAGGTGAAATCGAAATAGGAAAACGATTTCTGAAAGGCGTATCGGCCTGTTATATTGGTTGTTGGACCGATATCGGGCAAGAGTATCGGTCTGCTGGGACCGATACATAAGACTAGAGAAACGAAGAACCCGTATCGACAAGTTATATCGGTTGTTGGATCGATATCGGCCAAGAAATATCGATCAATTGATCGATACAGGCGACTTCGACTCGTCTCGTTATTACTACTGAGGTAACACCCGAACCATGTGCATACGCATTAGTTTTTCATATTAGAGTCATTCATACATGCATTTAGGAACCTCCCTCGATACTTGTTTCACACGGAGACCGTGTGATTTAAGTTTGGGGGAGTATTCATATTAGCTTTCGCATATTAGCTTTCGAATAAAATAAAAAAAAAGCACATAAACACAAAAAAAAATATCTCCATTTGGATTAGTTCATTGAATTTAGGTCATACGCATAGGGGATCTATGATGATGTTAACCTTGTAAAGCGACGCATCTAGTGTTTTGAACGGTATCTTAGGTGTAATGTCTTCCTCAAACGAATTAGAACTCGCTGAAAATCTTGAAACCTCAACCCTAGACATTGATGTTTAAAAAGCCAATAGTGTGGTTATGAAGCTTGATAGTTCTAGGTTACCTTCGAAAATTATCTGAACTTAAACTTGCCTTTTAATTAACATGATTGATAGTTTTCAAGAGAATTTCTATGGCTTTGTGATTTCTACGGATTGCGGCTTCCTAAACCGAAACACTTTAAGCGAAATCCGGTCATTCTCATTATAAGGATGATTCCCCTCTCACCCCCTACGCCTAAACCCAAACACTTGTGAGAATTCTTTTCAATAAGTGATTGTTTGGTTTCGCAAAAACTTGAAAGTATAGGGAGCGACAAGAAAGGCCATCCATTTGGCTAGGTTATCGTGGACTAGTATGTAGACGGGATAACGGGAAACACATATTTGAAGTTTTTACAAAATCAGAAAATAAACAGAGTAAATGTAAAACGCCTAGGGGTAAAAGAATGGCTAAGTACAAAAAAAGCCACAGATGTTAGCTTTCATTTAGCGGTGGTTTGAGCTAATTTCAACGGTTAGATCTAAAGTTATGCCAATTTTACTTCGTACCGGTTTGTTTTACCGGTATGAAGTGGCCGATATCAAGAAGAAAATGCGTACCGGTTTGTTGTACCGGTATGAAGTGGCCTATATCAAGAAGAAAATGCGTACCGGTTTGTTTTACCAACTTCATCTCGCCGGTATGAACAATGAAGAAGTGTACCGACCACCTTGTACCGATTTGGTGGGCCGGTATCGGCCATATTATACCGGTTTACTATGACCGGTACAAAGCTCGGAAAATAAAAGGAAAATCGGTTTTGAGGCTTAAAAAAGGAAAAGATTTCCTAAACCAATTGGGAACGTTTTGGTTTATGTTTTGATATTATACTAGGAAGATATCCGCGCTTGGCGCGGGATAAAAATTTACGTAATAGAAAAAGAAATGTTTATTGGTAAAAACAACGTGTAGTATAAAATGAAATAAAAAGAGTTTGGATCTCATGTGATTCGCGTTAAACGCGGAGTTTAAATTTGAAGTATATATACAAAATATATTGTATTTTGGTTTTTATAATGTTTTATTTACAAAAATTATTACTATTACTATTTTAATATTTATCATCGAAAAAGATTATCATTGCCGTTTCGATGTTGAATAAAATTTAATTTCTTATGAATTTTTTAATATAATATTTTCTATATTTTATAAGTTTTTCAACATGTTTTAATTTATTATCCATTTATTATGTCAATTTAAGATACTTTTGTGATAAATTTGGGTTTTTTGTATTGGACTTTTTGTTTTGTGCTTTTATGAATTTTCAATAAATCATTAATGATATGGGACCAGAATTAATCTAGTGATGACACGTATGATTTTTCCAATAATTTTCTCTCTCCGTCTCCTGTATTAATAATATAAGATTAGGGTTTTTATTCTATGTTTTTCGCCATCTTTTATCTTATCTCTTTTTCACGCTTTTGTTTTTGTTCTAATTTTGGAGAGATTTTGGAGATTGAGTTTTGCTTTTGGATTTTTGTAACAACATCTTCAATAAGAGTTTCTTCTTTCCCTTTATCTATTTTAATCTTTGAGTTTGTTTATGCTTTATTTCCCTTTGATTGCTTTGATTTTCATTATTGATATGATCATGGATACGCAAGCTTTGGATGAGGTTCCCGAGGAAGCATTGATCGTTCCCGAAGGCCCCATGACGCGATCCAAGACAAGGAAGCTAGCCGGAGCTGTTTGGAAAGTACTTGGCAACGTTAGGAACAAGGAGGAAGACCAACTTACGCAATGCACCTTCATCTCAATATCATTTGTGGATTCATCTTGAGGTTGGCCGCAAGCTAAGTTGTTGTACTCTTTTCCTATACTCGGTTTTGTCCCATTGGGTTTTCCGAGTAGAGGTTTTAACGAGGCAATGACTTATGCTTACCTTGGACGGTCCAAACTCACGTGAATTACATTTACATTATGGTTGGAAATAAATCAAAGGACTTTCTCGCCAACTTGAAGTCCAAGGGTCATTCAAACTCTAATTTATTTTTAGTCTTTGGTCTTAGTCTTTGTTTTCATTCCCAATGTAGTCTTATTGATTTTTCATTCCCAAGGTAGTCTTGTTGACTAGCCTCTTCTCATTCTTCTTCTTATAAACTCATGTAATCCTTTCATTTTGAATAATCAATCTTTTATCAAACAAATCTTTGAGAAGTTTCTCTCTTGTTCTTTTGTGAACTTTTTCGATCTCTTTGGTGGTTAGCCAACGAAATCACTTTGATCATTGGGTAGTTAGCCTCTTGATCTCAATCGATTCCAAGGTGGTTAGCCGAAGAGTCACAACCGTTCCTTAGGTGGTTAGCCTGCGGTTCGAATCAGGTTTACCGAGTGCCGTTCATAGCCCTCGACGCAGCCATTCACTTTCCCGCCTTGTTCATCCAAGGATCTATCCATTTCAATACCAACAAGAGTGTGCAATCTTTGGGAGTTCGTATCAAGTGGTATCAGAGCCACGCTCTTGAATATCGGTATTTTCTAAGCAAGCTATATCTCTTCACTTCTTTATTCTATATCTTTTCTTTCTATCTTTTGTAAGAAACCAATTCAAAAAAAAAAAAAAGGAAATCGAAAATCAAAAAAAAAAAAAAAAAGAAAACAATTTGGTTAAAGAAATTCTTCACTATCTATCTATCTATCTACCTTAGTTTGACGATTTGGTTTTTGACGCTACCATCGAATTGTTTCGATTTAGTTTCTTAAGAACCGAGGAGAACTTCTTGTGTGTGTGTGAGGATATTGTGAGGGTTGTGAGAAACACTTGAGTGAAACACTTGTGAGGAATATTTTTACTAACGTGTTTGTTCTTTTTGCGAGGAAAAATGTCCAATGGAAGCAATTTTTCACGGAATGAAAGAGAAGCCGAAATGGCCCGCCAAATGGAAGCCATGTCCACAATGCTAGACGAAATGAGAGACCAAATGGCCACTCTTGCTGTTGGACGAGAAAGATCTAACCATGGCCATGAAAGAGGAAATAACTCGACGGAGAGTCAAGGATCGGGCAGAATTGTTCATCAAAGACGTCATCGAGTACCGCCTAGACATAGGCAACACCGACGAAACCAACAACAACAACGAATGGAGCCATACGACAATCCGTTTCACGACCTCACCGATGGGGAACAAGATAGGCAACCACCGGCCAGAGGAAGAAATGAAAATGATCTTGGCGGCTTGAAGCTACGCATTCCACCATTCCATGGGAAAAACGATCCCTATGCTTTCCTTGAGTGGGAAAAAAAGATCGATCTACTCTTCGATTGTCAACACTTTTCCGATCGCAAGAAAGTCAGGTTAGCAGCCACTGGATTTCATGATTATGCTATTGACTGGTGGGATCAATTGGTGACTAACAGGAAGCGAAATAGAGAAAATCCCGTAGAGACTTGGGAAGAGATGATGATACTTATGAGAAGACGGTTCATTCCGAGCCATTACCACCGAGAATTGCACCAACAACTACGAAGGCTATCTCAAGGAAGTAGGAATGTGGAAGATTATTTCCAAGAGATGGAGAAACTCATGCTCAAAGCCGATGTAGATGAACACCGTGATGCAACAATGGCCCGATTCCTATCCGGAATGAATCGAGAATTACAAGATCGTATGGAGATGCAAACTTATGACACCATAGAGGATATGTTGCACAAGGCCATTCTCGTGGAACAACAACTTAGGAGAAAGAGCGTCACAACCAAGCCAAGTTACCCTAAAAGCGAGAAACCAAGTTACCCAAGCCGCACCGATTCCAAGCCAAAATCGGAATTCAAGCCTAACGTTTCAAGTCAAGACTACAAGGGTAAGACCGAGGCTTCTACTACTAGTCGTAACCGTGACATAGAATGTTTCAGGTGTAAAGGCAAAGGTCATTATGCGAACAAGTGTCCAAACCAGCGCGCCATGTTGATGCTAGAAAGCGGCGAAATCGTGACCGAAGATGAGAAGGACTATGACTCCGCACCAATCTATGATGACGATGAGGAACATGCGGTTAAAGGAGAGTTACTTGTGGCAAGACGAGTTCTTCTTTCTCAAGAGAAAAGTCTAGAGGACGAACAACGGGAAAACTTGTTCCACACGCGATGCCATATCAAAGATAAGGTATGTAGCCTAATTATCGATGGCGGAAGTTGTACTAATGTTGCTAGCATGACTTTGGTGAAGAAACTAAACTTGGAGATGAAGAAACATCCACGACCGTATAGTCTAAGATGGTTGAGTAACCAAAAACAAACGGTGACACATCAAGTTTTGGTATCTTTGTCTATTGGCCGATATAAGGATGAAATCCTTTGCGATGTGTTATCCATGGAAGCTGGTCACATTCTACTTGGAAGACCATGGCAGTACGATCGAAGGACGGTTCATGATGGGTACACTAACAAGTATTCCTTTGAGTACCAAGGACGGAAGATCACTCTTGCACCTATGTCACCACATGAGGTGTACCTAGATCAGCTCAAGCTTGAGCAAAACCAAGGAAAGAACATTGTGAGTGATCCCCTAAACACTTCTTCTACTAAAAATGAGAGTGAGAGTTCGAGAAAAACCCCGCTAAAGGCCTTTGAGAGTAAACCCGTGAGGCAAGAAACTCTTTTTGTGAGACCGAGTGAGATTAAGCATGCTCTTGTTACTAAGCAACCTTTCGTGTTGCTTGTCTTTAAAGATGCTCTCTTGACTAACCCCGAGCCGGATCTTCCGAGCAATGTGTTGTCTCTTTTGCAGGAATATAGTGATGTCTTTCCGGAAGACAGTCCAGGCGGTCTACCTCCCATTCGTGGAATAGAACATCAAATAGACTTTGTTCCCGGAGCAACACTTCCGAACCGGCCCGCTTACCGAACCAACCCGGTTGAAACCAAGGAACTCCAACGACAAGTCGGTGAACTTTTGGAGAAGGGTCATATCCGAGAAAGTATGAGTCCTTGCGCCGTTCCGGTATTACTTGTGCCCAAGAAGGATGGATCTTGGCGGATGTGTGTTGATTGCCGAGCCATCAACAATATTACGGTAAAGTATCGCCATCCAATTCCTAGGCTAGATGACATGTTAGACGAACTTCATGGGTCTAGGGTCTTTTCTAAAATTGATTTGAAAAGTGGATATCACCAAATCCGGATGAAGGAAGGTGATGAATGGAAAACCGCTTTCAAAACTAAGCACGGATTGTATGAGTGGCTTGTTATGCCGTTTGGTCTTACGAATGCACCTAGTACTTTCATGCGTCTTATGAATCATGTTCTTAGGTCATTTATAGGTGTCTTTGTTGTTGTTTATTTTGATGACATCTTGGTTTATAGCAAGACCTTGGACGAACATGTGGAGCATTTGCGAAAGGTGTTGAACGTGCTTAGGAAGGAACGCCTCTTTGGCAATTTTAAAAAGTGTTCTTTTTGTTCAAATGACGTGGTGTTTCTAGGTTTTGTTGTGAGTTCACAGGGCATACAGGTCGATGTGAGCAAGATCAAGGCGATCCAAGATTGGCCGAGTCCTAAGACGGTAGGTGAGGTCCGAAGCTTCCACGGTTTAGCCGGTTTCTATAGACGGTTTGTTCGGGACTTCAGCACCATTGCCGCACCACTAACCGAAGTGATCAAGAAGGACGTGGGCTTTAAATGGGAACAAGCTCAAGAGGACGCTTTCCAACTCCTAAAACACAAGCTTACTCACGCCCCTCTTCTCGTTCTACCTGATTTTATGAAAACATTTGAGATTGAATGCGATGCTTCGGTGTAGGTATAGGAGCCGTGCTCATGCAAGAGAAGAAGCCAATTGCTTTCTTTAGTGAGAAACTCGGAGGAGCTACTCTCAACTACCCGACGTACGATAAGGAGTTCTACGCCTTAGTCCGTGCACTCCAAACATGGCAACACTATCTCTGGCCGAAGGAGTTCGTGATCCACACCGATCATCAATCACTTAGGCACCTAAAGAGCCAACAAAAGTTGAACAAGAGGCATGCCCGTTGGATGGAGTTCGTGGAAACCTTTCCATATGTGATTCAATACAAGCAAGGCAAAGAGAATGTGGTGGCCGATGCTCTATCTCGGAGGTACACTTTGATCTCGACTCTCGATGCCAAGATTCTCGGGTTTGAGATGATTAAGGGAGCATACGCAACCGATCCAGACTTTCAGGAAGTATTCCTTACTTGTGAAAAGTTTGCTAAAGGAAAGTACTTTAGAAGTGATGGTTTTTTGTTTTATGAAAACCGACTTTGCATTCCCAACTCTTCTTTGCGAGATCTTCTTGTTAGGGAAACACACGGAGGAGGCTTGATGGGACACTTTGGCGTGGCCAAAACTCTTTCCATTGTGCAAGATCATTTCTTTTGGCCGCACATGAAGCGTGATGTTGAACGAATTTGCAGCCGATGCACCACATGTAAGCTCGCTAAATCAAAAAGCCAAGGCCAAGGTATGTACACTCCTTTACCGATTCCTAGTGCACCATGGACCGACATTTCGATGGATTTTGTCTTAGGTTTACCTCGGACTAGGAATGGTAGAGATTCGGTCTTTGTTGTGGTCGATAGGTTTTCTAAAATGGCACATTTCATACCTTGCCATAAAACTGATGATGCATCTAACATTGCTGACTTATTCTTTAAGGAGATTGTCCGTCTACATGGAATGCCTAGGACTATATTCTCGGATAGGGATACAAAGTTTATGAGTTATTTTTGGAAGACCCTATGGTCTAAGCTAGGAACTAAGCTTTGTTTCTCTACTACTTGTCATCCGCAAACCGATGGACAAACCGAAGTGGTTAATAGGACTCTAGGGACACTCTTGAGAACCGTGATCAAAAAGAATCTTAAGTCATGGGAGGATTGTTTACCCCATGTAGAGTTTGCATATAATCATGCCGTGCATTCTACTACTTGTTTTTCTCCTTTTCAACTTGTTTATGGCTTTAATCCGCTTACACCTCTTGATCTAACTCCTTTACCTTTGAGTGAGCGTGTAAGTATGGACGGAAAGAAAAAGGCTGAGTTAGTCAAACTAATGCACGAAAAGGCAAAGCAAAACATCGAGCATAAAACCGAGCAATACCGCAAGCAAGCCAACAAAGGTCGGAACAAAAAGACGTTTGAACCCGGCGACCTTGTTTGGATTTACTTGAGAAAGGAGCGGTTCCCGGAAGAAAGGAAGTCTAAACTCTTGCCAAAAGTTGATGGACCATTTACTATTTTGGAGAAGATCAATGATAATGCTTACAAAATTGATCTCCAAGGTAAGTATTCTGTTAGCTCTAGCTTCAACATTGCGATATCATTCCTTTTATTGCAGATGGAGTCGATTTGAGGACAAATCCTTTTCAAGAGGAGGGGGATGATATGATCATGGATACGCAAGCTTTGGATGAGGTTCCCGAGGAAGCATTGATCGTTCCCGAAGGCCCCATGACGCGATCCAAGACAAGGAAGCTAGCCGGAGCTGTTTGGAAAGTACTTGGCAACGTTAGGAACAAGGAGGAAGACCAACTTACGCAATGCACCTTCATCTCAATATCATTTGTGGATTCATCTTGAGGTTGGCCGCAAGCTAAGTTGTTGTACTCTTTTTCCTATACTCGGTTTTGTCCCATTGGGTTTTCCGAGTAGAGGTTTTAACGAGGCAATGACTTATGCTTACCTTGGACGGTCCAAACTCACGTGAATTACATTTACATTATGGTTGGAAATAAATCAAAGGACTTTCTCGCCAACTTGAAGTCCAAGGGTCATTCAAACTCTAATTTATTTTTAGTCTTTGGTCTTAGTCTTTGTTTTCATTCCCAATGTAGTCTTATTGATTTTTCATTCCCAAGGTAGTCTTGTTGACTAGCCTCTTCTCATTCTTCTTCTTATAAACTCATGTAATCCTTTCATTTTGAATAATCAATCTTTTATCAAACAAATCTTTGAGAAGTTTCTCTCTTGTTCTTTTGTGAACTTTTTCGATCTCTTTGGTGGTTAGCCAACGAAATCACTTTGATCATTGGGTGGTTAGCCTCTTGATCTCAATCGATTCCAAGGTGGTTAGCCGAAGAGTCACAACCGTTCCTTAGGTGGTTAGCCTGCGGTTCGAATCAGGTTTACCGAGTGCCGTTCATAGCCCTCGACGCAGCCATTCACTTTCCCGCCTTGTTCATCCAAGGATCTATCCATTTCAATACCAACAAGAGTGTGCAATCTTTGGGAGTTCGTATCAATTATGCTTAGTGAGTAGTTTCTCGTAGAGACAATTAGGTTGGGGAAAAAGGGTGAATCAACTCTAGGATTGATAATTGTCTCTATCTTAAAACTTTATAAAACTTTAATCTAGTGTAACGTTCTTAATGTTTTAATTGACCTGATCAATCAATTGATAGAACCCAGGAAACTTCACAACCGAGAGGTTTATGAAGATTCCTGAACAATTACACTAGAACTAAACCTAGCTTAACCGAGAGATCTGTGTTAATAAATTTAGTGGTTGAATTGATTTGAACTTAATGTTTTCTAAAATTTAAACTATCCAATATATTGATTTAGTTTACTTGTTAGGAAAATGATCATTGTCACGAGAGTGAATTGATCTAAAATCGTTTTCAAAACCTTTAAAGTTACAATTGTTAAAAGACATTAAAAATCTGAAAGTTAATCACCCGTTTAAAGTACCCTGGCCTAGTTGTTTAGCTTTTTATTTGTATCTTTAAAACTCTTAATTTTCGTTTTCGTTTATTGATTACACGGTTACAAAACATTCAACAAAACAACTTTTTGATTACGTTTAAACTGAGTTTATTTCTTATAAATTCTAATACATTAGTTGATCCTGATTCGAATTGACACCTTATATACTACAATAAGACATTCGAGACAACGAGACAAAAATCTCGTTCATCAAATTGGCGTCGTTGCCGATTCAGGAATTCAAACAATTATTAGAATTTAGAAATTACTTGGGATTAAGTTTCAGTTCATTTTACTAATCTTTTCTTTTCTTGTGGTTTTCGTTCTCTCAGGTGTATGCAAAGAAGAAGTCACCGACAAAGTGACAACTTGCTTTTCTTTGCGGACATCAAAGCACACGAAAGAGCTATCACAAGAGAGAGAAGATCCGACCATCACTCCGACTCATCTACATCAGAAACTTCGGATCCAGATTCAGAGATTGGTGATGCAAACAACGCACCCAACGTCACACGCACGATTGGAACAAACGATGTGCCTTCTAACGTCACCAACCGTAGTGGTATCACGCCACAAGCCATCGCCAATAACAACTTCGAGATCAAGTCTAGTCTCATCAACATGGTGTCAAGCAACAAGTTTTATGCCTTGCCTAGTGAAGATCCCATTGACCACCTTCATCAATTTGACATGTTGTGCGACACGGTGAAGATCAATGGTGTCAATGAGGACATGTTCAAGCTGCGCTTGTTCCCTTTCTCACTAGGGGACAAAGCACACCAATGGCAAAAGAACCTTGTCAAGGACACCATACAGACTTGGGACGCTTGCAAGAAGGTTTTCCTAACAAAGTTCTTCTCGGTGGTTCGGACATCAAAGATAAGGAATGAGATCTCAGCTTTCGCTCAAAAAGACCAAGAAACATTCAGCGAAGCTTGGGAAAGATTCAAGGGTTACACGGTGAGATGTCCACACCACGTTTCTCGGGAGAAGGCTTGCTTAGCACGTTTTACCGAGGTCTCAAGCCGAAGTTCAGAATGCTTCTAGATTCAGCTAGCCAAGGAAAATTCCTTGGGAAGACAGAAGCGGATGTACAACTTTTGGTGGAAAACTATGCGCTAAGTGATAGCAACTACGACGAAGAATATGATCGCACAATCCGTAGCTCCGGGAATGATGAACAATTCAAGAGAGAGATAAAGGCGATGAATGAGAAGCTTGATAAGTTACTCATGTCTCAACAAGTGGGGATCAACTTCGTAGGAGGTGGAGAAGAACAAATGCCCCCACTTGAGGGAAATCAGGAGGAGATAAACTACGTGGATAATCAAAATGGTTGGCGTTTCAACAACTACTCGCAACACCCAAACCTCTCCTACCGCAAAAACAACGTAGCTAACCCTCAGGATCATGTCTATCCTCAAGCACTACCAAGGTAAACCTCAATACAACCAAGGAGGATATCCTCCGAGACCACCACTTAATCCACCACCGGGCTACAACCATCCTCCCGCAGCTCAAGGAGTAATTTCATCTCCAGCTCCCCAAGGTGATCAAACCACTCAACTCTTGAAACAATACTCGAAGGTCAAAACCGCAACATCATGGAATTCAACACCTTTAAGAAGGAGATTCACGCCAAGGTGGACAACTCGTACAATGATCTCAATACCAAGTTCGAAACCTTGAATACTCACTTGAAAACCTAGGATAATCAAGTGGCTCAAATTACATCGGCTTCTAAGCGACCAATGGGTCAACTTCCGGGTAAAGCTGAAGCCAACCCTAGAGAGTATGTCAACTCCATAGAACTTTGTGGTGGTACACAAGTGCAATCAAGAGATCTCATTAAGGACAATGCGAAACAAGGTGGGGAGGTAGAACTTTCGGTTGAGAAGAAAACCGCCAAGCCGAAGAAGCCGGTGTATGTGACATCTCCTTATAAAGATAAGCTACCTTTTCCGGGCAGACTCAAGATGCACCTCTTGGAAAAGTTCAAAGCTAAACTCGAGAAGCAATTGAACGAGGTGCAAATTCCAATGCCATTTATTAATGCCTTCAAGCTAGTCCCTCACTACACCAAATTCCTGAAAGACGCCATTAAAAACAAGTCCAAGAACGCGGAGGACACTGTGAAGCTTTCGCAAGAGTGCAGCGCGATCATTCAAAAGGATTATTCTCCTAAGAAACTTGGCGATCCAAGGAGTTTTATTTTGCCTTGCACTCTTGGTCCTCTGATCCTTGATAAGTTTCTATGCGATTTAGGGGCTAGTGTCAGCGTTATGCCCCTGTCTATTGCTAAACGACTTGGCTTATCTTCTTTTCAACCTACTAAGATCTCTTTGGTGTTGGCCGATAGATCTGTGAGGATGCCCGTTGGAGTCTTAGAAGACATTCCGGTAAAGCTGGGGGACGCTTTCATCCCAACCGATTTTGTCGTCTTGGAGATGGACGAAGAACTAGAAATTCACTCATCTTTGGAAGACCTTTCTTGGCAACCGCTGGAGCCATCATAGATGTGAAGGTTGGAAAGATAGACTTGCACATTGGGAAGGACCTTGTTCAGCGGTACGACATCAACGATGTAGTTAAGAAGCCTACCGAGACGGTTCGGTGTGAAGCTTTGGCGATTGGAGTAGAGGAGGAAGCTAGCAATGGTAAGACTAGTGATGATACAACGAGCAAACCTAAAGCTCCAAAAGTGGAACACCGAACTCCTCCTAAAAACCTAAAAAAGGTGCATTGGAACATGTCTCAAAACCGCGTCATTAGAAAGTTAGTCAACGAGGTTAGATCTTTGAAGAAAGCTTTCAAGAAATAAGCAAGGAGTGCTCATTGCGACTCAAAGCAAAAGAAGCACAAAGATGGAGTCGAGTTTTTGTGAACGGGGTAAAACTCAAGCCGCCCCTGTTCCACGAAGTTGTCGCCGAAGGAGATTCGATATCTCTTTCAATCCCCAACGTCGCCTAAAATGAAAGGGGGTAAAGTCAAGCTAAGAGACTATAAACAAGCTCACTTGGGAGGAACTCCCATGTTTATCCTTGTATATACAATTTCAATTTGCATTTAGATGATAATCTACTTAGAATTTATGTCATGTTTGATTGTTTCAGGTGAAATCGAAGTAGGAAAACCATTTCTGAAAGGCGTATCGGCATGTTATATCGGTTGCTGGACCGATATCGGGCAAGAGTATCGGTCTGCTGGGACCGATACATAAGACTAGAGAAACGAAGAACCCGTATCGACAAGTTATATCGGTTGTTGGACCGATATCGGCCAACAAATATCGATCAATTGACCGATACAGGAGACTTCGACTCGTCGCGTTATTACTACTGAGGTAACACCCGAACCATGTGCATACGCATTAGTTTTTCATATTAGAGTCATTCATACATGCATTTAGGAACCTCCCTCGATACTTGTTTCACACAAAGACCGTGTGATTTAAGTTTGGGGGAGTATTCATATTAGCTTTCGCATATTAGCTTTCGAATAAAAAAAAAGCACATAAACACAAAAAAAAAAATTATGCATTTAGGATTAGTTCATTGCATTTAGGTCATATGCATAGGGGATCTATGATGATGTTAACCTTGTAAAGCGACGCATCTAGTGTTTTGAACGGTATCTTAGGTGTAATGTCTTCCTCAAACGAATTAGAACTCGCTGAAAATCTTGAAACCTCAACCCTAGACATTGATGTTTAAAAAGCCAATAGTGTGGTTATGAAGCTTGATAGTTCTAGGTTACCTTCGAAAATTATCTGAACTTAAACTTGCCTTTTAATTAACATGATTGATAGTTTTCAAGAGAATTTCTATGGCTTTGTGATTTCTACGGATTGCGGCTTCCTAAACCAAAACAATTTAAGCGCAATCCGGTCATTCTCATTCTAAGGATAATTCCCTTCTCACCCCCTTAGCCTAAACCCAAACACTTGTGAGAATTCTTTTCAATAAGTGATTGTTGTGTTTCGCAAAAACTTGAAAGTATAGGGAGCGACAAGAAAGGACATCCATTTGGCTAGGTTATCGTGGACTAGTATGTAGATGGGATAACGGGAAACACATCTTTGAATTTTAAAAAAAATCAGAAAATAAACACGAGTAAATGTAAAACGCCTAGGGTAAAAGAATGGCTAAGTAAAAAAAAAACAAAAAAAAAACAAAAAAAAACAAAAAAAAACAAAAACAGAAAAAAAAATCGAAAAGAAAAAGAAAAAAAAAAAAACTTAGCCAAAAGAAAACCCTTAAGGTAGTTAAGAAAAAAAAAGAAACTCGATGTTAAAGTGTTGAAGTGTTAAAAGAATGAGATGATGGGTTAGAGATTATATTTGTATAGGGATGGATGTCCGGACTTGTATTGCTCCTTGTCTTTCTCGGTTTTGCTTAACCCTTTCACTCCCCGAGAGAAACCGCGTTACAACTAACCACATGCCTGTGTGTTAGCCTCCTCGTTTGATTTGAAATCCGTTTTTACCTAGACAAATATAAAGACTCTTGGAAATTCTTGATCATGTTTCATGCTTTGATTATGCTTAATTGAATGTGAAAGGTGCTTAGACTAGACAGGTGGATCACATGCTTTTGGTAATAATAACGGATTTAGACGGAGTTTTAGGTGAATGGTAATAGGTAGAACTAGCTCGGTTGCAAGAGGATACTATGTTTAGGATATTCGTTCACTACACTTTCGCGTTGCTTTTGGCTCTGAGGTCCCCGCCTCTATACTCTTTTAAACTTTGATGTTAGTTCTCTTAAACTTTGATGTTAGTTCTCTTGCTTGAGGACAATCAAAGGATAAGTTTGGGGGAGTTGATATCATATATATTTTACATGTTTTGCATTGTTTTATTAATTAGCATTAACGCATATAGGTTGCATTTAGTTGCATATAGGTTGCATTTGCATGTTCTTTCCAGCCACTATATTTCAAAACAAATATTAATATACGGTATTTAATGCAAAATGATTCTATTTTGTCCTATTTTGGTTAAGTTTATATAAACAATTTAAATCTTATATATATGTCAAGATCTCCTATTTGCCAAAAAGGCAATTTGTATTAACGATTTGTGTGAATAATTTGTGTGAATAATCTTACGTAAAGATATCATGCTTTGAGTAATGGAGGTATTAGGTGGAGAAAAAATAAAAAACGGTTGTTTGTTGAAAACGTGGGTAGTTTTCTCTACTTTTTAAAAAATAAATACGAGTTCAACAATAATCCGAATAAAAATATGTAAATTACTTATTAAACAAATTAATAATCTCTATAGACAGATAGTAAATATAATATTTTTAGGTAGCTTTGTGGATATATATAACATTATATGATTAAATAATGTTTTTTATCTATAATTTTTACAACCCAAAAATGTATAAGCATTTAAATTAAATATTCTCGTGGAACGCATGAGCCACAAAGATACTAGGGTTGTTCAACTAGGATTTCGGTTCGGTTTTCTCGGTTTTTTCGGTTTATAGAAAATGTCTACCATATTGAAACTATATAACTTATGGTTTGGTTTGGATAGTTACAGTTTTCGGTTTATTCGGTTTTATACCATAAAAATAAAAATAAAATATAATATTATTTTGAATTCGCTTTTTCTCCAATGTTATTCCAAAAAAAATATAGTTACAAAAACATATCATTTTGTTTTTGAAAAGACTAATAATTTCAAAACAAAATAAATTTATTAATTCAATATTTTGATCAATTAAGAAAGATTTGAACAAAAATAAATAAGATAGAATAACAGTTATATGGTCAAATTGACAAATTTATCTTTAACGATTGTATGTACAAATACGAAACAAAAATTGCTATTATTTATATATTATTTGGTTTTAAACGAAAATTGTAATTGGTTTTAAACAGCTAGGTTTAGATCTTGTTTATTGTTTTCACTTTATGGGTAATGATTTTTGAGTCAAAAGATTCGATTCGATACTTATGTGTGTTATGTGTGTATGTGTGTTGTAAAGAGAAGTTTAAGATGACGAGGAATGTATAGAATGAGACATACTACATATAATTGTTATGATTTGTGTGTTGTTTCTATGCACTTTGTCCTAAAATACTACAACAACAGACCCAAAAATACCATTATCTTTTTAAGAAATATGAAAAACAATATTTAAACAACTCAATATACTTCATATAATGGTTTATGGCTTGTGGTTTGTTTCTATACACTTTGTCTTAAAAACTTCACACAAATACCACTATCTTTTAAGAAATACCATAAGTGTGGTTAATAGTAATTGTGAAAATAAGTTAAATAATGATAAGTTTTAGAGAAATTCTTTAGAATACCATCAAAATAAGATTTTGTTTTTAAAATACCATTAAAAAGTTTTTATAACAAAAATACTATTAAAATATATTTTATAACAAAAATATCATCAAAAAGTAGTAGTTTATAAAAATACCATAAATAAAAAAACGAGTTTTAAAATTTTTATTTGGGTTCGCTATATAGTGTTTAGAGTATAGTTTTGAAGGGGTAGGAAGTGCTTGTTATGTACGTTTAAATACCGCTATATTTTTGCTTCTTAAACGGCACGTTTAAGAGTTTCCGCATATGCCACATTCTAAGTCACACAATCATTGGATGAAAACATCTTAAGTACATAAGATGATGGTTCGGGAATGTAAAACTAATTATAAAAGCACCCGTGCAACGCACGGGCCTCACCCTAGTTTATAATAAAACCTGAAAACCCAAAAACACATAAAATCTTAGAATATCTTAATTAAATAATTAAAAGATAATAATCAAAGATATTTGGAATATCGCTGCATCAATATCATAATAAGCAATATTAATACTCACACAATTTAAAAAATCATTAAATTTTTGTATTTTCAACACAAAACATCATTAAATGTTCACCTAATTTCAAATTCAACCAATAAAAAATTTCTCTACAAAATATAATTGGTTAAAATAAATAAAACATAATTAAATTTTGCACTGGAAGTTATATGATCATTATTAACTAGGTCATACTATAATTTTTCTAAATAACTACAAAACATACCTAATATAACTATTACACCCAATATTAATTAATAATAACAATATTTGTTTGGAGTGTACTTTCTTTGCTAAATTATGATTGGATGGTGAGATTCATAATATTTGTACCTCACCCTATATATTTAAAACCAGCTATTGTGTATCAAATAATCTTTTTTTTTATTTTGTAATTTTTATATAAAATTTCATCATTATAAAACGTCTATAAATCAAGACCACTCTCATTTCATTTGGACACAAAAAGTCTATTTCGACAATAATTCTTCAATGATTTTCTAATAAACTTTTTATAATCTTTTAAACATTTTTTGTGAAAAGGATCTCAATGCATGTGTTTTATTTTTTGTTGTTGTAGCAATTAAGTTATTTGCGCGTTTATTATTGTGCGTTTATTATTAAGTTGTATGCTTATTATAAATGTATTATATTGCATTAAGTTCTAAAAAATTATTTGCTTAAAAATAATTATATATATATATATATTTCTTTACCAAATATATTTGAGTTTTAGTTAATTAAGTTTTAGTTTTAATAGATTTTTATTTTTAATAATTAACTATCAAAATATGAAAATGAAAGAAGATAAAAATATATAAAAAAAATTGTGGGGGTAGGGTGTTAAAACTTAAAACCATTGGAATTGGTAAAATTTGAAGAGGATGTTGAATACATAGGTGGAAGAGAGAAGGTGATGTTTAAGGAGTTTAAACACTCAACCATTATACATAGGGTCTAAAGCTTGATACTATAACGATCATGTATAGTTTTGTCTTGTGACTGACGTTGTCTCCTAACAAAACAAGCCCCAAAATCGTTGGCACTAGACCAACATGTCAACGATCCACTCATTGGTCTTGGGCGAAGCCTAGTTAAACTTTTGCTATGCTCCCATTTTCTTTTTTTATGTCTCATAACAAAAAAATTGTATAATTGCCCATAAATTTGGCACTTTTACACAAATGCCCCCATAATTTGAAAATTATTATTATATATATCGTGTAAATTTTTTCTAAAACCTTTGACTCCCAAATTTCAGGATCAACCCTGATTTCCTTCCGCTCATCGGAATTTGGCACTATCAACCACATTCATTATTTTCATCGAGACATGACATAGGACATGCCATAACTAAACAAGGTTCGTAAACCTCATTTCAACTAGACAAGCTACTATTTAATATTTTTATTATAGGACATGTCATGTTCCGCCGTTTCCGATTCTACAGATCATCGTGGGAGGAAAAGGAAGAAGATTTGTGGGTGGAAGAGAAATCCCTACAGTTCGATTTGTGAAGAAGAAAAAGAAGGATCTTTTAAATGAAATGGTTGAGCTCTCGGTGTGCTCATAGAGATAAGACCAAATCTGAGGATTTCGTCATTGGATCTCGATGATCACGTTTGGTTTATGGATTTGGGACCGTAGTATCACACAGATACACGAGTCCTTTGTGTTTTCATGGATTTTGTGGATTGAAGGAGATCATATCTGCGATTTTATTTTTAAGAGATCAATTACGAGATCAGATCTGGGCTTTCTGGGTCGAAGGATGTTAATGGAAGGGGTCCAGAGCAACTTGTCCTCCGTTATGGGAAAGTGGAGAAAGGGATCGGAGATTTACAATATCGTGGAGATATGTAGATTTGTCGCCTACACAATGGTCGATGGATCTATCCTGCCACAAGGTAATAATTTTAAACCTAACGCTGGAACAAAGAATAGTTTAGATATTGACTCGGTTAGCAAGGCATTAGAAGGATTTGAGATAAAGCATAGTCCTAAGAAAAGTGATTTGGCTGGTAGGAAATATAGCTCGGTGGTACTTGCATCACTTAAGAAGAGGTTATTATTAAACATAATTTATGGTATTAATAAATCGCCAGGGAAAGAATTGAGAAACAAATTTACTATTAAAAATCCTAATTGTGCTAACAATGAGATTGTGGTTACCGAAGGAGTTGGTGGATCAGGTATGAGTGGAAAAGACAAAGGAGGTAGCTCCGATGTTGGCTTAGGGAAGAGAGGAACTACGGGAGGGGAGTCCCAAAACAACCAAGCAAGAAGTAATAAATGTTGGAACAAGGTCTCGAATGCAACATGGAGGAAACCTGTTGGATGTTTGGTTTTATTAATTATTTGAGTTTTAGGGGTTGGTTCCTCTTTGAATTTGTTTTGCTTCTTTTTGCAATTCAATAATTATGGGGATTTATTGTTATGGTTTTATATGTTTATCTATTGATTTCACATAAAGTTTCTTGTATGGCAAGTTAAAGGAATCAATAAGGACAAATGTAGGTTATTGGCACATAAATGAATGTGACCAATGGTCATGTCTGTGGGAAACTCGAGCAATGTTAGTCCTGTTAATGAGAGATTTCTCTAAGAGCATTATGGTATTAGGACAATATGATACAAGAAATTTTGGTGGCAGGATGATTGTTAAAGGACATATGAAAATATTAACAATGTTTCATAGCTCCAACGTCATATTCATAGGTAAAAATGGTAAAAATGGTAAAACGTGAGATTTAAGTAAAAGTGGTATTTCTGGAAATACTAGTAAAAATGTAAACCGGAGTAATTGTCTCTGCTTTGGAAATGATTATGGTTTTTTTGTGGTCTGGGAACCATAAGAAATTGTAGCATAAGATTTTTGGTCAAATATTTAACTAACATTAGTGATAGTGGGTATCATGGTTCATTTCAATACTTTTGGGGTGGCGCTACAAATACTAGTAAGAATAAAGGCAACTTGCGGGCCCAACGAGAATAAAAGACAACTTCCCGGGTTATAGTGATCATAATAGATACTATGTCCAAAGAAGGTTAAAGTGGACGAAATCACAATGGACCATAGTGATATTTTTAAAGGGGGCGAAGATCTCGATATAATGGGGCTTTTTTAAAAAGACAATATTCGATATATGTAAAATTTGAGGCCCACAAGGATATCGCCAAGAACCAGAAACACGATAGTGTATTTAGAATGTCATGTTCTTGCCCATACAAACACAAGACAAAGGTGTCATCTAGTTATACGTTAATTAGATGGGAAAGGTTAGGGCAGATTTTTAACATGGCATTTAGGGAGGTAATGGCAAAAATAAAGGTAAAATTCTTTTTAGGGATGGTGGCTCTCCCGAAACCACCGACAAGAACGTGAAAATACTAAGCTGGAATTGTCAAGGGTTGGGAGACAAATTGACAATTTCCACGCTAAGAAAGCTTTGGTCAAGGTTTAAACTAGATGTTTTATCTCTCTCGGAAACAAAACAAGGTAAACTTTTTTGAATAAATTCATATCTCATTTCGGTTATGATAATTTATTCACAAGTGGAACCGATTGGAAGTAGTGGAGGTTTAGCCATTTTTTATTATAATGACTTGAACCTAAAAATTATTTCGGCAGACAACATAATCATTGATACTAGTGTGACCTTAAGAAATAAACAAGCGTTTATTTGTTTCATTTACGGAGACCCGGTGACTCAAAATAGAAGAGTAGTGCGGGACAATCTTATTCATGTTAACTCAACAATGCTCGCACCTTGTCTAATGATCGGCGATTTCAATGAAGTCACATGAAATAGAGACAAGAAAGGAGGGATCATGAGAAGAGCATCAACCTTTATAGATTTTAATGCAATGTTAAACTCATGTGGCATGTTGGAATTTCATTTCTTGAGTAATCATTTCTATTGGCGAGGAAGGAGTTACGGAGAAAATAATGAAAAGATCAGATGTAAACTTGATCGGGCAGTTGGAAATGAAGACTGACATGAGCTTTATCCTCCTACGAAGGTGAAATACCCGGAACTAATAGGCTCGGATCACCGACCAATCTTAGCGGATTGTCTTTTTGAAAACTATTCAAAGAAGAAAAACTTTTGATTTGATAAAAGGAGGATAGGCAAGGAGGGGCTAGAAGAAGTAATTGAGGAAGGGTGGAACCTGGAAAACAATGTCACAGTCGGAATCATTGATCGCATAGCAATGTGCAGGAACAAGGTGGCAAGATGGCGAAAGGACAATGTACCATCGAGTCTGGTGACAATTGAGAATCTAAAAATTGCTTTGGAAGAGGCACAAAGTGATGATAGAATCCCTCAAGATGAAGTAGAATTCTTAACAACGAAGTTAAAAGAAGTTTATCTTGAGGAAGAAATATATTGGAAACAAAAAAGTAGGAATATGTGGTTGAAAGAGGGGGATAAAAATACAAATTTTTTTCACTCGACTACTAAGAAAAGGAGAGCCCGAAATAAACTATCAGGATTGTTGGGTCCAAATGGTATTTTAGATGATACGTAGTTGGGAATGGAGAATATCGCTACAAATTATTTCCAACAACTTTTCAACCATTCTGACACCGATAGTTTTGACGAGGTATTAAGTGAGCTGAGAGCTTGTGCTTCGGATTCTATCAATGCACAGTTGACGAAAGAGGTCACAGAGGGAGAGATAAGGAAAGTCATTTATTCTATGCATCCGGAGAAGGCCGCAGAGCCGGATGGGATGACGGAATTGTTTTACCAACGTTTTTGGCATGATTTAAAACATGATTTAGTCTCATTGGTTAAGGATTTTATGGGAAATGGGAGCTTTGATAAAAGACTAAACAAAACAAACATCTGTCTCATTCTGACGGTTGATAAAACAAAGAGAATGACAAACCTGCGTCCAATTAGTTTATTTAATGTTGGCTATAAAATAATCTCCGAGAATGATATCAGAGACTCAATCGGCCTTCGTGTCAGGGAGATTGATAACGGATAATATTCTCTTAGCACAAGAGATGGTCCACGGGTTACGAACAAACAAGAGGTGTAGGTTCATATATATGGCAATAAAACGGATATGAGCAAAGCATATGATAGAGTTGAATGGTCGTTCTTTGAAGTTGTATTATTAAAATTGGGTTTTAGTATTACATGGGTTAAGTAGATTATGTGGTGTGTGAGTTCGGTCTCCTACCAAGTTCTAATAAATGGTCAGCCCAGGGGGCTAATAAACTCGAAACGTGGTTTAAGACAAGGGGATCCAATGTCTTTGTACCTATTCATTCTGTGTACAGAGGTGTTAATCCCGCTCGTAAAGAAAGCGAAAGGCAATTCACTCATTTGAGGGAGTAAGATAGCTAGGAATAGTCTGACGATTTTGCACCTGTTATTTGCTGATGATAATCTCTTCTTCTATAAAGCGGAGGAACGAGAATGCAGATCTATTCTACGAGTGTTAGAGGTATATGGTAAAGCGTCGGGGCAGAAGATTAATTTCTCAAAATCTTCGGTTTTGTTTGGGCATAATGTGGACCCGCATGTAAGAGTATATATGAAAAGTATACTCGGGATTCAAAAAGATGTGGGTATGGGAGCCTATCTGGGCATACCGGAAAGTTTAGGTAGCACAAAATCTAAAATTTTTAGCTATGTCTAAGAGCGCCTAAATGAAAGGATAAACGATTGGGCGGCCATATTTTTATCTAGAGGAGGGAAGAAACTTTGATCAAATCGGTGGCCTTAGCACTCCTGCTTTATGTTATGTCATCCTTCGAATTACCCCAGGTGTCGACGAAAAAGTTAACATGCGCGATAGCTAAATTCAGGTTGTGTTCCAATGGAAGAAATTGCGGTCTCCATAAGGTGGCATTGGAAAAAATGTGTGAGTCCAAAAAAATGGTAGTTTGGGTTTTCGATCGTTACAAGATTTCAATAAAGCTTTATTGACAAAACAATAATGGCGTATATCGCAATTCCTGATTCACTTGTGGCACGAGTGTTAAAAGGTAGAAATTTTTCGAGGGTGCACCCCTTTCGGCCAAGAAACCTTATGCTCCCTCATATGGGTGGAGAAGTATTTTTTTGGCGAAAGAGATAATGATGAGAGGAATGAGGAAAATCCCGGGTAGACAAAGTGAGTTGTCTGCTGGGAGGATTGCTGGGTTCCGGGACATGGATCCAAGACCAACACAAGGAAGAGGCAATATCTTATTTCCAACTCTAAAAGTAAGGGATTTGATCTATCAAAATATTGCGGAGTGGGACATGGGGGGTATTAACAGCTCTAGTTAATGTAGAAGATAGGACACTACTTGGGAGTATGCCTATTAGCAAGAGAAGTGAGGAAGATATATTGTTATGGCACTCCTCTCAGGAAGGTACACGGTGAAATCAGGATATCACCTATGGCAACAAATGAAAAAGATATCATTTTCGATGCCCAATGGGGGCCATCACCTATGGCAACAAATGAATAAAGATATCATTTTCGATGCCCAATGGGGGCCAAATATTATTGTGGTAGATTGTGTTAGGATGTATGAGTGTAAGGGAAAGACTAAGCTCGAGAAGGATACAATGCGAGACTTTATGCCCGCGATGTGAAGATGAGATACAGGTGATCAATCATGTGTTTTTTGAGTGCTCCCACTCATTATACACATGGGGTGTATCACCCATCTTAATCACCCAAGAGTTCCCACAAGGAGGTATTTATACCAATGTGGATTATTTGTTATTGAGAGTTCAAACAATGCAAGGGAAACAATAAGAAGCAATTTGTTCCCCATGGATATTGTGGTATATATGGAAATCAAGAAACCGTAAGATCTTCGAAGATGTGGATGTAGACCCACCGGATATTGTAGAATAAGCAATTAATGAATCAAAGGCATGGGGGAAGCACAAGATAGTGAGGATACTACTCCAGACATCAGAAGCTTTAACTTGAGTGATTCCCTGCAAGATAAGGTTGTAGGGAAAGTGTGTTGAGTCGATGGATCTTGGAAAAAAGACTGAAGCATTTGAAGAGAGTGGATGGATTTGTTTGAATGAAGATGGCTCTAGTAACCTGATGGGAGTAAGGTGCTATAGAAGAAGTTGTTCTCCTTCACATGTTGAGTTTCAGGCACTACTTTGGGCAATGGAATTTTAAAGGCACGAAGCATTTGTTGTCAGACATTTGAAACAAATAGCACAACATTGGTGACAATTTTGTAGTCTCCCTCCGAGTGACCTGTTTTTACCATTATGTTAGAAGATTTTGAAGCTTTACTTTACTACTTCACACACTTCCGGATAAAAACTATACCACGCGCCAGGAATGGTCAAACAGACAAGTTGGCACAGGCAGGACGAGTTCTATCATAAACACACGAGTATGTGAGCGATTTCTCTCCAAGTTGGATTGCCAATTATGATGAAGCGGTTTAGTTGTTTTCTTATATTTGTTGTTAAAAAAAATGTGATGTGATGGCTTGAGATTTGAGGTCGGTATATGTGATATTTTGATTTTTACAGAGCTGAATTTGAAATCAAACCACCAATGTATGGAATATTAATTGTTTGTTTCGCTTTCGCATAATGAATGTTTCATTGTCATTAAGTAGTTAGCCAAAAACTGAGCCTCAAGCATTTTGAATCAGCTAGTGAAAACATATTCACAGTCAGAGTAATTCACAAAACTACACCTGATTTAGTTTTTTTTCGATCGACTAAACAGAAGAAATGATTTTTAACGAACCTTCTCTTTTTCGTTTCCTTTTTAGTCAGCTCCCATGAAACGCATCTTCTCTCTTGGCAATTTTCCAACGCCGCTTCCCTTTCTTCCTTCTTGTATATCTATGATCAACAACTCAAATCTCCAGAGATGGGATTTTCGAATTAAGGAGATTCGAATCTCATTCCTTTATCTCTGCGAAGGCACAACTTTGGGGTTTTTTCTCTTTAGGGCGATTTCAATTGCGAATCTCTCATATTCTTCTTGTTAGTATCGCTAGATTTAGATCTTGCAAATCTGATTTTTGAATCAAGGAGATTCGAATCTCGTCGTTATGGCTTAAAAGACAGATACTTAGAATAAGATATCAAATCATTTGGAGATCTGAGATAGGGTTGCGTCAAGGCTTTTGTGAATCCATCAGATCTGATGATTGGATATTCGATTTCGACTATGAAGGTAGGATAAGGAAGCTCTCGTCAAATCTCTCAATAAATTTTGGGGATGAAAAGAAGGACATATCTGATTCGGAGAAATCAGGTTTGGAATTTGTGACTGGAAGATCACATGGGGAGATCTTTGGAACTCACGACAGAGCTATGACTCAATCAAGGCTTATTGATGGGAAAGGCCTTTTGCTTAGGACAAACACGTTAAAACTAAAGAACACAAGAATGGAGGCTATGATCTTTGATCTAGGTTTGTTTACTTTGGCATCAATAAAACAATGTTTCTTTGGATACTCTTTGTCTGATATTTGGAAAATAATAAAATTGCTATTTCCAGGACTTGGTCATAATACATGTTTTAGAAGAAGGGATAAACTATTAAAATCATATGTTGGTAACAATACACGTAAAAGAGGCAAAGACATGACATCCATGTTAAAAGTATTAGTTTTTGAGGGGGTTTTGAGTTTTAAAGTAGCTCAACAGTGTGATATGAGATCATCGTTAAATATATTAATTTTCAAAGATTTTTTCATAATTCTTGTACAAAAATTTAGTAAAAAAGGATATTCACACCTTTGCACTAATCTCTGGAAAGAAAATGGTTTTGATATTTTGAAAATGATATGGGTTTCTATGGTAAATATATTGAAAAATAAGAGAATGAATACAGTCATTAGATTTCTAAAGAGACGAAAATCATGTTACGTCATGATGTTCACTCATAGGACCAAAGAATGTTCTTCAAACCTGGTTATTATAAAGAACTAGGATTTAACCCGTGGTACACCACGGATTTATATATTTTTAAATCGTTTTATATGTCTAAAAATTTAATTTAGAAATTAGTGATACATCTTTTGTTTTTAAAGAATATATAAAACTATTTATATGTTTTTATTTTATTATAGTCCTTTATTATTTTACAAAATAATAATTTCATACTAAAAATTGTTATAATTTTTTTTTACTATATATTATCCAAATTACCCGGATCTAAAATACTAAACCGAAACATGACTACAATATCCAAATTGAAACAAATCCAAAAAATAAATATCTCGAACGGGAAGAAAAATTTACTAACCGAAAACCCGGAACCGAAATCTGAAACGAAACAATTTTTTGAAATAGAACCAAATGACCCAAAATTATTTAAATATTAAAAGGTATTGAAGTAAAAAAAATTGTTACTATATAATATTTTGTAGTACATATTTCATATAGTAAAATTTTAACATAATTTATAAGTTGATTTATTTCAAACTATTTTATACTATGGTAATTGTTATTTTTTATATTAAAAGGTAGACAAAATACTCAGATCTAAATTAACGCATCGAAACCAAACTGAAATATTCGACCCAAAACCGATCTACAAAATAAGTAACTTGAACGGGTAGAGAAATTTACTACTGAAACCCGAAATCAAATCAAAATTGAACCTAAATTTTTAAAACTGAACCGAACTTCCGGGGTTACCCGAATTTTAAACTAAGGAAATTTTTATTTATTATATTATAAGAGTGAACAAAATATTTGGATCCAAATTAATATATCGAAACAAAACTGAAATATTCGAAACGAAACCTATAAAAAAATAAGTAACTCGAACGTATAGATAATTTAACCACCCGAAAATCCGGAACTGAATATGAATCAAACATAAATTTTTAAAACTTAACCATACTACCGGATTTACCCAAAATTTATTTAAAATAAAAATAATTACAATTATAGATACAAATAATTTTGGGAGAATCACAAAACTACACCATTTGAATTACATTTCACAAAACTACACCATTTAAAAAATAATTCACAAAACTACACCTAAACACTCAAAATTAAATCTAAATAAACCTTACCCACACAATCCTACCCCCTTAATACTATATCCTAAACACTAATTAGCGAACCCAAATGAAAAATTTTTAATTTTGGTAATTTTTAATAGGGTAAATCAATCTTTAAATTTTTTGAAAGGGTGTAGTTTTGTGAAAAAATTAAATTAGGTGTAGTTTTGTGAAAGAAAGATTGAAAGGGTGTAGTTTTGTGAATTCCTCAATAATTTATTTAAATATATTCATAATATATAATATTAGTGGTTGTTTTGTGTTGAAAATAATTGTTTTATTGATTTCTTGTTATTAATTCAAATTTTAACTAATTTTTAAAAATATAATAATATTAATGATATATGTTTGTATGTATGTTTAATATAAACTTTGTTTTGAAATTGTTATCAAAGTTAATAATAATAGAGGAATTCACAAAAGTACACCATTTCAACCACTCATTCACAAAACTACACCTAATTTAATTTTTTCACAAAACTACACCCTTTCAAAAAATTTAAAGCTTGATTTACCCTATTAAAAATTATCAAAATTAAAATCTTTTCATTTGGGTTCGCTAATTAGTGTTTAGGGTATAATAATATTAAGGGGGTAGGATTGTGTGGGTAAAGTTTATTTGAATTTAATTTTGAGTGTTTAGGTGTAGTTTTGTGAAATGTAATTCAAATGGTATAGTTTTGTGATTCTCTCATAATAATATTATCTTATAGATTTTGTTTGATAAACATTAAATATGGTTTTACCATAATGAATTTTTTTTCCTTATTTAAATTCAATGGCATATTATGTAATTAAGTGAGTTTTTTTGGAAAAATTTAAAAGAGTACTTCAAAAATAATAATATAGATGTGAACTATTGTCTCAATTTCTTAGACAAGAAGAGGCCATCAAAGCATTTAGGCATTACAGAAGTTAACATGATTGGTTTGAATCACTTTAATTTTTTTAATATCTCATGCGAAGTATTAGAATGTTGTTTTGGCTCAACCAATTTATCTCATCCTATTTTGATAAGTAATAAGAAAGCAATGGCTGTGACCTCAAAGGTTCGAGTTAAGAGTTTGGTATATAAGATGAAGAAATGGTTTCTCTTTCAACGTAGGAAGTTTTCAAGCGGCTTTCATCGGTTACATGCTTTTAACATGTTTATCAAGACTATGCGTCTAACGTGCCTTATATAATCTAAATATAAGGAAACTAATTATGGAAATAAAGAACGTGCTATTTCTGGAAATTGTGGTAAAAGAGCTATTTCTGAAAATTTTAGAAAAAGTGCTAATTTTGAATATTTTGGTATAAGTGCTAAAACTGGAAATTTTGGGACATATGCTAACCCTATAACGCATACTAAATCAGGGAAAACAAGTTGTTTCTTCATGAAAGTTGGCTCTATTAATTTATCGGAAACACCTAAAAGCATAGTGGTAAGAAGGAATAATTACCAATGCCACTCTTACAACAATTATAAATTGTGGTTCTGTCATGGGAACCATCGATGAAATTATGAGTATATTAAGTTGGAATTGCCAAGGAATGATGAGTACTCACACAATACCAAGATTAAGAGAATTAAGACCGGTGTTGTTTCCGGAATTTGTTTTTTTAATGGAAACCAAAAACAAAGGGGATACAAATCACTAACATGCAACAAAGTCTAGGGTATGATAATAGCCACATTGTGGATCCTGATGGCCTCAGTGGCGAAATAGAATTGTTCTGGAAAAGCAACTATATGGTAGATATTTTATCGGCTGGCAAAAGAATAATTGATCTCAAGGTCACTCTTGGATCAACTCAATTCTTCTTAACATTTGTCTACGGAGATCCGGTTAGAGAACACATGCAAGTATTTTGGGATAACCTAACGGATATCAGAGCCTTAAGAGACGAAGCATGGTTTCTAATAGGACATTTCAATGAAATTCTAGACAACTCGGAAAAATGGGAGGTTCAGAAAGAGAGGGACACACATTTTACGGTTTCAGGAACCTGATAAATGACTGCCGAATAAGAGAGATTCCAAGCTCCGAAAATAACTTTTCGTGGGGAGCTTATAGAGATGATATATGGACTCAATGCAGGCTTGACCGATCTTTCGGTAATTCAAACTGGTTTGAAATTTTTCGAAGAGTCCAGTCGGAATATTTAGAAAGAGAGGGCTCTGATCATAGACCGATAATCACAAGATTTGCAAGCGAAACTTTAACCCATAATGGTCGTTTTAATAAGCGATGGACAAATAATCCGGAAATAATGGAGATCATTAAACAAGTTTGGAATGACGAAGAACAATTCAGGTTTAGATCCACTTTTGACAAAATTTTCGAGGTTCGGGAAAAAATATCTCAATGGAAAAAAGACAATTCAAGATCAAATTCGAAAATAAGATTACAAACATTGAGAGATCAACTTGAGGATGAAGTCTCAAAAAGAAAATCCAAGCGCGGAGCTAATGAGAAATTTGAAACGGGAACTAACAAAAGCTTACCAAGAAGAAGAAATTTTTTGGAAACAAAAAAGTAAAGAAAGATGGCTAAAAGACGGAGACAGAAACACCAAATTTTTTCATGGGAGCGTTCAGCGTCGGCGAGCACAAAATAATATCATTATCCCTAGAGGATGAAAAGGGAAACATATCAGTTACAAACCATATAAATGAGATCATGATCAAGGATGTGACTAACAAAGAGGTTAAGGAAGCGGTTTTCAACGTTGAAAAAGATAGCACACCTGGTTTTGACGGTATGACAAGACAATAAGAATCAGTTTGTTCCCCATGGATATTGTGGTATATATGGAAATCAAGAAACCGTAAGATCTTCGAAGATGTGGATGTAGACCCACCGGATATTGTAGAACAAGAAATTAATGAATCAAAGGCATGGGGGAAGCACAAGATAGTGAGGATACTACTCCATACATCAAAAGCTTTAACTTGATTGATTCACTGCAAGATAAGGTTGTAGGGAAAGTGTGTTGAGTCGATGGATCTTGGAAAAAAGACTGAAGCATTTGAAGGGAGTGGATGGATTTGTTTGAATGAAGATGGCTCTAGTAACCTCATGGGAGTAAGGTGCTATAGAAGAAGTTGTTCTCCTTTACATGCTGAGTTTCAGGAAATACTTTGGGCAATGGAATTTTAAAGGCACGAAACATTTGTTGTCATACATTTGAAACAGATAGCACAACATTGGTGACAATTTTGCAGTCTCCCTCCGATTGACCTGTTTTTACCATTATGTTAGAAGATTTTGAAGCCTTGCTTTACTACTTCACACACTTCCGGATAAAAACTATACCACGCGCCAGGAATGGTCAAACAGACAAGTTGGCACAGGCAGGAAGAGTTCTATCATATACACACGAGTATGTGAGCGATTTCTCTCCAAGCTGGATTGCCAATTTTGATGAAGCGGTTTAGTTGTTTTCTTATATTTGTTGTTAAAAAAATGTGATGTGATGGCTTGAGATTTGAGGTCGGTATTTGTGATATTTTGATTTTTACAAATCTGAATTTGAAATCAAACCACCAATGTATGGAATATTAATTGTTTGTTTCGCTTTCGCATAATGAATGTTTCATTGTCATTAAGTAGTTAGCCAAAAACCGAGCCTCTTAAGCATTTTGAATAAGCTAGTCAAAACATATTCACAGTCAGAGTAATTCACAAAACTACACTTAATTTAGTTTTTTTTCGATCGGCTAAACAGAAGAAATGATGTTTAACAAACCTTCTCTTTTTCGTTTCCTTTTTAGTCAACTCCCATGAAACGCATCTTCTCTCTCGGCAATTTTCCAACGCCGCCTCCCTTTCTTCTTACTTGTATATCTATGATCAACAACTCAAATCTCCAGAGATGGGATTTTCGAATCAAGGAGATTCAAATCTCATTCCTTTATCTCTCCGAAGGCACAACTTTGCGTTTTTTCTCTTTAGGGCGATTTCAATTGCGAATCTCTCATATTCTTCTTGTTAGTATCGCTAGATTTAGATCTTGCAAATCAGATTTTTGAATCAAGGAGATTCGAATATCGTCGTTATGGCTTAAAAGAAGGATACTCAGAATAAGATATCAAATCATTTGGAGATCTGAGATAGGGTTGCATCAAGGCTTTTGTGAATCCATCAGACAACATTGTTTGTTAGACGGTTAGACTTAAACCATTATTGTTTGTTGTTTTTATTACCTAAGCTTGAACTATAAACTAACCATTTGTGGCCAAAATCATGTTCAATAATGACACATTTTAATTCACTTAAAATTATTTATTTACATTATCTTGTACATGTTTATAACATGTTTATAACAACATCTCTCATAACAAGGTTCACTATATACTTAAGATAACACCCATACATATACCGCATTGAGCACAAAATGGAATTTTCTTCTTATCCTGCCCAACACACGAATCATTTTTGTTCCCATCCAACACCATAAGACACCTAGCAACTTCACCATAATTTTTAGCACTGTCGTTTCAATATTTTTGACCAAATGTTTTTTCCATTCAAAAGTAGTTTCGAGAGAACATATTGTCGAGCTTCTTACCACCTTTGCTTTCGACAATGTCAACATCATTATCATGATGTAAGAGATTACCAAATATCTTTTCCATGTCATTATAATAAGAAGAAGGATTTAGCTGATGAGTATGTCATATGAGATCAGTATCATAAATCGGAGAACTGATTATGTCTATGGACATTTTACGATTTTTCTTGATCAAGTAAAGAAATGATTTGTATCTACTAAGAGCTTCTTGCAAAATAAATTTAGTAATATTTGAATATTTAAAAAATATTATTTGAAAATTACCAATGATAAAGTAAACTTTAGTAGATGAGAAGCTAACTTGGACGGGTAATCACCTAGTATATAGTAGAGCTTCTTGCAAAATATTATTTTTTAAAATAAATAAAAATACTTTTTAGTTAAACATAATATTAAATCAAAGAAAAATAACTATAAAAAGAATAAAATTCCCTCGACGAAGCCCGGGTATTCACCTAGTATAGTTAACTAGGGAAAGACTCGCGCGTTGCGCCGAACAGTGATATAAAAATTACATATATGTGTATATTTTCTTACCAAATCAAAAGAAAGGACATTCTTCAAAAGAAAAAGTTATATCACATAAGAAGAGAGGACATTCTACTTTATATATATAGATTAACTAGAGTTAGGCCCGCGCGTTGCGTCGGTTCTGTTGTTAGTTTATCGTGTACTATATGTAAGTGATATAAAAAAATACATATATATATATATATATGTATCTATATAGTATATATAAAATTTAATTTGTTACAACTATTGCATATATACTTTGTGAAATTAAGTTAGTTTAAAATAAATTAGACCTATTTAATGTGCTATTTAATAGAAATAATTGTGGCTTGTGTTTACAACTATTACATATATATCATATATTCATACTAACGTGTATTGTGAAAAATGTAAGATATTTTATATATAGTTTTATTTATACGCCTTTACATTTTTCATCTTTTTTTATTTTCACTTTTACTTTTATTTTTAGTTACAAAATAAGATTATATGATATATATTTTGACGATATGAAAAACTGAATAAATGTGAATTGTATTGATAAAAACATAATAAAAATACAAAAGAAGATACCAAAACCATATGAAGGAAAAATGTTTTGCGCAGAGGCAAGACACTCTTTCTTTTATTCTTTAAATGTTCGTAGCGTGACGCTTAAACTACATCCAAAAATTCCAAGATACAACAACATGGTTCTTATAATTCGCATCACCCAAATCATACGTTTGCGAACCTAATATTGTGATGTGCTCTCATGAAAAACAATAAGAAAACACGTGAAAGATTGTTCTTTTTGTTTTGTGTCTATGTTACAATGTATATCAAAATGAGAAAAAAATTACTTTCTTATATAGCCCCATTCACAAAGGAGTTACAAAATTGTATAATTAGAATTTATTCTCATCATAAATTAATTGTCACCATTATGTTATAATTTAATTTTGTTGAATGCGATATTTTGTTGACAATTTTAAGTCTATGATGTTTTTCAATATAGTTTATTTCAAATAAATTAAAATTTTATGATATATGTGGGTTTAAGTCCATGATGTATTCTTCTAAAAATGATATGGATTAATTTGAACATATATGAATTGTTAAATAAATATTGGTTTAGAATTATAAAAACTTGTGTAACACCAAAATGATACATATATATATTTAAGTACTACAATTAGTTAATTATAATAATGAATATAATATTTGTTAAAGAGAGGACGTGTGTCAAGTTTTATAGCTTGTTAACCAATACTTATGTTTTTCTTAAAAAATGATACATATCAAATTAGAAATATATATTTTTTAAATAAATATTGGTAAGAATTATAACAAAAAATGAAAAGAAAAAGGTTTTCCTATATATTCCCACTCACATAGTAGTTACAAAGTGGTATAATGAGAATTTATTTTGATAATAATTGTCACCATTAAGTTACAAAATTGATTACAATTTAATTTTGTTGAATCACAATTTCTAAAAAATATTTTGTTGACAATTTGAAGTGCATGATATTTTTAAATATAATTAATTTTAAATAAATTAAAAGTTCATTATATATTTGGGTTTAAGTTCATGATGTTTTCTTCTAAAAAATGAAACGTATTAAATTGAAATTATATGATTGTTAATTAATTATTGGTTTAAAGTTATATGAACTTGTATAACACAAAAATGATGCACATATATTTAAATACAAAGTTAGTTAAAGTAAATATAATGAAAGTAATATTAGTTAAAGATAGGTCATGTGTCAAGTTTTTAGAACTTGCTAAACACAACTTATGGTTTTCTTTAAAATTGAAACATATCTTAGAAAAATATGATTTGTTAAATAAATATTGGTTAGAGATATAAAAAATGTGTACATAGAAATTAGAAGAAAACATATTTTCTAATTTTGGAGTTACAAAAGGGTATAATAAGAAGTTATTTTAATGTTATTGAATGACAATTTCTTGGAGATATTTTGTTAACAATATTTAGTTCATGATGTTTATCAATAAAATTGATTTCAAATAAATAAAAAATTCATGATATATGTGGTTTTAAGTCCATGATTTTTTTTTCTTTTAAAATGATATGTATTAAATTGAAATGTATGAATTTTTAAAAAAATATTGGTTTAAAGTTATAAAAATTGTGTAGCACAAAATGATTCATATACATTTAAGTATTACAATTAGTTAAGGAGAGGACTTATGTTAAGTTTTTAGAAGTTGTTAAACAAAACTTATGTTTTTTAAACAAGGATATACATATCAAATGAAAATTATATGATTTGTTAAATAAATATTGGTTACAATTATAAAAAAATGTGTAACATAAATATTTGTCTCATGTAGATGTTATTAAATTGTATCAAATTCTTTTAAAAAAATAATATTTAAATTATTTTTAAAAAATTGTATTAAAACTTTTGACTGAAAATAAATAAAAGTTATATATAAGATCTGAAAGCAATATTATATGAAAGTCATTTGATTCATATTTGTTATAATAAATATGAAAATAAGTTTGACATTTATAATTGATTCTTGAGATAAATAAAACAAAATGTTAGTTGAAAATAAATTGAAAAAGAACACATGTCAAAATAATAGAAGGATACTTGTTGGTTTGAGAGTAAAAGTTACAAAACATCTTATCATATTATATAAGACGATCCACGTCACATAATTTAATCATATATGTATATATATAGAGTTTTGATATATTTATTCATTTTATATTTTTAAATTTGTTTTCTCATTAAAGAACCTATAGAAATAATAAATATTTGATTTTTTGTCAATAAGAATAAATATTCGACCATCCACTAAAGGTCGATTTTTGTTAATCTTTGCAATAAAGACACGAAGAACTTTCATTCTCAAACCGGCATTGTCTCATTTAAACTTTCAATATGTGTCTTTTATATCATTTTACATCAAAAACTTTTCTTTATCTCTTTCAAGAATAAAAAATAAAAGTCAAATTACTACATATACTAATATCTATACAATTATAAAAAAACACTCTATCATAGCTATAATTTTATGTCTTTACGAGTACATGTTAAAAAATTGGATATGTATAAAGAATGGACTCAGAAGAGTTGATAATTAGGTGAAAGAAGAGAGAGTGAATAATATCACGTTATTCATTAAGACAAAGTCTTTTTGTCCTTCTCTCTTTTTCTTACAATTTATTTTTCTCTCAATATCTATCGTTCTTCTCTTATGAACATATTTCTCTCTCTTTCGTGATTTTCTCTGTTTTTTCATAATTTTCTCTTTTTCTTTCATATATCTTTTTCTTGATCTTTTTTTCTTCCATCTCTCTTTGATCTCTATTTATTTTTTTGGATTTCTCTTGTCCGATCGATCTCTCCGGTCGATTTCTCTCGATCTCTCTTCGGTCGAATCTTTCTTGATCTCTCTCGGTCAAATCTTTTTCGATCTCTCTCGGTCGAATTTCTCTCGGTTGAACCTCTCTTGATTTCTTTCGGTTGAATCTCTATCAATCTCACTCGGTCGAATCTATATCGGATTTCTTTATCGGTCGAAAGTCTCTCGGTCGGATCTCTTTTCCGGTGGGATATCTTTCGGTTGGATTTCTCTTCGATCGTATCTTTCTTGGGTCTCTATTTTGGTCGGTTGTTTTTCTTTTGATATCGCGATAACATTTTTGTTATCCCGAATTTTTTTGTTTTCGCGATACTTTTTTTGTTATCGCGATATTACTTTTGTTATCACTATTTTTTTCTTGTTATCGGATACCTTTTTTGTTATCACGATTTTTTTGTCATCGATTTTCTTGTTATTGGATACCTTTTTTGTTATCGCGATATTACTTTTGTTATCGCAATATTATTTTCTTCTTATCGCGATATTTTTCTTATTATCGGATACCTTTTTTGTTATCACGATTTTTTTTGATAACTCTGTTATCGTATAGTTCATATCGTCTAACTTATATATTATCATAATAGTTCAATTTAATCGCGTTATTTTTTTATTTAAAATTATAAAACATGTTTACGATAATAACAAAGTTATCCGATAACATTATGCACAAAAAAGAGCAGGGGTATAATGGTCTAAAATTTTTTTTCTCTGTCCTCCCACCTAATTAAAAAAATGATACCTTATTGACCAGTCTTCTAGGTCCATATATTTAATTGACCCTGAAAAATCAAACATATCAAACTAAAAATAGAATAATTTGTTAAATAAATATTTTTTAGACTTTAGAGTCATAATATTTTTGTGTAAAACATAAAATGATGAATTTATGTCATTATGAATATGTGTGAAAATAATCAAAAATTGTTTTATCGTTAAATGCAAATAATCAATACTATAAAAAAACAGTGAGTCTCTCCTGCGCCGCCACGTTAGCAAAAAAGCTTGAAGGAGAGTCTGACACATCATTTAAAACAAACAACCAATCAAAATATAACGTTTAATACATGTCATCTTTTTTTTTGTCAAATAATCAGCAAAATCGATTATACAACTACGTTTAATAGTCCGGACTTAAGCTATTAGCCCAACAAGTCCATTTGAGTGTGTGATGTTGTTGAGCAAAAACCTAGAGATTTATAAGTTGTCTTCCTCTCGGATTCACATGCATCGATCTCCGGTAAAAGAGAGATTTGAGATTCGATTGAGGCAGAAGCTTATGCCTTTTTGACTAAATCGCCTCAAAGGTTCTTACCTTTTTGATCTTCTGAAGACTATATTGGCTTCACAACAAGGAGAGGTTAAGGTTCGTTGTCCCAGCTTAGGAAGCTTGTAATGTATTGTGAACAATCTTACTTATGCTTAAGTAACCATAGATATAAATGATTGGTAAATGTCGTGGGAACATATATGGTTTGTGCGTGATTACAAGAGGAATGAGAGAGAGAGAGAGAGAGAGGGAGGGGAGGGAGGGAGGGAGGGAGGGAGGGAGGGAGGGAGGGAGGGAGGGAGGGAGGGAGGGAGGGAGGGAGGGAGGGAGGGAGGGAGGGAGGGAGGGAGGGAGGGAGGGAGGGAGGGAGGGAGAGAGAAGAGAAGGGAAACAAAGCACCCAAAAGAGAGAGATGGAGAGAGAGAGACGAGAGACGAAAAAGAGAAGGGAAACAAAGTACCCAAAAGAGAGAGACGAGAGACGAAGAAGAGAAAGGAAACAAAGTACCCAAAAGAGAGAGACGGAGCTTTCCCACAATTGTTTAAATATATTAGTGTGAAGCCACCAAAATTTTGCTTTATGGGCCTCTTTGATCCGTTGGTGATGAAGTTAGAGCGTTATTCTTATGAGGATGGTCTAAGAGCTGAGAAACCGTGGAAATCGATGTACTATTTATGGATGTCGGAGGAAGGTGGAGAGGAAAAAGAGGAGGTGAACCAGTATCAGTGAGTGGAAAGATTGAAGTTTTAGCTTTGTGGACGATGCAAGTCAATGTGTTGATGTTGTTTACAGAAGATGAAGAAAGGGGATAAAAGAGTCCATAGGAAGAGGAAGAAGAAGAAGAAAGCCATTTTTATTGATTTTTATGGAGCTAAGAGGATGTGAATGGAGAGATATGGCTTATAGGTTTTGAGAGAGGGTGAGTTTGCCTATCTCAACCATGAACTCTAAATGGCCTATTGTTCTTAAATCCAATGGCATAACATGTAATTATTTACACATATAAGGTTATTTTTAAAAATATACTCCTCAAATAATATAGGGATAGCAAAAAAAGTATTTCACTTTTGTAGGAAAAACGGTCGATTTGTACATCAACTAAGACCATCGTGCGGATTTCGACATGAATTATTCGATCATGCCAATTTATATCTAAAATTATAGTTAATTTTGAATTTCCTACATGAACATCTAAAATGTGTCTAATTTCTGATTTTTGTTTAACCCAGTTAATTGAAACGTTAACCCATGTCACGTAAGACTCCACATGGTTGACTAAAACGATGGGGTTTTGAGGTTAGGTCTATTGGGCGTGGTTTTGTCTTCGTCGCTTAAGTTTTAAAAACAGAAAGCAGATGACAAAAAATTTTAAATTCGTAAGAACCCTAGCCGTAATTTGATTTCTGTTTTAAAACTAAAGTGACGAAGACAAAACCACGCCCAATAGACCAAACCTCAAAATCCCATCGTTTTAGTCAACCACTTGGAGTCTTAAGTGACATGGATTAACTTTTTAATTAACGGTGTTAAACAAAACAACAGAAATTAGACACATTTTAGGGCGTCTGGTTTTTCGGTTTTTGAAATAATGAAACGATATAAAAACCATAACTATTTCGATTGATTTCAGTTTGGTTTTATTGGTTTTACGGTTTAAAGATTTCATAGAAAGTAAACCATATAGATACTATATTTAAATATATTCGGTTTGTTTCCGGTTTGGTTCCAACTTTTTGGTTTATGTCACGGTTTCTAGATAAAAATATACAACATGATAGCTAATATTGAAAATTAATATGGTTCTTTCACTACAAGAATTTATTCGTATAGCAACGACTTTGTGACGAATTGTTCGTTGCTAAAACCGAAAAGCCACGAAAAGCAACGAAAAGCGGCGAAAAGCAACGAAAAGCAACGAAAAATAATTCAGTAACGAAATAATTATTCCGATGCAATTCGATGCCAAAAAAGCAAGAAAATAGCAACGAACTAGCAATGAAAAAGTGGTAACAAAATATTTTAGTTGCAAATTGTAACGACGTCGGTGCGTGGCTATTTCCTGGTTAATTTAGCCACGATTAGTAACAAAACTTTCGCTGTTATTTAAAGAATGTCCCGTCACGCAAAAGTTGTCAGGATAATTATTCAAAATTAGCAACTAATGTATTTTGTTGCTATTTTGTGGCTATTTGAGTGGTTCTGATTGAAAGTAAACTAACAGTTCCTAAATAAAAAAAACATATCGCACAAAATTTTCGAGAGCACCATAACTTCTATATCTAAGATTTATGAAATCTCTTTCTTTTCTTTCTTCCATTTCATCTTGAAAGAAGATGACAAATTTCTTTCATTCGAGAGAATGGATGGATCAACATATAGATTCAAACACAAATGACGTTTCAGAAAAATTTAGAGAGGTTGTTAACACCTTCATAAATTTCGCTTGCAATCAACATTCTTTCGAAGTACGTGGATCTATGGCTTGTCCTTACGTTCGGTGTAGAAATTTGAAGCATAGAGATGCTTTTACAGTTTCTAATCACTTATTAAGGAGAGGGTTTAAAGGAAACTACTACATTTGGACAAGCCATGGAGAAAATTGTTATGATGTTGGAGAATCTTCGATCCCGGCGCACTTTGGACATGAAGAAGAAGAAACGTTTGATGGTCATGTTAACACCGAAGTTCCATATGATGAGGTTACCATGGGTCAAGAAGGTTTCACAATAGAAGACGAATTTCAGCAAAATATTGAGGAAGAGCCAATTAACGATAACCTTTATCAAGCTTTTGAAGCAGCTAGTCAACCGCTTTACGAAGGGTGTGTTGAAGGAATGTCACAATTGTATCTGGCATCACGTGTTATGAAGATAAAGACTGATCACAATCTAGCTATATATATAAACGCATTTTCCCACAACCTAATAATGCTCCAGAGTCATACTATGAAAAAAAGTTAACGCGTTCATTGGGATTACCGGTTCATAAGATTGATGTGTGCGAGGATAATTGCATGCTCTTCTGGAAACCCGAAGATCGAGAGCTTTCGCGTTGTCGTTTCTGTAATAAAGATAGGTATCACGCTAACAATGGAAAAGGGAAGAATATACTGAAGCAACAAATGTTTTATCTACCTATCGCAGATCGACTGAAGAGGTTGTATCAAATGCAAGCGGCTCGTCGCTCATATGTGATGGCACGCAGAACATGTGTCTCCTAAAGGAGAAATGCATCACCCATCAGACGGAGCAGCGTGGAAGCATTTTAATGAGGTATATCCTGGATTTGGTGCTGAAAGTCGTAATGTATATCTTGGTTTGGCAACGGATGGGTTTAATCCAATTGGCATGAACGGGGAGGCACACTCAGTATGGCCAGTCATTGTTACTCCATATAATTTGCCTCCTGGTATGTGTATGTGCCTAGGCCTAAACATCCGAAGAAAAGTCTAGATATTTATCTACAGCCATTGATCGAAGAGTTGCGTATGTTATGGGCGACGGTGTTCATGCTTATGATATTTCAAGAAAGCAAAATTTTACAATGCGAGTTGCTTTGATGTGGACGATAAACGATTTTCCGACGTATGGAATGGTTTCAGGTTTAACTACGCATGGTCGGCTAGCATGTCCGTATTGTCTGGATGATAAAAAAATGCATTTTGGTTACCGAATGGAAGGAAGCACAATTGGTTTGATTGTCACAGAAGACATTTGCCACGTGATCATCCTTATCGTCGAAATATCAAAGCATTTAAGCGAGGCACATCAGTTCGTGATAATGCTCCACCGTGGCTGACTGGTACTAAAATTATGTGCGAAAGAATTGAGAGTATTCATGGATTGTTCAAAACTGTTGTTTGTGGAGGTCAAGGACATGATAATCCGGGTAGAACGATTGATGGTTATGGAAATTACCATAATTGGGTGAAGATAAGTATATTCTGGGACTTAGACCATCATTATAGGGGGGATTCTAAGGGGATTTTTATGTGGGTCCCACCATTTAAAATAAAAGCCTCCTCTTCCAACTCTTATATAAGAGTTGATTCTTAAGTTTTTCGCGGGCCCCACTGACACGTGGCGGCCCGCGATTGGTTCCTTCCCTTTTTTTTTTTTTTTTTTTTAAATTCGAAAAAAATAATAAAAAATAAAATTTAAAAGCCACCAATTGACTTTTCCCTATAATGATGCTCTTACCTTATTGGGAAAACCACTTACTGAGGCATAATTTGGACTTCATGCACATCGAGAAAAAAAATTTCGATAATCTTATCAACACGATATTGAATGCACCAGGGAAGACAAAAGACAATATCAAATCTAGAATGGATCTTCCTGCAATATGCAAAAGACCAGATTTGGGGATTAAAGACGATGGGAGTATTCCGATTCCAATTTTTAGATTATCCAACCAAGGGAAGAAGAGTTTTTGTCATGGTTGAAAAAAGATATTAGATTCCCTGATGGCTATGCATCAAAATTCAGTCGATGTGTTGACGAAAACAATGGAAAATTGTATGGGATGATTGTCATGTCATTATGCAACGCTTGCTCCCTTTTGCGTTTGCAGAACTTTTACCAAAAAATGTCCACACATCCATTTCAGGTATATATACTCATATCTTACATAGTAGAGTACTTATTAATTTATCTTATACTTATATATAAATGTCTTATGTACACATGTAGAAATCGCACTTTTTCCGAGATATTTCTGCTAGAACGTTAAGGGTTGAGGATGTGGAAATTTTGAAGGCAAATATCGCTTTTAAGTTGTGCAATTTGGAGAAAATATTTCCTCCATCGTTCTTTGACGTCATGGAACATCTACCCGTGCATCTACCGGATGAAGTTGCATTGGGTGGTCCGGTCCGATACAGGTGGATGTATCCTTTCGAGAGGTACATGTATCATTTGAAAAAGGTTAAAAATAAAGCTCGTATTGGAGGTTCCATTGTTGCACAATGTGTTCAAGAAGAGATTTTTTATGTGGCAACCAATTATTACAAAAACACGGAAGTTATTTGTGATTCAAATTATAGTGGTCCTGGAGAAATTTGATTTAGTTATGATGCAGATGTGCCAAATATCTTCTACCACAGTGGACGGGTTACAGGGAAATATACAAGTGGTTGGTTTAGTGATGAAGATTATATCGTGCTTCAAACGTTTTTGTTACTTAATTGTGAAGAATTTGCTCCATATGAGAGGTATATATAAATATAGATATTTAGATAATTAAGTTACTAATATCACTAGGAATTAAGTTATAAATTAAATTTTTCTCTTGTTTCAGGATGTTTGAAGAGCAGATGACGCTTAGTATTCCTGATATCACTAGTGATGCAATGATTAATGCTAAAGACAACCATTATGCACAATGGTGTAAAGACTATGTAAGTTATAATATTTTGATTTAATTTTGTCATATATATCATATAATTATTGTAATATTATGGCTACTAATTTATTTAACATTTTGTAGATTAATGAAGCATCTCAAAATTATGAATTTCCTTTGTGGATGTTGGAATTTATTCAAGGTCTGAGGCGCAATTTCACTTCGTGGCCTATGTACTTTACTAGGGGATACCATTTCCACACTCAAAGACACGGGCAAAATAAGAAAACACAGAATTATGGGGTTTGTGTTTGTGGTACAACAAATATGAATTATTATGGATTTATAGAAGAAATCATGAAGATCGAGTATCATGGTGTCGTTGGACTCAAAGCGAAGGTCTTTAATTGCATGTGGTTTGATAATACTGAAGGTTCGGGATTGCGTAAACACCCGTGTGGTGTGGTTGATGTAGCTTCGCGTAAAAGGTACCAAAAATACGATCCTTTTATTCTGCCTGGTCATTGTGACCAAGTTTGTTTCATTCCGTATCCACGTGTTGGGCGTGCGAGAATTGATTGGTTGGCGTGTACTTAAGTGGTGCCAAGAGGGTATTGAGAAACTTCTGAAAATGCTCTGTTAGCGTTGCAAGATGATACAATCGACCACATTGTTGCGCCTAGTGCAATTGTTCGAGTTACAACGCATGTCGTGGAAGATCCTGCTGATTTTGACAATGTTTATCACTATCCTTTAGACGAAGAGCAACATAGTCCTAATGAGATTTCTGAAGATTCTGATTCTTCAGATGATGCCGAAGATGTGTAATAATGATGTTCATTTATTTTAGATGCTCTATTATGTTGTTTCTTGTTATAAGAATGTTTTAAAACTCATATATATGTTTAAATGTTTTAATTATCATGAATTTTTATTTGGCTTTAAATGTTTTAAGTTTTTAAAAATTTGACCAAGTTTATAAAACATATTATCTTATACATACATTCTTTACATAAAATACTTGACTATGTACATATATATCAAACCCTACACTTATATATTAACTATTATGTCAAAACTTCAAAAGTCAAAACCTTCCTTATAGATTTTTAGAGTTTAAAACGAAACATAAATTTTTAGAAATGGTTTTTTATGAAAAAAACAGATACCCTAAACTATGATAATATTAGTCACAACTTACATCAGTTGCAATTCGTTGCTAATTAGAATAATTTGCCACTAATTATCATGAATAACATCGAATTATTTCATTGCAACTAAAGTCTAAACCGTAGCATCGACATATTTCGTGGTTATTTTAATATTACAACAACGAATAATTTCGTTGCAACTAAACTCTAAACCGTAGCATCGACATATTTCGTCACATTTCGTGACTATTTTAATATTACAGCAACGAATAGCCACGGTTTTATTCGTGGCTAAAATATTAAACCTAATTACTTGGCGACCTTCTCTTTCTCTCCATTTTTCACCTTCTCTTTCTCTCTTACCCTCTCGGCGGCGATTAGGCGATTTCGTTGCAGCTAAACTCTTCACCGCCGTTCGTCCCGCCATTAGTCCCGCCGTTCGTCATGCCGTTAGTCCCGCCGTTCGTCCCTCCTTTCGTCCCGCCGTGCGATTAGGCGACAAGGTTAGAGGATCTCTCTTTCACTATCTCTCTAACTCTTATTATCTCTCTCTCTGTCTTTCTCTCATGCTCTTTTAGGGTTATTTTGGGGTTCGTTTAAGGTTCTATTAGGGTTTGTTTAGGAGTTCTTTGGGGGTAGATTCAGCTCTGTTTAGGGGTTTGTTTAGGGGTTTGATCTTAGGGTTTGTTTAGGAGTTCTTTGGAGGTAGAATTATCTCTGTTTAGGGGTTCTTTGGGGGGTAGATTCATCTATGTTTAGGGGTTTGTTTAGGGGTTTGATCTTAGGGTTTGTTTAGGGGTTCTTTGGGGGTATCAAAAGTGAAGCTTTCGAAAGGGCATGTCTGTGTTTGGTCATCTTTGTTTGGTCATGAGAATATTGTGGTCATCTCTGTTTCGAAAGGGCATGTGTGTGTAATAGTTTCAGATTCATCTCTGTTTCAAATTCATCTCTGTTTCAGATTCATCTTTGTTAACTTATCTTTCTTGTGCAGACATGCCTCAACGTGGTAATAGAATACGGACAGGTTCTCCTTCCGGACCGATGCACTATTCTCAGCCTCAATTTCAGTCTCGAGTGCCTTCGCCAGCAAATGCATCAACGTCTTCATCTCAGTCCCCAACCTCTTTTCCTCCTGGAGCTACTGGACAGAGGCATCGAAATCACTCTTCTCCAAATGCCTTTGCTGCACACCAAGCTGCTGCACACGACGCTACTTTACACGCTGCTGGTCCACAAAGCGCTGCACAAGGAGCTTGTGTAATGAGCATAGAGGCTCTCCTCAATGCTCCAGCTAGGAGAAACCAACAAGTCCTCCACCCAATGAATCTAAATGGAGCTTTGTAGTAAGATTTGTTTAGTCCATATATAACTAGTATTCTTGTTTGTGTTTATTCATATTGTTTGAATATTTAAGTTTGGTATTGATCCAGACGTGAAGAAATATGTCCCGACTACTTGGCAGAACAATTTCATGGCGCCTTGGTGGAATTGGTCCAAAATTCCTGAGGAGAGAGTACAAAAATGGTGGCAGGATTTTGTGGTCAGTGTATCTATCTTCTCTTTGATTTTGTTTAATCAATATATATCAATCTAATGATATCTAACTGATCCTTCACTTTTATTTTTAGAAACATTACTATTGGGAACCAGCTCACCATAGTCTAGTTTTCTATATGTGGAGGAAGGAGACCATGTTATCAATCAGCCAAAGAATCAGCAAGAAGAAGTCAGAAGGGAAGAAGCCGAAGTACATTTCTGAGGAGTAATGGATCACGATGTAAGAGCAATGGGACACACCAGAATGTCAGGATAGGTCCACCACCAATTCCGCAAACAGACTATCTGATCCGAATTGTTTGGGGGTAAGCAAGCATTGTGTTGGTCCAGTCTCTTTTGCGAAAATAGGGTATGACATGGTATGTTCCTTTTCCATTTAGTATGTTGTTTGTTATTTATACATCAGATTCATCTTTATAAGTTATTAGTTTATGAATATTATATGAGTTACAAGTTTAAGAGTCTTATATGAATTTTGTATTGATGTTTTGGTCTGTTTTTGATGTGTTGCTTTGTACTTCTTGTAGATGGTCAAAACAGGTGAACCACCATCTTTCACAGAGCATGTGCGTAAGACGCACACACACAAAGATGATACGTTCATCGACAAACAAGCCGAGACAATTGTGAAAGAGGTTGAGGCAGCTGCGGCCCAGGCAGTTGAAGCTACAAGTTCCCTGGTCAGCCCAAGTGGGGAATCGATTCCCACTCGGGTCATTAACAACACATATCTTAAGGTAATGAGAATTTTTATCTATGTTGATGCTTCTTCATTTGATTATCAACATTGCTTGTTCTTTATCTTGCTTATGTATTATCTTATACTTCATTTTTGTTGTTTGGTTTTATGTTGCAGCATGTTAAACCTAATAAAGAAAGATACTATGGCCTTGGGAGCTCTCAGGACATACACGTCGATCCCAACGAACCAGCTCCAACTTCTTTGGTTCGTAACATCTCCATGGAGTTGCGGGTTGATGGTTTGGAGACAAAACTTGAGACAGTCTGCACAAACGTGGAGACAATTCTGGAGACGCAGAAGCTGATACTTGATGCCCTCGGGATTGATCCAAGGAATCTTCGACCACAACCGTCTCATCCACGCTCTCCTCAGGTCAATAGCTACTCGACCACACTCCAAAGATATGTCCCTACTGCTGAACCGGGAACTAAAACAACACCAACACCAGCGAATCCACAACTTGAGGCTTGGTGCAGGTCGCTTGAACCTAATGTGAGCGATGACATCTAAGCCTCTGTTGTGTATGTTGAATAACAATACTTTTGAACTATTTTTTTATAATCTGATTGGATATTTTGTTTGGATATTTTGTTTAGTGTATTTTTAAAAATTTCAGTTTTAATAGTTTAGTAAATGTTTTAAATCCGAAAAAAATCCAATTTCGAATTTATTTTTTTTAAATAAAAAACAACCTAGTATCGGAAGAATTCATTGCTAAATTTGTAACAAACTAGTCACGACTTATTCGCGGTTACCCGTAGCAACGAAATTGTAACGATTCTTTCGTCGCTAAAATAACAACCAATTTGTCACGAATAATTCGTCGCTAAAATAACAACGAATTTGTCACGAATAATTCGTGGCTAAAATAGCAACGAAATGGTGACGATATATATGTGGCTAAACTAGTAACGAATGGTCGCGAATAATTCGTGGCTAATATAGCAACGAAATGTTAACGGTTTTTTCGTGGTGAAAATAGCCACGAATAGTAACGAATAAACCTAGTAACGATATAATTCGTTACTAATTGGTTCACTGCTATTCGTTGCTGGTTGTTACAAATTTAGCATCGACCAGCAACAAATTAGAAAATGTAACGAAGCTATAGCAACGAAAGTGTTTCGTAACTGTTCGTGACTATTTGACGATATAGCAACGAATTAAAAGTTATAGTAAAAGACTTTTCTGTTGCTATAGCCAATAATTCTTGTAGGGTTTATTAAATAACTAGGAGAAGACCCGCGCGATGCACGTATATCATATGGTTTTATCTATAATTCGGTTTTGTCATGTTCACTAATTAAATGGCATATTGTTCTAAAAGAAAACATGTATTTTACAACGACGTAAATCGTTGGTAAATCGTTGTTAATCAGTTGTTACGACGATTAAACCACAAAATCAAATTCGTTGTTAAACGATCGAAGTAAAACAAAAATCATCGTAAAATCGATGTAAAATTTGCGACAACTTGAAATCGTTGTAACAAGGTTGGCAATTGGTCGTTGTAAACTCGTTGAACAATTACAACGGATTTACATCGTCAACGTCGTTGTACATTTACAACGGATTGACATCTTTAAGTGTGGTTGAAATCGTCATTAAATCGTCGTTTATAATCGTCGTTAAATCGTCGTTTATAATCGTCCTTAATTCGTCGTTTATAATCGACGTCAAATCGTCGTTAAATGTTACAATGAATTTACGACTATCTCTTGATTTTTTAATAAAAAATATATTAATAAAACCTAATATAATTAATATATAATTAAATAATTTAAAAAATATTTATAATTAAAATTGTTTACAAACTAAAATGACAACTATTGACCCGAACCCGATCCCCCTAAATCAAAATCTATATCATCCCCAAAATAATCCCGCGTTGCATTCTCGGGATCAACGCTGCTATGTTGAATATGGGTAGGGCGGTTAGGATCCGTCTGCATCCTACGCTGAAGGTCAAGGTTGGAGGCAGAAAGCACCGAGAAGAGACCGTCGTAATACGCGAAAGTCTTATGAGACTGGGCATGTTGTGCGCGAAGGTCTGCATCTTGGCCTCCATCTGAGATGGAGATCGATAAGAAGGGTCGACCAACGGGACGTCCTGGATGGATCCCAACCCTAGAATCTACCCTTTCTTCTTTGGAGCTACTTATAAAATAAAATAAGTATTAAAAATTCAAAATAATAAGATAAAAATATTAAAGTTATATTAAAAACATAATAAAAACTAACCTGCGTAAAGATTTGATCTAGCTCGGCGGTGGATAGAGGGACGCCGGGGTGCTGAGTGCCTCTGGGGGATCTTTGAGAGCGATGACTCTCAATATCCGTCTTCCGAGCTTCGAGCTCGGTGAAAATCCGCTCGGAGTGCCTATCCACGAACTCGCCGTTCTTCTTCTTGTGTGTCTTCTCTAACATGGCGCTAACAGTTGGTTTCTCACTCAACTCCTTGGTCTAAAAATAAATTTACATTGTTAATGTTTAAATAAATATAAATTTAATTAAAAACTATTAAATGAAAACATACCATGTTAAACATTCGCCATGCGAAGGAGATCTGACCCGATGTATGCGCCATCAGTTTCGTCATCCCATCTGGCAGCTTAGTGTTCCTGGAGGAGGAAAACTTCGTCGCTACGTCGGCGTTGTGGCCATCCGTCCAGTACGCCTTCAAACCATCCCAAACCACGATCGACAAGAAGATCGGCTTCGCGGCGTCTCAGTTGACCCTCCACTTCTCCTTCTAATCAGAGACCGTGTTGGCGAGGCAAAACTTGGCGCGATTGTTGAACTCTGTCTTGACCGACTCGTTGATGGAGATATCCTAATGCCACTTTTGATGCCAAAACAAACAAATTTTATAATTAGTACGAAATTAATTAATTCGAAATATATATAATTAATTAATATATAAATGGAAATTATAATACTTACCGCGAAACACTTGAACCAGGTCTTCTTGATGTGTCCTGGAGTGTTGCTCCAATTGGGATGTGGCTAAGTGAAATACCCCTTGATGATGTCAGAGTAGAGCGTGCGACAATGTTGTCATACTTAAACCTGAAAACAACGAAAAATAATATTATTAGTTATAAGATTTTATAAAAATATTCAATTTCAAATATTTAAATATATATAGTTCTTACCAATATGTGTCCGAACTCTTGTGCAGATCTAGACGACGGAGACTATCATGTCCGGGTTGAGAGAGAATGTCTTCAACCCGAAGACTCGCATAAGGAACATGGGTGGGTACATCCAAATCTGGATGTACCGGCCCTGCAGTACCCTGACCGGCCTCAGGGACACCTCTGTCGGGTATGGCGGGCTCATGTACAGACGCATGGACCGGTGGAGGCAGTATAAACATAGTGGGTGGAGATGTCGAGGTAGGCGTCGTCTGAGTACTCCCGGTGGTCGGTGAAGAAGAGGTCGGGACGGTACCGGATGTGGAAGCTGAAGCCGAACCGAAGACCGAACAGAAACGTGAAGCGGCGGTCCTCTCTTCCATAACCTGCATGTAACCTGGGGGCTACTTTCCTCGTCTGCCTAGATGCCATATTTGAATTGTAAAAAAACAAAAAAAATGACTTAGAATAATTTCTTAATAATATTCCTAAATCTAATTTTGATCTAAATTCTAAATCCGGGCCTAAATCTAAATTCAAGTCATATATATATATATATATAAAAATAAATTAAACAAAAATAAAAATTAAATTTACTTTTTTGTAGAGAGAGAGAGAAAAAATTTTAGAGAAATAGAGATATTTAGAGAGAAATGAGCGAGGAAAGAAAGAAATTCCGGCTGATATATATAGAGTTAGCAATCGTCGTAATGTTACGACAATTTTACAACGATTCCTCGGAATCTGCGTTCATTTGGCGCGTGTTGGAGGGAATTATATTTCCCAAAATTCAAAATCGTCGTAAATCAGTTGTAATTTTATGACGATCTTACAACGAAAGGTACATAATCGTCGTATAATCGTGGTAATCTTAAAACAATTAAACAACGATACACAAATTGTACAACCTCGTACAAACAAAACACCTGATGATTGCGACATACATGGTTTATACAGGGTTTCGTAATCGTCGTAAATTAGTTGTAAATTTACAACTAATTTACGACGAATCTGTACAAATCATCGTATTTTCGTTGTTCTTTTACAACTAATTTACGACAAATTTTAGTTTTATATGAAATTACATCAAAATTATGGTTGTACATGATTTAATGTTGAATATATAGATTGTAAAACTCGTATCTAACGTTGTATTAAACCATTTGATTGACAAGAAAGGAAAAAATCATATGTGATAACTTGTATACATATGACACAACATCTAAAACATTTAAACTTAAAGTTTAGTAAATTAGAAAAATGTAAAAAAAAAATTTGGAAAATGTTATTTGATATTTTTTACTTATGTGTAAGTATATATTTCATTCTATGAGGCATAATTGTACGTTAAGTAAGTTAAATCGGTTAGGTAGATAGTCGTAAATTCGCTGAAAAGTTACAAGGAATTTACGACGATTAATGTTGAACCCCGTAAATTTGTTGGAAAGTTACAACTAATTTACGACGATTTACTCTTGGAACCTCGTACTAAACAAATGTCAAACCTCGTATCAAACAATGTGTTAAACCTCGTATTAAACAAATCGTCGTAAATTCGTTGGAAAGTTACAACGAAGTCATCATTAGAAACATATTCTTCTTCGTCCTCGGAGTCAGTTTCATCAAATTCGTCTGTTTCTTCGGCTTCCCCTTCGATCTCGTTCACCTCTTCAGTTTCCCTATTATGTGGATCAACGAGTAAGACATCGTCAGTGCTTAATTCTGGCGACGGAATATCGATTGGTGTATCATTCTGTAGTGTTGATTTATCTTCCCTGACTATGTATCCTCTTGGTGCAATTTTGACGACGGATAGCCAGTTTATCCCCGTCGACTTAGTTCGCATATAAGGAATGAAACTTACTTTCTCGGCTTGTGATGCAAGTATGAAAGGCTCGAATTTGGTGTATCTTCTACTCTTATTGACATCCACGATCCCAGACTTGCTTATTCGAACACCCCTTCTGATCGTAGGATCAAACCACTCGCACTTGAATAATACGCATTTCAACATTAGCAACTCGAGGAACGTTATCTCTAAGATTTCTTGGATGATTCCATAAAAATCAATGTCACCCCTAATACAAACACCGTAGTTAACACTTGTTCGATGTCGGTCATATTCGTACGGGTGGAAAGCATAACCTCTTGTAAAATACATTGGTGATGTCGTAATCTTTGCTAGGGGCGTTGTAATATCTCATGGAACCAGACCTGATAAGACTCGTCCTCGTACTCAATCTACAGTAGTGATCAACATTGATAAAATCTGCAATGTCAAAACATATATATAAAAATTTAATATATACATGTTTTGCAACCACATCACAGTGTTGAGCTTTATGGGAATCGAGCTTCTCTTCAGATATCCCCTGAATTCCTTCTCGAACTTGTTCGACGAACATACTATATATGAAAATATAATAATTAAGTGGTGTTTTTATGTACTTAAGTAATCATAGAGTATATCAAAAAATGTACCTTTCCCACGGAGTAACAATATCGCAGTTCAATAGAATGTACGTGTGGGCACAATGGATTTCATCCTCGTTACTCCACCAAATCTATTTTACGCATCCACTAAGCAGACCAATGGGACAAAATATACCAGGCAGTCCTTCCACCGCGTACGCTTTTTGAATGCCTCCATCATCATATCTCCTTGGCGCTATTTTACGTGTCCTAACAGTAGGTGCCAAGTAGTACGACGTGAAGTGCGACGTCTCCTATGTAATACTACCCGCAACAATTGAACACTCGACTTTAGCAAGATTCTTCGCCTTCCCCTTTAGATGTTTCATAAATCTTTCGAACGGGTACATCCATCAGAACTGAACGGGTCCCCCTAGTCCCGCTTCATGTGGGAGATGTACTGGTAGGTGCTCCATAACATCAAAAAAGGATGGGGAAATATCTTCTCTAAATTGCACAAAATAAGCATGATATTCTCATGTAATTGTGTTATTACATGTTCGTTTAGCGTTCTTGTGCAAAGATCCCGAAAGAACAACCCAACACCTACAAAATTTAAGTTAACTTGATGACTTCATATTTTAGTAATAAAAATCTATACTATATTAATTAATTAAGATTTACGTACCAGCAATTACTTCATGCACGTTTTTTGGAACAAGTTCCGCCAATACAAATGGTAGCACCCGTTGCATAAACCCATGACAATCATGACTTTTCATACCTTTGAATTTACTACCATCCACACACCGAGAAAGATTAGAAACAAAACCATCATGAAACTTGACTACAAAGACCACCCACTGGAACAACGATGCCTTCGCTACACTCGATAATCTGAATATAGGTACTGGCGCTTTTCCATCATTATTAATGTGCAATTCATTCCTCGCACAAATCTCAACCAAGTCAAGACGTGATTTCAAATAGTCTTTTGTCTCCCCCTGCACGTTCAAAAGAGTATTCATAATGTTATGAAAAAAGTTCTTCTCTATGTGCATCACGTCGAGATTGTGCCGGAGTAGATGATATTTCCAGTATGGGAGCTCCCAGAAGATGCTTTTGTGTGCTAGTTATGTTCCGTAAGATAACCATCAGGCAGATTAGGCGGGACATGTCAGTTTCCTCCACGGGGAACTGTGTAATTCGCAAAGTAATGATCCATATGCGCCTGAACTTGTTTGCCCGTCAAATACACCGGGGGAGGACCACGAACCAATTTATTATTCTTAAACATTCGTCTGTTTTTCCGGTAGGGGTGCCGAAGACTAAGAAATTGACGGTGGCAATCAAACCAGCTTGTTTTCCTTCCATTCTTCAATTGAAAGGCGTCAGTACGACACTACAAGAATCTGCGCAAATTACCACAAAAAATTTAAAACGATTTTCATCGTCGTAAATTTACGACGACATTACGACGATTTTACGACGATTTTTGTAAATTTACGACGATATTACAACGATTTACGACGACATTACGACGATTTTACAACGATTTTCATCGTCGTAAATTTACGACGACATTACAACGATTTTCTGAATAAACACGAAATCGTTGTAAATTCGTCGTAAATTTACAACGATTTAACGACGTTTTGGTTTATAAGAATATTTCGTCGCTAAATCGTTGCTAATTTACAACGAATTTACAACTTCTGATTTTGGGACATTTTAACAACGATTTAAAGAAATTTAATCTGGTAGTTGAAACGTGTATTTACTGTTGTACCTAATTATTTACAACTTTCATTTTAGTCGTTAAATCTTTGTAAAATCGTTGTAAATCCCTTGTTAAATTATGAATCGTTGTAAATTAGTAGTTAATTTCCTTGGTAAAAAGTTGGAAAATTTTAAAAAATCCTATAAATACCTCCTCATCTTTCACCATAAATCACACCATCAATTTTATATCTCTCTCACATACAAAAAAAAAACTCTTTTTATAAAAAAAAAATGTCCGGAGGCGATATTTACGAAATCCGAAAATGGATGTACATACATCGAGGCGATGAAGGATCGGTGACACGGGAGTTCCTCGATGGGGTTGAAGTATTCATGCAGCAAGCCACAAATCTACCTGTCACTATCAAATGCGACAATAGACGGTTCATTTTGGTTGAAAATGTTTGGAAACATTTGTTAAATAGAGGATTTACACCACAATTTTTTTTATAAAATAAATTACCAATCGTCGTAAATTCGTGGTAAATTTACGAAAAATTTACGACTTTTTTGTATTTTACATAAATCGTGGTAAACTCGTTGTAAATTTACCACGAATTTACGACTTTTGTTATATTATACACATCGTGGTAAAATCGTCGTAAATTTACCATGAATTTACGACTTTTGTTATATTTTACACAAATCGTGGTAAAATCGTTGTACATTTACCATGAATGTACGACTTTTTTGAATTATACACAAATCGTGGTAAAATCGTTGTTAATTTACGACGATTTCCCGACGATTAGTCTTATAATTCGTTGTCAGGTCATACGATTTTGTACTTTGTCGTAAAAATACAAAATCGTCGTAAATAAAACGTAAAGTAGTCGTTTATTTACATCTGTTTTACAACGTTTTTTTTTTTAAACCCCTAAACCCCAAACATTTTCAAAAGTATGTCTTATATTACGTACAAACACTCATAAAGACCTCTAAAGTTAATGAATAACTATAAAAACAATGCTAAAATTGCTTATCAATAAGTTTTGTTACATATTCTTAGAATTTATAAAGTTTAAGATAAAGTGTACTATATATATTGTGCTTAATATGTATATATGTTCTAATTTTATCAAAACTTGTTTTTTGCAACCATACGACTTAGTATGATTTCATATGCATACAATATCATAATTATATTCAACATGAAGTTAAATGGCAGATGAATTTTAGCGAATTCCATTTAGTGTAATGAATCGTCGTAAATTCGGGGTAAATTTACGACGATTCCCACAAAATCGATGGAAATTCGTGGTAATTTAACAACGAATTTACGACCAAACATGAAACTCTAAACGTCAAATCCTCAGGAGTTTTGTTTGTACGAGGTTGTCAACGTCAACGATTACTTTTTAAATCGTAGTAAAATCGTGGTAAAATTACCACGATTTTACGACGATTTTATTTTCGTCATTCCCAAAAAGCGGCAAACCAAAATGATCCAAAAAGTTTGAACTTTTTTTGCAACGATTTTACGAGGAATCGTCGTAAATTTACGACGATTGCTTATACTATATATAGTCGACCACATTTTTTCATTTTCTCTCATTCTCTCTAAATCTCTCTCTCTCTCTCTAAAATTTTCTCTCTCTAAAACTCTTAAACACTCTATAACTTTCACTCTCTTTCAACATCCCCAAAGGTAAATATATTTAATATATGTGTTTTAAAACCGGATTTTAGAATTAGTTTTAGGATTTGTAATTTAATTTTAGGATTTGGAATTAGTTTTAGGCTCGGATTTTAGTTTTAGGATTCAGATTTTAGATTTATGTTCAGAACATATAATTAGTTATTAAAATACTTAATGTTTAGTTTTTAAAATACTCAAAACTTATTTATAAAACTAAACATTAAGTATTTTAATATTAGTTATGTCATTAAAATAATTATATAATGTTTATTTTTAAAATACTTAATAATTTTTAAATACTTAATGTTTATTATTTAAATATTTAATGTTTTTTTGGCAGGTACTTATACATGACTCCTAGGAGAGGAAAGACCTTACCTTCGGACTACATGCAGATGTTGGCGGAGAAGAGGGCTTCCCGGGAAGCTACGGGTTCTGGTGAGGCTTCAGCTTCCGGGATATCGCCTGTTCACACCGGGACGTCCGTCCATGGCGAACAGCTTCCTCCTCCCCACTGACGACGCAGACGCCGCAGACGCCGCTATCCTGGGCCCGGTACATCCAGAGTTGGATGTACCGAGAAACGCGTCGTACGCCACCCTCCAGGTTGAGGATATCCTCGCTCAACCCGGACATGATGGTCTCCGCCGGTTGGATCCATACAAGTCTGCGGACACTTACTGGTAAGTTAAAATTCATTTGTTAATTATTTTAATATTTTTTGATTTTTTAATATATTAATAAATCAATTAATGTTTTTTTCAGGTTCAAGTACGACAACCAGGTCTCGCGTTCTATCGCAGACATAATCAAGGGATACTTCACCGAGTCGCATCCCAACTAGAGCAAGACACCTGAGCACATCAAAAGAACGTGGTTCAAATGTTTTGCGGTAATGTTCTGATTTAATTTCGATTAAATTTATTTATTTAACTTTAAATTTTTATTATATATTACTCTCGTAAACATAACTTTACTAATGTTATGTTTATAATTTCTCATATTTTGCAGCAAAAGTGGCATTGGGATGTCTCGATCAACGAGACCGTGAGGACGGAGTTTAACAAGAAGGCGAAATTTCGTCTCGTCAACACGGTCTCCGACTGGAAGGACAAGTGGAGAGTCGTCGGCGACGCGGGGAAGTCAGTATATCTCTCGGTCGCGGTCTGGGACGACTTGAAGAAATACTGGACGGATGGCCACAACGCGACCATAGCTGAGAAGTGTTCCACCTCCAGGAACGCGAAGCTACCTGACGGAACGCCGAAGCAGATGGCTCACACGTCCGGACAAATCCCGTTCGCGGGTCGGGCGCACGAAATGGTAAGTCTTTCTTACTTACTCTTTCAAATTTATTTTTATTTTGAAATTATTAATCTTATACTAATGCGCATGTTTTTATTATTTGTTTGTAGGCCAAACAGCTGGGTCACAAACCGGCCGTCAGTACCGTCTTCGAGAAGACGCATAGGAAAAAGACCGGCGAGTTCGTTGACTCCCATTCCGAGCGGATATTCAATGACCTTGAAGCTCGGAAGACGGAGATCGAGACTCAGCGATCTCAGAGATCCCCGAGAGGCACTCAATATCCTGAGAGGCGCTTACTACCGCCGAGCTCGATCAAATATATCATGAGGTAAAATTTTACTCTAAAATTTTCTCTAAAATTATTTTTTTCAAACGTTCATTTACTAATTGTTTAATTTTATATCTTGTTCCTAAGAAGAAAGGACGGGTTCTAGGCATGGGATCCATGCAGAACATCCCACTTGCTCCTACCTCTTACTGATCTCCGGCTGAGATGGAGGCTGAGATTCAGAACCTACATGCGACTCAGGTGAAGAACATGGGGTTCTACAACAGCATGCTGACGGTGCTTTCTGCATCTAACCTGGAACTACTTCGGGCGATGCAGACACATCCCGACCGCCCGTCGACTGATCAGGCTGGAACAAGCAATGTCGATCCCGAGAACGCGACGCATGACTATTTCGGGCCTGATTTCAACCTAGGCGACTAATTTTTTTTTTTGTATTTTGTAATTGTAAAAAAAATATTTTATATTAATAAAATATTTTTTTTATAAGATATTATTTTTTTATATATAATTTTACGGCGATTTATTAAATCTATATATCTTATAATCGTCGTAAAATCGTCCCTAATTACAAATTTACCACCAAATATTTGTTGTAAAATCGTTGTAATGGTTACGACGATTTTACAACGAATATTTTACCTTGAATTTACGACGAATTTGGTTCGTCGTAAAATTTACCACGATTTTACGACGATTTGGTTTTTACTTCGATCGATTAACGACGAAATTGAAATCGTCGTTAAATCGTGGTAAACTGCGTTTTACCACGATTTTACAACGATTATGGTCGTTGTTAAAGTCGTGATTTCTTGTAGTGTGATGTATGCAGTAAGGACATGAGAGTCAACCGTGCGTAGTCCAGCCTGACAACATTCTGTAGGCGGGAAAGTCACTAATCGTCCATAGGAGCACTGCACGCATTGTAAAATTCCGTTTCCTCGAACAATCGTAAGTCTTTAATCCAGTATGCCATAACTCCTTCAACTCTTCCACTAAAGGTTGTAGAAAAACATCAAGGGATCTTTTTGAATGTTTAGGTCCAGGGACTAATATACTCAGAAATAAAAATTCTCTTTGCATACACATATCAGGTGGGAGGTTATAAGGGGTAACGATGACGGGCTACAATGAATATTGCCTACCTGACATACCAAATGGACTAAATCCATATGTACATAGACCAAGGTAGACGTTACCTTTTCGCCTAGCGAAATCGGGGTATACCGAGTTAAAGTGTTTCCACGCTTTCGCATCTGATGGGTGGGTCACCTCTCCAGGCTGCTATGTATGTTCTGCATGTCACCTCATTGAAGAAGTTGTCCTCTCCGAGTGATACATCCTTTGAAGCATGTCTTTAATAGGCTAATACCACATCTTCTGGTACATTACCCTCTTCCGACCTACTCCTTCTGGCTTGTACCTTGGCTTTTTGCAAAAACGATATTCCTCAAGAATGTCGTCGTCTTTCCAATATATCATACAATTGTCTACACAAACATCAATTGACTGATACGACAGACCAAAACTGATAACCAATTTTGGACCTCATAAAATGTTTCAACACCTAAATTATCGGAGGGTATATATTATTTTAACAATGCAGCTCAATCATTCATGCACACCTCAGATAAGTTATGGTATGTTTTAGTATTCATCATTCTAGTAGCTAATGACAATTTAGAGGGCCCTTCTCTACAATTATCATATATTGTTGATTTGCAACATATAACATGTCGTAGAATCTTTTAGCATCTAAATTAGGTTCTTCGACTAAATTTCCATCAGATGAGAATGCAACAATGTTAACTTCAGGACGAAATGCATCGCTAACCATGTCATTTATCCTATCCGGTTCATTTCCATGATCATGATGAAAATTATAATAATCATACTCATTTTCTACATGTTGATCATGATCTACAGATTCCTGATGATAATTACTACTACTGCTACCAACATTACCACAATAACCTTTCCCATACTGAAACCATATAAAATATTGTGGTGTAAATCCTCTATTTAACAAATGCTTCCAAACATTTTCAACCAAAATGATCCGTCTATTGTCGCATTTGGTACAAGGACAAAACATCTTACCGCTTTCGATAGTGACCGGTAGATTTGTGGCTTGCTGCATGAATATTTCAACACCGTCGAGGAACTCCCGTGTCACTGATCCGTCATCGCCTCGATGTATGTACATCCACTTCCGGATTTCGTAAATATCGCCTCTGGATATGTTTTTTTAGAAAAAGAGTTTTTTCGTATGTGAGAGAGAGAGATAAAATTGGTGGTGTGATTTGTGGTGAAAGGTGAGGATGTATTTATACGATTTTTAAAAATTTCCCAACTTTTTACCAACGAAATTTAAATACTAATTTACAACGATGCATATTTAACAAAGGATTTACAACGAATTTACAACGATTCACGACTAAAATGAAAGTTGTACAAAATTAGGTGCAACAGTAAATACACGTTTTCACCTATCATACTAATGTCTGAAAATCGTTGTTAAAATGTCACAAAATCATAAGTTGTAAACTCGTTGTAAACTAGCAACGATTTCGCGACGATATTTTCTTTTAAACCAGGATGTCGATAAATCATTGTAAATTTACGACGATTAAACGAAGATTTCGTGTATCTTCGGAAAATCGTGTTTAAATCGTCGTAATATAACGACGATTTAACGACGACATATTTCGTTGTTAGTTTACGACGACTTTACGACGATTGCGTCAATCGTTGTAATGTCGTCGTTAAATCGTCGTAATTTTACGACGACAAAAATCGTTGTAAATTTTTCGTCGTTAAATGCGCAGATTCATCGATGTTGTTTTGAGAAGAAGAAGAAAGGAGATAAAAGAGTCCATAGGAAGAGGAAGAAAAAGAAAGCCATTTTTTCTTGATTTTGATGGAGATAAGAGGATGTGAATGGAGAGATATAGCTTATAGGTTTTGAGAGAGGGTGAGTTTGCCTATCTCAACCATGAACTCTAAATGGCCTATTGTTCTTAAATTCAATGGCATAACATGTAATTATTTATACATATAAGGTTATCATATTATATAAGATGGTCCATGTCACATAATTTACTCATATATGTATATATATAGAATTTTGATATATTTATTCATTTTATGTTTTTTAATTTTTTTTCTCGTTAAAGATCCTATAGAAATAATAAATATTTAATTTATTTGTCAATAATAATAAATATTCGACCATCCACTAAAGGTCGATTTTTGTTAATCTTTGCAATAAAGACACGAAGAACTTTCATTCTCAAACCGGCATTGTATCATTTAAACTCTCAATATGTGTCTTTTATATCATTTTACATCCAAAACTTTTCTTTATCTCTTTCAAGAATAAAAAATAAAAGTCAAATTACTACATACTAGGATTTAACCCGTGGTCTATGGTTTAAAAAATGAATATTTATAATTTAACAATTTATATTTTTTTATTTTGTAACATTTTAAAAAATATAAATAATTAACATAGAAAAATAAAGTAACAAATATACGTATATATATAAGAATAAATTGTACAAATGATGTTGTTGACATTTTTTATTATATAATAATATCGTAGTAGATATGTGTATAGCAACATGAGAATAATTTAAATTACTAACTTTAGATGAAACGAATAATAGTAGTTGTTTGGGCAAAAGTTAGCGATCCATTAGAAGAACCACGGAATTCGATAACGGTTAATACTACTAGAATCGGTTTGAATTGGATGTCTTTATTAATCGTTTAGGGTTTACAAGATGAGAGAGAAATATCAAAGAATTAGACCTAAAGTACCATCTAAAGCTATGAACGAATAAATCTCTCTAAAAGTAGGTGTTTTGTGTCTTGAATCGAATATATGAATGTATGAATGAATATCCTCTAGGTCTTCTAACTTCTTCTCTTTATATAAATGTTTTTAGGTTAATGAGCTTCTTTTTCCTTTTATGAATAGGAATTGACCTTTTTCCTTTTATTGACCTTTTTCCTTTTATTTAGATATTTTCCTAGATTCTCTCCTTTATGAATATTTAAGAGAATCTAGTAATATATTTTTTCCATTTTACTTTATGTCGATAATTAAGCCCAAATAAAGCCCAATATCAACTAAAGGAGGCCGGTTCTGATATTGTCGCTGATTCCGGTTTAGCTGGTCCGATCTGCCGTCAGTCCGATCCGATTCTGCCGCCGGTTAAACCTTAACCGGGATGGTTAAATTTATCCCCAACAGTTTGCCCCCAGCTTTGCCCTTCTTTGATCTTGAATAAGAAGGGGAAAGTAGTTTGCCGAAGGATAAATTTCCCGAGCTTGCTTTTGATTTCGCCGTGGATTGATTTCGTCATACGTCGAGTAGCAATGTTGAGTCGACCTCACTTGGAAGAGATATTCATGGATGCGCTGGGGATGTTGCCTCGTTAAAAACCTTACCAGGAAAACCCAATGGGAAAAACCATGATTAAGGGGAAAAGAGTGCAACACGCATTGTCTCCTCCTCGTTTGATCGACTCGCTTGAGTAGGGTTCACTTGAACTTGCATTATGACTTATTTCCATGCTTCAAAAACAGCTTATCTCGCCAATATTGAAGTTGCATCGTGACTTGATGGTCCTTTTGTGTGACTTCATGAAGTGATGACTTTCTGGTGTTTTTTCCGCCGAGAGGATGATCGTCTCATTGTCCTCGATGAGAATTTTGAATGTTTTCCTCGCGTAGAGATTATGAAAACATGTGTTAGTATATTAAAGATAATAAGTAAAGTAATGGTTTAACGATTTTGATCAATTTGATCATGATTATCTTATGTAAGGATCTGATGACTTTTTTTCTCGTGTAGAGAGTTGTCATGTGGTTATTCTCAGTGAGAATCTTAGACGTGTGTCCCGCGTAGGGATTGGTCTTTCTATTATCCTCTATGAGGGTCACTGACCTTCTCCCGCGTGGGGATTAGTCGTGTGAATATCTTTTGTAAAGATTATTGAAGACTTGGAACATAGTCGTTCCATGATTCCATATAGGGTTCTCTTCGTAAGAGTTTGATTAGGAAATGCCTTTATCTCATTGAGAGTAAAGTTTTTCTCTTTTGATATTGTTTTTAACTATAAGCGTATATCAACGTTTAGTTAAAACTGAAAGAGTTTGTGATGATGAGATTACCTCGATGATGATCTGCTAAGTGACCGACAAGCTGATTTGTTCATGAGAACTGTTTCGTTCGGGATATGATGTCGTTGATGAATTGTCATCGTCTTTCTGCTCCCAGTAACATTCGTCCTTGATCATCTTTTCTCGGAGATTAAGTCCATAATCCAGGTCGAGTCTGTTTTCGTCCGTGAGGATGGGGATACCGAGCGAATAAAGTTAGAATCCACCGTATATCTTCATGTTTTGATGCTGCCACCGTGTCCGAAGCTTTGTTGGCAGGACTTCTTCTTTGTAAGAGAAACTTTCATTCCGTTCCATTGGAGAGAAAGGAATCTCTTTTATATCGTAGGTGATGCTTCTTTGGTTATGAAGGGAAATCATGGCGGTAAGATAAAATTCCTCACTTCCATGCTAGGTCTTGAGACGTCTATCTCTGACAGAAATATATTGAACCCATGCGGCAAGAGGTTGATAACCTCATTCGAAGGAATGAAGTCGTCGACACCGGGTGTAATTAGCGCCTTTGTAAGTCGGTGATCGTATCTTCGCGAGAGATTAAGACGAAGATCTTGATGAGAAATCGTCATAGATGAAGTCTAGATGATGCTGATATGAAGTGCCGCCATGTGAATCCTTTGTGGCTGCAAGTGACAATATGATTCTGACTCGTCGTGTGTTAGATCCTTTCGTCGTTGCATCCGATGAGCTCCTTAGCTTGACATATTCTCCCTTTGAGTAATCCTTCTTGGATGTACTACGCCTTAGTGCAACTCCAAACTTGCCCCCGATTACTGGTTTAGTATTTGCGAGCAAAGCCTTGTGTTCTTTCACCTTGGTCACCTTGCAAGTGATAGGGTGACTCTTCTTGATGGACAATTCGCGTCATGTTGGTAGATTTTAGAACATACATGTCGTCTTCAGCTTCAGCCTCTTGGATTCTTTAGTGATGTGATCGTCGTAGAGGTTGTAAGTGAGTTGGAATTGATACCTCTTGGTCCAACATGAGGTTTTGTGAAGTTGAAACCTTCTAATGTCGCAGGTAGGTCCTTCAAGAGAGCATGCGTCTTCAATGTTTGATGGTTGAAGATGAGCTTTCCTGTCAGTCGTGATTTCGTCAATGAGATTCCTCGTTACTCTATTTGATGTTGAACGTTTATAGGGTTTTATCTTCGATGTATGATCTTTCACGGGGATCACACTCAGTTGTCAAAGGTACGCCATGAAAGGTTGAAACTTCGTCTTCAAAACATAGCTCGTGTGGGCTAACTTCCCCATTCCTAGGTGAACTCCGTAAGGTTGACACTTCCGCCATGATTGATGAACTCCGTAGGGTTGAAACTTCCGCCATGGTTGATGAGTCATCCAAGGATTATAAGGTCGTACTCATCATGAAAAAGATGTATGAGGGCGGCTCAAAGTCGCTTTAAGGGCTCGCTTTCTCCGGTGTTGAATGAGTTGCCGTCGGCTCGTCTTGGTCGACCATTCATAACGTTTTTATGATGGACCCGTTATCTTCTAGGCACTTTTTGGTTCAGCCTGTCGCCATTAATGCCAAGAACAAAGAGGTAGAAGACCTCAAAGTCTCCATATCTGATCATGGAGGAGCTTCAGCAAAAAGTCATCGAGCTGATGAAGGAGGATGAAATCAAGGACGAGGACGTGAAGTCGCTGAAGGGGAAGAACGAGCTGCTTCAAGCTGAATACGACTTCTTCCTCGGCGGGTCTGTGGTTATAACCCGGTTGGAGACGGTGAGGGAGTATCTGGCCTGGCAGCATCTGTCGTGGGACCTTGAGGGCCTTGATCGTCGTTATGCCGAAGTGGTGAAGGCTCAGGCACAATTCAAGGGTATGCCTGCTCCGGAGATGGTTGAGTCGCTGATGGCGTTTAGCGATGCTCCTCCGACTTGATTCTCCTTTATCTAAAAACTTTAATTCTGTTGTGGTCCATCCGTGGGATGGGCCATCTTTAAACTGTTAAGTGGGCCGCTCAAACTTTCGTTGATCATAGCGGACCCTTATGTTTTTTGCCCTTGGTGGGCTTTTTTGGATTTTGCCCCCGAGGCTAAATTTGCTTTTTCGGTTATCTTTTGTTTTGAGCTTTCGATAAGTTTGAACTATATCCTTTGAGCGTCAAATCCGATTAGATGCACCGAGCAAATTAAGCCTCGTTAGGTTATCCGTCGCTGACCATCTCAAATCCAGATGGATCCGACAAGGTCGGTCATCTTTCATCTCTAAGTGGTGAATTTACTATCTCTCGTGGAGATTCTATCCGCTGGCTGTTTTTAATGCGTATGGGACCGCGGGGGTCGACCGTTTTTGGACGAGATCTCGGAGATTCGATCGTCATTAATAGTGGACCAGTTAAAGGTCTCGGCACTGTGTTAACCGTACAGAGCCTGTCGGGTGAGTCGGTTAAGTCTTACCGAGGCTTTTGTGCTGTACATTGCCTGGATGGGATCCGGAGATCGACCATCTCAGTGGGGTTTCGGTGAGGTCTCGTCAGACCTGTACACCAAAGAGGGCGACTAATGTGCGTTGCTGATTTTATACTTTCGAGGAAGGTCATTAACACATCATTAGCCTCCACCTTTTGGCCTATACGGAATAGGGCTTTTGGCCTATGCGGAATAGGGTTTTTTGCCTATGCGGAATAGGGCTTTTGGCCTATGCGGAATAGGGCTTTTGGCCTATGCGGAATAGGGCTTTTGGCCTATGCGGAATAGGGCTTTTGGCCTATGCGGAATAGGGCTTTTGGCCTATGCGGAATAGGGCTTTTGGCCTATGCGGAATAGGGCTTTTGGCCTATACGGAATAGGGCTTTTGGCCTATGCGGAATAGGGCTTTTGGTATTTGCTCGACGAAGTCGATAAACTCACGTCGAACATTATTGGCTGGTGAAGTAGTTTAAACTTCTTTGAGCCTTCTAGGGTGACGAAGTATATCGTCTTAACCTTTATTATTTTGCAAGGTTACTTTCGTAACCTTTACCTCTAAGATGTTTAGTTGATGAATTTCATCGAACTCAACATCTAGCTTTATCTCGTTTACCTAGGTCTACGAGTTTATAGGGAAATCGTTCTAAGACTTTTGGGTTTTAGGTTTGTACCTTGCCCCCGTAAATCGTCGAACGATATTTCACTGAGCTTTTTCTTGCTGACAGCGTTTTCATTAGGGTTTATTTTCTTAAACGTTTTGGTTGCTTATAATTTTTACCCTAAGTATTTTTCATGAAAGTTTTTTGAGGATTGGTGATATTTGCCCCTGAAACTTGGGCGAGATATGTCATCAACGCTTTTGCAGCCAACTAATATCTCGCTTGAGTTTCAATGGATGACCTATTTCAGTGTTTTATATCTAAACTTTTTGAGATTATCTATATTTGCCCCTGAAACTTGGGCGAGATATGTCATGAACGCTTTTGCAGTTAACTAGTATCTCGCTTGAGTTTCAATGGACGACTAGTTTTGATATTAACACTATGTTTGGTAAGCGAGTCTTTTTCAAAAGTTCACTTACGTTTTAAGTTTTTGTTTAATAGGTATATTAATTATTTGATAATAATTAATGCGTACCTTCTTCCTTATGGAACTTTGTCGTTGAGATGTAATCCGAGGAATAGTCGCCACATCAATACTCCATGGATAAAGTTTGCGCAATAAGTAGTTTTGCACGTCTCTTTGCTCGGCTGAGGTGGTTAGCCCGACTGAATGGCCTGAGTGTGGACGTTGAAGGATTCATTGATATTTCACTCATTGTCTTAAAGTCTTCGGTTTGACGTTTGTTGAGGATTTTCCAGATAACGCCAAAGTTGCTGAGTTTGGCCGCTCTTAGAGATATCATCACCATTGTTGCATGCGGTTGATAGTAAGGTTGTAGTTTCTCGTCGGCCATCAATACGTCGAGTGTAAGTTTCTTCTTGAATACCCTCGTTGCAATCTCCTCTTCGTTCGGGTGGTAAAGATTGGATGAGGTTCTTATGTCCGCCGAGTGAACATTATGCCCCACGGATTTGGCGTTTCGATTCCTTCGTCGGGATTGGATCTTGACCTGGTTGTATCCTCCAATTACGCCTAACTTTACTCGCGATCTAATAAAGAACTTTTTCGTCGATGGTTAAGTCGCCAGTTGTACGCTTCTTCAGACGTCGCCGGTGAATATGCTTACGGCTGATCTTGATCATCTCGACTTCTCATGGAGGTAGGGGTTGATGGCATAGTCAAACGTCGATGGAATCCCCTTCGTCTTGTGAGATCATGGTTTTCGTACGAACTCACATGTTGTATTGATTCCTCGGTTATATCTTCTAAGGTCGTCCTTCTATAAGCGTTCTTCAAGAGAGTTTTCACCAAGTTTCAATAGTTGATGAATTGTCCTTCCATCGAGCAATCAGTGTTAACACGATGACTGGTGTGCCATGGGGATTCATACTCCTCATGATATCCTGCTTTGGTCGTCGAGCTGAGGCAGCTTGACGAATTCTGACAATGATGGCGGCATAATCCTCGGCGGAATAGCGTTCAGTTTCCATATCTTTGTGAACAACCAGATATGTAGGTGGCTTTTCGGTTGACGTAATCCTTGGCGGAATAGGACTCATCTTCCTTCTCCTTATCTGATTCATAACAGAGTCTGCCGTTGTGAATAGCGCCAGTGATGAATATCCCGCTGAGAATATTATAGGCCGTTGATGAGATGTCTACAAAGACAGAATACAAATAATGATCATATACCGATGAACCGTGTATTCTAGAACATTTAAATCAGGACAACGTTGTAGGTGCGAGTATTGTGAGCTCGATGGTTCGATGTGACATGTTCATCTTAATTCATATGAAAACATGTATAAAAGCTATCAACCGAGTATTATCGAGATAAAAAGTAAAAGTTTCAAAAACTTATCTTTTGTCATGGCGCAATCATGAATTGAAGTGTTTGTGAACCGTCCCTCCTTGATGGATCTTCTAACCGTCCACTAAGCATCGATTTCGTTTTCGACTTTGTTAACGTCGAAGCGTGATCTCCAATACGTCTGGTCCTCTCACTGAGGCATTTCATGTGGAATGACTGGTGAGTCCGCCTCGCTAATGTTGAAACGTGGTCTTTGATACGGTTCATCATGAAGGTTTTCCACATCGTAAGATCCGTGAATCCGCATTTGTTGATTGATGATCAATGCGGGTCAATTTTCTTCCCAAGTGACCATGCTCGATCGAGAACACCTCCATGGTTTTGCATTGGTACTCGGTGAGTTGTTTGTGGAGGTTGATGTCTACAAATAGACCTCCTTCGAACGCAGAAACTACTCGTTGGCATATTGCAGCTTGGGTTAGGAGCCTTCGTAAGATCGTCGACACCTTTATCATATTAATATCGTTGACAAACTAGTCGTCGAGCGGATGGTCAACGACCAGATGGAAGTCGACCGGATACGAACCTCTCTTCACCTCTTCTTGATCGTCGTTGTTAACAATTCACCTTCGTGATTCTGTATAATTATTAGGGTTTTTGCTTTGCCCCATTATACATCCTCGTTGTCTATACGTGATTGTCGGGGTTGGTAGAGCCATCGTAGATCTTTGTCGTTGGGAAGGTGAACCTCTTGGGCATCTCTACCAGAGTTATCTCATCCGTGAAGGGTGAATCAGCATGGGAGTAACGTTCGGAGCGTCTTATGGGTGGAGCTACTCCCGGTATCCGTTCGATCATTAATTCGAAAGCACTAAGCCTTTTCTCGATGACGGAATCGATGTAGGCATGATCCCTTTCGAAGTAGGAACAGTCGTGGTCGAGATCGACGATGTTCCGATCACGGAAGGTATTAGGTTTTCCTCCCGTCGTTGGATAATCTGTACCCGATCTGAATAATCTCACTGGCCGGATTGTGAAGACAGGATCTCCCATGGGTGCGGATCTTTGGCCGATGGACGTGAGATTCGCGCTTTGCCTCCGAAGTCGGAGGTTGTCTTCCTCCAGTTGAGCAAGCCTTTCGTTACTTGCCCGGAGTTGCTCGTTGACGGCATCCACCCGTCGTTTAGCGTGTTCGTCGAGAACGGGGTAGTAGGTTGCTCCGTTATCGCTCGTCGTAGCGCTATGCTTCTGCCCCTCTCTCTAGCGCCAAACTGTTTGGGCAAAAGTTAGCGATCCGTTAGAAGAACCACGGAATTCGATAACGGTTAATACTACTAGAATCGGTTTGAATTGGATGTCTTTATTAATCGTTTAGGGTTTACAAGATGAGAGAGAAATATCAAAGAATTAGACCTAAAGTACCATCTAAAGCTATGAACGAATAAATCTCTCTAAAAGTAGGTGTTTTGTGTCTTGAATCGAATATTTGAATGTATGAATGAATATCCTCTAGGTCTTCTAACTTCTCCTCTTTATATAGATGTCTTTAGGTTAATGAGCTTCATTTTCCTTTTATGAATAGGAATTGACATTTTTCCTTTTATTGACCTTTTTCCTTTTATTGACTTTTTTCCTTTTATTTAGATATTTTCCTAGATTCTCTCCTTTATGAATATTTAAGAGAATCTAGTAATATATATTTTCCATTTTACCTTATGTCGATAATTAAGCCCAAATAAAGCCCAATATAAACTAAAGGAGGTCGGTTCCGATATTGTCGCTGATTCCGGTTTAGCTGGTCCGATCTGCCGTCAATCCGGTCCGATTCTGCCGCCGGTTAAACCTTAACCGGGATGGTTAAATTTATCCCCAACAGTAGTAATAATCTTTAAATTTTTAGTCATTTAACTATAATATATATTATATAATAACAAACGGGTTTATGTTATTTTCATTTAAACCTTTGGTGTACAACCCGTTAAATATAAACTCATGTTGTATCACCCGTTATATATTTAAATATATACAAAATTTGAAATAATATAAATTTGTGGTGTACCACCCATCAAACTTTAGTGTTTTATATTTATATTCGTTGTGTATCACCCGCCATTGTGTGTTTGAACATGCGTAAATCACGGATAATTGCAGAGATGGCAACCATTGATTTTATGAATTTTTGTTGATAGATTTTAGTTGTTGTGTGTTTTGTGATTTTTGAGCTGGTAGAATATACTATATATAAGGGTGATAATTTTAACTAAAGTTTAGGGTTTTGAAAACCTTGGTGGGTGAGTTGTTTTAAGTTTTGGAAACAGATACTACTAAGAATTTTAAATGCAAAAATTCTGAATGATATACATCTCTTATTTAAATTTGTGAAACATTTTATTGCCTAATGTTAGAAGATTAGAAAACATATTTTTGGTAACATATCGATTTAAAGAATTAATTGTTGAAATAAACATTTACATATTTGCCTTTTTATATTCGAAATAAATCAATACCATATTTTTTAAAAGTTACCATACTTGTTTAGTCTTTGTTCTTTATCACTTTTTGTATTTAATGTGTAATTATTTAATAAAAACGAAAATAAATATGTTTGGGTGTAAATTAAAATTTTATCTTTTAATTTTAAAAAATAAACTTTATATTAGTGATATATATTATTTTAATAACCTTTTTAATATCTATTTTTATTTAAATAGTTTCATTGGTTATTTAGTCTTTGTTTTTTATCATTTTTTTTTTGAATTTTATGTGTAATTATTTAGGAAAAAAGAAAACTAAATATGTTTGAGGGTAAATTTAAAATTTATCTTGTAATTTTAAAATAACCAACATATTAGTGATATATGGTTTTTTAATATCCTTTTTAATATAGATTTTTATTTAAATAATTTTTTTGTTATTTAATATTTGCTTGATATAATTATTTTTTATATTTTGTTGTGTAATGAGTTAACAAAAACGAAAATTATAACATGTTTGGGTTTAAGTTTATAATTATTCTCTTTTGTTATTGTTATCCAAGGCAAGGATAAAATTATCATTTAATAGGTTTGTTTGTATTTTTGAAAGTTATTGTTTTGTCCTTTTTAAAAATCAAAATCATTTGAAAAACCAATGGCATTAGATGTAAATAAGTAGGTTTTTTGGAAAAATTCAAATTAGTACTTCAAAAATAATAATATGGATATTAATGACTATACAATTATAAAAAACACGCTATCATAGATATATTTTTATGTCTTTACGAGTACATGTTAAAAAAATTAAACATATCAAACTAAAAATAGAAAAATTTGTTAAATAAATATTTTTTAGACTTTAGAGTCATAATGTTTTTGTGTAAAACATAAAATGATGCATTTATGTCAGTATGAATATGTGTGAAAATAATCAAAAATTGTTTTATGGTTAAATACAAATAATCAATATTATAAAAAACAGTGAGTCTCTCTTGCGCCGCCACGTCAGCAAAAACTTGAAGGAGAGCCTGACACATCATTTAATACATGTCAAAATATAACGTTTAATACATGTCATCTTTTTTTTGCCAATTACTAATCAACAAAATCGATAATACAACTACGTTTAATAGTACGGACTTAAGCTATTAGCCCAACAAGTCCATTTGAGTGTGTGATGTTGTTGAGAAAAAACCTAGAGATTTATAAGTTGTCTTCCTCTCGGATTCACATGCGTCGATCTCCGGTAAAAGAGAGATTTGAGATTCGATTGAGGCAGAAGTTTATTCCTTTTTGACTAAATCGCTTCACAGGTTCTTATCTTTTTGATCTTCCGAAGAAAATATTGGCTTCACAACAAGGAGAGGTTAAGGTTCGTTGTCCCAGCTTAGGAAGCTTGTAATGTAATGTGAACAATCTTACTTATGCTTAAGTAACCATAGATATAAATGATTGGTAAATGTCTAGCCAACAATGAGGTCGGCGTTTATTGATGTTGGCGTGGGAACATATATGGTTTGTGCGTGATTACAAGAGCAATGAGAGAGAGAGAGAGAGAGAGAGAGAGAGAGAGAGAGAGAGAGAGAGAGAGAGAGAGAGAGAGAGAGAGAGAGAGAGAGAGAGAGAGAGAGAGAGAGAGAGAGAGAGAGAGAGAGAGAGAGAGAGAGAGAGAGAGAGAGAGAGAGAGAGAGAGAGAGTGAGTGAGCAGGCCCGGCCCAAGGGGGTGGGGCAGAGGTGCCATTGCCCCTGGGCCCAAACAAAAAATCTCAAATCTTCTTAATAAAAAAGGCCCAATATTTTTATAAAAATATTATTATAGGGGACTAATTTTATTTATTTATATATTATGGGGTCCAAACACAATTATATTGTGACCAAATTTTTTGTGGCCCTAGGGACCCAAAATCTTTTGGGCCGGGCCTGTGAGTGAGAGAGAGACGAAGAAGAGAAGGGAAACAAAGTACCCAAAAGAGAAAGAGGGAGAGAGAGAGACGAGAGACGAAGAAGAGAAGGGAAACAAAGTACCCAAAAGAGAGAGACGGAGCTTTCCCGCAATTGTTTAAATCTATTAGTGTGAAGTCACCAAAATTTTGCTTTACGGACCTCTTTGATCCGTCGGTGATGAAGTTAGAGCGTTATACTTCTGAGGATGGTCTAAGAGCTTAGAAACCGTGGAAATCGGTGTACTATTTGTGGATGTCGGAGGAAGGTGGAGAGGAAAAAGAGGAGGTGAACCAGTATCAGTGAGTGGAAAGATTGAAGTTTTAGCTTTGTGGACGGTGCAAGTCAATGTGTTGATGTTGTTTAGAGAAGAAGAAGAAATGGGATAAAAGAGTCCATAGGAAGAGGCAGAAGAAGAAAGTCATTTTTTCTTGATTTTGATGGAGCTAAGATGATGTGAATGGAGAGATATGGCTTATAGGTTTTGAGAGAGGATGAGTTTGCCTATCTCAGCCATGAACTCTAAATGGCCTATTGTTCTTAAATCCAATGGCATAACATGTAATTATTTACACATATAAGGTTATTTTTAAAAATATACTCCTCAAATAATATAGAGATAGCAAAAGAAGTATTTCACTTTTGTATGTCTCTTATAAGTTGGGCGTTTCAGTTTTTGGTTTGGTTCCGGTCTAGTTTTTTCGGATTTTTAAAAAATGAAACGAAATAAAAACCATAACTATTTCGGTTGATTTCAGTTTGGCTTTATTGGTTTTACGGTTTTAAGATTTCATAGAAAGTAAAACAATATAGATACTATATCTAAATCGGTTCGGTTCGTTTCCGGTTTGGTTCCAACTTCTTGGTTTATGTGAATTTGAGTTTTTTGAGGAAGAAGAAGGAGGTAGAAGAAAGAAGAACAAAGTTTTATGTGTTTGAAACTTTGAATTCTCTATCCAAGTTTTTATGTTTATGACTTTATATTGACATGTTTGAATTATGGATTTACTATGTTTTTGTGTTTATCAAACATGTGTAGAAGTCAATGATGTTTTTGTGTTTATCAAACATATTTGAATTATGGATTTTCTCAAAAAAATGTATCAATGTTCTTATTTGAATTTGGTCTTATTTGGACATTGCGGACATCCCATTTTTTCATGGTCCTATTTGGACCTTGGCCATTTATGTCCGCAAAAAGAAAATGTCCATTTGGACATTTCCATTGGACGCGGACACGCCCAATTGACATCCCTACTTGAGATATCCTTTGGTTTCGAAATTGTCTTATCCAAATCAATGTTATAAGGCTCCATAGAATACAATCTCTTCCACAAATTCTTTGTTTCTGATTTGAAGCTTCCACTTTCATTTGTGGAAGACACAATTCCATAATTATCCAGAATTTTCCCGTATAACTGTTCACAATCAGATGTGTACCTTACATGGATGATTAACGTAAAATTTAAAACTATGAGCTATATATATATATATATATATGAAATAAATATTTTAGAGCAATTTCATTAGTATCTCAATAATTATATATCATAGTATCCTCAATATAATAATACCTTGATTATTAACTAAATCATGAGCTATATCTCTATATTATTATTCGAGGAGTACATTTTTAGAAATAATCTACTATTTGAGGAATACATTTTTAGATATAACCTTTAATTTTTAGTGTTTAGGTGTAGTTTTGTGAAAATTTTAAAAGGTAATCTTTTGAAACGTAATTCAAAAGGTGTAATTTTGTAATTCTCCCAATATAATATCATAAGTAGTATTGATAATCTCTTTGATATGTTTAAATTCAAATTATAATGTGCAAGTTTCGGGGTAAGCGAGTGAAAGGGTCGACCCTGGTTGGATAATATAATTTTTTTAACATATTATTATTATATATATATATATTTAATCATAGTAATAAAATAACTAATATCTATAATTTATGTAATATTATATTTGTATTTTCCGTATAACTTAATAAATTTTTCGTCAATATAAAAAAGTAGTAGATTACATATTTTGTAAAACATATTATTTATAATTTTTGAAAACTAGGATATTTTATTTATATTTTAAAATATAAACAGTTAAAGAGTAATATCAGATCACGGTTTTACTTAGTATCACCGGGGTTTTCGGAATTTTTCCGGGTTTATAAATAGTGGATTTTTACACAGAACCCGAACTGAAAAAATCTCATATTCCTTGATCAACTAGTTCAACCACGGGTCCAGATCAAATACGAAAACATTGCTAAAATCTAAAGATGTTGAAAATATTAACTATTTTTACTAACAATTTTTATTTAATTTTAATTTATATTACTAAAATATAAAACACAACAATATACGTCATCGAATTTTATAAACTAAAGTTATAATAGCATTTTTAAAATAATTATTCACTCCGTGCACAGTGTGGATCAAATCCTAGTATATTTATAAAATCGGAGCTTTAGAATTATCTCATTAGAGCATCTTAAATTTTTTATAACAATACTTAATTTAATTAAATAACTAGATTATAACGGTAACACATTCAATTAAGATATAATTATTTTATTTGAGAAACACTTCTACTTCGGAATTTATATTTTTATATATAACTATATATATATATTTATATACACATGTAGTTGACTGCTCTTTCTAAGTTTTTGAAGACTACAAGCTACAAAAAAGTAAAAAAAAATATGTTTATGTATTTTGAAAAAGTTTTATGAACAATTAATAAAAATAAATTTATTAAATAGAGTTATAAGAAAATTAAGCATAAAAGTCAGTACCTTATACAAGATAAATAATTGTGATTAGATCTATATTAGTATGTAATAAGTCTGTTTTAATTTGTTTGTTGAAAAATTGTATTTAAAACTCTAAATTTAGGGCCAAAATAGGTTGCCATCAAGATTAATTAACTGAAGTTTTAATGTAGATTATTGTTACTATCTAAAATGTGAATTATATGCAAAAATATATTTTATATAATACAATTGAAAGTTTTTTTAACTATTCTTTTTGTGCTAACATTTGTCTCTTTCTCCTTACGACATGTGTCACAACTAAAACCCTAAAATATATTGACGCAAAATGAAAGTCGTCACGCAGAAGCCGTCTCTCTATCTCTCTTCTCCGTTTGAGTCTACGTAGAAACAACCAACTCTCTCTCTCCTTCTCTCTTCTCCGACCGTCTCTCTATTCTTCTCTCACTTTATCTCTAAGTCTACTACCTCCTTCACACCTCCTCCTCTGTCAAGAATCGTCTCTCTATCCTTCTCTCTCTATCTCCGAGTCTACTACCTCCTTCACTCCTCCTATGTCAAGAAGGTATCTATATTAGTATTTTTGAAGTACTAATTTGAAATTTTCCAAAAAATCACACTAAATTACACATTATGCCATTGAGCATAAAATGAAATGTTTTTGAACATTTAATTACGAAAAATCAAATAAGGAAATATTACAATTCTCTCCAAAAATAAATAAAAAATATGAAAGAAATTATGTAAAAAATATTTGAAAAACAAAATAAACATATGTAATTCACATAAATATATTATTACATAGTTTTTTTATAAAAACTACCATTAAAATTTTATTTAAATCAAAACAGGTTTAATTAATATTATTAAGAATTTAAAAACGAGTTGAAATTTTTTTTTGTTAAAAATATCAAACAATAAAAAACAAAATAGTTTGTTAACGAGTTTGATTTCCGGTTCGATTATAAAAAAAAAAAGAAATTGCAATTCTACTAAAATTTAAATCTTATATTACATATTTAGAATATGTTTACAACATTATTTTTATATATATAATCAAAATAATTATAATTTTAAATAAATTTGGGTAAATCGCATAATATGATTTGTGTATTTTGATTCAGATTGTATTTTGAATTCGGGTATTTTCGAATCCTAAATATAATAAATAATAAATTATTGGTCTAATCAACTTACAAATTATATTAAATTTTTGCTATACGAAATATATAATAAAAATATATATATTATGTCATTGGATTTAAACTCACTTAAAGAGTTATGTGAAACTTACACACAAACATATCTCATTCTATATATATACTTTTTAAAATTGACTTAAATATCAACAAAAACAATAAAACCGATTTTAACATAAAATCAACCACTAATTTCATATTTATGATATTTTGATATAATCTTTTTATTTTTCTTACGGAGGTCTATAAAAAATTTCAGAATATAAATATTTTTTAAAAAGTATATAGTTTAGTTTTTATATATAATCATTGACCATATTATAATTTTCTATTTATATTAATATTTTAGATGTTAATAAACATCTATATTGAAAATAGATAAAGTTTGTTTAAATCAATTAACATTAGCATAACAATTATTTATTAACGGGTTCAGTTTCTAGAAAAATTCTAGATAAATGACAAGAAGTTTAAAAATAATGATTAAACTTTATCATAAACAAATTTCGGGTAATTCGGGTTCAAATCTAGAAATTTGTTTTGGCTTCGGGTTTTCAGGTAGTAAATTTCTCAATTCGTTCGAGTTATTTATTTTTGGAACGGTTTCGGTTCTTTAATTTCGGTTTGGTTTCAATTATGTACTTCAAATATAATTATAACTATTATTATTTTAAATAATTTTTGGGTAGTTAGAGTAGTTTAGTTTAGTTCTACAAAATTGAGTTCGGTTCATATTCGATTTCGGGTATTATGGTAGTAAATTTCCCTATACATTCGAGTTATTTGTTTTTACAATCGGTATTGATTTGGGGATTTCGGTTTGATTTGGGTTCGGTATTTCGGATCCGGAAGTTTTGTTCATCCCTAATTTTTATAGTTTATAATAGTTTGGAATAAACACACTTACAAATTATATTAAGATTTTGCTATATAAAATATAATTCTCATTATATATTTATGGGAGAATCACAAAACTACACCATTTGAATTACATTTCACAAAACTACACCATTTCAAAAATATTTCACAAAACTACACCTAAACACTCAAAATTAAATCCAAATAAACCTTATCCACACAAACCTACCCCTTAATACTATACCATAAACACTAATTAGCGAACACAAATGAAAATATTTTAATTTTGGTAATTTTTAAAAGGGTAAATCAAGCTTTTAAAATTTTGAAAAGGTGTAAATTTGTGAAAATATTGAATTAGGTGTAGTTTTGTGAAGGAAGAATTGAAAGGGTGTAGTTTTGTGAATTTCTCTATATTTATTTGCATAAACAATAAAAGAACAAAATACATTTTAGAAATTCTGAATATTTTTATTTATTTTACAAAATCAGAAAAAATATTTCAAACTTCTAAATTAACTGTATATATATAAAACTATTTATAAAAAACATAAACCCGTGGTGTACAACGGGTTAAATCCTAGTATATTTATATTATTCATTACTACCATATGTCATATATATGTCGCTGGTTATTGTGATTTTAGCTTAATATTTGTTGTAAATTTTCATTAAAACTCAGCATAAAGTCACCATCAAAAACCATCCCTATAATGGTGGAGATCCCGACAAGGTATTAACCCAGATTCTCTTGATTTCATATCTATGAAATTTATTGTGTTACAGCTTGGTCTATTGTTTCACAGCTTCGCGGCCACATATGCGCTTTTATTAACAGAATCTACGGAGTCTACGATGAATCTACATTCATGTGTCTCTTTAGCTAAAAAAAGTCGTGGAGTTTGTAATAAATGTCTTTTCGTTAGGTTTTTTGTTGCAAGGTGTACAAGATGGTTATGAATTCTTTGCCGATAGACAACGGCCCTGTTCGTTTGGCAGTCGCTGGCGACCGCGACCAGTGACCAGCGACTAACTTATGTTCGTTTCGTAGTCGCTATCAGCGACCAGTCGCAGTGACCAATCGCCAGCGATCAGCGACAATGATTTTTAATCGCTACTTTTTTCAGCGACTCGAATTTTTTACGTTTGCGTTTAGTCGCCGCGACCAGTCGCGCGACTACGAAACGAACAAACGTAGCGACTGTTTTCTTGAAATTTTTTTTTTTTTTTTAATTAAAATACACTAAAACTTGTTTAAATGTGTACTTAAAATTTCAAACAAAGTGCACTAAAACGGTTTAAATACACTAACTTTTTCCTTTTAAATTCTTTTAAAACTATAGTAAAACTTCTATAAATTAATAGTTTTGGGACTATAAAAATTTATTAATTTATAGTGATATTAATTTACACTATAAATTAATAATTATAAAGTTACATTATAAATTAATAATTAATAAATAGAGATAATTTTACAAAAAGTAAAATTATTTTGTTGAATCGATTGTCGATTTTTAGCTTTTTACTTTCTTTTGTTTAAAATTAGAATTATTCTTTAAATTTTAACGTTTACATATTTCACATTATGTTAATATTATGTATATATTTAATTTTGACACTTTACATGAACCATAAAAAATGATTTTTCATCGAAAAGACGTTGCGAAAGCAATCAACCGATCAAATACACAAAGAATTACAACATTGTTATATAATGTATGCAGAAAATTGAAATTATTAATTTATGATATGAGTAGACCATATTTTTACATAAAAATATTTGAACTATGCTAACATCACAATGAGATAAATTAAACCAAAACCAAATCACAATGAGATAAATTAAACCAAAACCAAATGTAATGTATTAACAATAGTAAAATGAAAACTTGAGAACTTGTTTAAAAGTTGTCACATCTAAAAATTGTGGGTTTGTGTTTTATGTGTTTTTAGATTATTAAGAACTTGTTTAAAAGTTGTTTAAATTTAGTTTGATTTTCATTTTTAGTTTCATGTAGGGGTGGGCATTTCACCCGAGATCCGAAATCCGACCCGAAAAACCCGAACCGAAACCGATTCGTATTTCCAAAAAACCCGAACGGGTTTTAGAATTCTTTAATCCGGGTATCCGACCAAAACCCGAACCGAACCGAACCCAAACGGGTACCCGAAATTGTGAATTTTCATAGGGTAGTTTGGGTTTTAGTAGGCTATTTTGGTTTTTAGTGGGTAATTTGGGGTTAATCCGAACCCGAAACCGGAACCCGAATTTCTCACCAAAAATTCAAAAACTACAAAAAATCCGAACCAAAACCCAAAAAACCCGAACCGAAACCCGAAAATTCCGAACCGAATAATATTTCGGTTCCATGTCGGGTTTTGTTAAAAATGTGAAACCCGACCCGAACCTGAATATATCCGAACCGAATCGAACCAAATTTGTAAATAACCCGAACGATTTTTATATAGTCGTACCCGAATATATCCGAACCCGAATGAACCCGACCCGAATCCGATCCGAAAACCCAATGCCCACCCCTAGTTTCATGTATTTTTGTTACCAACATTTGATTTTTAGTTTATAAAAGTTTTATTCAGTTTTATTTTTGTTTGTTTATTTTCTTCATTCAAAAGATGTAATTCTATAAAAATTATAAATAAATTTTTTAACAAAAATATTAAGTTGCTTGCGATCATAAAACGAATAAAAATAAAATTTAGCAACAAGTCGCAGAAATCAGTCGCACGATAAGCAAACGAACAACTTGGCGACAGGTCGCAACGATCTATCGCGCGACATTGAAACGAACAATTTCGCGACAAGTCGCCGCGACCAGTCACGCGATAAAGAAACGAACAACGTGTGGCGACATATGATCGCAAACTCTGGTCGCAGACTCTGGTCGCGATCGCCAGCGACCTGCAAACGAACATGGCCAACCTGTAACTATATTTTCTGCTCCAACCTATTGCGGTGAATTTGAAAATGTTGGTGCCATGATGAGTGTTGATGAAAGTTAAATGTGTTCCTTCCAAAATCTTAAGCATGCGGATCGGAGGCCACGATTCTTATGAAGAGAAGAGGTAGTTCAATATACCTCCAAAACCGGTTCCAACCTCTGTTTCAATATTTCAGATTATCTGATTTGCAATAGGTGGTATATGTGAACTATACGGAGAAAGCTTTTACATATCATATGGTTTACAAAAGTGTTGAACTTTATGAATCTAAGATCAGTGGTTGTTGCTTAGATTCAATAACTTACAAAAGTGTTCGTTCGATCAATGGTGCTACAAAGTTATAGGTCAATTTTTGTTTATTGATTCCTTCGGTGTTTTTGTTTATGCTAATTTTGCCAAAAAAGATTAAAAATTTTAGAGCTTCTATTGTACACAGTGGATATGTGTCTTACGTTGAATAGATTTTGTTTCCATGGTCTTTGTAAGCTTTGAGAAGTGATTATAGCTACTTCTTGTATGTGTTTCACTTAATGATTGTTCTTTTTTACGCAGTTTAAGGAGCTAGCTCAGGCTTATGAAGTTCTTAGTGATCTAGAGAAGAGTGACATCTACGATCAATACGGCGAGGATGCACTAAAGGAGGGAATGGGTGGTGGAGCCTTTTGCCACGACCCTTTGTTATCTTCTTTTCCTTCTTTGGTGGTGGAGGTGGAAACCCATTCCGAGGTTAGTCTCATCAAACATTTTTGTTATTCTCTCATATGACATCAATGTTACCTTCGACTAGATTATAAAAGGAAGTATTTTTCAGCTAATATGTAGGTGCTAGCAGTAGGGAAGACAAAAAGTGTTACTCCTGACTCAGATTACGCCAAAAAGTGTTTTTGTCCACAATGCTCAATAAGTTGCAAGGATTGTGGTAAGTTTAAATCAATTGATATTGGTTTATTTCAATAAATTAATGTGCATACCTATTTACTTAAAACATTTCGATAAGAAATAGCTTAAACCGTTTAACTGTCTCATTAAAAGAATACATGACTTATGTTGTCTGACTGTGCATCTAGGTCAGGCTAGTGGCGTGGCTTTCCTTAGTACTATATCATGTCGGAAGAATTGTAACCTATTTGTCGATGGGAATACTGAAAATTATTGTTTTAAAAGGACGGAGGTATGCATCAGTCTAGACCTATTTAAGTATCTCTTATAGATTTTGACATGCTAAGTAAGAAAATAGTTGATTTGGTTTGTTGCATTGACATACCTTTCTCCTTGTTTTTTTGTGTGTCAGCGAACCATATGTTACTGAAGATGAGTTAAAACTAATGCTACGTGGTGCAGAATTAAGTGGTGCCATTGAAGAAGAGGAGCAGGTATACGTTTTGTTATATCTTCGTTTAAAATCTATACCATACCAACAATTATTCTGTTATGCAGGATATGATTTTGTGTAATAGAATTTTTTGGTGGATTTGAGCAATCCCGAAAATGCACCTGCGCAAAAAATAGGAAGGAAAATAAACACTACAAGAATCTGCGCAAATTACCACGAAAAATTTACAACGATTTTACTCGTCTTAAATTTACGACGAAATTACGACGATTTTACGACGATTTTTGTAATCGTCGTAAAATCGTCGTAAACTTTACAACGATTATGGTCGTCGTAAATTTACGACGATTTTACAACGATTTTCCGAATAAAGACGAAATCGTCGTTTTATCGTCGTAAATTTACAACGATTTAACGACATTTTGGTTTAAAAGAATATTTCGTCGCTAAATCGTTGCTAATTTACAACGAATTTACAACGAATTTACAACTTCTGATTTTGGGACATTTTAACAACGATTTGAAGACATTAATCTGGTAGTTGAAAACGTGTATTTACTGTTACAACTTTCATTTTAGTCGTTAACTCGTTGTAAAATCGTTGTAAATTCCTAGTTAAATTATGAATTGTTGTAAATTAATAGTTAATTTCCTTGGTAAAAAGTTGGAAGTTTTTTAAAAATCCTATAAATACATCCTCATCTTTCACCATAAATCACACCATCAATTTTATATCTCTCTCACATACAAAAAAAACTCTTTTTGAAAAAAAAATGTCCGGAGGCGATATTTACGAAATCCGAAAATGGATGTACATACATCGAGGCGATGACGGATCGGTGACACGGGAGTTCCTCGACGGGGTTGAAGTATTCATGCAGCAAGCCACAAATCTACCTGTCACTATCGAAAGCGGTAAGATGTTTTGTCCTTGTATCAAATGCGACAATAGACGGTTCATTTTGGTTGAAAATGTTTGGAAACATTTGTTAAATAGAGGATTTACACCACAATATTATATATGGTTTCAGCATGGGGAAGGTTATTGTGGTAATGTTGCTATTAGTAGTAATTATCATCATGAATCTGTAGACTATGACCAGCATGTAGAAAATGAGTATGATTATTATAATTTTCATCATGATCATGGAAATGAACCGGATAGGATAAATGATATGGTTAGCGATGCATTTCGTCCTGAAGTTGCATCTGATGGAAATTTAGTTGAAGAACCTAATTTAGATGCTAAAAAATTCTACGACATGTTAAATGCTGCAAATCAACTAATTTAAATCACGTCTTGACTTGGCTGAGATATGTGCGAGAACCGAATTGCACATTGATAAAGACGGAAAAGCGCCAGTACCTATATTCAGATTATCGAGTGCAGCGAAGACGTCGTTGTTCCAGTGGGTGATCTCTGAAGTTAAGTTTCCTGATGGTTTTGTTTCTAATCTTTCTCGGTGTGTAGATGGTAGTAAATTCACAGGTATGAAAAGTCACGATTGTCATGTGTTCATGTAACGACTGCTACCATTTGTCTTGGCCGAACTTGTTCCACAGAATGTGCACGAAGCAATTGCGGGTACGTAATGTCTAATTAATTAATAAAATATTTCATAATTGAATATATCGTAATACGTTTGATTTAATTTATGTAGGTGTTGGGTTGTTCTTTCGTGATCTTTCCACAAGAACGTTGAACGATGAAGTAATAAGACAACTCGACGAGAACATTCCTCTCATTTTGTGCAATTTGGAGAAGATATTTCCCCCATCCTTTTTTGATGTTATGGAGCACCTACCAGTACATCTCCCACACGAAGAAGAACTAGGGGGCCCGTTCACTTCCGATGGATATATCCTTTCGAACGATTTATGAAACATCTAAAAGGGAAGGCGAAGAATCTAGCTAAAGTCGAGGGTTAAATCGTTGCGGGTAGTATTACAGAGGAGACGTCTCACTTTACGTCGTACTACTTTGCACCAACCGTGAGGACACGTAAAAGAGCGCCAAGGAGATATGATGACGGAGGCATTCAAACAACGTACGCGGTGGAAGGAGTACCTGACATATTTTGTCTCATTGGTCGGCTTAGCGGACGCATAAAAAATGTTTGGTGGAGCAACGAGGATGAAATTCATTGTGCCCACACGTACATTGTATTGAATTGCGATATTGTTACTCCATGGGAAAGGTAAAATTAAATATTTTTTATATACTCTTTCATTACAACACTCATAAAATATTGCTTACTTATGATATTTTCATATAATATCTTCGTCGAACAAGTTCAAAAAAGAATTCCGGAGATATCTGAAGATGAGCTCGATTCCCGTAAAACTCAACACTTTGTGATGTGATTGCAAAGACAAGTATATGAAAATATCGAATATGAAATTACATATCAACATAATATATTTAAACAAAATTAATTTTGTTGTCTGCAGATTGAGTACGAGGACGTCAAATCTTATTCGGTGTGGTTCCACGAGATGCTACAACGTCCCCTTGTGAAGATTCGGACATCGCCAATGTATTTTACAAGAGGTTATGCTTTCCACGCGTACGAGTACGACCGACATCGAACAAGTGTTAACTACGGTGTTTGTGTTAGAGGAGACATTGATTTCTACGGAATCATCCAAAAAATCATAGAAATAACGTTTCCCGGGTTGCTCATGTTGAAGTGCATACTCTTCAAGTGCGAGTGGTTTGATCCTACGATCGGAAGAGGTGTACGAATCAACAAGTCTGAGATCGTTGATGTCAATAAAAATAGAAGATACAACAAGTTCGAGCCTTTCATACTTGCATCGCAAGCTGAGCAAGTAAGTTTTATTCCTTATCCGCGTCTTAAGTCCACAGGATTACATTGGCTATCCGCCATCAAAATTGCCCCGAGAGGGTACATAGTCAGGGAAGAAGAATCAACACTGCATAATGACACGTCCGTCGATATTCATTCGCCAGAACTAAACACGGAAATGGTCTTACTCGTTGATCCACATAATAGGGAAGCTGAAGAGGTGAATGAGGACGAAGAAGAAGTCTGACGAATTTGATGAATCTGACTCTGAGGACGAACATGAGTCTGATGATGACTCCAAGTAATAAATAAGTTGTTTGTTTAAATGTAAAATAAAAATTATGTATATAAATTTTTTTTATAAAATGAATTAACAATCGTCGTCAAATCGTCGTAAATTTACGACGAATTTACGACTTTTTCTATTATACACAAATCCTCGTAAAATCGTTGTAAATTTACCACAAATTTACAACTTTTGTTATATTATACACAAATCGTGGTAAAATCGTTGTACATTTACCACGAATATACGACTTTTTTGAATTATACACAAATCGTGGTAAAATCGTTGTAAATTTACGACGATTTCTCGACGATTCGTCTTATAATTCGTTGTCAGGTCATACGATTTTGGACTTTGCCGTACAAATACACAATCGTCGTAAATAAGACGTAAACTAGTCGTTTATTTACATCTGTTTTACAACGTTTGTTTTTTATAAACCCCCAAATCCCAAACATTTTCAAAAGTATGTCTTATATTACGTACAAACACTCATAAAGACCTCTAAAGTTAATGAATAACTATAAAAACAATGTTAAAATTGTTTATCAATAAGTTTTGTTATATATTCTTAGAATTTATAAAGTTTAAGATAAAGTGTACTATATATATTGTGCTTAATATGTATATATGTTCTAATTTTACCAAAACTTGTTTTTTGCAATCATATGACTTAGTATGATTTCATATGCATACAATATCATAATTATATTCAACATGAAGTCAAATGGCAGATGAATTTCAGCGAAATTCATTTAGTGTAATGAATCGTGGTAAATTTGTGGTAAATTTACCACGAATTTACGACGATTCCCACAAAATCGATGTAAATTCGTGGTAATCTAACAACGAATTTACGACCAAACGTGAAACTCTAAACGTCACATCCTCAAGAGTTTTATTTGTACGAGGTTGTCAACGTCAACAATTACCACGATTTTACAACGATTTAAAAGGTAATCGTCGTAAAATCGTGGTAAATTTACCACGATTTTACCACGATTTTATTTTCATCATTTCCAAAACGCGGTAAACCAAAACGAACCAAAACGTTTGAACTTTTTTACGACGATTTAACGAGGAATCGTCGTAAAATCGTCGTAAATTTACGACGATTTTACGACGATTGCTTATAGTATATATAGTCGACCACATTTTTTCATTTTCTCTCATTTTCTCTCTCTCTAAAATTTTCTCTCTCTAACTCTTAAACACTCTACATTCACTCTCTTTCAACATCCTCAAAGGTAAATATATTTAATATATGTGTTTTAAAACCGTATTTTAGAATTAGTTTTAGGATTTGGAATTTAGTTTTAGGATTTGGAATTAGTTTTAGGCTCGGATTTTAGTTTTAGGATTAAGATTTTAAATTTATGTTCAGAACATAATTAATTATTAAAATACTTAATGTTTAGTTTTTAAAATACTTAAAACTTATTATTTAACATAATTAATTATTAATATTAGTTTTTAAAATACATAATTAATATTAAAATACTTAATGTTTAGTTTTTAAAATACTAATGTCATTAAAATACTTATATAATGTTTAGTTTTTAAAATTCTTAATAATTAATTATTTAAATACTTAATGTTTATTATTTAAATATTTAATGTTTTTTTTTGCAGTACTTATACATGGCTCCTAGGAGAGGAAAAACGTTACCTCCAGACTACATGCAGATGTTGGCGGAGAGGAGGGCTTCCCGGGAAGCTACGGATTCCGGTGAGGCTTCAGCTTCCGGGACATCGCATGTCCACACCGGGATGTCCGTCTATGGCGAGCAGACTCCTCCTCCTCATGTGCCCGCCGCCGCGTCTGGACCCGGTACATCCAGAGTTGGATGTACCGGGACACGCGCCGTACGCCGCCCTCCGGGTTGAGGATATCCTCGCTCAACCCGGGCATGACAGTCTCCGCCGGTTGGATCCGCACAAGTCTGCGGACACTTACTGGTAAGTTAAATTCATTTGTTAATTATTTTAATATTTTATATTTTTTTATTTTTTAATATATTAATAAATCAAAGAATGTTTTTTTCAAGTACGACAACCAGGTCTCGCGTTCTATCGCGGACATAATAAGGGATACTTCACAGAGTCGCATCCCAACTGGAGCAAGACACCCGAGCACATCAAGAGAACGTGGTTCAAATGTTTCGCGGTAATGTTCTGATTTAATTTCAATTAAATTAATTTATTTAACTTTAAATTTTTTATTATATATTACTCTCGTAAACGTAACTTTACTAATGTTATATAATTTCTCATATTTTGCAACAAAAGTGGCATTGGGATGTCTCGATCAACGAGACCGTAAGGACGGAGTTCAACAAGACGGCGAAATTTAGTCTCGCCAACACGATCTCCGACAGGAAGGACAAGTGGAGGCTCGTCGGCGACGCGGGGAAGCCAGTATATCTATCAGTCACGGTTTGGGACGACTTGAAGAAATACTGGACATATTGCCACAACGCGAGCGTAGCTGAGAAGTGTTCCACCTCCAGGAACGCAAAGCTACCTGACGGGACGCCGAAGCAGATGGCTCACACGTCCGGACAAATCCCGTTCGCGGGTCGGATGCACGAAATGGTAAGTCTTTCTTACTTACTCTTTCGAATTTATTTTTATTTTCAAATTATTAATGTTATACTAATGCGTATGTTTTTATTATTTGTTTGTAGGCCAAGCAGCTGGGTCACAAACCGGTCGTCAGTGCCGTCTTCGAGAAAACGCACAGGAAAAAGACCGGCGAGTTCGTTGACTCCCATTCTGATCGGATATTCAACGACCTTGAAGCTCGGAAGACGGAGATCGAGACTCAGCGATCTCAGAGATCCCCGGGAGGCACTCAACATCCTGGCGAGCCGCTTACGACCGCCAAGCTCGATCAGATTTATCATGAGGTAAAATTTTACTCTAAAATTTTCTCTAAAATTATTTTTTAAAACGTTCATTTACTAATTTTTTAATTTTATAGGTTGCTCCTAAGAAAAAAGGACGGGTTCTAGGCATGGGATCCATGCAGGACGTCCCACTTGCTCCTACCTCTTACCGACCTCCGGCTGAGATGGAGGCTGAGATTCAGAACCTTCATGCGACTCAGGTGAAGAACATGGGGTTCTACAACAGCATGCTGACGGTGCTTTCTGCATCTAACCCGGAACTACTTCGGGCGATGCAGACACATCCCGACCGTCCGACGACTGATCAGGCTGGAAAAAGCAACGTCGGTCCCGACAACGCGACGCAGGACTATTTCGGCCCTGATTTCAACCTAAACGACTAAATTTTTTTTTTTTTGTATTTTGAAATTGTATAAAATATTTTATTAATATAAAATATTTTTTTTTATAAAATATTATTTTTTTATATATAATTTTACAAATCATCGTAAAATCGTCCCTAATTAGGGACGATTTTAAGACGATTTATTAAAATTATATTTGTTCGTTGTAAAATCGTGGTAAAATGTTCGTTGTAAAATCGTTGTAAAGTTTACAACGATTTTACAACGAATATTTGGTTGTAAACTAATAATTATAATAAATTGAAAATTGTTATAATCGAAGTAAATTCGTCCCTAATTAGGGACAATTTTACGACGATTTACAAAATAAAATATTTTTAGTACTCGTCTTAAAATCGTCCCTAATTAGGGACGAATTTACTTCGATTATAACAATTTTCAATTTATTATAATTATTAGTTTACAACCAAATATTCGTTGTAAAATGGTTGTAAACTTTACAACGATTTTACAACGAACATTTTACCACGATTTTACGACGAATTTGATTCTTCGTAAAATTTACCACGATTTTACGACGAATTGGTTTTTACCTCAATCGATTAACGACGAAATTGAAATCGTCGTTAAAATCGTCGTAAGTTGCGTTTTACCACGATTTAACAACGATTATGGTCGTTGTTAAAGTCGTGATTTCTTGTAGTGAAACACATATATGCATTAAATGTTATGTACAACATTAAATGCTATTGTTGACTTTGTTTTCCATCAATTCATTTTTTCGTTGTTTTCTATCTCTTCCTTTATTTTCTTTTGTTTTTTTCTCATGTTTTTCTCTAATTTCTTTTTCATTGTTTTAGACAAATAATTTTCATTAGACCATCTACTAGATTGTACAGAAGTTGTTTGTACAATCAAATTGTCCGCTGGATTGTATAGTTATCTTATACACTAAATTGTTATTCGCCTATACAAGTAAAACTTGACGAATAACTTCATTAAATTGTACACTAAACTGTATAAATGTAAGTTATTAATTTGTACAATGAAAATATTATCATATAGTATGTACAATGGACGTAGGGTGTGATTGGTTACAGCTGTAGCTTTCGATTTTTTGCTGTAGAAATTTGGCTGTAGTTTTTTTTGTTGTGCCTCTAGATTTTATTGATGTAAGATTTGGCTGTAGAATTTAAGCTGTAACTTTTAAAAAATAAAAGCATGATTGGATAGTCGTAGATTTTTTATGTTTAATAACCAAATAATTTAACTAAAATATGTTAACATTTAATCTATACTTTGTAAATATATTGTATCTTTCATTGGTACTAAAATTACTTTAGTTCATATAACTATATAACATTTTAGATTTATTAATTTACGTACATATTTTAATTTTTAAAAACTCATTTAATTGTTGCTATAAAAAAACTCGTTTAATGTATGTTAAATAATATATTATAAATACATGTACATATTATTATATATTATATAAAACAACTACTTATGAATTTGACATAACATATTATATAAATAAATATTTTACGTACTATATATATTTTTTCATAATACATGTTGTGAATTTGTGATGTTATATAATTAAAATTATTTAAGGTCCTATGTGATGTTATATATCATTGTCATATAATTATTATAGTGGAAAATAAAAGGTAATTTAAAAAATAAAAAAAGAAAGTAACGAAAAGAAGAGAGAGATAGAAAGCTAAAAAAAATTGACTAAGGGATTTTAGCTTTCTACAGCTCAATTCAAAGAATATTTTTTTAGTGGATGTGAGTAATTGTTTAAATCTACAGCATGATTGGTTTCACAAAGAGGCTCTAGACTTTTTTTTTGCTGTCCACGGTACCTATAACCCCTTCCAATCACCCTCGTAGTATCACACACTATATACAATGGACGTAGTATCGTATTGTTTGTACAATGGATGTAGTTCGTATAATCTGTACAGTGGATTTAATACCGTACGACAAAAATAATATAGTATTATCGAGTTTGTACAATAGACGCAAAATTATCCACTGAATCAATTAGAAAGAAAGAGATAAGTAAGCAAAATAGAATAAACGAAAAAAGAAGAAAGGAGAGAGAAAAAAATAAAGAGAGAAAAGAACGAGAGAAAAGAGAAAAAAAGAAAGAAAACAAACATATACATGTGCATTAAATGATCTGTGCAATATTAAATTCTATTTGTTGACTTTGGTTTTCTCTCCTTTCTCTTTTGCCGTGATTGTCTCTCTCTTCCTTTATTTTCTCTTTTATTTTCTCTTTGTTTCTTTCCAATGGATAGATGGATACAAATCTATACAACTCTATATGTACAAATGAATATTATTTTTGTACCATCTAGTGAATAAAATGATTGTATAACTGATTTGTACAACCGTGTACGGTGGATACTAATATGTACAACTTTGTATGTACATATGAATATTATTTTTGAACATATTATGATTGTACAACTGATTTGTACAGTTAAAGATAGTGATGTTGTCCACTGAATTATATAAAAGAGACATTATTGGTTTGTACATATAAAATTGTACAAGTTAAATGTCAACTAGATATTTCGGCTGTACATTGGATACTTCGGTTATTTACTAAATAGTCCAATCGTCCACTTAATAGTCTGGTTGAAATGGATAAATAGATAAAATAAATAAATGAAGAAAAAGAAAAAAATAGAAGAATGTTGGAAAAAAGAAACGTGAACAAAAAAGATGAAGGAGAGAGGAGAGAGAAAAAAATAAGAAGAAAAAAGAAGAGTGACAAACCCGTAAATAATGATATTATTATATTCATATATGTAATCTAAAGTGGAATACCAAACAAAAATTTGTGGACCCTACAGTCCATTCTCTTAATTTTAAATAGTAACTAGTGTTGTTTTTAATTACTTTTGAGAAATGGTCCAACTGGCCAAATATCTCTTAAATAAATTGAAGCTCTATTTTATTGAGTTGTTTAAAAGTAAACTAGGAGTTAGTATGGGATTTGCATTAAGAAACTTTTCTTTTTAAAGATTAATGATATTTTTTCACCCTAGTACACTTCAATTTCGAAAACATTAGACGTATCTAATATCCAAATAGGGAGAGATGGACGAATAAAATGGAAAACCCAAAGATTAATGACATTAAGTTTTTAATTTAACCCAAATTTATAAAAATTGTATGATTATCCTATATAGTTTTTTCTTGGTTCTTTCTCTCTTATTCGAAACCTTATTTCATATTTGAAAAAATCATATACAAACTTATTAGCATTTCAAATATTCAAGGGAACCCTCCAATACCTAGATGGATATCTAACTATTAGAACAATAAAAACTCCCAATATAATGTTTCACCTCACTAGTCTAAAAACCATGTAATATAGAATTCTTACGAATTCTCCAAAACAAACATCACAAATGTTTCAAGTTTTTCTCTCCAAAAACTTCAAACCTTATATCATAGTTTGCAATATAGTCTTTACTGCTCCCTGTTACAAAATAGAAGTAGTTTTAGGTTGTTTCAATAAATTACATTTTTTCATATCATAATTTAATATCATGATTTGCAATATAGTCTGTACTATTCACACAATTTAAGAAATCATTAAATTTTTGTATCTCACAAAAACATCATTTATTGTTCACCTAATTTCAAATTCAACCAATAATAAAATTCTCTACAAAATATAATTAATTAAAATAAATAAAACAACAATGAATTTTGCACGAAAGTTTAAAACTGCATCTATTTTGAAACAAAAAACTCCTTAAACTAAATGTTTTATGGAACGTACGGGGTATTATTCATTACTCCTTCCGTTTTTTTAATATAGGATTTTCTAGAAAAAAAATTGTTTTAAAATGTAGGATTTTCTAGAATAATTGACACACATTTTCCTATTATATCCTTACTTATATCTTTATGGTTTATCATGTTTATATTTTATTAATCATAATAACAACAATAAATAAGGTTATAAAAATTATTTTAAACAACAACGGATTGGCGACGAAATAACAACGGAGAAAGCAGTCGTCGCTAAATCGTTGTTATTTAACGACGTATTAATTCGTCGCAAAATTAGCGACAATTTTGGTGATGAATGAGTTATGCGTCGCTAAATCGTCGTTAATATTTATCCTTGGTAATTAGCAACGAATTAGCGAAGAGGGTCGCTAATTAGGTAAGCACGTTTTCAAAAACGTTGCTAATTTTGATTCCTTGCAAAATCGTTGCTAATTTTCCTTGCTAAATGGTTGCAAAAAATTAGAATGAGACTATATAAACCCCTTGACACTCTTCAAAAAATCACACCACAACACAATACAAAAAATATTCACTCTATAAAAATATAAACACTCTAAAAATTTCATTATGCCTCACGGTAATAACAATATATACGAGTTACGGTCTTGGATGTATCGGCATAAAGATCGATCGGGGTAGTTACAGACGAATTTATGGAGGGACTTCAAGCATTCATGCAGCAGACCGGAAACATGCAGAATACGCAAGATACCGGTAAAATGTATTGTCCATGTAAGAAGTGCGTTAACACTAAATACGTGTTTGTTGAAACCGTATGGAAACATCTTTTTAATAGAGGTTTTATACCGTAGTATTTTGTTTGGTTTCAACATGGGAAAGAGTATGACTCTAATAATACTGAATTTGGAGATAGTAGTTATACGGTCCTGTTGGTGATCATGTTAGTAACGAACCTGCTAATTTACCGCATCATTTTGATAGTAACTATGATGATCAGGCCGATGGTTATGTGCATGTAGATGATAATAGATATCATGAAATGGTTGTTGATGCATTTCATGATACGAGGGAGTATTTATCCAAAAATGTAGTTGAAAAACCTAACCTAGATGCTAAACGTTTTATGATATGTTAAAAGTTGCGAATAAACCAATTTACGAGGGATGTAAAGTTGGATGTCAAAACTATCATTAGCATCTAGGATGATGAATATAAAATCTGATAAAAGTTTGAGTGAGTTTTGTATGGACTCTTGGGCGGAGTTACTGAAATAGTATCTGCATGAGGGTAATGTAGCTGCTGAGTCGTATTACGAAATACAAAAGTTGGTTTTTAGTCTTGGATTGCCTTCTGAAATGATTGATGTTTGTGTTAACAATTGTATGATTTATTGGAAAGATGATGATAAGCTGCTTGAATGTCGTTTTTGTCATCAACAAAGATATCAATCAGAGAGGACATCTGATTCGATGAGATGGCATGCAGAACACTCAATTGAAGAAGGGGAAGTCACTCATCCGTCAGATGCAAAGGCTTGGAAGCACTTCAACACGGTATACTCTGAATTCGCTAGAGAGATTCGTAATGTATACCTTGGTTTATTCACTAACGGATTTAGTCCATTCGGTATGCCTGGTAGACAATACTCTTTGTGGCCAGTTATACTAACTCCGTATAATCTTCCTCCCAATATGTGCATGCAAAGAGAATTTCTTTTCTTAAGAATTTTAGTACCAGGTCCGAAGCACCCAAAGAGAGATCTTGATGTTTTTCTGCAACCTTTGATACAGGAATTAAAAAATTTTCCGTCCACTGTGGTTCGTACGTATGATATCTCATGCAAGAGAAATTTTACGATGCGTGCGGTGCTCATGTGGACTATTAGTGACTTTCCTGCTTATGACATGTTATCAGGTTGGACAACGCATGGACGATTGTCTTGTCCGTATTGCCTTCATCGGACTAATGCGTTTTAACTCCCACATGGAAGGAAAACAAGTTGGTTTGATTGTCACCGACGTTTCCTTCCAATCAATCATCCTTACCGAAAGAACAGAAGGTTGTTTAAGAAGAATCGGGTCATTAAACATCCACCCCTACTTTATCCGACGGAGGCTGAGTTATTGAAGGAGTTGGATAATTACGGTGCGCAAAAAACATGTAGACGGGGTGGTAATTGGCATGTTTCCAATTTACCCAATGGATACGGAGAAAGCCTTAACTGGCACAAGAAAAACATTTCTTTGGGAACTCTCATACTGGAAAGATCACTTGTTGAGACATAACCTCGACGTTATGAACATTGAAAAAAATTTCTTTAATAACATTATAAACACATTGTTGAATGTACAAGGGAGAACTAAAGACAATTTGAAGACAAGACTGGATTTGCCAGAAATATGTTTTAGAAGTGAGTTGCATATCACAAACGATGGTAAGGCTCCGGTCCCTATCTACAGATTGAAACCTGAAGCGAAAAACGCGTTATTCAACTGGGTCGCTTCAGATGTCAAGTTTCCCGACGGATATGTTTCAAAGTTATCTGCATGCGTTGAGAATGGTCCAAAGTTTTCAGGTATGAAAAGTCACGACTGTCATGTGTTTATGCAAAGACTTTTACCTTATGCTTTCGATGAGCTTTTACCCGAACCCTCACACACAACCCTAAAATGTATATATATTAATTTTGATTAATTAAGCTAATAATTAAGTATATAATTAAATTAATGTTTAAAATTTTCCAGAGATCGATGCATTTTTCCGAGATCTATGCACATGTACGCTTACAAAAGAGGTCATTGCACAGTTACGTGACAATATCCCGATTGTGTTGTGCAACTTGGAGAAGATTTTCCCTCCATCCTTTTTCGATGTTATGGAACACCTTCCAATACATCTTCCTCACGAGGCAGAATTAGGAGGGCTTGTGCAGTTTCGGTGGATGTATCATTTTGAATGATTTATGGGACATTTGAAAGGAAAGGCGAAAAACCTTGCAAGGGTTGAAGAATCTATCGTTGTTGGATCTTTAACTGAAGAGACGTCTCATTTCGCCTCATATTATTTCGGTTGCAACGTAAAAACACGTAGAAAAAAACACGACGCTACGATGATGGAAGTGTTGGCGCATTGTATGGAATGGAAGGGATACCTAATATCTTTTCTCCAAACGAAAGAGCTGGCGGAAAAATAAAAGAAGTTTGGTGGGAAAATGATCAACATCGGCAAAGCACACATACTTACATCCTCTTTAATTGTGAACTGTGTCGGGTGATTCAGTTTTTATGGTCTTCTAACGGATATTATTGAAGTGCAGTATCCTAGATTAGTCAATTTACGAACAACCATCTTCAAATGTGATTGGTTTGATCCAACACTCGGTTGTGGTGTTCGGTACAACAAATTTGGAGTGATCGACGTCAACCAGTCACGACGATATCGGAAGTTTGAACCTTTTATCCTTGGATCGCAAGCTGAGCAAGTTACTTTCATTCCTTATCATCGAGTTAAGACTAGCGGTATAGCATGGAGTGCAGTAGTCCGAATAGTTTCAAGAGGTTTAATAATGGGTAACGATGAAGTTCCTATGCAACAAGATGTCATTGGTGGGACAATCATTCCAACAAATCAATCGACGGAAGATGTATTCCTTGTCGACCCCGATAATCAAGTTGTTGAAGATATTGTGGATGATGAAGACGACGGAGGTGCAGATGAATTCGATGAAAGTAGCGAAGTCGACTCTATTGATTCCGATAATAATAATGAATAATTTTCTTTATGTGTTATTGGTAATAATTTTCTTTGTGTGTGTTATTTGTAAAATTTAAATAAAATATTTTGTTAAAAATAATAATTAAATTTGCAACGAAATAACAAGGATTTAGCAACAAAATTCGCTAAATTAGCAACGAATTAGCAACTATTTGTAAATCGTCGTTGCTAATTCGTCGCTAATTTAGCGACGAATTAGCAACGATATATAAAACACCATATTTTCGAAGGGTTACAAATTTAGGGGTTCACATGATCGTTGCTAAATCTACGCTAAATATAATGACCTATCGTTGCTAAATCGTCGTTATTTCGTTGCCACACTAGATTCCTTGCAAATTCGTTGCAAATTCGTTGCAAACTGTCGAACTTTAAACCCCTAAAACACCCCTTAATATAGATTTATAAGAGTTTTGGTTGAATAAGAAAGTGTACAAAATCATTAATATATTTGTATAAAGCAATAAAAATTATCGATTACAAAATTATACTTAACACATTTAAGTTAAGTAAACCATAACTTATAAGAGTTTATACTATAAAGTTTATAATAAACTAGTTTATAAGTTTTTTGTCATATATTGAGTTTGTGACATCTTATGGTCAATGTTATAAACTCGTTTTGGCGAAAAAGGGGTAAAAAAATGATAAAAACTGAATTTTGGGTTCTAAACCCTAAAACAAGGGTTTAAGATTAGCAACAATTTAGCAACAAATCGTTGCTAAATAGTCGCTAATTTTTAAAGTGAAGTACACTTCCTGGCATTCTTGTACTTCTGAAGTACGATGAAAGTCGTTACGTGTCACGTTAACATATAGCTACGAAATAGGAACGAAATTGCAATGAATCGTTGCTAAACATAGCGACGATTTAGCCAGGAATCGTTGCTAAATCGTCGCTATTTTTCGTTTTGACGCGAGTGGAAAACCAAAAGGTTTGAAACAAAAGTAGCGACGATTCAAAAGTTTATATATACCCGACGAGTTTTTTTCCCCTTCCACACAATTTCATTCTCTCTCTCTTTAAAACAAAACACTTCTCTCTCTAAAAACAACCCAACCCAAAAAAAACCCCTCCTAACCATGTCTAATAACCAACCCCCTCACTACTTCAATTTCATAAGGAATCGGTCCAATTCCACTTCCAATTCAAACCCCAACCCTACCGAACCACCACTCCAACCAAACATCAACCAAAACCCAATCGATGATATTATACCTGATGTTCAGGAGTTCCAGCCGATCCCCCCGTCGACTTACCACCCCCTCACCATCTTGGACCGCACATGCAGCGGATCCTCGAATTTCTTCGACATGAGGGCCACCAATATCTATCGTTGCTCCATTAGGACCGGCCAACAAACACATTTTGGTAAGTAATTATAATATTATATTATTTTATGCAATTTAATTAATTGATTTTCAATTATAATATTTACTAACGGTAAATTTATTTTTTCGTAGGTTTTGCGACAACAAAGTTAGTAGGAGTGTGGTTTATTCGATCAAGACGTATTTCGTGGAGCCGCACGCCAACTGGACGCAGAGGCCGCCTTACATTCAAGACATCTAGTTCGAATCTTTTGCGGTAAGTAAATTTTTTAATTATTTAAATTTTAAAAATTAAACATTATAAAATATATAATATAAATATTTAATGTAATAAAATAACATATATATTATATAAAATGTAATAATTATTACAGCATTTATTTTATTATTATTTAAATTTTATTTTAATATTTTAAAAAACTTAAATAGAAAAAATGGCATTAGCGGGAGGAAGACAAGTTTAAAGTTCGCAAAGCTTTCGACGATAAAACCTTGCATCGGCTCACCGGGATCGTCAACAAATGGAAGAAAGTGGCTGAAGAAGGGAGATATGGCCAAGCTCATAGCAATGGATGAGGAGTTGTGGAAGGGCCTTTGTAGCTACTGGACGAACCCGCATTCGGTTCAGGTTGCAGGTAGCTGCTCCAAGGCCCGACTCACACCGATCGACGAGAGCGGTCCATATGTGCACACTTCAGGACTGACTTCTTACGCCGGACGGCGTATTCAGATGGTAAGTTTCAAATTGAAAAATATATATTTAATAATTACATTTTTTAAAAATACAAAATTTAATAATATATAATTTAATTAAAATTGTAAAAAGAGCGAGGAGATGGGCGAGCTTCCGCCCATTGTGGATATCTTGAAGAAGGTCCAAAAAAGGAAGGACGGGACCTATGTGAGTTCAGGATCTGAAAAGATCGTGAACGAATATGAGGCTAAATTCGCCGAGCGGGTTAGTCAGGGTTCGACACTACAAGAAACTGCACAAATAGCAACGATTTTTAGCAAGGAATTAGCGACGATTTTTTTTACCAACGAATTACCGATGAAATAGCGACGATTTAGCGACGGCACTATAAATCGTCGCTATTTAGCGACCAAAAAATATGTCGCTAAATCGTTGCTGAATGGCGACGATTTAGCAACGATTTTGAGACGCCAACACCAATCGTTGCCAAAATCGTCGCTATTTAGCAACGATTTAGCGACAACTAAATTTCGTTGTTAAGTAGCGACGATTTGTCAATGAACGTCGGTAAGTTGGTAAGCACGTTTTCAATAAGTTATACTGGTAATTTGTCGACGATAATTTCGTCGCACAATCCTCTCAAAATCGTCACTAAATCGTTGCTATTTGTAAATCGTTGCAAAATCGTTGCTAAATTTCCTTGCTAAATCGTTGCAAAAATTTATAATGTGGCTATATTAAGCTCATTCGATTGAATTGAAAAACCACAACACAAAATATTAAAACATTCTCTCTACAAATGTTCTCTTTACAAATATAAACACTTTACTAAAAATAATTATTTTCAATATGTCTCACGGTAACAACGATATATACCAGTTACGGTCTTGGATGTATCAACACAAAGATCGATCGAGAGTAGTGACGGACGAATTCACGGAAGGACTTCAAACATTCATGCAGCAGGCTGGAAACATCCAAAATACACAAGATACCAGTAAAATGTATTGTCCATGTAAGAAGTGCTTGAACACTAAATACATTTTTGTTGAAACCGAATGGAGACACCTTTTTAATAGAGGTTTTATGGCGCAATATTTTGTTTGGTTTCAACATGAAGAAGGGTATAACTATAATAATAACGATTTGTGAGATAGTGGTACGTTTCCTGTTATTGTAAGTAACGAATCTGCTAATTTACCGCATCAATTTGGTAGTAACTATGATGATCACCAACATTATGATCAAGGTGGGTATAATGTGCATGTAGATGATAATAGATATCATGACATGGTTGCTGATACATTTCATGATACAAGAGAGTATTTATCTGAAAATGTTGTGAGGAACCTAATCTAGATGCTGAACGTTTTTATGATATGTTAGACGCTGCGAATAAACCAATTTTTGAGGGATGTAAAACTGGTTTGTCAAAAATATCATTAGCATCTAGGATGATGAATATTAAATCGGATCATAATTTGAGTGAGTTTTGCATGGACTCCTGGGCGGAGTTTATGAAAGAGTATTTGTCTGAGGATAATGTAGTTGTTGAGTCGCATTATGAAATACAAAAGTTGGTTTCAAGTCTTGGATTGCCTTCGGAAATGATTGATGTTTGTGTTAACAATTGTATGATTTTTTGGAAAGATGATGATAAGATGCAAGAGTGTCGGTTTTGCTTTCAGCCAAGATATAAGGTCCAAGGAAAAGGGAGTAAAGTCCCGTATCAACGAATGTGGTACTTACCCATCACGGACAGGCTGAAAAGATTGTATCAATCAGAGAGGACTTCTGATTCGATGAGATGACATGCAGAACACTAAGTCGGAGATGGAGAAGTAACTCATCCGTCAGATGCAAAGGCTTAGAAGCACTTTATTTCGGTATACTCTAACTTCTCTAGAGAGAGTCGTAATGTATACCTAGGTTTATGCACTGACGGATTTAGTCCATTTGGTATGTCTGGTAGACAATACTCTTTGTGGCCAGTTATAGTAACTCCTCCAGAGATGTGCAGGCAAAGAGAATTTTTGTTCTTAAGCATTTTAGTACCTGGACCCAAACATCCAAAAGAGCTCTAGATGTTTTTCTGCAACCTTTGATACATGAGCTAAAAGAGCTATGGTCCACTGGGGTGCGTACGTATGATATCTCAAAGAGGAGAAATTTTACGATGCGTGCGGTGCTCATGTGGACTATTAGTGACTTTCCTGCTTATGCCATATTATCAGGTTGGACGACGCATGGACGATTGTCTTGTCTTTATTGTCGCCATTGGACTGATGCATTTCAACTCCCACATGGAAGGAAAACTAGTTGGTTTGATTGTCATCGGCGCTTCCTTCCAATTAAGAAGAACTCTGTCGTTAAAAGTCCACCCCTGTTGTATCCTTCGGGAACAGAGTTATTAGAGGAGTTGGAATATTACGGCGCGTAAGAAACATGTAGAAGGGGGTGGTAATTGACATGTTTGAAATCTACCAGATGGATACGGGGAAACCCATAACTAGCACACGAAAAGCATCTTCTGGGAACTCCCTTACTGGAAAGATCACTTGTTAAGACATAAGCTCGACGTTATGCACATTGAGAAAAATTTCTTGGATAACATTATGTACACATTGTTGAATGTGCATGGGAGAACTAAAGACAATTTGAAGACAAGACTGAATTTGCCAGGATTATGTTTTAGAAGTGAGTTGCATATCACAAACGATGGTAAGGCTCATGTACCAATCTACAGACCGAAAGCTGAAGCAAAAAACGCTTTATTCAATTGGGTCGCATCAGATGTCAAGTTTCCCGACGGGTATGTTTCAAAGCTATATGCATGTGTCGAGAATGGACAAAAGTTATCAGGTATGAAAAGTCATGATTGTCATGTGTTTATGCAAAGATTATTGCCTTTTGCATTCGAAGAACTTTTACCCGAATCCGCACACACAGCAATAGCAGGTATCAATATATCGAAATCTATTAACCGATTTTTTCTATATATTTATATATAATAATTAATTAATATGTATATTTTTGTAGGGATTGGTGCATTTTTTCGAGATCTATGTACCCGTATACTTACAGAAGATGTTATCGAACAGTTGCGGGATAGTATCCCGATTTTGTTGTGCAACTTGGAAAAAATATTTCCTCCATCTTTTTTGATGTAATGGAACATCTCCCAATACATCTTCCTCACGAGGCAGAACTAGGAGGGCCTGTGCAAATTCGGTGGATGTACCCTTTTGAGCGATTTATGGGACATTTGAAAGGAAATGTGAAAAACCTTGCAAGGGTTGAAGGATCTATCGTTGTTGGATCGTTAACTGAAGAGACTTCTCATTTCGCATCATATTATTTCGGTTATAACGTACGAACACGTAGAACGACAACACGACGTTACGATAATTGTGGCGTCGGAGAAATATATATTGCAGATGGGGTACCTGATATATTCTCCCCAATCGGAAGAGCTAGCGGAAAAGCAAAAGAAGTTTGGTGGGAGAGTGATCAACATCGGCAAAGTGCACATACTTAGATCCTCCTTAATTGCGATTACGCACAACCTTTTGAACGGTATATATACATGATGATATATTGCAAATATATTATATTTATATATATATATATATATGAATTAATTAATTAACAAATCTATTTTGTTTTATTAGAATGTTTGAAGAACAAGTGGAGGAAGTCTATCCAGGACTTCCGAAAGACGAACTTACCGCCCTAAAGGAACGTGATTTTGTCGCTTGGTTGAAAGCGCAGATTGAATATGATGATACCGCATATCCGGTTTTGTTTCGCGAGTTGATACAAGGACCACTTGTAAAGATTACAACTTCCCAGATGTATTTCACTCGTGGTTACGTCTTCCACACCGTAAGTCATGGTAAAAATCGAGCAACCGCAAATTATGGTGTCACTGTGTCGGGCGATTCTGAGTTTTATGGGATTCTGACGGATATTATTGAAGTGCAATATCTAGGATTAGTCAAATTAAGAACAACACTCTTCAAATGTGATTGGTTTGATCCAACACTTGGTCGTGGTGTTCGGTACAACAAATTTGGTGTTATCGACGTCAACCAGTCACGGAGATATCAGAAGTTTGAACCATTATGTCTCGGATCACAAGCTGAGCAAGTCACATTCATTCCGTATCCTCGTCTTAAGACCAGTGGTATATCATGAAGCGCAATAATCCGAGTGGTTCCAAGAAGTTTAATAGTGGGTAATGGCGAAGTTCCTATACAACAAGATATCATTGGTGGTACAATCATAACAAATCAATCGACCGAAGATGTGTGACTTGTCGATCCAGAAAATCAAATAGCTGAGAATATTGAGGATGATGAAGAGGACGGAGGTGGTGATGCGAACGACGAATTATCGAGATAGTGAAATCGAATCATATGAGTCCGAAAATAATGAATAAGTAATTGATTAATGTTTGTTTAATAATGAATAATTATATAAGTAATGTTGGTTTAATACATTTTTTTAATAAGTGTTAAAAGAATAACTAGGAAATAGCAACGATTTAACTATGTTTAAAGTTATAGGGTTTACAAGTTCGTTGCTAAATTGTTCCTAAATCGAAGCGAGAAAATTTTTGGGGTTTTAAGAATCGTTTCTAAATTGTCGCTATTTTCCTATACATCGTTGATAAATCTCTTGCTAAATCGTTGCCATTTCTTAAATCGTGGCTTAATCGTTGTTATTTCGAAGTAAAATGTCATTCTTCGAACCCCTAAAACACCTTTAAATTGTTCCTTGTATGGATTTTTTGACTTAAATATGTAAACACACAAGAATATCTCAACATACAACTTAAAAAAATTGGATTAAAAAAACACTTAGCAAAAAATTTTAAGTTAAGGTTAAGTTATATATACTTATGTTATGAACTTTGAAATTGATAATGTTTACATATTTTTACAAATATATAAAAAAAATTACCTTATATCATCTTCTTTGTAATCTCACATTACAAATATAACACACTAACAACCACATCTTCGAGTTTTAGGGGTTAAAACCCTAAAATCATCGTTTCACTTTAACGACGAAATAGCGAGGAATCGTCGCTATTTCGTCGCTATTTTATATTTAGCGACGAAATAGCAACGATTCCTCGCTATTTCGTCGCTATAGTGTGCAGAACCACCAAGTTGGCCTTTCAGAGTACGATGATATACTTACGTGTCAAATCAGATCAATAGCGACGAAATAGGGAAGATTCGTCGTTATTTCGTCGCTAATAGTAAGAAGTTTTGGGGTTTCAAGAATCGTTGCTAAATCGTCGCTATTTTTCTACACATCGTTGATAAATTGTTACTAAATCGTTGCCATTTTTTTAAATCGTGGCTAAATCGTTGCTATTTCGAAGTGTAATGTCATTCTTTAAACCTCTAAAAACACCCCTAAATTGTTTCTTGTATAGATTCTTTTGACTTAAATGTGTAAACACACAAGAATATCTCAACATACAACTTAAAAAAAAAATTGATTTAAAAAAACCACTTAGCAAAAAAATCTTAAGTTAAGGTTAACTTATATATACTTATGTTATGAACTTTGAAATTGATAATGTTTACATATTTTTACAAATATATAAAAAAAATTACCTTATATCATCTTCTTTGTAATCTCACATTACAAATATAACACACTAACAACCACATCTTCGAGTTTTAGGGGTTAAAACCCTAAAATCATCGTTTCACTTTAGCGACGAAATAGCGAGGAATCGTCGCTATTTCGTCGCTATTTTATATTTAGCGACGAAATAGCGACGATTCCTCGCTATTTCGTCGCTATAGTGTGCAGAACCACCAAGTTGGCCTTTCAGAGTACGATGATATACTTACGTGTCAAATCAGATCAATAGCGACGATTTAGCGACGAAATAGGGAAGATTCGTCGTTATTTCGTCGCTAATAGTAAGAAGTTTTGGGGTTTCAAGAATCGTTGCTAAATCGTCGCTATTTTTCTACACATCGTTGATAAATTGTTACTAAATCGTTGCCATTTTTTAAATCGTGGCTAAATCGTTGCTATTTCGAAGTGTAATGTCATTCTTTAAACCTCTAAAACACCCCTAAATTGTTTCTTGTATAGATTCTTTTGACTTAAATGTGTAAACACACAAGAATATCTCAACATACAACTTAAAAAAAAAATTGATTTAAAAAAACCACTTAGCAAAAAATCTTAAGTTAAGGTTAACTTATATATACTTATGTTATGAACTTTGAAATTGATAATGTTTACATATTTTTACAAATATATAAAAAAAAATTACCTTATATCATCTTCTTTGTAATCTCACATTACAAATATAACACACTAACAACCACATCTTCGAGTTTTAGAGGTTAAAACCCTAAAATCATCGTTTCACTTTAGCGACGAAATAGCGAGGAATCGTCGCTATTTTGTTGCTATTTTATATTTAGTGACGAAATAGCGACGATTCCTCGCTATTTCATCGCTATAGTGTGCAGAATCACCAAGTTGGCCTTTCAGAGTACGATGATATACTTACGTGTTAAATCAGATCAATAGCGACGATTTAGCAACGAAATAAGGAGGATTCGTCGCTATTTCGTCGCTAATAGTAAGAAGTTTTGGGGTTTCAAGAATCGTTGCTAAATCGTTGCCATTTTTCTACACATTGTTGATAAATCGTTGCTAAATCGTTGTCATTTCTTAAATCGTGGCTAAATCGTTGCTACTTCGAAGTGAAATGTCATTCTTTAAACCCCTAAAACACCCCAAATTGTTCCTTGTATGGATTCTTTTGACTTAAATGTGTAAACACAAGAATATCTCAACATACAACTTAAAAAAAATTGGATTAAAAAAAAACACTTAGCAAAAAATTGGATTAAAAAAAAACACTTAGCAAAAATTCTTAAGTTAAGGTTAACTTATATATACTTATGTTATGAACTTTGAAATTGATAATGTTTACATATTTTTACAAATATATAAAAAAATTACCTTATATCATCTTTTTGTAATCTCACATTACAAATATAACACACTAACAACCACATCTTCAAGCTTTAGGGGTTAAAACCCTAAAATCATTGTTTCACTTTAGCGACGATATAGCGAGGAATCGTCGCTCTTTCGTCGCTATTTTATATTTAGCGACGATTCCTCGCTATTTCGTCGCTATAGTGTGCAGAACCACCAAGTTGGTCTTTCAGTGTACGAGGATATACTTACATGTCAAATCAGATCAATAGCGACGATTTAGCAACTTAATAGGGAGGATTCATCGCTATTACGTCGATAACTTACCCATCAGTCTAACGTCTCTTTGTACTTTTCGACATTGGAAAGGACGCTTCTGATTAGCGACGAAATAGCGACGATTCCTCACTTTTTCTTCGCTCCTCTCTCTCTACTATCTCTCTCTCTAAAATCTTTCTACGAAAAAAAAACAACCCAAAAGATTCAAAAAAATCCCAAAAAAACACCAAAACCCCAAAAAATGTCTCGTCGACGTCCCCATAACTTTAATTTTATACAAAACCAATCCCGGTCCGGTAGCGGTTCCCGATCTAACCCCAACCAACTCTCACTACAACCCAATCTCGTCCCCGATGCCGTCTCCGATGCGACCGTAAATCTCCCCGCCGGTCCTGCCCATCCCGACGTTCCCGACGTCGATCCCGTCGTCGATCCCGCTGCCGATCCCGCTATTCCGCCTGTGGATTTACCGCCTCCTTCACATCTAGGTGCTCATATGGTGCGGATTTTGGAGTTTCTTCGCGAGGAAGGCCACGACCGTCTTCCGCTCCTCCATCCTGACAAGCTTCCACACACCTTTTGGTAAGAAATTTAAATTTAAAAAATATTTTTTATATTTAAATTAAATAGTTACTAATAAATTTTGTTGTAAATTTTCCTAAGTTTTGAGACAACAAGGTGACCCGGAGCGTGACAGACACGATGAAGAGCTTCTTCGTCGAGCCACACGTTAACTGGTCACAGACGCCACCATATATCCGGTAAATATCTCCCGCTAGCAAAAATGGCATTGGCGGGAGGCCGATATGACGGCGATGCACACGGCTTTCCAAGACAAAGCCAAGCACCGCCTCACGAGGATTGTTTCCAGTTGGAAGAAGAACTGGAAGCGTGAGGGAGACAAGGCGAAGCCTTTTGCCCATGGATGGGGCGGTCTGGAAGGGTCTTGTCGACTACTGGATCGACCCCCGTTCCCGGCAAGTTTTGAACGGCTGTTATAAAGCCCGGATGACCCCAGTCGATGGCGAGGGAAGCGGTCCGTGTGTTAATGCATCGGGCTCGAGTTCATATGTCGGTCGTTGTCTTAAGATGGTACGTACCTTTTGAATATTAAAATAATTTTTATTTTATTTTTAATTTATAAAAAAATTTATTAACTAATTTAATTTATAAATAGGCCAAGGAGCAGGGCGAGCTTCGGCCCATCGTAGACCTATTTAAAAGGTCCTGAAGCGGAAGGATGGGACATATGTCAGTTCACGAGCTGAAAAGATCGCGAACGACTATGAGGCCCGAATAGCCGAGCAAAGTCAGATGTCGACGGAAGGACGCTCGGTAAACTCCTCCGGACGCCAGCTTACAGTCGCTGAGCAGGACAAGATATACTACGACTTAAGTATTAGTAATTAATTTTATATTCTTTTTCAAAATTTCAAATCAATTAGTAATGATTTATTTTGGTCTCAATGTAGGTCGCTTCAAAGAAAAAGAACCGGACTTTCAAGGTCGGTTTGATTGAGACGGTTCCCGCAGCTTCTTCCTCACAAGCTCATTGTCGTACTTCTGTAGATCAGGCCGAGGAGAATGCCCGCCTGAAAAGGCTTATAAAGGAGCAGGATCAGCGATACGTCAACATCATCGACTTCTTCTCGATTATCGCGATGGATAGTCCCAATCTCGCGAGGGTGATGCAGGAGCGTGGAGTAATGTCTACACAACCACCGTCGATTCCTACTGAACAAGCGGATGCAGCAGTTCATGAGCTCAGGCGGGATCTCGGCATTGATGATTTTGATGTAGATCCTTGATATGTAAATTTTTAATTTAAAAATATTGTATTTTTATTTTAATTTTATTTCTTTTTTGTTTTTTTGTAATTTTTTTTTATTATTTTTTTCCAATCCGTTGCTAAATCGTCGCTATATTAGCGACGATTGTAAAACGATCGTTAAACAAATCGTCGTTAAATCGTCGCTAGCGACGATTTAACAAGGAAAGTTTTGTGATCCTTGCTAAATCGTCGCTAAAATCCAATATGTCGCTAAATCGTCGCTAATGTGTCATAGGAAAATCGTCGCTAAATCGTCACGAATATAGCGACGCTTAGTTGGTGAAAATTTAGCAACAGAAACGGGTCCGTCGCCAAATTAGCGACGATTTGTAAATAGCGACGAGCGTATCGCGACGGAATGGTCGTCGTCGCTAAATCGTCGCTAATCGTCTTTAGCGACGAAATAGCAACGATGTTGGTCGTTGCTATTTACGCAGATTCTTGTAGTGCGATGTCGACCGATTGGAGTTCGGTCAACTCCTCGGGACGGCTGTCGGTCACCAAGTACGGCCAGATCTAGTACGAGGTAATGATTTCAAATTATTTAATTTGATTCAAATTATTTAATTTGATTCAAATTAATATTGTTTATATTATTTTTTACTAATGATTTTAAATTTGTCTATTTAGGTTGCCCCGAAAAAGAAGAACCGCACTTTCGGAGTCGGTTTGATGTAGATTGTTACCGTTGCTTCGTCTTCGCAAGCTCGTCGTACTGCTCAAGATCACGCCGAAGAGGATGTTCGGTTGAGGAAGCAGATAGAGGAATAAGATCGCCGCTATCAGAACATCACGGACTTCTTCTCCATCATCGCGATGGAAAGTCCGAACCTCGAGAGATTGATGCAGTCGCGGGGAGTTCAACCGACCCATCCACCAGTCATCCCTCCAGAAGTAGCGGAAGCGGCAGCTCAAGACCTCGGACGTGATCTCGGGATTGATGATTTCGAATAGTCTGATCCCGCCGATCCCGCTGTTTATTTTTATTGTTTTTTTAAAAAATTATGTATTTTTAATATATTATAATTAATTTTATAATTTTTGTTTTTATAATTTAAAAAAAAAAAAATTTATTGAATCGTTGCCAATTCGTTGCTAATTTAGCGACGAATTAGCAACGGTCTTATAAATAATCGTTGCTAGCAAGATAAATAAAACATCGTAGCAAATTCGTCGCTAAATTAGCGACGAATTGACAACGATTTGTTTTCACAAAATCTTTAAATTCGAAAATTAATTTTTATATTTCGACATTATATCGTTACTAATTCGTCGCTAATATGTAACGTTAAACGTCGTAGTGACGATTGCTAAATAGCGACGATGACATGGCGTCGCTAAATTAACGACGAAATAGCGTCGATTTAGAGACAATTTTAAATCGTCGATTTAGAGACGATTTTTAATTAGCGACGAGAGAATAGCGACGAATATTTTCTCGTCGCTAAATCGTCGCTATTGGGCTTTAGCGACGATTTAGCAACGAATTTTTCCGTTGCTAAATGTCCAGTTTCTTGTAGTGTAAGTTGGAACACCGATTACGTTCATGGACATTTCACGATTTCTCTTGATCAAGTAAAAAAATGATTTATATCTACTAATAGCTTCTTGCAAAATGATTTCATTGTCTACATGAGCTTTTAATACTTGCAACAGACATATACCTAAAATAATTTTTGTAATATTTGAACTTTTAAAAAGTAGAGGAATTCACAAAACTACACCATTTCAATATCTCCTTCACAAAACTACACCGAATTTAATTTTTTCACATATGTATACCCTTTCAAAATTTTAAAAGTTTGATTTACCCTTTTAAAAATTATTAAAATTAAAATCTTTTCATTTGGGTTCGATAATTAGTGTTTAGGGTATTGTATTAAGGGGGTAGGATTGTGTGGATAGGGTTTATTTGGATTTAATTTTTAGTGTTTAGGTGTAGTTTTGTGAAGTATTTTTGAAATGGTGTAGTTTTGTGAAATGTAATTCAAATGGTGTAGTTTTGTAATTCTCCCTAAAAAGTATTATTTGGAAATTACCTATGATAAAGTAAAGTTTAGATTTGTAGATAATATAGATGATATTTCTACAAAAGTAATCAAAATATAAATTTTAAAAAGTATTTGATAAACTTTATAGAAATACCAATATCTTATTATTTGTTTGTTAAATTTAAGTTACTTTTTAATAATGTTGTTATGATTAAATTCATAGAAATTTACACAGACAAAATCGTAGTTGTGGTTGCAAGAGAGAGTAATTGAAATCCAAATTAGTGATGCTTACGTGTAAACATATTAAAAAAAAATAAAACACAAGAAATTAACTTGGACGAATCATGAGTTATTTATTAATTGTTACCTCATAGTAAAACGAGATTTGCCTTTCGACAGCTGAAACAAGATCAGAAGTAACACATTTCTCAAGATTTGAGATATCTTTTGGTTCTGAGATTGTTTTATCCAAATCAATGTTATAAGGTTCCATAGGATACAATCTCTTCCACAAATTATGTATGGAAGACACAATGCCGTAATTATCGAGAACTTTCCCATATAATTGCTTACAATCAGATGTCTATCTTACCTGAATTATAGCAAAAAACTAAAAATCATGTTATATATATAATACAAATATTGTAATGGTAATTCTCATATATAGCACCAAATCAATTTTTTCTTACAAAAATAGCGCACTCTTGAAAATTTTATAATTACCATCAAAATGTTTTTCCTTAGAAATACCACATAACTTTAAATAGATAAAACCTTAAAAATTAAACCTTAAACCATAAAACTAAACCCTGCCTCCTTCAAAACTAATTACCACTAGATACTAATTAGTTAATCCAAATGAAAAAGTTAAATTGTATATGTTTTAAATCTGATTTTTGTATTTTGTGTTTTTTTGTAAAAGAAAACTTTTTAGTGATATTTTTTAAATAAAAAAACATTTTAACGGTACTTTTGTTATTAAAAACTTTATAATAGCAATAAAACATTTTTTGGTGGTATTTTAATGAATTTATTTATCTCTATATATATATATATATTTGTATAAGTTTACTTACATGATTAAGTCTATGGCAATGCCAAATCCATTCACAGTCAAGAGGTGGGACTAATAGACTTTCACATATTGAAGAAGTCTCTGAATATTTCGCAAGCAAAGGAAGTCAATAAGCATTGTATCTAGCCAAAAATCAATTCAAAAAATATTATAATTAAATTAATAACATCATTGTACTATTATGTAACCCAATATTGCGATTTGTGATTTTTACCTATAGATAGCTTTTTCGAGTATTGGACCATCGTAGAGCCATCGGTTCTGATCAACCACTTCGAGGAACTGAAGATGTTGTTTGACTGCAACAAAGAGATCAATGCTTATCTCTATTTTTTGTGCTTCAAGCCACCATTTCTTTTTCCATTAGTTCACCTACAACACGTAAGTACGACATAATATTAACTATGAACAAAAGAACAAAGTTTCCTAAATCGAAGAATGAGCAAAAATGCCCATAGATTGATGAGGTTTTTACCATAAAACAGAGAATTGATCTTTTAACTATGTAGAAGTAGATGAGAAGCTAAGAGTTTCAAACAATGCTATTTATAGTGGTTTCTACTTTATTTGGTACCAAAACACAAATAGACGTTACTATCATCTACCATACTTTTATTAGTTCATGTTTTAAAAAGAAAGAACGATATCATCATATTAACTTAAAGTTATGCGTCTTTTTATCTAATTAATTAAAAAGTTACTCGATAATTTTAACTTATATTATAAAAATACGACATAACCATTCTAGAGAATTTTACTTGGTTTAGAATGTGTTAAAAAATGATTGGAAAGAATAATTTATAATTTTTGAATCTTGTTATTTAATCATTGGTTAGAAGTTACGTCATTTTTTGAATGATTAGTCGCTATGAATATTAAGGTCAACCGTCTCTTATATAGAGAATGACTCATCTTTCTCATTTTAAGTTGAACTTATCATACTATTACTATGTTATGCATTAAGTTTATTTCTGTAGTTTTAATTAGTTAAGTAATTAGGTTACTTTTATTTTTGTGAACTATTGCTAAAATAAAATTGTTTTGTGTGATACGGATTTTGAGAGTTGCGTGGGAGTCGTGACTCTTAATTAAATGTTTATGAAACCGATTTGTTTAAGAAACTGACAGACTGAGTCAATTAAAACAATCATGAAAATTACAGTATAAGCGTTAAAGAAAGTATCAGTTACGAAACCAACTCATCATATACCAATGAATTTTTGTTTCGGTTACAAAGTAGACTTTGAGTTGAAGATTTTATAATAGTAAATTAACAAAAAAAACAATATATTTAATAGTTAATGTTCCTTATTTCTTATAGAGAAATTCACAAAAGGGGTGATTGGTTGAGAGCCTTTAGAATTTTTGGAAAGCCAATATTTTTTTACAACCACCAATATAAACCAATCAAACGTTGTCTTTAAAAAAAGTATAGAGACATTTTATTTCTTTTTTAATTTATTTTGGGTCTGCATAGCAATTTTTTCTAAAGCACAAAAAAATAAACTTTCATTTTTTCTAAAGTCACATCCAAAAACTTTACAACCAAAAAATCTAAAGCCTATATCCTAGAGCAAAAAGTTCAAAGATACAACCTAACCAATCAAGCCCAAAGTTACATCCTTGCAATTCTTAATTCACAGAGTTACATTTTTACAATCATTAATTCAAAAAGTTAAACCTAAATTTTTTTGTTTAAATTTAAAATACTTAAATTATTTTTTAAAATTTTTACCCAAATTAAATTTTATATTTCAGTTAATTATTTATTGCTTAGAATTTAGTGTTAAAGAGGGTAATGTTTTGAGTTTAGCGTAGTTTTGTAAAATGCAATTAAAAATATTTAATTTCGTTATTCCCTTTTTTCTATTGATGTTAAATATATTAAGGGGATACTTTTAAAGTGTAAAAATTTTTTGTTTTGATAAACAAGTTGTAACAACTTTGAACCTTTCACATTATTCGCATTTTATTTTTAGTCAAAGTGATTGAAAATGATGTTAATTTTAGACGGTAATATTTGTTGATATAAAATTTGATTTTTAAACTAATTTTATGATTTTGTTGTCATAAAAAAAATCTAATTTTATGATTTTAAAGTCAATGTGACTGATAAGTCAATGTGATATAATAAGACAAGATGTTTTTTGCAACTTTCACTCACAAGACAACAAGTGTCACATTAATTTATTGACATGTGTATTCTCTTAGTTTATTTTCAACAAAAAATTGTTTCTATCTCTCTTAAAGTAAAAAATAATGCAATTCTTTTTTGTGTTTCTTTTAATTCTTTACATATGATTCACATGAGGTTTATTTTTAATATATATAATTTTTATTTCATTTTCAATAAAAAGTTTCATTTTACCTCTCTCAAAAATCAAAACTTAATGTCAACTTATTTTTGTATGTTTTTTTTAATTTACGACAAATGATTTACATGATTTTTATATAATAGTTTTTTAGATTTTATATATAAATTTCGTAATCAATATATCCTATTATCCTCATATTTTTGCAACTTATTATCATAATTATATTTATATTTATGTGTTAAAAATAAATTAAAGAATACGACGAAGAAATCATAACTTTTAAACCTTGGTAATTAGTTTATGTTAAAACAAATAAACAATAATCTATATAATCAATATATCCTACCATCACTACATATAATTTATTTTAGTCAAAGTGATGTATTTCTCATGTGATGGAGAATTAAATTTTGGTCAAATAAAACTTTTTTCTTAAATTGAATTAATAATTGATTTTTTTTTTATTACATCAGTTTGGAAAAGAAGTTAAGTTGTTTCATCGATGACCCAACTTGGAGGTGACTCGCTCACATACACTGATACAAGCGAATACACTCTTCCCGATCGCGCCAACTTGTCTGCTCTTGAGTTTCTGTTTCTTGGGGTGAATTTGATTCTGAAGTCGTTGAAATATTCTACTTTCATCTCAAACTCTTCGATCATTGTCTTAAACGCAGGCCACTCTGTGGGATTCTGCAAGATTGGCACCAATGTCGTACTGTCTGATTCGAATGTCTGACAGGAGATGTTCCGTTCTTGAATAACTTCCATAGCCCATAGGAGAGCTTCAAACTCTGCATGTAAAGGAGATAAGCTCCTTCTTTTACGCCTCGTTCCCATGAGATGGCTAGAGCCATCCCCATTTAAACAAATCCACCCTAGTCCTTCAAACACATCCGTGTTTTTCCATGATTCATCTAACTGACAAACTAATCCTGAAACAACATTCTGCGATTCCTCCAACACAGAGAAACTTCTCCTTTCATCTATTTCTTCCTCGAGACATTGTGCTTCTGCCCAAAGTCGTGACTCTTTTAATGCCTTATCAATTATATCGGGTGGATCTATTTCCACATCCTCAAAAATCTTTCTATTTCTCGATTTCCAGATATACCATAATATCCAAGGGTAACATGATATATCTTGAACTTGTCCCTCATCTACTTGCAATCTTGAAAACAAATAGTCCATATTTGAATAAATACCTCCTTGTGGAAATTCCTGATTGATTGAGACGGGTGAGACACCCCATGTGTAGAGTGAATGGGTACATTCAAAAAATACATGATTTATCGTCTCAATATCTTCCTCGCAGCGCGGACAAACCGGATCGCATTGTATACCTCTGGAGTTTAGCCTTTCCCTCACTGCCATACTTCCCGAAATAATTTGCCACATAAAGTGTCTTAATTTCTGTGGACATTGTGTATCCCACACTTTTGTTAGTAGCGCATTAAAATTAGGTCCCCACTGCTCCGACGTAATACTCTTTTTTTTTTATTTTTTGTAACAAATTGAAACATGATTTCACCGAATATTTTCCTGATTGTGTGTAATGCCAGTTCCATCCATCCGACTCTGATCGTTTACTGATCGGTAATCCTTGAATCAACACCTTGTCATTTCTAGTAACCAAATTTATTAGAACCTCATTGTCCCATTCTGACGTATTTGGATTAATTAAATCTTTAACTTTTAACTCTGGAAATAGCAAGCTACCTTTTCCCTGGGCCGGTCTTGGATCCGTATCCGGAACCCATGCATCTTCCCAAACCGACATTTTACTTAATTTCCCTGGTATTCTTCTCATTCCTTTCAACAACAGATCCTTTGAGGAGTAAATACTCCTCCATCCAAAAGATGGAGAACGCGGAGTCTTAGCCATAAAAGGGTGTACTCTCGAGAAATATCTCCCTTTAAACACTCTCGCCACCAGTGAATCCGGAAACTGTGAAAGACGCCATAATTGTTTTGCTAATAAAGCCTTATTAAAATCTTGTAACGATCGAAAGCCCATACCACCTTCGTGTTTGGACTCACACATTTTCTCCCATGCTACCCAATGGATACCGCAGTTTCTTCCATTGGAGCTCCACCAGAACTTTTTCGTTAACGTCTGGGGTAATTCGAAGCATGACATAACATACAGAGGTAGGGCTAAGGCCACTGACTTAATCAGTGTTTCCTTCTCTCCTTTAGAAAGCAGCTTGGCTGTCCAGCCATTTATCCTTTCGTTTAACCGTTCCTGAACATAACTGAATATTACTCAATAATTAATAATTGATTTTATTACTCAATTGTGTAACCACCAAATTTTACATAAAGATATATTAAGTGAGTAATGATGATGTTATGAATTACATTGTGAAAATAAAGACTTTTCATCGTTCTCTACTATATAAAGAGAAAACATTCAACATCACTTTATGAATAAATAACACCACCTTCATTACATTTATTTTATTTTTATCAAAGTGATATAATTGTCATGGGATGAAAAATTAAATTTGGTCTAAGAAAATAATAAATCTAACAATAAAAAGACTTAAAATTTGGTCAAATAAAAGTTTTCTCCTTAGGTGAATAATTAATTGTATTAATTAATTGTGTAACCACCAAATTTGATTTAAATATATATGTTAAATGTGAGTAATGGTGGTATTATGGACTATACTATGAAACTAAAGACTCTTGCATTTTCTCCTCCTATATAAGGAGAAAATATCCAACATCTTGTATATTCAATATTTTCCATATATTTTATGTCATAACTCTATTATTCCTTGTGTGAAAATACAACACAAGGATAAGGTTCAAAAGTGTATGCTTTCGAGTGTTGCGAATCATAAGAATTATGCGGTTTTATCTTGGGATTCGAAACGTCATGTAACCGTTTCACTACGGGGAGTTTTCGGAATTAAGGTGTTATTGACCTCTGCAAACTCGCTTTATATATTACGAAAATCTTTTCCTATTAAATTAATATTTTAGGTGGAGAAAAAAGAAGAACCGCTTGTTGGTTGAAAACGTGGGAAGTTTCTATATTTTAAAAAAATAAATACGAGTTCAACAATAGTCCGAATAAAAATATGTAAATTACTTATTAAACAAATTAATAATCTCGATAGACATATAGTAAATAGAATACTTTTAATTAGCTTTGTGGATAGATATAATATTACATGGTTAAATAATGTTTTTTATCTATAATTTTAACTATTTTTTACAACAAAAAAATTTATAAGCATTTTAGATTAAATTTTCCCGTGGAACGCACGGGGCACAAAACTAGTTTTGCATATTTTACATTGTTTAATTCATTATAACTAATTCATTTAGATTGCATTTAGTATCATATAGGTTGTATTTGCGTTTGTTTCACGAGTTTTCAGGTTTAGGAGTGCAAGGACAAAATACACGGAGAATTCATGCGAAAAGCGCCAAAAAGACACTCTTTGATAAATTTCCCCCTGATGGATCTTTATGAAAATGTACCACAAGATAGCCAAAGATGTTAGGTTTCATTTGGCGGTGGTTTGAGATGATTCCAACGGTTAGATCTAAAGTTATGCGACTTTTGGTGATGACGAGTCGATCTGCTGTGGAGTATCGGGTTGTTATATCGTTTTGTTGGGACCTATATAGTCATATCGGGTTATCATATCGGTCATGACTGACCGGTATTGACTTAAAAAAATGGAAAACAACCTTTCGATTCGGAATCGATTCGGTCGAGGCCCGACCCATTAGGAAAGACTAGAGGTCGTTTTGATGAAGACCAAAGACTTGTTTTCTTTATATTAGACTATTTATTAGGTTTTTGAATCATCATTATATTTATCTTCAAACTTTTTACAAGTTTTTCACAGAGATTTGGATCTTGGATGCTTTGAGTTTTTTTCATAAATAAACAGAGTTTCTTCTATCTCTATTCTCTTTATTTTATTTATGCTTTCTTCAATCATAATTGCATTAGGTTTAATTATGCTTAGTGAGTAGTTTTCTTTAGGCAATTAGGTTGGGAAAAAAATTGTGAATCAACTCTAGGGTTGATTGATGTCTAGAACTTACACTTTATAAAACTTTAGTTTAGTGTAATGTTCTTAATGCTTCGGTTGAGTTGACCATTTAATTGATAGAACCCAGGAAGCTTCACCTTCGGGAGAAGTGTGAAGATTCCCGAACAATTACTCTAGAAGTAACCCTAGCTTAACCGAGAGATCTGTGTTAATAAGCTTAGTGGTTGAATTGATTTGAACTTAATGTTTTCTAAGATTTAAACTATCCAAGGTAATGTTTTAGGTTACTTATTAGGAAAGTGATCATTGTCACGGAGTGGATTGATCCAAACAAACGTTTTCAAATTCTTAAAGTTACCTTTGTTAAAAGACATCAAAAACCTGACAGTTGATCATCCGTTAAGGTACCCGACCTAGTTGTTTAGTTTTTAATTTGAATCTTTTATCAAACTTTAATTTCGTTTTCGTCTTCCGTTAGTCACTCATTACATTAAAAAAACCCATTCTTTTAATTTGCTTAGGCTAAGTGTAGTTTCTCATAGGTTCTGGTATTTCAATTGCTCCTGATTCGGATTGACATCTTAATTACTACATTAAGACATTCGAAAGAACGAATGTAAAATCTCGTTTATCAATGACTCTTATTAAATGTAACTTTTTCTCAATGTAAATAAGTTGGTGGTTCAAAAGGGAGGATTTTTTTGAGATAGAGAAAGAGAAAACCTTATCGACCTTTGCTTTCGATGATGGTCGGCAATTTTGCTTCGAATATATTTGACCTATATTAGGGCTGGAGATAACCAAATTATATGGGATCGTCTACTTTCAACATATATACACTTCTCCAAACCCGCGACATGATGATTGTCGTATGTTTTATTTGGGTTTTATTTGTATTATATTTCTAACAATAGGTGTACCGAACAATGTATCGAATGGGGATTTTTAATAAGAGACAACAAAAAGGTCGATAGTTCAAAATTTTCAAAGCAAATATTATTAAGATACCCATATAGTATCTTAACAATGGGGATGCTTTTTGACGGTTAGACTTAAACCATTATTGTTTGTTGTTCGTATTACCTAAGTTTGAGTGTTAGAACGTTCCATTTCATTTAAGCCCGTACAAGTTTATAACATGCCACGAGCAACATTTCTCATACCAAGGTTCATTACATACTTAGTATTACATATTACAACTTTTCTTCACTTGAGCAATTAAGCTGCAACAACGATGTTTCAAAATTCTGATACTGGAGACTTCTCGTTAACACAACTCTTATTTTTAGCTGTCGCCACAACATATCCAAGGCATCCACCAACGCACGAAGCACAATATGCATTTTTCTTCGGAGTCGCCGCCACAACGCATCCATCATTCATTTTTTCAGTTGCCTCCACAACATATCCTAGGCATCCACCAATGCCCGAAACACAATATGCATTTTTCTTCGGAGTCGCCGCCCCATCGCATCCATCATTCATTTTCTCAGTCGCCTCCACAACACACCCAACATTTTTTCCATCTACCGTCATAAAACATTGAGTACGATATGACGCACACTTACCACCCTTCTTTTCAGCGTGCCCATCACATGAGACACTTTTCATCTCATCCTGAATCACCATACACCTAGAAACATCACTCTTCTTCCCATCCGGAATCACCATACACCTTGCAACATCACCATACTTTCCAGCCGCCGCCATGACCGTAGTCATCTCTGCATTGGCTTTCCAATATGGACGACCAAATGTTTTTTACCCATTGAACAATAGTTTCAGAGAACATGTTGTCGAGTTTCTTACCACCTTTGCTTTCGACAGTGTCTACATCATCATCATCATGTTGTAAAATGTTACCAAATAACTTTTCCAAGTCATTATAGTAACAAGAAGGATTTAGCTGATGAGTATGCCACATGAGATCAATATCATAAGTCGGAATACCAATTACGTCTAATGAACATTTCACGGTAAATAAATGATTTGTATCTACTAACAACTTCTTTCATAATGATTTCATTGTCTACCTGGACTTTTGAAACATGCAACAAAGATATAACAAAAAATCATTGTTGTAATATTTGACATATTTTAAAAAAATTATTTGGAAATTACCTATGATAAAGTAAACTTTAGTTTGTAAAATATTATAGACAATATCAATACGAAAGTAATCAAATTAAAGTAAAAATTTCGAAATATTTGATACAACTTTATAAAAAACAATATCTTATTATTTGTTTTTTTTAAGTAGATTACATTTAGTAATGTTGTTATGATTATATTCATCTAATTTTATTTTACACAGACAAAATCGTAGTTATAGATGGAAGATAGAATATTTGTAATCCATATAATCGAGGCTTGCATGTAAACGTATTAATTTTTTTTGGAATTCTTGTAAAACACAATAATTTAACTTGAAAAAATCATGAATTATTTATAAATTGTTACCTCATAGAAAAATGAGCTTTGCCTTTTGACAGCTGAAACAATATCATAGGTAACACATTTGTCAAGATCTGAGATATCTTTTGGTTCTGAGATTGCCTTATCCAAATCAATGTTATAAGTCTCCATAAGATACAATCTCTTCCACAATTTCTCTGTTTCTTATTTGAAGCTTCCACTTCCATTTGTGGAAGATACAATGTCAAAGTTGTCAAGAACTTTCCCGTATAAATGCTTACAATCGGATGTGTACATTACCTAGATGATTAACAAAAAGGTAAAAATCATGAGCTATCACTACAAGAAACTGCACATTTAGCAACGACCAAACTACAAGAAACTGCACATTTAGCAACGACCAAACTACAAGACACGCGTTTAGCAACGATTTAGCGACGACCAGATTTTCGTCGCTGTTTCGAAATCGTCGCTAATTTGTCGCTAAATTAGCGACATCCAGAAATCGTTGCTAATTCGTTGCCAATATTTCGTTGCTAATTCGTTGCTATTTTAGCGATGAATTAGCAACGAATCTGTAACGTAAATTTAGCTTCGAAATAGTGAAGATTTAGCGTCAAATTTAAAAAATTTATTTCCGATCTTAAAAATTCGTAAACATACGTCGTTAATTCGTTGCTAAATTGGCAACGAATTAGCGACGATTTGATGATGTCGTTGCCAAATCGTTAGCAACGATTTGGCAACGAAAAGTATACGAAGAGCATACAAAATCGTCGCTAATTAAAAAAATATAAAATATATAAAAAATATTAAAATTAATTATTATTAAAATATAAAATTCAAATTACATTTAAAAAACGAAACTAGGGATCGAAATCATTAATCCCGAGATCTCGTCCCAGTTCTTGAGTTGCGGCTTCAGCCTCGTCTGGACGAACCTCCGGTTCCCGCATCGCATTAGCCAGGATTGGATTATCCATCGCAATTATGGAGATCAGATCCGTCATCGTCTTGAAGCGAGAGTTTGTATCTTGGAGTTCCTGTCGCAAGCGATCATTCTCCGCGACCTGATCCCGCTGAGAAGGATGAGGTTGCGATGATGAAACTGCGGGAACATTCTCGATAGAACCGTCTCCAAAAGTGCGGTTCTTCTTTTTCAGAGCGACCTACGTAGAATTAATATTATATATCCGTTAGTAAAAATAATATAAGTTAAAAAATATTAATTAAATTATTTACCTCGTATTAGATTTGGTCGTATTCAGCGACCAAAAATCGTCCCGATCGAGGAGTTCACTGAGCTCCCTTCAGTGGACGACGAACTTACCCGCTCGGCGAGTTTAGCCTCATAATCATTCACGATCTTTTCATATCGTGAACTGACAAATGACCCATCTTTCCGCTTTTGGGTCTTCTTCAATATCTCCACAATAGGGGGAAGTTCGCCCGCTTCCTTGGCCTATATTTGATATTTATATTTAATATTTATTTATTTGAAAAATAAATAAAATAAAGTGTAAAAAAATTAAATTTACCATTTGAATACAACGACCGACGTATGAATCCGGTCCCGAGGTGTGAACGTAGGGACCGCTCCTGTCGATAGGAGTGAGGCGGGACTTGGAACAGTTTTCCGCGACGACGACAGAATCCGGTTCTGTCTAGTAGTCGACCAGCCCTTTCCACACCGTCGGGGCCATCGACTCCGACTTTCCCTCATCTCCTTTTAGTTTCCAGTCTTTCTTCCAACTGGAAAAAATGCCGATAAGGCGATGCATCGCCCTATGGTTGAACCCCTTACGGACTTTCACCATATCAGCCTCGGCCCAATGTCATTTTTGCTATTAATTAAAACTAAGTTTTAGTATAACTTTTCAAATTAAAATTTTCAAATTTAATATTTTAAATTTATATTTAAATTTAAATTATTTAAATATAAATTATTTAAATTAAAATTTAACTTAACTTACCGCAAAAGATTCGAACTAGATATGTATGTCGGCGTTTGGGACCAATTCACGTGCGGCTCGACGAAGTACGACTTCATTGTGTCCGCGACACTCCGGCTCACTTTGTTGTCCCAGAACCTAACAAAGTACAATTTTATATTAATATTTTATAATTTTTTTTATTTTTTAATATAAATTTGATATTACCAAAATGTGTGTCGCGGCCGGTCTGGATCTATCAACGGCAGACGGTCGTGACCTTCTTGCCGTAGGAGATCCAAGATCCGCATCATGTGGGGTCCTTGATGCGGAGGCGGTGGTAAATCCGCCGGCATATCTCCAACCGGTGGAATGTTGGAAGCAGCATCTAACTCCATCTCGGGGATCTCGGAAATGTCGGGGATGTCGGGTTGGGTTGATAATAACACTTCAAATTATGATATTTACTAAAAACTTAAAATATTCTATATTATTAACTTTATATTATTAAAACATATAAGTTAACGGTAAGTTAGTACACGTTAAGTATAATATTGTAATCAATTTTTTATTGATTTATACAATTGTTTTCACCTTTAAAACCTTTATTTATGGGTGGTTTGAGGGTTTGAAGATTTGTATATTGCAAAAATTAGCTACAAAATAGCAACGATTCGTCGTTAAATCGTCGCTAAATAGCAACGAATTAGCGACGAATCGTAGCTAAATCGTTGCTAAATATCAAATAGCAAAGATTTAGCAACGATTACTAAATCATATTAGTCCAACAAATTTAAACCCCTAAAAGTACTAATTGTTGATAAATCGTTGCTTAATCGTTGCTAAATAACTGATTGGACTAATATGTTACATTCCTTTATCAGAAGTACGAGGTTAATGTTAGAAATATTAGCAACGATTCATTGTAATCGTTGCTAAATCGTTGCTAAACTCAAACCCTATTTTCAGGGTTTCAACCCCTAAAACGATTTTCTATGCTATATTACATACTTAGTATGTAATTATAGATTATAAGATTGAGAATAACACTTCAAATTATGATATTTACTAAAAAACTGAAAATATTATGTATTATAAACTTTATAGTATTAAAAAATATAAGTTAACGGTAAGTTAGTACACGTTAAGTATCGAGCACCCATATCAGCTAAACACATGGTCGATACTGAGGAAAAATCCGAGAAAAAAAAGAAACCCGTCTACGTGACGTCTCCTTACGTGCCTAAGCTTCCTTTTCCGGGTAGAGCTAAGATGCAACTCTTGAAGGAGTACTTTAGAGCTAAGCTAGAGAAGCAAATAAACGAGGTTCAAACTCCCATGCCTCTTATTGACGCTTTCAGCGAGTCCCTCACTCCACCAAATATTTGAAAAACACCATCAAAAACAAGTCCAAAAACTTGGATAACATGGTGAAGCTTTCATAAGAGTGCAACGCGATCATTCAGAAGGACCATTCTCCTAAGAAAATTGGCGATCCAGGGAGTTTTACCTTGTCTTGCACTCTCGGTCCTTTAATCTTTGAAAAGTGCCTATGCGATCTAGGGGCTAGTGTCAACATTATGCCTTTATCTGTTGCTAAACGACTTGGCCTTTCTTCTTTCCAACCTACTAAGATCTCTTTGGTGCTGGCCGATAGATCCGTGAAGGTACTCGTTGGAATCTTAGAAGATATCCCGGTAAAGTTGGCAGACGTTTTCATCCCAACATATTTTGTCGTCCTGGAGACAGACAAAGAACCTAATAATCCACTCATCTTTGGAAGTCCTTTCTTGGCAACCGCGGGAGCCGTCATAGATGTGAGGGTTGGAAAGATAGATTTGCACCTTGGGAAGGACCTTGTTCAGCGGTACAACATCAACGATGTAGTCGAGAAGCCTACGAAGACGGTCCCTTGTGAAGCTTTGGTGATTGGAGTGGAGAAAGATGCTAGCAATGGTAAGACTAGTGATGATGCAAGGAGCAAATCCAAAGCTCCAAAAGTGGAACACCAATCCCCTCCTATAAAGTTCAAAAAAGGTGCATTGGAACATGTCTCAAAACCGCGTCATTAGAAAGTTAGTCAACGAGGTTAGATCTTTGAAGAAAGCTTTCAAGAAAGAAGCAAGGAGTGCTCATTGCGACTCAAAGCAGAAGAAGCACAAAGATGGAGTCGAGTTTGGGGTGAAAGGAGTATAACTCAAGCCGCCCTTGGTCCACGAAGCGGTCACCGAAGGAGATTCAGTGTCTCTTTCGAATCCTAACGTCGCCTAAACAAGGGGTAAAGTCAAGCTAAGCGACTATAAATAAGCTCACTCGGGAGGAAGTCCCATGTCTATCCTTGTACATATGCTTTTATTTTCGTTTTCAACATTTATTCTTTTAGTTTTTCTTTTGCCTAGTGGTTTTCAGGAGGAACGAAGATTGGAAAAATGTGCATGTGCAATATCGAGATGTGATATCGGTCTCTTCAGACCGATATATCGACCAGACATATCGGCTTGATCACGTCGATACGAGCGGGAAGGAACAATCTGATAATCCGAGGTAACTCCTAAACCTTTATGTATACGCATTAGTTTTCATATAGTTTTTTTTTTTACATTTAGGAACCTTCTCCAATGCTTGTTTCACACGGACACCGTATGAATTAAGTTTGGGGGAGTAGGCATATTAGCTTTCGCATAAACTAAAAAAAAAAAAAAAAATTTGCATTTAGGATTAGTTCATTGCATTTAGGTCATATGCATAGGGGATCTATGATGATGATAACCTTGTAAAGCGAGGCATCTAGTGTTTTGAACAGTATCTTACGTGTAGTGTCTTCCGCAAACGAATTAGAACTCGCTGAAAATCTTGAAACCGCAACCCTAGACATTGATGTTTAAAAAACCAATAGTGTAGTTATGAAGCTTGATAGTTCTAGGTTACCTTCTAAAATTATCAGAACTTAAACTTGACTTTTAATTAGCATGATTGATAGTTTTCAATAGAATTTCTATGACTTTGTGATTTCTACGGATTGCGGCTTCCTAAACCGAAACACTTTAAGCGCAATCCGGTCATTCTCATTCTAAGGATGATTCCCCTCTCACCCCCTACGCCTAAACCCAAACACTTGCGAGAATTCTTTTCAAAAAGTGATTGTTTGGGTTCGAAAAAACTTGAAAGTATAGGGAGCGACAAGAAAGAACTTGTATGCATAAATTGCTCCTTGTCTTTCCCGGTTTTGCTTAACCCTTTCACTCCCTGAGAGAAATCGCGTTACAACTAACCACATGCATGAGTGTTAGCCTCATCGTTTGATTCGAAATCCCGTTTTTACCTAGACAAATAGAAAGACTCTTGGAAATTCTTGATCATGTTTCATGCTTGATTGTGTTTGATTGAATGTGAAAGGTGCTTAGACTAGACAAGTGGATCACATGCTTTTGGTAATAATAGCGGATTTAGACAGAGTTAAAGGAAGATAGAAATAAGTAGAATTAGCTCGGTTGCGAGAGGATACTATGTTTAGGATACTCGTTCATTACACTTCCCACGTTGCTTTTGGTTCTGAGGTCCCCGCCTCTGTACTTTCTCGAACTTTGATGCTAATTCTCTTACTTGAGGACAAGCAAAGGATAAGTTTGGGGGAGTTGATATATTGCATATTTCACATGTTTTACCTTATTTTATGCATTAGAATTAACTCATTTAGGCTGCATTTAATATCATATAGGTTGCATTTGGGTTTGTTATGTGCATTTCAGGTTTCGGAGCGTTAAAGCGGCAAAAGATGAAGAATTCGAGCAAAAAAAGAGCGAAAACAGTTGTACCGGCTTGTTGTAGCGGTTTGCTGTGGTCCATACAGAGAGACTTTTGCCAGGACACTTGTACCGACATGTTGTATCGGTTACAAGTAGTCGATACAGAGGAAACGGAACTTGAAGACCTTTACCGACATGTTGTATCAGTCACTTGTGGCCGATACGAAGAACACGAGAACTGAGGATTGATATCGACATGTTGTATCGGCTTGACTTGGCCGATACCAAAGAAAGGAAGCCAAAGGACGTGTACCGATGAGCGCATATCGACCAGTCTGTACCGGTTTCACTTGACCGGTACAGACTTCGAAAAATTAAAAGGAAATTCGGTTTTAATGTTTTAAAAGGAAAATATTTCCTAAACCAAATTGGTTTTTCTTTATTTTATGGTTTAAGACTATATTAGGATTTTTTTTTTGTTTTGGAGACTATTCTAGTTTTTGTTTTTGTCTTTGAACGATTTGTTTTTTTTTTTTGCAACTTTGGAGAATTCTTGGTGATCTTGCTTTGGCCACCTTTGTAATCTTCATCAATAAGAGTTTTCATGAACCTTTTATTCTCTTTGATTTGTTAATGCTTATGCTTTCTTTAAATTCAATTGTTTTAAGATTCAACATGTTTAGTGAGTAGATCCAAATAGACAATTGGGTTAAGGGAAAAAGGGGTTGATTGAATTTATGATTGATGATTGTCTAGAACTTAATAGATTATAAAACTTTTGTCTTAGATAATAAGTTTAAATCATTAATCGAGTTGGTCATTCGATTATTGAACCTATGAAACTTTATGAATCGAGAGATTATAGAGGTTCCTTACCAATTACCTTAGAACTAAGTCTAGTTTAACCGAGAGATCTGTGTTAATAAGCTTAGTGGTTAAAATTGATTTGTTCTTAAAGTTTGTCGATAATTAAACTATTCAAGAAATTGTTTTAGTTTAATTATTTGGAAAATGATCATTGCCACGAGAGTGGATTGATCTAAAATCGTTTTCAAAACCTTAAAGTTATTTTTGTAAAAAGACAATTTTAAAATCTGAAAGTTTAATCACCCTTTGAAATACCTTAACCTAATTCTTTAGCTTTTTATAAAACTTCTAAAACTCATAATTCGCGTTGTCGTTTTGTTTACTATTCGGTTTCAAAAACACTCAACAAACAACCTTTTTATTAAGCTTAAACTGAGTTTGTTTCTTATAAATTCAAGTACATTGTTTGCTCATGATTTGGTTTGATATCTTAAGTACTACATTAAGACATTCGAAAGAACGGGGTAAAATCTCGTTTATCAAATTGGCGCCGTTGCCGATTCAGGAATTCGAACAATTATTAGAATTATGAAATCACTTGGGATTAAGTTTCAGTTCTTGTTACTAATCTGTTCTTTTCTTGTGTGGTTTTCGTTTTCTCAGGTGTATGCAAAGAAGAAGTCACCGACAAAGTGACAACTTGCTCTTCTGTGCGGACATCAAAGCATACGAAAGAGCTATCTCAAGAGAAAGAAGATCCGACCATCACTCCAACTCGTCTACATCAGAAACATCAGATTCAGATTTAGAGATGGGTGATGCAACCAACGCAACCAACGTGACACGCACGATTGGAACCGACGATGTGCCTTCTAACATCTCCAAACGTAGTGGTATCACACCACCAGCCATTGCCAACAACAACTTTGAGATCAAGTCTAGTCTCATCAACATGGTGTCAAGCAACAAGTTCTATGGTCTGCCTAGTGAAGATCCGATAGACAATCTTCATCAATTCGACATGTTGTGTGACACGGTGAAGATTAATGGAGTCAATGAGGACATGTTCAAGCTGCGTTTGTTCCCTTTCTCACTCGGTGACAAAGCGCACCAATGGCAAAAGAACCTTCTCAAAGATTCCATCCAGACTTGGGACGCATGCAAGAAGGCTTTCCTAACAAAGTTCTTCTCAATGGTTCGGACATCAAAGCTAAGGAATGAGATCTCATCTTTCGCTCAAAAAGACCAAGAAACATTCAGCGAAGCTTGGGAAAGATTCAAGGGTTACATGGTGAGATGTCCACACCACGGGTTCTCGGGAGAAGGCTTGCTTAGCACATTCTACCGAGGTCTCAAGCCAACGTTCAGAATGCTTCTAGATTCAGCTAGCCAAGGAAATTTCCTTGGGAAGACAGAAGCGGACGGACAACCACTACAAGAATTATTCGCTATAGCAACGAACAAGTCTGTTACTACGACGTTTAATTCGTTGCATTTCCTCTATAGCAACGGACAGTTAGGAAATAAATTCGTTGCTATAGCTTCGTTACATTTCCAAATTCGTTGCTAATCGTTACCAACTTTGTAACGACCAGCAACGAATAGCAGCGAACGGTATAGTAACAAAATGTTTCGATGCTAATCTAGTCACGGATTTATCGTTACCATTTCGTTGCTAACATAGCCACAGATTCATCGTTACAACTTCGTTGCTAACATAGCCACGGATTTTTCGTTATCATTTCGTTGCTAACATAGTCACGGATTAATCGTTACAATTTCGTTGCTAACCTAGCCACAGATTTGTCGTTACCATTCGTTGCTAGTTTAGCCACGAATAAGCCGTGACTATTTTGTTGCTAACTTAGCCACGAATTTACCGTTACTATTCGTTGCTAATTTAGCCACGAATAAGTCGTGACTATTTTGTTGCTAGTTTAGCCACGAATAACCCGTGGCTATTTCGTTACAACTATAGCAACGAATTCTTCTGATACAAGTTTGATTTTTATTTAAAAAAAATAAATCGAAAATTCTATTTTTTTTGTTTAGAATTTAAAACATTAATACATCCAAAAGTACACTAACAAAATATAAAACTGTATCCAAATACTGAAATATGCAAAAGTACACTAAACAAAATATCCAAATACATTATCCAAAAAAAGAGTTCAAACATACACAAAAGAGGCTTAGTCCAAGTCATCGATCAAGTTAGGATCGAGTGACCTGCACCAACCCTCGAGTTCTGGATTCTGTGATGTTTCCTGTTCAGCAGTCGGAACATAACCTGGGAGTGTGGTCGAGGAGCCATTTACCTGAGGAGAGTGCGGCTGAGACGGTTGTGGTCGACGATTCTTTGGATCAACCCCAAGGGCCTCAAGAATCAGTTTCTGCGTCTCCATAATTGTCTCCACGTTTGAGCAGACCGTCTCAACCTTTGTCTCCAACCCATCAGCCCGCAACTCCATGGAGATGTTACGAACAAGAGAAGCTGGAGCTAGTTCGTTGGGGTCGACGTTTATGTCCTGAGAGCTCCCAAGGCCATAGTATCTTCCCTTATTAGGCTTAACATGCTGCAACACAAATGAGCAAAGAACACAAATAAGCAAACAGCAAAAATGAACAATTCTGTTAAGAATGTGTGTAAGGTAACAAACACATAAGCTTCAGCTGCCTCGGCTGCAGCTGCCTCAACCTCTTTCACAATTGTCTCGGCTCGTTTTTCGATGAACGTACCATCTTTGCGTGTATGCGTCTTACGCACAAGCTGTGTGAAAGATGGTGGTTCTCTTGTTTCGACCATCTACAAGAAGCACAACGCAACACATCAAAAACAGACCCAAACATCAACAAAGAATTCATATAGCACTCATATAAAGTTGTAAAGAAACTAAACTAACTCATACATAACTCATAATTAAACTTGTAACTTATATAACGTTCATAAACTAATCACTCATATAACATTCATAAACTAATAACTCATATAACATTCATAACTAATAATTGATTTATAAATAACAAACAATATACTAAATGGAAAAGGAACATACCATGTCATACCCTATTTTGGCAAAAGAGACTGGACCAGCACAATGCTTGCTTACCCCTAAACCATCCGGATCAGATAGCCTGTTTGCAGAATTGGTGGTGGAACTACCCTAACATTCTGGTGTGTCCCATTTCTCTAACATCGTGATCCAGTGCTCCTCAGAGACGTACTTCGGCTTATTCCCTTGCGACTTCTTCTTGCTGATTCTTTGACTGATTGATAACATTGTCTCCTTCCTCCATAGATAGAAAACCAGACTATGGTGTGCTGGTTCCCAATAGTAATGTTGCTGAAAATAAAATGAAGGATTAGTTAGATATCATTACACTAACCATCACAACATAGTCTATCTATAAAATAAAAAAGTGAAAGGAACAAAACAAAGAAAAGATAGATACACCGACCACAAAATCCTGCCACCATTCTTGCACTCTCTCCTCGGGAATTTGGGACCAATTCCACCAAGGAGCCATGAAATTGTTCTGCCAAGTAGTCCAGACGTATTTCTTCACCTCCGGATCAATACCAAACCTGAAATATCCAAACAATATGAATAAACACAAACAAGAATACTAAGTTAAATATAGACTTGTGTGATAAAAAATTAACAAAAAAAATTAAATAATGACTTACCATAGAGCTCCATTTAGTTTCATTGGGTGGAGGACTTGCTGGTTTCTCCTAGCTGGAGCATTGAGGAGAGCTTATATGGTCATTCCAGCAGCTCCTTGTGCAGCTCCTTGTGCACCAGCACCGTCTGCAGCAGCTGCGTGTGCAGGAGAGCTTTGTGCAGCATAGGAATTTGGAGAAGAGTGGATTCTTTGCCTCTGTCCAAGAGCTCCCGGTGGAAAAGATGTTGGAGACTGAGAGGAAGAATATGATGCATTTCCTGGCGAAGGCAGACGATGCTGAGAGTGAGGCTGAGAGTAATGAAGTTGTCCAGGTGGAGAACCAGTCCGTATCCTCTTACCACGTTGAGGCATATCTGCACAAGAAAGAGAAGTTAACAACTATAAGAAAACAATAATGAAAGACAAAACAAAAATTAAAGACATAAGCAACATAAACAATAGCTAACACCAATCGAACAGAGGCTAACACCAATCAAACGAGGCTAACACCAACCTAAAACAGAGGCTAACACCAATCGAACCCGAATCTTAAAACAGAGGCTAACACCAACGTTAAACGAACCTTAAACGAATCTAAGACAAACCCTAACACCAATCGAACCCGAATCGAACCTTAATCGAACCCCAAACGAAACCTAAAGCTAGATCGCCGCGTGAGAGAAAGACAGAGAGAGAGATAGAGAGAGATAGGGAGAGATCCTAACCTTCTTGTGTATGAACGGAAGAAGGTTAAATTCAACGTGAAAGTGAAGGTCGCGTGAAAGAACCGCCGGGAACGTGAAGAATCGCCGGGAAAGTGAAGAATCGCCGCCCAAGAGAAAGAGAGTGTGAATAATGGAGAGAAAGAGAAGGTCGCGTGACATTAGGTTTAATATTTTAGTAACGAAATAAACCGTGGCTATTCGTGGCTAATTTACTTTATTATAATTATAGCAACGAATAGTCACGATTTGTTTCGTGGTTGTGCCTTAGAAGTTTTTTCCATTTCTGTTTTGATTTAGAGGTTCATTGTATCGGAAAAAGTTAGTGACAATTCGTTGCTGAATTATGAAGATAGCCACGAAAAGTGACGAACTATTTCGTTGTTGTGATTTAGGGGTTGGTTGCAACGAAATGATTTGATGCTATTCACGGTAAGTCGTTGCTAATTATTTAAATTAGCAACGAATTGCAACTGATGTAAGTCGTTGCAATATTTTCAAAGTTTAGGGTATGTGTTTTTTTACATAAAAAACCATTTCTAAAAACTTATTATTATTTTTAAACACTAAAAATCTATAGGAAAGGTTTTGACTTTTGAAGTTTTGACAAAATAATGAATATATATAAATTTAGGGTTTGATATATACATAGTTAAATATTTTATGTAAAAAATGTTTGTATAAGATATTATACTTTTGAACAATGTATAAGTTTTAAAAACTTCAAAACATTTAAAACCACATAAAAATTCGTGATAATTAAAAAATTAAAACATATATACATATATATGAGTTTTAAAGCCAGAAAATAATCATATATATGAGTTTCAAAGCCACATAATAATTATATATATAAGTTTTTAAAACATTCTTATAACAACAAATAACATCATACAACATCAAAAATAAATAAACTTCATTATTACACATCTTCGACATCATCAGAAGAATCATAATCTTCAGAAAACTCATTAGGATCAAGTTGCTCTTCGTCTAAAGGATAAGGATAAACATTGTCAAAATCAGAAGGATCTTCCACGGCATGCGTTGTAACCCGAACCATTGCACTAGGCGCAACAATGTGGTCGATTGTATCATCTTGCAACGCTAACAGAGCATTTTCAGAAGTTTCACGATATCCTCTTGGCACCACTTTAGTACACGGCAACCAATCATTTGGCGCGCGCCCAACACGTGGATACAGGATGAAACAAACTTGGTCACAATGACCAGGCATAATAAAAGGATCGTATTTTTGGTACCTTTTACGCGAATCTACATCAACCACACCAGACGGGTATTTACGCAATCCCGAACCTTCAGTATTATCAAACCATGTGCATTTAAAGACCATCGCTTTGAGTCCAGCGGCACCATGATACTCAATCTTCATGATTTATTCTATAAGTCCATAATAATTCATATCCGTTGTACCACGAACACAAACCCCATAATTTTGTGTTTTCTTATTTTGACCGTGTCTTTGACTGTGGAAATGGTATCCCCTAGTAAAGTACATAGGCCACGAAGTGAAATTGCGCCTCAGACCTTGAATAAATTCCAACATCCACAAAGGAAATTCATAATTTTGAGATGCTTCATTAATCTACAAAATGTTAAATAAATTAGTAGCCATAATATTACAATAATTATATGATATATATGACAAAATTAAATCAAAATATTATAACTTACATAGTCTTTACACCATTGTGCATAATGGTTGTCTTTAGCATTAATCATTGCATCACTAGTGATATCGGGAATACTAAGCGTCATCTGCTCTTCAAACATCCCGAAACAAGAGAAAAATTTAATTTAGTCAGTTACAGTACTTAAATAACTTAATTATCTAAATATCTAAATTTATACCTCTCATATGGAGCAAATTCTTCACAGTTAAGTAACAAAAACGTTTGAAGCACGTTATAATCTTCATCACTAAACCAACCACTTGTATTTTTCCCTGTAACCCGTCCACTGTGATAGAAGATATTTTGCACCTCTGCATCATAGGTAAATCGAATTTCTCCAAGACCACTATAATCTGAATCACGAAGAAGTTCTGTGTTTTCGTAATAATTGGTTGCCACATATGAAATCTCTTCTTGTACACATTGTGCAACAATGGAACCTCCAATACGAGCTTTATTTTTAACCTTTTTTCAAATGATACATGTACCTCTCGAAAGGATACATCCACCTGTATTGGACCGGACCACCCAATGCAGCTTCATCCGGTAGATGCACGGGTAGATGTTCCATGACGTCAAAGAACGATGGAGGAAATATTTTCTCCAAATTGCACAACTTCAAAGCGATATTTGCCTTCAAAATTTCCACATCCTCTACCCTTAACGTTCTAGCAGAAATATCCCAGAAATATTACTCATCTATGTAAGATAATAGTATATACCTGAAATGGTTGTGTGGACATTTTTCGGCAAAAGTTCTGCAAACGCAAATGGGAACAAGCGTTGCATAATGACATGGCAATCGTGGCTTTTTAACCCAGACAATTTTCCATTGTTTTCGTCAACACATCGACTGAATTTTGATGCATAGCCATCAGGGAATCTAATATCCTTTTTCAACCATGCCAAAATACTCTTCTTCCCTTGATTGGATAATCTAAAAATTGGAATCGGAATACTCTCATCCTCATTAATCTCCAAATTTGGTCTTTTGCATATCGCAGGAAGATCCATTCTAGATTTGATATTGTCTTTTGTCTTCCCTGGTGCATTCAAAATCGTGTTGTAAAATTATCGAAAAAGTTTTTCTCGATGTGCATGAAGTCTAAATTATGCCTCAATAACTGGTCCTCCCAATAAGGCAAGTCCCAAAATATACTCTTCTTCACCCAATTATGGTAATCGCCATAACCATCGATCGTTCTACTCGGATTATCAAGTCCTTGACCTCCACAATCAACAGTTTTGCACAATCCTCGGATGCTCTCAATTCTTTCGCATAGAATTTCAGTACTTGTCAACCACGGTGGAGCATTATCCCGAACTGATGAACCTTGCTAAAATGCTTTGATATTTCGTCGATAAGGATGATCATGGGGCAAATGTCTTCTGTGACAATCGAACCAACTATGTTTTCTTCCATTCGGTAACCAAAATGCTTTTGTTTCATCCATACAATACGGACTTGCTAGCCGACCATGCGTAGTCCAACTAGAAACCATTCCATACGCCGGAAAATCGTTTATCGTCCACATCAAAGCAGCTCTCATTGTAAAATTTTGCTTCCTCAAAATATCATAAGCAGGAACCCCGTCGGTCCATAACATCTGCAACTCTTCGATCAATGGTTGTAGATAAATATCTAGACTTTTCTTCGGATGTTTAGGCCCAGGCACCAAAATGGCCAAGAAGAAATATTCTCTCTTCATACACATACCAGGAGGCAAATTATATGGAGTAACAATGATTGGCCATACTGAGTGTGTCTCCCCATTCATGCCAATTGGATTAAACCCATCTGTTGCCAAACCAAGATATATATTACGACTTTCAGCACCAAATCCAGGATATACCTCATTAAAATGCTTACACGCTGCTCTGTCTGATGGGTGATGCATTTCTCCTTCATAAGACAAATGTTCTGCGTGCCATCGCATATAGGCAGCGATCCCTTGCATTTGATACAACCTCTTCAGTCGATCTGCGATAGGTAGATAAAACATCCGTTGCTTCGGTATATTCTTCCCTTTTCCATTGTTGGCGTGATACTTATCTTTATTACAGAAACGACAACGCGAAAGCTCTCGATCTTCGGACTTCCAGAAGAGCATGCAATTATCCTCGCACACGTCAATCTTATGAACCGGTAATCCCAATGAACGCGTTAACTTTGTGGTCTCATAGTATGACTCTGGAGCATTATTTGGTTGTGGAAGAATGCGTTTATATGTTTGTGTGATTTCATCAACGCATGCCTCCGCCAGATTGTGATTAGTCTTTATCTTCATAACACGCGATGCCAGATACAATTGTGATATTCCTTCAACACACCCTTCGTAGAGCGGTTGACTAGCAGCTTCAAAAGCTTGATAAAGGTTATCCTTAATTGGCTCTTCCTCAACATTTTGCTGAAATTCGTCTTCTATTCTGATACCTTCTTGACCCATGTTAACCTCATCATATGGAACTTCAGTGTCAACATGACCATCAAACGTTTCTTCTTCTTCATGTCCAAAGTGCGTCGGCATCGAAGATTCTCCAACATCATAACAATTTTCTCCATGGCTTGTCCAAATGTAGTAGTTTCCTTTAAACCATCTCCTTAATAAGTGCTTAGAAACTGTAAAAGCATCTCGTTGCTTCAAATTTCTACACCGAACACAAGGACAAGGCATAGATCCACGAACTTCAAAAGAAGCTTGATTGCAAGAGAAATTTATGAAAGTGTTAACACCCTCTCTAAATTCTTCAGAAACGTCATTTGTGTTTGGATCTATATGATGATCCATCCATTCTCTTGAATGAAAGAAATTTGTCATTTATTTTCTATGTAGATGAAATTGATGAAGAAAGAAAGAAGGAGATTTCTTGAGTTATACAAGGTATGGTGCTCTGGAAAATTTTGTGCGTTATGTTTTTAATTTAGCAACTGTTAGTAACTGAATAATTTCGTTGCTAAGTTAAGTTTTAATCAGAACCACTCATATAGCCACAAATAGCAACGAAACAAATTAGTGGCTAATTTCGAATAATTATCCTGACAACTTTCGCGTGATGTGACAATTATAAATTTAGCAACGACTATTTCGTTACTAATCGTGGCTATATTAGCCACGAAATAGCAACGCACCGACGTCGTTACAATTTTGCAACGAAATAGCCACGAAAAAGTATCGTTGCTACTTCCTTGCTATTTCCTTTCTTTTTTGGTATCGAAATGCATCGGAATTGTTATTTCTTTACTGGGTTAATTTTCGTTGCTTTTTGTGGCTTTTCTGGATTTAGCCACAAACACTTCCTCACCAATTCGTTGCTATACAGATAAATTCTTGTAGTGAACTTTTGGTAGAGAATTATGCTTTAAGTGATAGCAACTACGGTGAGGAGTATGATCGCACAATTCACAGCTCTGGTAATGATGACCAATTTAGGAGAGAGATTAATGCGGTTAACGAGAAGTTTGATAAGCTAATCATGTCTCAACAAGTGGGAATCAACTTCGTAGGAAGTGGAGAAGATAAGGTGACCCCACTCGATGTTAATCAATAGGAGGTGAAATACGTGGGTAATCAAAACGGTTGGCGTTACAACAACTACTCTCAAAATCCAAACCTTTCCTACCGAAGCACCAATGTAGCTAACCCTCAAGATCAAGTCTATCCTCAAGCACAACAAGGAGGTTACCAAGGTAAACCTCAATACAACCAAGGAGGATATGCACCGAGACCACCACTTAATCCACCACCGGGTTACAACCATCCTCCCGCTACTCAAGGAGTAGTTTCTTCACCAGCTCCCCAAGGTTATCAAACTACTCAACTCTTGAAACAAATTCTAGAGGGTCAAAACCGTAGTATCATGGAGTTCAACACTTTTAAGAAGGAGATTCATGCAAAGGTGGACAACTCGTACAATGATCTCAATACCAAGTTCGAAACCTTGAGTACTCACTTGAAAGCCTTGGATAATCAAGTGGCTCAAATTACCTCGGCTTCTAAGCGACCAATGGGCCAACTTACGGGTAAACCTGAAGCCAATCCTAGAGAGTATGTCAACTCCATAGAACTGCGTAGTGGTACACAAATGGTTTCAAGCGATCTCATTGAGGACAATGCGAAACAAGGTGAGGGGGTGGACCACTCGATAGAGCCAGAAGACACAATTGTTAACGAGGAGAACCTTGAGATAGTGGCAAAGGAGAAAACGGTGATGAGAAAGAAACAAAAGGTCAATATCGACCAGGGATATCGACCACAGGTGGCCGATACCGACCACCCATATCAGCCAAACACATGGTCGATACTGAGGAGAAATCCGAGAAAAAAAAGAAGCCCGTCTACGTGACGTCTCCTTACGTGCCTAAGCTTCCTTTTCCGGGTAGAGCCAAGATGCAACTCTTGAAGGAGTACTTTAGAGCTAAGCTCGAGAAGCAAATAAACGAGGAGCAAACTCCCATGCCTCTTATTGACGCTTTCAAGCTAGTCCCTCACTCCACCAAATCTTTGAAAGACACCATCAAAAACAAGTCCAAAAACTTGGAAGACACGGTGAAGCTTTCACAAGAATGCAGTGCGATCATTCAGAAGGACCATTCTCCTAAGAAACTTGGCGATCCAGGGAGTTTTACTTTGCCTTGCACTCTCGGTCCTTTGATCTTTGAAAAGTGTCTATACGATCTAGGGGTTAGTGTCAACGTTATTTCTTTATCTGTTGCAAAACGATTTGGCCTTTATTCTTTCCAACCTACTAAGATCTCTTTGGTGTTGGCCGATAGATCTGTGAAGGTACCCGTTGAAATCTTAGAAGATATCCCGGTAAAGTTGGGAGACGTTTTCATCCCAACATATTTTGTCGTCCTGGAGACAGACAAAGAACTTAATAATCCACTCATCTTTGGAAGACCTTTCTTGGCAACCGCGAGAACCGTCATAGATGTGAGGGTTGGAAAGATAGATTTGCACCTTGGGAAGGACCTTGTTCAGCTGTACAACATCAACGATGTAGTCAAGAAGCCTACGGAGACGGTCCCTTGTGAAGCTTTGGTGATTGGAGTGGAGAAAGATGCTAGCAATGGTAAGACTAGTGATGATGCAAGGAGCAAATCCAAAGCTCCAAAAGTGGAACACCAATCCCCTCCTATAAAATTCAAAAAGGTGCATTGGAACATGTCTCAAAACCGCGTCATTAGAAAGTTAGTCAACGAGGTTAGATCTTTGAAGAAAGCTTTCAAGAAAGAAGCAAGCTTTCAAGAAAGAAGCAAGGAGTGCTCATTGCGACTCAAAGCAGAAGAAGCACAAAGATGGAGTCGAGTTTGGGGTGAAAGGAGTAAAACTCAAGCCGCCCTGGTCCACGAAGCTGTCACCGAAGGAGATTCAGTGTTTCTTTCGAATCCTAACGTCGCCTAAACAAGGGGTAAAGTCAAGCTAAGCGACTATAAACAAGCTCACTTGGGAAGAAGTCCCATGTCTATCCTTGTACATATGCTTTTATTTTCGTTTTCAACTTTTATTCTTTTAGTTTTTCTTTTGCCTAGTGGTTTTCAGGAGGAACGAAGATTGGAAAAATGCGCATGTGCAATATCGAGATGTGATATCGGTCTCTTCAGACCGATATCGACCAGACATATCGGCTTGATCACGTCGATACGAGCGGGAAGGAACAATCCGATAATCCGAGGTAACTCCTAAACCTTTGTGTATACGCATTAGTTTTCATATAGTTTCTTTTTTTTACATTTAGGAAGCTTCTCCAATGTTTGTTTCACACGGAGACCGTATGAATTAAGTTTGGGGAGTAGGCATATTAGCTTTCGCATAAACTAAAAAAAAAAAACACAAAAAAATTCTGCATTTAGGATTAGTTAATTGCATTTAGGTCATATGCATAGGGGATCTATGATGATGATAACCTTGTAAAGCGACACATCTAGTGTTTTGAACAGTATCTTACGTGTAGTGTCTTCCGCAAACGAATTAGAACTCGCTGAAAATCTTGAAACCGCAACCGTAGACATTGATGTTTAAAAAACCAATAGTGTAGTTATGAAGCTTGATAGTTCTAGGTTACATTCGAAAATTATCAGAACTTAAACTTGACTTTTAATTAGCATGATTGATAGTTTTCAAGAGAATTTCTATGGCTTTGTGATTTCTACGGATTGCGGCTTCCTAAACCGAAACACTTTAAGCGCAATCCGGTCATTCTCATTCTAAGGATGATTCCCCTCTCACCCCCTACGCCTAAACCCAAACACTTGTGAGAATTCTTTTCAAAAAGTGATTGTTTGGTTTCGCAAAAACTTGAAAGTATAGGGAGCGACAAGAAAGGACATCCATTTGGCTAGGTTATCTTGAACTAGTATGTAGACGAGATAACGGGAAACACATCTTTGAATTTTTAAAAAATCAGAAAATAAACACGAGTAAATATAAAACGCCTAGGGGTAAAATAATGGGTAAGTAAAAAACAAAAAATAAAACAAAAACAAAAAAAATCGAAAAAAAAAGAAAAAAAAAAAAACTTAGCTAAAAGAAAACCCCTAAGGTAGTTAAGAAAAAGAAAAAAAAACTCGATGTTTAAGTCCTTAAGTGTCAAAAGAATGAGATGATGGGTTAAAGATTAGATTTGAATAGGGATGGATGTCCGGACTTGTATGCATAAAGTGCTCCTTGTCTTTCCCGGTTTTGTTTAACCCTTTCACTCCCCGAGAGAAACCGCGTTACAACTAACCACATGCCTGAGTGTTATCCTCCTCATTTGATTCGAAATCCCGTTTTTACCTAGACAAATAGAAAGACTCTTGGAAATTCTTGATCATGTTTAATGCTTGATTGTGTTTGATTGAATGTGAAAGGTGCTTAGACTAGACAAGTGGATCACATGCTTTTGGTAATAATAGCGGATTTAGGCGTAGTTAAAGGAAGATAGAAATAAGTAGAACTAGCTCGGTTGCGAGAGGATACTATGTTTAGGATACTCGTTCATTACACTTCCCACGTTGCTTTTGGTTCTGAGGTCCCCGCCTCTGTACTTTCTCGAAGTTTGATGCTAATTCTCTTACTTGAGGACAAGCAAAGGATAAGTTTGGGGGAGTTGATATATTGCATATTTCACATGTTTTACCTTATTTTATGCATTAGAATTAACTCATTTAGGCTGCATTTAGTATCATATAGGTTGCATTTGAGTTTATTATGTGCATTTCAGGTTTCGGAGCGTTAAAACGGCAAAAGATGAAGAATTCAAGCCAAAAAGGAGCGAAAATAGCTGTACCGGCTTGTTGTAGCGGTTTGTTGTGGTCGATACAGAGAGACTTTTGCCAGGACACTTGTACCGACATGTTGTATCAGTTACAAGTAGTCGATACAGAGGAAACGGAACTTGAAGACCTTTACCGACATGTTGTATCGGTCACTTGTGGCCGATACGAAGAACACGAGAACTGAGAATTGATATCGACATGTTGTATCGACTTGACTTGGCCGATACCAAAGAAAGGAAGCCAAAGGACGTGTACCGATGAGCGCATATCGACCAGTCTGTACCGGTTTAACTTGACCGGTACAGGCTGCGAAAAATTAAAAGGAAATTCAGTTTTAATGTTTAAAAAGGAAAATATTTCCTAAACCAAATTGGTTTTCCTTTATTTTATGGTTTAAGACTATATTAGGGTTTTGTTTTTTGTTTTAGAGACTATTCTAGTTTTTGTTTGTCTTTGAACGCTTTGTTTTTTTTTTGCAACTTTGGAGAATTCTTGGTGATCTTGTTTTGGCCACCTTTGTAATCTTCATCAATAAGAGTTTTCTTGAACCCTTTATTCTCTTTGATTTGTTTATGCTTATGCTTTCTTTAAATTCAATTGTTTTAAAATTCAACATGTTTAGTGAATAGATCCAAATAGACAATTTAGGTTAAGGGAAAAAGGGGTTGATTGAATTTAGGATTGATGATTGTCTAGAACTTAATAGATTATAAAACTTTTTGTCTTAGGTAATTACTTTAAAGCCTTAATCGAGTTGGCTTTTCGATTACTGAACCTAGGAAACTTTATGAATCGAGAGATTATAGAGGTTCCTGACCAATTACCTTAGAACTAAGTCTAGTTTAACCGAGAGATCTGTGTTAATAAGCTTAGTGGTTAAAATTGATTTGTTCTTAAAGTTTGTCGATAATTAAACTATTCAAGACATTGTTTTAGTTTAATTATTTGGAAAAGGATCATTGCCACGAGAGTGGATTGATCTAAAATCGTTTTCAAAACCTTAAAGTTATTTTTGTAAAAAGACAATTTTAAAATCTGAAAGTTTAATCACCCTTTGAAATACCTTAACCTGATTGTTTAGCTTTTTATAAAACTTCTAAAACTTATAATTCGCGTTGTCGTTTTGTTTACTATTCGGTTTCAAAAACACTCAACAAACAACCTTTTTATTAAGCTTAAACTGAATTTGTTTCTTATAAATTCAAGTACATTGTTTGCTCCTGATTTGGTTTGACATCTTAAGTACTACATTAAGACATTCGAAAGAACGGGGTAAAATCTTGTTTATCATCCCTTGATGCCACTAACATGTCATCAACATACATAAGTAGGTAGATACCATCCTCAATACCTGAACCCATCATGTAGACACACGGATCATTCTTACTTCTGACAAATTTCTGAATCTTCATAAACTCATCAAATTTCTGATTTCATTGCCTTTGTGACTGCTTTAACCCATACAGAGATTTCCTTAGTAGACAAACTTTCTTCTCCTTTCCTTTCTCTGTGAACCCTTCTGGTTGGTCCGTGTAGATCACCTCTTCCAGCTCTCCACGTAAGAATGTTGTCTTAACATCTAGTTGCTCAAGTTCCATATCATAATTAGCTACAACTGATAGCATAATTCTGATTGAAACATGCTTTACCACATGTGAGAAAATCTCATTGTAGTCTACCCCTTCAATCTGTGTAAATCCCTTTGCAACCAACCTTGTCTTATGCCTTGGAGCTTATACACCTGGAATTCCCTCCTTATATGTAAATATTCATTTGCATCCAACACACCTTTGGTTGACTGGCTTATCTGCATAGTCCCATGTGTGGTTCTTCTTCAGTGAACTCATTTCCTCCATTATGGCACAGTTCCACTTATCCCAGTCTTTCCTTGACATAGCCTTAGCTAATGTCTTTGGTTCTTCTAGTTCAATCAATGATGCACTAGTTAGAGCATAGGCCACATAGTTAGCATTCTCAAACTTGGAAGGTGGCCTTATTGTCCTTCTTTTCCTGTCCCTTGCTAACACATAGTCATCTAGATTCTTATCCTCATGGTCCTGATCTGATTCTGATTTTGATGATGACTCTGTTGTCTCAGCTGGCTCAGACAGAACTCCACCTTCCCCTGATGAGCCTTCCTGTTCTACCTGATCTGGTTCCTCTGTTGCAGCACTTGATGACCCTTCATTTTGAACCAGTGTCTGACTAAAAGACACCTTCTTAACCTTCTTCTCTTCTGGGGCCTTTCCCATTTTCTTTGAGAAGTACTTTGTTTCCTCATCAAAGATGACATTTCTGTTGATGGTTGCCTTGCCCTGTTCTGGTAGCCACACTCTGTATCATTTAGTGCCTTGTGGATATCCTAAGAATATCCCCTTGATTGCTCTAGGACTCATCTTGTCCTGTATTGTATGTACATACGTTGTGCATCCAAAACTCTTCAAGTAACCATACCCCACCTTTGAACTTGTCCATAGCTTCTCTGGAATCTTAAACTCTAAAGCAGTTGTTGGTGTTCTATTGATTAAGTACACAACAGTTGCAGCAGCTTCTGCCCAAAACTTCTTCTCCAACCCAGATTCAGCCAACATACACCTTATCTTATCTACAATTGTCCTATTCATTCTTTCACCCACTCCATTTTGCTGAGGGGTATACGTGCACGTCTTGTGCCTTCTTATACCTGACTCCTTGAAGATCTTGTCCATCTGATTATTGCAGGACTCTAGACCATTGTTTGTTCTGAGACATTTGATCTTCTTTCCAGATTGTAACTCCACCATCTTTTTCCATTCTGCAAATACCTCAAATACTTCATCTTTGCTCTTTAAGAACCTGATCCAAACCTTTCTTGAGTAATCATCAATCATGGTTAGGAAGTATTTGCATCCTGATAGACTTTCCTAATTAGTAGCTGAACCCCATAAGTCACTGTGGACATATCTTAGGACTTCCTTGGTTGTATGTTTGGTTGTTGGAAAAGGCTTCTTGTGTGCTTTTCCTAAGACACAGTTTTCACAGAACTCTAGGGTATGGACCTCCTTAGAATCCAAATACCCTTTCTTTACCATAAATTCCATGTTCTTTAAACTCATGTGCCCTAGTCTTGAATGCCATCTGTTGGTTAGATTCACTTCAGCTCTGCTCATATCAGCTTCACCACTGATTAAACTTCCTTGGAAATGATATAATCTATCCTTCAGTTTTCCAGACAGAAACTTTGATCCTCTAACTCCTCCTAGCAACTTCTTATAGAAAGTTACCACAAAATCTTCACCTTCATATTTCACGCCACTCTTTTCTAGCTGACCATATGATATCAGATTTGTTCCCATAGTAGGCATATACCTGACATTGGCCAGTATCAGAATGTTGTTATCTTCTGTGATGAGCTTGACCTTGCCAATGCCTTTAACTTCACTATGAGTGTTATTTCCCATGAGCACTTTGGATCCTTCTGTGTCCTTGTAATCAAACAGTGACTCCTTGTTTGGTGTTATGTGGAACGTACACCCAGAATCTACTCATCCTTAGTGTCTTGAACACTCACTGTTAGTACCATGGGAAACTCCTTTTCCTTAGCCATGTTGGCAGCATTTGATGGTTTTCCATCTTTTCTCTCTCGACATTCTCTCTTGAAGTGTCCCTCCTTTCCACATACCCAACATTCTCTAGTCTTTACATGAGGTCTCCCTCTTGACTGAGACCTCATGTCTTTGCTCTTTGATCTTGATATGTCATGCTTCATTGTCTTCTTTTCAGTTCTTGCTACAAACAGATCCTCATTCTTAACTTTTGACTTGTGTAATAACCCTTTATGTCCAAACTCCACATCCTTAGCATATGCTGAACTTACAACCTCGTTGACTGTGAGTGTATCCTTCCCTGAGCCATACTTAAGAGTATGTACCAGATGCTCATAAGCAGGAGGAAGTCCTGACAGAATTTGTATTGCTTGATCTTCTTCTGATATCTCAATCTTTAGACTGACCAGGTGTGCTATTAGTTTCAGAAAAGTATCTAGATTCTCCTCTATGGACTTGTCTTCTTCCATCTTATAACTAGCAAAACTTTGCTTAAGATATATCCTGTTTGGCAAAGACTTAGTCTGATAATCCCTCTCAAGTGCTCTCCACATACCCAAAGTTGTGGGTTCATTTATGACTTTACGTAGGATAACATCACTCAGGCATGTGCTGATTGGGTTTCTTGCCCTTAGATCTTTAGATGCCCTCTTAGTTTCTTTCTTAGGCTTTGATCCTTTTTCTTGCTTGGATGGTTCTTCACATTCTTCTGTCTCCTCACTAAGAACTGAAGCCAATCCCTGAATCTAAAGTTGCCCTTGCATTTTGAATTTCCACAGACTAAAATCCCCTTTCCCATCAAACTTTACCACTTCAAACTTGCCAACAGTAGGCTCCATCTTCATATTTTTCACACTGAATCAAGAACCAGAACTTCCCTTATCTTTAGACCAAGATAATCACGGAAAACTTGAGCAACCTTGGACTACTGACCTGTAGCCACACCCTGCTCCTCTTGACCAAGGTTCTGATACCACTTGTTAAGATTCTTGGCACTTAAGATTTTTTTCTTTAACTCTTAGGGTTCTAAGTGTTGATGTTTGATTTGTTGCAAGTAAGTAAAAAACACACCAAGATTGTTTACCCTAAGTTCGCTAACGCTACTCTCAAGGGAGAGATCCAAACTTTCAAGCTTCCACTATGATCTTTAGCTTTATATGAGTTTATGCATACAACGATATGTTATACACGTGATCTTCTCTAACCCAATTCCTTGGTTTCTTGTGCAACTTCTTCCACTACAAGCACGTTAAAGTATAAATACTTCTGCACGAGCAACGTTGCTCTGTTCTGTGTTATCTGATTTTCCCTTTTTCTCCTCTTTGAATTCTGATGTAGAAGATGATTCCCTTTTTATAACATTTTTTCTTGTTTGGGTTTAGCTAATCACTAACCTTATACCGAAGCACACCTTTGGGCCTTCGCTTTCTTAAGCCTGGTAACGCCACATCACTTAAGCCCACTACGAAGCCCATTTCTTTAGCAAACCTTAAAACATGGCAAGACAAAACCTCACATTTAGAAAAATCTAAATTAAGAGTAATTTTGTATACAAGAAAGTAAGTATTGATACAAGATTCTTTACAAAAGAGTCATGAAAGAAGTCCAGCCCACTAAAATTTAAGAGAACAACTCATACAATGCATCTAATGTTGTGAAACATTCAGTTCAATATAAGTGAATGAACGAACCGTTAGGCCCTAAAATCCAAAAGAGATTTCGGCCACCTCCTTATTACTATTAGGGTTTATAATATATTGTATTTCCTATATAGGGACCCCTTAACATAATGAATAAACATAACTTTCATTCATCTAATTTACAACACGTTATCAGCACGAGTTTGCTCTAAAGAAATAAAACCACCTTCAAAAATTCCTAACCCTAGAAATCGCTAAAACCCTAAAAACTGCACATCATCATATACGTGTGGTACTGTTCATCGCGTTACTGTTCATCGTGGTACTATTCATCGTGATATTGATCATCTTTGTACTGTTCTTCGTGTTACTGTTCATCGTGGTACTGTTCATCCGTGTTGTTCATCCCAACGTGAGTTACCGAGGTCTTTAGCTACCGATTTTAACCAATTCAGAATTCAATCGGTGAACAAGGTAACATTGAAATCTCAAAAACTAAAAAACCAACCTCAAATTTGAAAGTAACTTATCAAAATATTACTTTTCTGTTTAATTTTATAATATTTTTTTAAAAAGCGTATAAAAAGATATATATTTTTTATATTTAAAGTTTTCATAAAGATTTATTATAACCAAACATTATGCATCGTTTTGAAACAATACTAATTATGTATATAAAATTATATATATGTTTTAATAATCGTTTGTTAAAATTATTCTCGGATATATTTAGTTTATTAAAATAAATTCGGATTTTTTTAAGTTATAAAAAACTCTTTTTTCTAAATCTGATTTTTAAATCTAGCTTTCGCATCTGTTAATATTATTTTCGAATAATAAAATTATTTTCGAAAACTATCCGAAATTTTCTTCGGCCATGGCGGCCAAATTTAAGTTTTTTTATTAGGGTTTATGTGAAACCTGAAAATGCATTATGATAACATGAAACGTTCCGTTTCAATAAATTATAATAATTTTTGTGTGGGTTTTAACTGTTTCTCGGCCCATAATAAAATTAATTAATTAAATAAAAAGGGTAGGATTCGGATTTGGGTCGAGACCCATTTAAGGAATAGACAGAATATATTTAAATATGTCACTGCATGGAATCGAACCCATGATCGATTCAGCTTCTCCTTCCTAAACCACTGCGCCACTTAATATTTTTTGTTATGTAGTTTCACAGACTTTTTAATAAATGTATGAACATAAGTAATAAAACAATTTGTTAAATCAATATTTAAATTAGATTATACATTTTATAAAATCTAATAAAATTTCTAATAAACTTTATAAAATCAAATAAACTATATCTTAAAACTGAAAAAAAAATCAATATAACCACCAAAGAACGGTGCTATTACCCAAAAGCATGATTCGATCAGAAGAATCTCAGATTCCAGGAATTCAAATCCATGAATGAATATAACTCAGCACTATTTAAAATAGTGTCAATACTGAAATTCCGTGGTGAGGAATAACTTGCTAGAGAAAGCATTCTCGACATTTCACACAAACAATATATTGCCTCAACAACAATATCGCAAAAAATGTTTTTACCACATATGCCAGTCTAAACTCTTGTTTTGCTGCTTGCCGAGCAAAATAATAAGTTATGAATAGTGAAATGAGACCTCATGGTCCTACCACATTACCAGAAGCCTAGGCTAAAGAGCTTAAAGAGACTAAATAGTCTAACCACGTCCAAAGATATAAGTATCATGGCCACAGTCATGGTAAATGGAATGGACGTGGTAGAAGTGGCAATTATAATCTATATGATAAAGGAAACCATTCATATGGTTAAGGCCACTGATCCGACTTTGGTCGTAATCGAGGTAGAGGCCGTGGTATACCCAAACCACAACACTCATATAAATTTGTTTGCCACTGATGAGGAATGGGGAAATCATTGGACTAAGACGTGTATAACACATAAGCATTTCGTTGATCTCTATCAAGTGAGTTTGAAAATAATCTAGAAGCTCATTTAGTTCATCACGATGGTAAAAAAATTTACAACCATGAGATATATGACTATGAGACTTCGGATTGCCTAAAAGCGGCTTAATTATTTTCGGCATCTAAGTGTTCTTGATTGATTTATGAGAATTCAATAAACGAAATATCTAATGACACGATTCATTAGCCAAATTGCGGGTATAACTAAATTTAGTGAAGACTAAGGGTAGGCCCATGGCAGGCCCATATTCCCAAGGACACCCATCCTCAGATGCTTCATATTCACCCAGCTCAAAGGGGCTTATTGAGTTTCAAAGAAATGTGTTTGAATGGTTTCCACATTGAAACTAAGGGTGAAGGGAACAAAAGATTCTCACATATTACTAAGAGCACCCAAGACCATGAGAAGGTCTTAGAGACTATACCCGCGTCATAAACTTTTACTATGTCAAGGTTAATATGATAGAGGCTAATTCAGTAAACAAAAGGGTTTACTGAGAAAGTTACTAATGGCATCGCCGACTTGGCCAACCTCGTTTTAACATGATACATAAAGTTGATATCAAAATAAATAAAAAGGCACAATCCTTAAGGACCTCACGTGTATAGCATGTACACAAGAGAAACTCATATTAAGGCCATTACCAGTCAAAGCAATTAGAAACTTGGTGTTTGCTAGATTGCTGGCCCAAACCATAGTCTGTGAGCCCACATACTTAAGATTATCCGTCTTGCAAATGCTGGTAAATTATGTCTCAAGCGTTTTATGGCTACAGTATGTCCATGAGGGGAGAGTAGTATACCCCATGGCACATGTCCATACTTGAACTCACAATAGATGTTTGGGGATACACAATATTACATGCATCAGAGCTTATTCGCATCATGCCATCTAGTGAGCATAGATATTCACCATCCCAATTACTCACGAGTCATGAGCCACACATATCTCATCTAAAGACATTTGGGTGTGTCGTTTATGTGCCCATTGCACCACCACAGAAAACAAAAATGGCACCTCAAAAGAGGATGAGAATATACGTTGAAAATAATTCTCCCACCATCATTAAGTATCTCGAGCCAAAGGCCAGATACAAGGATTGTCATCTCAATGAATCCGTTTTCCCAACACTAGGTGGAGAGACTAACAAGCTGGTTAAAGAAACATTATGGAATCAAACATCCTTCACATGGCAAGATCCTCAGACTCCATTAGAGATCCAAAAGACTATATATACATTTACAAAAGCTAGCTAATCAATTGCCAGATTCCTTTTCTGACCCAAAGAAAGTAAGAAAATCATACATGTGAGCTTGTAATGCACCAGTACATATTGATGTTCACAAGGAACACAATCAAGTTGCTACAAAGGCTACAACACGTAAAAAACGTGGTAGACCCAAAAGGTTCGAAAGACAAGAACCCTCAGAAATCAAAGAAAGGTGCAAGGGAAACCGAGAAGGTTCAAGAAACCAAAGGTACCAATCAATGAGATTTGGGACGCCAAACCTCAAGGTCCTGAAGGTGTAAATAGATCTCTATAAACTATATCATGTCTAGAATACAATGGAACGAAAAAGATGTCGACATCAATGATAATATATTTGCGCACAAAGTAGCAACTGAAATGAATGAGGATCAAGAGTCCACGTCTATAGTAGAGTGCACTCAAATACCTGATTGATTAAAATGGTACAATACCATAAAACGTGGAGCTAAGAATTATTAAGTAAAGCCAGTGAGACAAATGAGTCTTAGTGATTGTGTGAAATAAACATAGTGAAAGCGTGATATATCAGACACGGCTTGTCGCGCAAGGATTCACACAAAGACCAGAAATAGAGGAGATATACTCCCATGTGGTGGATGCTAAGACATTTAAATTTTTGCTAAGTCTGGCTATATAAAAGAGAAAAACTTGACTTGCGGCTAATGGATGTAATGCCTGCATATTTATATAAGTCTACTGGATAATATATGAGATTACCAGAGATTATTGAGCTCAAAGATAAAAAAGATTCTCGAGAACAACACTGCATAAGGCTGGACAAATCCTTTCATGGACTTAGACTAAGTGGGCGTATGGAAGGTTATAAATGATCCCATCAGTCCATATATTTTCATAAAGAAGTTTCCAAACAAAAGATTTGTAATCATAGCAGTGTATATGAATGATTTAAACATCTGGATAATCGACCAAACACTTGAGTACGTGAATAATGGAATCTTTGTGCATCAAATGACATACATTGAAAATTACTCAAGGAAATTTAATAAGGATTAGTCTCGCCCATTGACCAGGCACAATGGTGGTGAAAAGCCTCAGATTGGATAATGATCCATTCAGTCCGGAAATGTCATACCTCAGTGCCATACTAGACCAAACATTTGTTTTGTCGTGAATCTCCTATCTAAATTTAGTTCATGATCAACCCAAAGGCACTGGAAAGGTTATTCATAAGATTATATTATGACATGGCCAATGAATAAGAACTACGTGTGGCTTGATCCCTTCCAAGGGTACATAGGCAGTCTTCCTTAAGGCGAAACTACTACAACATCAAAGACCATCATATTTTGAAGACAACGCAGTCTATATTGCTCAACTCAAGGACGACTACATTAATAGAGACCGGGCGAAGCACATTTTTCCAAAGTTCTTCACTTACGAGTTACAAAATGCCAGTGAAGTACAAGTTCAACATGTCCGGTCCAGTAACAACTTAGCCGATCTATTCGCCAGTCTTTGCCAATACCAACACTTAAGAGAATCATACATCTGATTGGGTTGCGAATACTTAAGGAGTTTTAGTGATGTGCAAATCAGGGGGAGTAATGTGTGTTGTACTTTTTTTCCTTCACCACGGTTTTGCCCCACTAGGTTTTTCCTGGTAAGGTTTTAATGAGGCAGCATTCCCAGACACATTACAAAGATCTCTGAACATCTACACGGTTACTTCATTCAAGGGGGAGTGTTGTCAACCATTCGGTTCAATATAAGTGAATGGACGAACCGTTGGGCCCTAAAACCCAAGAGAGATTTCGACCACCTCCTTATTATATTACTATTAGGTTTTATGATAAATTGTATTTCCTATATAAGGACCCCTTAACTTAATGAATAAACATAACTTCCATTCATCTAATTTACAACATCTAACAATAAATCAATATATTTAGAAACCGGATTGGATACTAAACTGGATGTACGGTTCAATATAATTCGGTCGGTTGGTTTGGGTTTTTCTAGTATATATAAATAAAGATATACTATGTAATTTTCCGCGCTATGCGCGATGAATAAATTTTTAAAAAATTGAGTTTTACGTATAAGTGAATAATTATGTGTAAGGTTTAATATAATAACATTTATAATTTGATTTACTTTTTTTTCGGTTATAAAATTTTCAATTTTTGAGTTCAGCTATATTCAATTTTTGTAAAAATATATTTAAAAAAATATTTAATAAAAAAAAGACCCGAATATCTTTCAAAAGTAAACGGGTATTCGCTGACTGAATATTCGGATAATAGATCTGAATTCGGCTTATTTTTTACATATGCGGATATGGATATCCTTAAAAACCGAATACTTGGATTTGGTTCACCCCTATTATGATGTATATATTTATAGGTTGTGGTGACATTTAATGTTCATATCTATTTAATAATGAGATTTATTATTTCATCAATCTCATAATAAATGTGGTTTTAAAGATTTTTTTATTCCATCCATTTAATGTTTTTAATTTATGATTGAAAAATTTAATATCACTTAAATTATATCATAAATTATAGGATAACTTAATATCACTTTAAATTAATAAAATATCAAAGTCCAAACATTATTAATTTATAGAGGTTTTACTGTAGTTGGAGTAATGTGAGTTTAAATGTTTTACTAAGAAAATGTAAGTTTAAATTTGAAGATATCAAAACTAAATTTTAGGTGGGTCAATATTAAAATTTCACAAAAACATACTCCCTCCGTTTCACAAAGAGAGTCATTTTAGAAAAAAAATTGTTTCACAAACAGTGTCATTTTTGGTTTTGATGTAGATATTAAATGAGTTTTAGTTTTTGACAAATAGTTATAGAGAGTCATTATTTCTATTGGTTACATTTAGTGTTATTTTTATGGAAAACCGAATTTTTTATTCCATGTGCCAAACACTAGAATGACATTCTTTGTGAAAGAGAGAATAATGAATAACTTATATGATGGGATCCCTCATTCTCGCAATACCTCTGCTTCTCCAAAATCAAAACTCAAAATATTAATGCCTAAATAATAAAGTCTAAAGCATAAATGATAATCTTGAATCCAAAAGTGTCAACCCAAACCCTAAATACTAAGTATTTAGTCATATATTCAAAAGTTAAGTTTAAGAATATACTAAATCAAATATTTTGATCGAAATTCCAGTGTCTATAAATTCGATATATAAGAATATTTATAAATTGGAAACTTATCAAAATAATTTTAATGGAAATTCCATAAAAATATAATATTTTTTTAATGCAATCTTAAATTCTGTTTGGATCTTAATTCTTAATCTTAAATTTGTATTACATAACTGATAAAATAAATATAAACGTAAAAATTATAGTAACACTTAACAAATACTCCCTCCGTTTCTAAATGATGCATGTTTTAGAAAAAAAAATTGTTTCAATAAGATGTATGTTTTCAATTTTCTATGCATAATTAATGATATAATTGTATACTTCGAGATATTTTAATTAAAATAACTAAATTTATTGAATTACTATTGGTTTAGAATTGTTCACTAAAAAAAATTATGCATTTACAAGTAAGTATTAAATACTTTTCTTAATATGTGTGAAATTTCTAAAACATCTAACATTTAGAAACAGAGGGAGTATAAAACTAATATTTTAATAGTACATAGCTTTTTCAAGTGAAAATTAATATGTTAAAATAAATAATTATAATTTGATATAAGATAACCATTATTATTATACAATCATATGGTCACATTAATGGATTAGTGTTAATTTTTTATAAAATATTTTAATCTAATTATGGATATATTTGACGTTTATAAAATAGCGAAAACATCGTAAAATAATATAAAAACTCTTTCTTTTTAAAAATAGAAAACTTTATTATATCATATAATATCTTTAATATATTCTTGGCACAAAATGGTTAGAGATTTCCAAACAGAACAACTGTAGAGGTGATTTGTAACATTGGAAATAAACAATGTCTAAATAATTAGGCAATGTCTATATAATGGATTAGTGTTAAACTGTCAATGTAGTTATACAAGTTGAACTAATACTAATATGTATATCTTTATTTTTCTTTAAAAAAATATTAAATTCGTTAACAAATTTTTTTAACGTTTAGTGATTTAAAGTTTACGATTCTTGGATATAGGTTAAATAAGTAAGTATACACAATATTTATCTTATAAATTTAACAAAAACAATACTAATAAATGTGCAACTCAATTTTTAAGTCTAAAGACAAATACACTAAACTATAAACGTGTAGTATATACTTTGTTCTAAAACGCGGGCGCCTAGGCGATTAATCGTCCGCCTAGGCGCTGCGCGGAAGCCTTCCGCCGGGATTAAACCCAAATCGGGAAATCATCAGGAATGAAAAATCGGACACGTGGCCCGATTTTTTTTAAAAAATTTCAACATGATTTGGGCATATTAAAAGTCCAATGTCATATTATTGCCCAACGACATCTTATGAACAATATAAAGAGCAAGTTTACTTATTTATAATAACCCTATGAGTCACTTCCTTTTCTTCTCAAACGATGTGGGACATTTTCTCTCTCTCTTTTTGTTTTCTTTTTAACGTTCCTCAAAATTAATTATATGTCCCTCTAGTCTCTAGCTTTCTAGAATAAGTAGTTCATATTTATTTTTATTTTTGTTATTATTTGAAAAAGATATTGAAATTTTGTTGTATTGTACATATTTTAGTTTTAAAACGATTCAAAAAACTAGTTTTAACAACATTTGTAATACATTTTGTTGTATTAATAAACTTATACACATTTAGTTTTACAACTATTTAAGAAAAATTAGTTGTATTTGTACGTATAATATAAATTAATATATATAAACCTTGTCTTTGTATTATAATGTAAAAAATTGAAAATTAAAATATCTTTTATACGTATTTCTTTCATAATATAAAATTTAATTAATAATTTAGTTGTATGTAAAAATGTATAATTAACATTATATATCTATTTTTAGTAAATAAATAAAATAAAATATTACAAAAACTAGTCCCCGATTAATCTCTGATTTTTGTTCTAGGCGCTAGGCCTAACTCGACCGCCCGACTAGCGCCTAGCGATTTTTAGAACATGGAGTATATATAACATATTTAAAAAACTTACAATCAAAATCCAACAATTTTTTAAAAGAAGGAAATACCCACACATAGTGTTAAATGATTGTTAATTTGTAAACTATTTTGTGTCATAATTTATTCAAAATATTTTAATAAAAAATAACCCCATGTTTTATGCGGGTCAATCCTAGTTGTAATTCATTTCAACTTTCAAAAATAAATAAAATGTTTTGAAGATAAACTTCTCTTTTTAATAAAAATATCTTTATGCATCTTTTTGTAACTAATTAAAAAAAATTATAACTATGAAAATTATTAAAAAGAAAATACAACGACATAAACGCTTGGGAAAATTTTAATTAGCCCATAGAGTTTTGCGGACTGAACGGTAAAAGGTATTTTCTTGATATAGAAGTTTTTAATTATAACAAATTAACAACTTATAATGATATTTATATATATATATATTGTAATATTTAGATATCGGTTAAAAGTTATGTCATTTTTGAATGATTAACTTGTTATGAATATCAGGTCTCGAAGGTGCTCTTACCTTTAACATCTTATATAGAGAATGAATCATGTTTTCTCATCGTAATAGAAATTAATCATAATATATTTTTGTAGTTTATTCATCCTGCCTGTCTTGAATCGAACTATATTCGGTTGTTTTATTAATTTCTGGAATTTTTACCATTTTTCTTACGGATGACCTAATAATACAATGAAAAGTTTGTTCCAAAATTTCAACTAAAAATGGAAACAAGAACCATGTAAAAAGATTTGAACATGCATTTTAAGTTTATCAATTGTTAAAATATCAACTATATTATTTAAAAATGTGATACATGCTACAATAACCCAAATGACTCATAGTTCATGTATCTTAACATAACACAATTAACATATTTAGTTCTAGAAATTTTTAGTTCCAGTTTTAAAATTTTTGTTATCGATTTTCTATTCCTATGTTATGCTTTAATTTTATTTCTATCGTTTTGATTAATTTAGGTTAGTATTTATTTTAGTGAACTATTGCTAAAATACATGAAAAACTAATTTTGTAGAAAATGGATTTGGAGACTTGCGTGGGAGCTTAAAAAACATACACTAATTAAATGATTTTGAAACCGATTTGTAACGTCACCAAAAAATAAGGGCATAAGTACCGAAACTGACGCGTTGTGTTACTTTAAAACAAATATTAAAATTATATAAAAGTGTCAGTTATTCATAATGTACAAACAAATTTTGTTTCAGTTACAAAATGGACTGTGTTGAAGTCATATAGTAGTATTTCCTTTTTTTAAAAAAAGAAAACCGAGAAAAGAGGTATATTTTGAGACTTAAATTGTTAATTGGATGATTTTTTAAAAATTTGCTAAAACGTGATTTTTGGATGTTAAATTACAGTTTTATCCTTAATTTAAATTTGTCAAATATCGTGAATGATTATCCAGTGAATGATCGTTATGAATGATGAATGATCCTTGTGAATAATAAATAATACATGTGAATGACGAATCAGTTAATAGCAAACCAAGATGTTAAACCAATAGGTTGAACCGCAAAGGGGTATATTTGTCACAAAAAATACTATACGAAAGAAAATCACCTAATTTGAAACAAAAATCACCCTATTGGCAAATTAGTACACAAAAATACTTGTTCTTCTAATTTATTCAATTTGTGAATAGTAGTATGATTTTAAATAAATTGTTACTTTAACTAAATGTTAAAATAATAAATGTCTTTTATAAAATGGTACTTTAAGTAAAATTAAACCTCTATTTGATACCAAAAAAGGTTAAGAAACAGGTTGAGTCACTTAAATAAAAATATTAAAATTATACTATAATAGAAAATGTCAATTACGAAACTAATTCTAGGCATGATTATGGGTTAGACCAAAATAAAATCATTAAAAAAACAATTTAATTTATTTTTTTAAATTGATAATCTGACAAATCGCGGGTCGCCACGTGTCAGTGGGACCCGCGAAAAGTATAAGGATTGATCCTTAGATAAGCAATTTAAGAGATGATGCTTGATTTAATTTTGGGGCCCATGGGTTAAGGACCACCCTTAGGGCACCTGATAATCATGGTCTCACTCAGCACTACAAGAAAACCGGGTTTTCCCGACTACATTAAGCGACCAAGTAATCAATCGCCAGACGTGTGACTGTATAGTTACGATTCAACGACTTTTCCACGACTAAAACAAAAAAGTCATATCCCAGTCGTTAGATGACGACTACAAAAAATAGGCGGAAATATAGTCGTACTTTAACGACTAATTTATGACTAGTTGCCAGACGAGAAAACATTGCCGGAATGACCAATTTTTCATGTTTCGGTTACAAAACGGACGTTGAGTTAAACATCATATAGACATATACTAACTGGTGTACTTGTTTTTTCTAAGGTATATATATTGAGGGCTAAAAGCCTTGGAATTTATATATTTTAAAGTTGTAACCTCTCTTTATTCAGATAAACAAGTAACAAGTTAAAAAAACAAGTAGTAAGTGCAACCATTCTTTTAATTGTTCTTAAGAATCTTCTTAAACCAAATGTTAATAATCATTAAAATATCCATCGAAAACATAATTGTCATATAAAATAAACAAAAACACATATAAAGGTTCTAATAATTAAAGGAAAAAAACAAACTATGATGCAATTTAAAAAACGGGTTAAAATATCCACGTCAAAAAGAAATAAAGGTATTGTGGACAAAAACAAATGATTAATAGTAAAGAAACTAAAAAAGAGACACAACAATCTTTACTTCCTTTTATAATAATTTTTTTTGTAAAATTAGATTTCATCACATATCCTAATAGTTTTATATATAAACTAAATGTGACTAATTCACTCAAGAGATACCAACTTACTCATGAGAATATGAAACGCAATCACCAATCTATGATAAGCAACCAAAAGGTCATGAATTTAAGCGGGTCACCGATGATATTTTGTGTAAGGAAATTGAAGAGCTACAACCATCTCAATTAAAGTCAGATACTTACGGTGGAAGCCCTGTAAGTGAATCGTATGATCAATACTATGATTATGATTTTGCCCAAAGACCAGAAAGTCCTAACTTAAATCTAGATGTTGATGCAATTAAAAGGGAATTGTGTGACGGTTTTACTGATACCTACGGTGGAAGTTCTTCTAATGCTTGCAAGGATCATTACTATAATGATGATTTTGCCCAAAGACCAAAAAGCCCTAACTTAAATCTGGATCTTGATGCAATTAAAAGGGAATTTTGTGACCAATTTTTATATTCTCTAGAAAAAAACAAAAGGGAAAGAAAAGTCTCTGATAAGTTTGCAGATGATGGATCACCAATTAGACATATATTTTATAAATTTATAGTCTAATATGTTTAATATTGGACAATTTAGGTGTATATTACAAATTGGGCATAAAATTGAGCCTGATATGAAATGGTTGATTTATTTAGTATAGATAGCATGATGTCATTAATTTTTTTTTTAATTACCCTATTGTCCTCAATCTTCTTCGCCGCTAATTGCAGAAGCTGACATGACAACTACAAATTTCTTGGGCAACAAAGCAAGATCACATCATAATATATGGCAAATCTACTCTAGTTACCAATATTCCGAATTAAACTTACTACCTATTTGTTCAAATATACCAATTAAAGAATATGAAGATATAATATATCTATATATTTTAACTTAGTGTTGAAGAATATATCTATAAACTACTTCATAGGTAAAAGTTTGATATCCATCGACAAATAACTCTCATTAATTGCAAGCTTCCATTAATGGGGGAAAACATTTATTGATTCAAGTAACTCTCTTTTCTTTCTCTATAAATAGGTAACGATGGCTGGTGGAATAGTCATTTTGCTTTTGCATGGAGATTGGATAGTGACAGAACATCGAGTCTGGATATTTCAAGCTTCGAACAACTATGGCATGAACCACTCCTCGAGAACTCGATTTGCAGAACTAGTCGATATGATTGAGAGAAAGCTTGGTGTCGATAGAAGAAGTCAAGCTATTAAGTTAAGTTATCAATGGCCATCATTTATGTTGATGGAAGATGGTAAAGATGCTCCACCTGTTCCGAATCGAACAGATTCTGATCTCGACTGTTTCCTTTCGGTTAGGGTTGAAGTGCCCTTGCTTAATAAATGTGCCACCATTATTGAACTATCACCCAACTGTCATAAAGGTGTGTAAATCCGTTAAGCATTATATCATAGTTATTATCACTTATTAAATTTTTTTGTGTGTCTTTAGTGACTAACTTTATGTGAAACAGGGGTTGACTCAAACAACAACCAATTGGAGCGGTGCTGATGTTTTCGAGGAAACCATGGGGACGGTCGAAGTGAACGAGGGTGCAATCGTGGTATATGAGGGAGTCCATAACCATGTTGACAATGGTCAAGGTACGGACAAATATATTTCTACACAGGTGATAGCATCCTATTTTTGGAACTATATTTCTACTCAGTGGGATAGCCTATTATTTTGTAAACTTTTATCGGTAATAGTCTAATATTATACAGCTGTTGTTTGCGCAAGTGTCAAAGGCATTTTGCAGAACACAAGTTTGAATAGTTCAAGTCCAGTATCACAAAGTGAATGTGGGGATGCACCTATGGAAGGTAACATATAATTTTAGTTATTTGTAATGGAAGGTAACATATAATGTACTATTTGTATAAGTCTTTAACAGATAATATAATGTTGTGTTATGTTTGGCATTGCAGCTATTTGGAGGGTAGTGCCTATAGCACATACAAACAAGGGGAAGGAAAAACTTGTTGAAGAAGAAGAGGTGCCAATGCCTCTAGGTTTTGACATGGGAGGTATGAATATAACATAATGATTGTATTACATTATATAATATTGTTTACGAATAGAGAAAACTTATATTATTTGTAACAAACAGAACCAAGCAATGGGCGAGGTGGTTTAGACAATGCCACTTTTGAAATGATTTACGAGGAGCTAGTACGTGTCGGCAATGCAAAATACAGAGAACAACCTCAGGTCCTCCCTCACAATGGTGAGGCTGTAATGGGTAGTGCAGAAGGTGTAGTTGAGAGGTTAATAGCCGAGGAATTTGACCCTATTAAGCAGTTGGTGTGGGGTATCCCAATGGACCCTCCGATAGATGAAGGTTAGTTAGTAGACTATTTTCATACATAGTAACTACACATATTAACCATTTACTTTTTAGAATATCATACTATTATGGTGTTACAGACTTATTTTTACAAATGTTTAAAATTTTGAGTCGTTTGCAATTGTCATTTTAAAGGTTAGTTAGTAGACAATTTTCATACATATTACCAGCTATAGATTAACCATTTACTTTTTAAAATAGCATACTATTATCGTGTTACAGATTTATTTTTACAAATGTTTAAAATTTTGTGTCGTTTGCAACTGTCCTTAGAAGGTTAGTTAGTAGACTATTTTCATACATAGAAACTACACATATTAACCATTTACTTTTTAAAAATAGCATACTATTACAAATTTATTTTTACAAATGTTTAAAATTTTGTGTCGTTTCCAACTGTCAGAACTTCCTAATGGTGGTTGTGGTGATGGATTGTGCGTCGGCCGTATTTTCAAAGATAAAGCCGATTTCAGACTCCGTGTGACTCTGAATGCGTTGAAAGAAAAATACACCTTCAAAACTGTACGTTCTTCCCCGAAGTTAGTTGAGCTTGTGTTTGTACGTACTGCTTCTTTACTTCACAGTTGCAGTGTCGACGATCGCCGGCACTACCACAAACACGCAACCGTAGATGTCCTTGGTGAAATATTGATGCCAAGGTTTGTGGGAGGACGTCGTGGTCCACCTCCTGTGGAGAAACGGAGGTTAATACATGTAGAACACCAGGTTCGAATCAACTATTGGAAGGCGTGGAAGTGTAGAGAGATAACATTGGAAAAAGTTGTTGGTTCCATATCTGGTAGCTATGCCCTTTTACCCTCTTACTTGGCCAATTTGACGGATAAAAATCCAGGTTCAGTATGTAAGCTTGAGTGTGATGATGATTTAGCTTGGGGTAAACGGTTCAAGTACTTGTTTATCTCTTACGGTGCATCAATACAAGGTTTACCATTCTTGAGGCCAGTTATTCTCATGGACGGCACACATTTAAGAGGACATTACGGTGGTTTTCTTATAATTGCAAGTAGGCAAGATGGTAACTTTCAAACATTTCCCATTGCGTATGCTGTTGTCGACAGTGAGAATGATGCATCTTACAAGTGGTTTCTAAACTGCTTAACATCTGTTTGTGGGGATCACCTTGGACTGGTGTTCATCTCGGACCGTCACCCAAGTATAATCAAAGGTTTAGAGAAGGTATAAATAGTATGTTATTTTGATAAAAATAGATTATCTATTATTTTATATAAAAGTATGTTATTTGGTGTTAACAAGCTTATTAAGTTGCGGTAGAAGTCTATTGTTTTGTTTATAGTAAATTTGTTTATTTTATATAATAGACTAATATGTATGTGTATTGTTAAACATATTTATCCCCTCTCTACACATGGAGCTTGTCTTGTGCATTTGACTAGGAATGTAGCAACGAAGTTTGCAAGAGACAAGCGATTGCCTGGTTTGGTAATAAGGGTGGGGAAAGCTTACACACATGTCGAATGCTCAGCGGCACTTGCTGAGATTGAAGCTATAAGTCCAGCGTGTGGTAATTACTTAAGAGAAGTTGGAGTAACCCGGTGGACAAGAGCATATTTTATTAGGAATCGTTACAACATAATGACGACAAATCTAGCAGAGTCTCTGAACAATGTCCTGAAGGAGTGTAGAGAGCTGCCAATTGTTGCTATGCTTGAGGCCATCCGGATGAGCTTGCAAGGGTGTTTCAATGAAAGAAGATATGGTGCCACTACAGACACACATTCTCTCCCCCCAAGGATAAGAGCAATGCTGGAACCAATCTTTGACGAATCCCACTACACGAAGATATTCAAAATCAACGAATGTGAGTACGAACTACATGATAGAGTTGGCGGTAAGTTTTGGGATAAAGAGATGATTCCTTGTCCACATGCAATGGCAACTGGACACAAGGAAAACATAATGGTGGAGTCTTTGATACTTGAGAAGTACTACATAGGGTATGTGCAACATACTTGGGCGGAATCAATCTATCCATTCGATGCACCAGTTTCCACTGAACCTAGAGTGTTCCCTCCCTGGACAAGACGTCCACCAGACAGGCCCAAGAAACGAAGGTTCAAGTCTAGGGTCGAGATGAAGGTAATGGATACATAGTTTATAAATGGTATAATTCAAATAACATCGGTTTAGATATGTAACCATTACCTTATTGCAGAGGAGAGCCAAGAAACCAAAGAGGTGTTCAAGGTGCCTTGGGACTGGCCACAACAAAGCCACATGTAAAAGTCCTATTGTCGACACGCCTAAGGAGTAAATCTAACAAGACAAGCACGTGGATGGGTCATTGCAAACATGTTTTATTTTGCGGGAAGTAGAAATAGATGGCTATTTCGTTCCTTTTTGAGTTTAAATAACCACATATTTATATATATATGTTAAAAATGGAAGTGTTCTAGGTTGAAACTGGAGAAATTGTACTCTTGTTTTGGTAAAATAGCCTCCTATTTCTTTTATGCATAAGTTGAACCTTAATGTATTTTTTTGTTGTTGTCTTCAATTGTGGTATGCTTATTTCAAAGGGATCAAGAATGTCATGCTTCATTTCGGAGTTCAGTGCTAGATGTCTTGTCACGTAAGGCAGGGCTGATGCAAATGGGGTAAGGAGCGCTTCAATGATGGGTGTGTCAATAAAATCACGATTGCATTCTAGTACGATTACTTTGTGTTCACTCAAGTTAACCACAACACCCACCCAATGTTTCTCCTCTAACAAGAAAGGACACAGGAATGTCTCCGCCTCAATGTAAAATTGCCTCCTGGACTTGACGTAATCATTGAGTTGCTTCTTGATGGGTAATTTTTTGCGTCGCTTTTCAGATTCTATTAAACTGTGAAACAACCCAATGTCGTTTAAGAATGTACAGTCGAGGAAGTCGTAGTTTGGTGGTTTCTTGGTTTGGGATTGTAGAGCAACCTCGTCGTGTAAGAAAGAGACAATTGTATCCATCACCTACATAGACCTATATATTGATGGTTAGTTTGTTTGTAGACTTACGAGTGTGGAGGTGATTGTAGTTGGAGCCAACAACTCTAGCAAGTTAGAGTCTATGAACGTGTGCCCATCATATGTCGGGAAATAAGTGCGATATAATTTTGGTTTGTGTTGTTATATAGCATACTAGATCAACAATTACAAATTAAAATAGGATGTTATGTAGCTATTACCTAGGAATCTCCATGAGTTTTGTAATCATGTCAATCTGCACCTGGGGTGGTGGTTTAAAAAAAGGTGAGACTACGCCTAGAGTCCCATTGGTTGGCAAACTCACAACAAAATCGTCGAATAATGAAGAAACATGTTTGGTCCGCTTGCTTTTCCTCGTGTAAATGGCATCAAACAACTTCCTCTTTTTTAATTCTTGTGTCAGCCCAAGGGAAAATGACGGCGGTACTTCTACCGCAGCACCTGATACATCCTATTAACATAAATATGGTTAACATGTGAGCTCAAACTCTATAATGGGTCTCTAGATTGTAATACTAGATATACAGTTTCTTACCAAGAGTTGTAGTTTATAATGCCAATAATAGTATACTATTAACGTCACTTGATTTTTCACTATTAATACATTATAGTAAATATGTTAAGTTACATGACATAATCCACTCTACCTGCTCACTGCTATCCTTCTCAATCAAATTGGGTTGAGGTTGATTACTTGACCCACCTCGTTCATCCTCAGCCGACGTCTCCATAGTCGGTTGGTGGTTTCCATCTACAGTCGAAGGCTAATGATCAAAAAAGTCTGAATCAGTCAAATGAACATGGTAAACATAGCATACTATTTAAAACATAAATGGTACATAGTCCAATGGGTGAGCCGTGATCAAAATATTGTCTCTACCTTCTTCTACCCAGGGCTCTGATGGTAGGTGAACCTCTTCAGCCTAAATATAAGTTGGATAGTAAACATGTAAATTCTGTTTTATTCTACAAATGTAGACATCTATTTGTATAACTGTTAGTATAGAATAATATTACTATCTAGACACAGTAATAACCAACTATTACTAAATCACTTTTAATTTTAGTTTATAACAATATAAAAGCATATGACTACTATTATCATAATAATATATTATTTGTTTAAAAAATTCTTTTATTACTACATTATAGTAGGTTTATTTATAGCTGGTAATAACCAATTATTTGTATGATTATCAATATATAATAGTAGCTTAATCTATTAAATCACTTTTTAAAAATTTAGTTTATATATCACTAGAAATATTATACGAATCTATTATAACAATAAAAACATAAACCCTATTGTCATAATGTAGTACAATTTCTATACGTAAATGTATGACTATTACTACATTATAGTAAGTAGTTTAAGTTACATGACCTAATCAAAACTACCTGCAGAGTGTTATCCTTGTCATTCGGGTTGTGAAGGGGTGGGTTATTTGACCCAACAAATTCTTGGTCATCTTCTTCGACCCTCATCTCTGATGGTGGGTGATCCTCTTCATCCTAAAGAATGAGTTGGAAAGGGAACATGTAAGTTATGTTTTATACTAATGATATAGACACCTATTTGTATAACTATTAGTATATAATAGTAGTTTTATCTATAGTATAATGATATAATGATATAAACATCTACATAGACATCTATTTGTATAACTATTAGTATAACTATTATATAAACATCTATTTGTATAAATATTTGTATAAATATTTGTATAACTATTTGTATATATAGACATCTACTTGTATAACTATTTGTATACCTATAGTATAACTATTTGTATAACTATTATATAATGATATAAACATCTATATAGACATCTATTGTATAACTATTAGTATATAATAGTAGGACTACCATGTTTACTTTATCATTGGCAGTGTCTTGATGTGGTTGAAAATTTTGTTGACTCGTTTCATCATAACCAGCACCATTTGGGTCATGGCTTTCATCAGCAGCAGAATGAAAATCATCCTCAACAACATTTAAGTCGGCCAGAACATTCCTGACCAAGTTGTCTGGTGAGTTGGGAATATTCACACATCTTGACTCAAACCCTTCACTTTGATTATTTATAGGAGTATCCCCTGGTGTAGTCCCTAATGTTGTTGAGTCTGAAACATCACGCGGATCATTGTCTCTTGGAGGATTAACAGAGAATTTTTCTTGCATCTCTTTAAACTTCATCTCCAGCTCACCAAATTTGAGCAACAATGTATTCTCAATTCCAGTTACTGCCACATCAACCATCCTCTGCATTTTCTTTGCCATCTCTTAAACTAGACATTTGACACGTTCATAGCACACCTCACCAACTTCTTCCATCGCCCTAGTTACGTCTGTCTGGGTACCATCGACCTCTTCTACTTTCCTATGTTTCATAACATCAACAGCCCTGACACCTCCTTTCCATGACTCATGGGTGAACTTGTGCTTCGAACTTATCAGGGTAAGCATGTAGTCCACACTTGTGTCTTCACCAATGACATAATGAAGCGACATCTTATCCACATTAGCTTGATCTGGTCTAGCAACCATTATAGACATGACATCAACATGTACCACAATTTTAAAAAAACATGTTAGTGGAGTCATGTGATTTAGTACACAAATGCATGATGGTAGCTACATATTCTTTATAGTAAAGTAGACTACTATTATATTTTTGAGTTTAAAGACATTGAACGAACATGTCTGGCTTTATCATCATGGTCCAGCTTCCGCACAAGAGGCATGTAAATGTTTATTGGTTTTGTAACCATGCCCTTCACAGAATACGGTTCTTCATCGTTAGAGCAAGCGGATGAAGAGGCGCCTGGATCTGTTGTGAGAATATTAGGAGAACACGCTAGGACTACCATCTGTAATGCATGAATAGAGCCTTGTATTGCAGCGGACGACTGGGTGTATTTGTGGATAAGTAAGGTTCGAATGCTGTGCATAGTCATATCAAACGACTTACGACTCCACGGGTATTCTAGAAACCTGTCGATGTCCCTTAAAACTTCAACAAATTCAAGTGAGATGCTACAACCCCGGATGTGCGACACAAAACACCTTCAACAATCAACAATAGGGATAACCTCATCCTAGTCTCTCTGTTTTTATATGGTGGACCACTTAGCTTCTCAACAATCCATTTTGGTGTCGGTGGTGATTTTGATCCAAATAGCTCTTTCGCAAACGTCCTTGTGTAGTCTGTGACAACAATCTCGTGCTCCGTAGACATCGGAGAACAGTTAAGGCTTGTTACGAGGGCAAATTCACGTATAGAAAACCTAATAGGTTGGCCGCCAAACAACACCCATATCTCATTTGGTTTCTTCGTGACTAACTGTCTACAAAGCAGGAAATAGGCAAATTTGACAGAGAAGGCTATCTTGTTTCCAATTGACAATAAAATCCCAAACTGTGACTCCATAAGCATTTGAAGTTGGTTCTCTTCCAATGACTTCTTTACTAAATCAAGGTAACTCAAACTGAAATATGAATTAACCTTCTTCTTAAAGGGTTCTTGGCCACGAACAAACATCCGCAGAGGCAAGGAAGGGGTCCTTCAGATTGACTATAAGAACAATCAAAAACAATTGTTTAAATATTTAGAAATCGTTAAATAACAACCCTAAACACATAACATATCAATCTTGGGTTTAAGTTTTAGGAGATTTAAGGAACTAATCCCTACGCATCGGTATTACCAAACATAGGGTATTAAATCTAACAAGATTTATACAAAATCTTAAACCCATAATTCACCGAGTACGCCGCCTCGCCGCAGATATCTTGGACACCATATCGCCGAGGGTAATTTCCGGCGTTGCCTCTTTCCTTCTCCGACTCTTTTTTCCTCTCTTCTTCTCCATTGAATGGCGACGAAAGAAAGAAACGGTTGTTTTTCTTCTTAATTTTAATTTTTTAAACAAGTTTGCAAATTTAATTTTTTAAAAAGGTGAAGTGACCCGAGAGAGAGAATTAGGCGTGTGTCAGTATATTTCTTCAAACCCCATAAAAAACTAAATTTGCTACCAATCAGTATTATTTATGTTTTGGGGTAAAATAGTAATCATACTTATGCACAAAATACACTATTTATTCTCCTAATTAAGACCCACCATATGTACATTGAGGCTAAATTTCCTTTTAATATTTTCAATTCTCTAATGCGTCAATTTAAAAGTTTTAACAAATTGTATGTTTAATTATTAAGTAATGTAGTGTCTTATTAATTAATAAGGTTTTATTTTTTAAAAAATATAAAAATTTACCCACGAAAATTTTCGTGGGAAACCGTGGCTTTTGTAGTTACCCACGAAAATTTTTGTATATGAAAACATAATATAATTTGGCGATATAATTAAATTTTAATTTATTGAAAATAATTAAATTAATTGTAAAGTAACAAGTCAATTTGAGAAATGATTCTACCTTCTCTCTTTTTAATTTCTTTTATGGAATTGATATATTTCCAATAAAGATGCTCTTAACTTTTGCATATTTAGTTTCATATGCTAGGCATATATATTTTATTTAAGGAATTGCTATAATGTTTTTGTGAATGGATCAAATACATATATATATATTTACTTACCGGATTAAGTCTATTGCAATGTCAAATTCATTCACAGTCAAGAAGAGGGACTAATGGTCCATCACAGATTGAGAAAATCTCTGAATAGTTGGCAAGCAATGGAAGCGAATAAGCATTGTACTTACAAAAAAGACACCAAATTCGCGTTATTAAACTAATGGTAACACACTATCTAGCAAAAAAGAAAACCACCAATCATTTTATTAAACTAATGGTAACATCATGTTAATAGTAGCATTTTATTATTATGTAATCTACTATTGTGATTTTTTTCTACCTGTAAATTGCTCTTTCGAGTATTGGACCTTCGTGCAACCACTTGTTCTTGTCAACAACTCCAAGGAAGTGAAGATGTTGCTTAGCTGCAGAAAATAGATCAATGCTTATCTCTATCTTCTGAGCTTCAAGCCACTCCAAACTTTGCACCATTTTTTCTCAATTAGTTCACCTGCAAAAAGTAATAAGTAGGACCTAATATTAATTATCAACAGAAAGAAACTACCCTAAGAATAAAGAGTGGATTGATAAAGTTTTTACACTAAAGCTCAAAATAATCTTAAACTATGAACAAGAAGACGAGAAGCTAATGTTTCAAACAATGCTATTTATAGTGATTTCTACATTTTTATACCAAAACAGTAAGTGTGGTTTATAGTGATTTCTACTTGTCTTATCATTAATGATAAATGTTTAAGTGTGGTTCATATTCCCCTTTCTTTTTTTCATTTTGATTGTTTTTTTTAAAAAATTTTGTTTCATTTCTACTTTCAAAAATAAAAAACTATTTTGAATATAAACTTTCTTCTTTTTATAATTAAGTCTCTACGTTAAATTAGTTTTAGTTCAGGATTTCAAAGGTAAGAATCTTTTGAGATAGTCATATTTATTTTTATCCATATTATATCTAACTTATTAAAATGTTAATCTATAATTACAACATATATATATTAGAAAATACAACGACATAACTGTTTGGATAAGTTTTAAATTGTTCAGACAAAGTTACAAAATGATCGCAAAAATTAAAACTTATCCAAACAGTTATGTCGTTGTAATGGAAGATCTTGTCAGATTTACACATAGGTTAGAAGTTACGTCATATTTTGAATGATTAGTTATTATAAGTATAGGATCTTGAGTGTGACTTTGATTTAGTTCACCTCTTATATAAAGAATGACTCATGTTTTCTCATCGTAATTGGAATTAATCATACTAGAATAGAAACCGCGCAACGCGCGGGATACTCGTTAGTGTTTCATAGTAATTTTTAAAAACATTTACACTGTGTTTATGATGATTTGAGGTTGATCTTGTGAATCATTCTATCATTTAAATAGATCTTATGTTTGACATTTGATATAAACTATCCATTTTATGTTATACCAATTAATAAAAATGAGTTTGTTAGGCATAGTTTTTGTTAGGATCTTTTAGTTTATTAAAAAACTGTTGGGAATCAAAGATTGTTGTGTAACCCTTTCAATTTATTTACCTTTATTTTTTAATCCATTTTCTTGTGTCCGCGATACATTTATTTCGATTTTACATGGAGATCTTAACCTTTATTCAAATTGCATCATATATGTTTTTCGTTTTTTGACATTATTGAAAATTTTGTATGTATTATTGTTTATTTTGTATGAGGTGTTTTTATTGTGGATATTTTTAACCTTTTTACCAAAAAATGGTACCAACATTTGGTTTTAAAAGATTTTTTGAGAAAATTTATGTATTATTTATATGTACAAACATGGAGTATTTGCATCCCAAACTATACTTTTAAAAAAATATATTTTTATATATATATTTATGTTTTCTAATGTTACATTACTAAGAAGCATTTAGTTTTAATTTCCGAAAACCGCTAACAGTATAGATAGTTTATTTTGATGATTTACGATCAAAAGTATAATATTTTGAAAATGAATTCCTTCTTGTTTTTTTTTATATTTGAAAATAATGTATATTGTATTCATCATATGAACTATTAGTATTCTCACTTATTATTTTTTTTAAAAAGGTTTTATCATTTTGCTACTTATAAAACTTTCATATATATATATATATATATATATATATATATATATATATATATAAGTCATTTATATTAAATTTAAATAGTTTTAGTATAATCATATGAATCTATAAGAGATTTTTCCAATTTTTTTCTTTTTTGAATATGGGTTTGTAACAGTTATCATTGATTACTTTTTAATAACTATTTTTTTCACTCTAGTACATCTTAACTATTGTCTTCCGAAAACGTTACACGTATCTGAAAGCCAAATAGGAAGCGATGGACCAATATAATGGAAATTCCCTTTCCTGCCACGTGCACTTCGTGCAAGAAGATCCGCCTTTTTGTTTCTCTCCCGCGCTGCAAATCGTAGTGAGAAGTTTGGGAAGAACAATTGCAAATCTCGTAGCTTTTCCAACTCCGTGGAAAATGTAGGCCACTCCTGCGGCTCCGCCAACATGGTCTGCAAATCCCTGCAGTCCGTGTAAAAAATGTAGCACTCGGGTCTACACCTATGCAGACATTCCATCGCATAAATGAGCCCATATATCTCAGCATGAAGCGGGGATAAGGTCCTGCTAAACCCTTTCAAGCCCAGAACCTCTGGCTCGCTGCCCGCCCTTTGGAGAATCCATCCCACTCCACTAGTGTCGTCTCCTTCCTTCCACGACCCATCAGTAAAACAAGCTAATTCTCCTTCCTGCTCTTGAAGGTCATTCGTACTCCCCCTCCCTCCCATCTCTATAACAGGTATCTGGGCTGCCATAAGCTCCTGTGCCTTGCACCAAGCCTCAGCTTCCCCTATCGCCAAATCCTTCGTGTCCATTGGATCACGATCAATATTCCGAAAGAGTTTGTCATTTCTTGCCTTCCAAATATACCATGCCAACCATGGATACGTTGGGATTCTCGCGGCCGGGTAACTCCATCGGAAGAAAAGAAAATCTAGATTAGCTCCCAAGCTATCTGTAGGAAATCGACTATGTCCAGACGGTATCCCAGATAAGGCCCATATCTGAATAGCTGGTGGACACTTGAATAACATATGGTTTATCGTTTCTTCCTGTCCACATCGGGGGCACTCCCCCTCCCTCCCCATATGTCTGAACACTAATCTTTCCTTGACCGGTATATTTCCGGTCAAAACTTGCCATAGAAAGTGTTTAAATTTATTTGGAGACCTCAGTTTCCAGACAAACTTCTTTAGAGCCGAGAATGATGGTTCCTGTAAGAGGACTTGAATCTCCTCATCATTTTTATTTAAGTACAGAACCTGGTAACCGGATTTCACTGTGTAATTTCCACCTTTCGTGTGATGCCAGCAGTAACTATCCTCCCTCAATCCTGCCGAAGGATTGATACTCATAACTAAGGGGATATCCTCTCGACATACCATTTGCGTCAGTAATGGAAGATTCCATCTATTTTGTCCATTTATCCTCAGATCTGAGACCCTCAGGTCTGGATAATAGTATGACCCTGGTCCCGAAGCTGGACGTGGTATCTTATCCTGTATCCAGTTATCCTTCCAGACTTTTGTTTGTGTCCCGGAACTAATTATTCTCCTTATCCCTGAGTTAAGGAGATCACGTGACGACCAAATACTCCTCCATCCATACGATGGTCTGTATGGCTTCTTTGCATAGAACGGTTGGGTGTTCCGGAAATACCGTCCCTTGAGAACCCTTGCCACCAATGTGTTGGGAAATCTATGCAGCCTCCACAATTGTTTAGCCAAAAGGGCTTTGTTAAAGTCTGCAAATGACTTAAATCCTACTCCGCCATCCTCTTTCGGAATACACATCTTTTTCCACGACATCCAATGGATCCCTTTGGATTGATCGTTTGTTTTCCACCAAAAATCTGCCACATCACTTGTTAACTGTTCACACAGATTCTTAGGTAAAAGGAAGCATGACATAACATACGTAGGCAGGGCCTGTGCCACCGCTTTTATCATTATCTCCTTCCCTCCCTTGGAAAGAAATTTTGCGTTCCAACCATTAATCCGTTGGTGAAGTCTATCCCGCACATAAGCAAAGATTTGTTGTTTCGACCCTTGTAGTTGCTCCGGAATGCCCAGGTATTTACCTTCCCCTCCTTCCTTCATTATTCGTAGTCTACTCTTTATCTCTCTCTTAGACTCCTGACTAATATTTTTACCAAAGGTAATTGCCGACTTCTCAAAGTTGACACATTGTCCTGACGCTCTCCCATACGAGTCCAAGATCCGTTTCAGCGTCATACACTGATTTTCATCCGCCCTACATATAAACAAACTATCGTCTGCGAAAAGGAGGTGTGTAATTTGTGGACTTCTGTAAGCCACTTTTATTCCGGTTAAGCTTCTATCTTCCTCGGCCCTCCTTATCTGGGAGATCAGCACTTCCGTACAAAGGATAAATAAATAGGGAGATAACGGGTCCCCTTGTCTAAGCCCTCTCGAGGGCAAGATGCGACCTTTTGGACATCCATTCAGGAGCACACTATATGAAACAGAGTTCACACACGTCATCACCCGCGAGATCCATGACCCAACAAACCTCATCCTGGTCAGTAGGGTCTCCAAAAAGTGCCATTCGACCCGATCATACGCCTTACTCATATCCGTCTTAACCGCCATAAACTTATCTTTACATATTTCTTTTGTGTTCAAGGCATGGAAGGCTTCCTGGGCAATTAACACGTTATCCGTTATGGTCCGGCCTGCCACAAAGGCCGATTGTGTTTCCGAGATGAGTCTCGGGAGGATGGGTCGTAGTCTTTGGCACATCACCTTAGAAATAATCTTATAGCCAACATTACAAAGGCTAATTGGTCTGAATTGTTTCATATCTTTTGGTCTCTCCGTCTTCGGAATGAGGCATATGTTCACTTCGTTCAACCTTCCATCGTGCTCGCCCGTGATGAAAAGTGGTTGACCATGTTGACAACATCGTCACACACTATGTGCCAAAATTTCTGGAAGAACAAGGCTGTCATACCATCTGGTCCTGGCGCCTTCTCCGGGTTAATAGAGAACACTGCCTCTTTAACTTCTTCTACCGTGATCTCACTCATGAGAGACTCATTCATCTCCGCAGTTACACCAACCCTCAAATTTTCAAAGACATGAGGCATGTTTTCTCCTGAAGTCGAACTAGTGAATATGTCTTGGAAATACGCCACAACCGTACCGTGAATCTCTTCTTCACTCTCCGTCCACCTGCCCGATGCCGTGTTTATACCAGTGATCCTATTTCGGGCCCGCCTCATCTTCGTTGATGCATGGAAAAACCCCGTATTCTTGTCTCCTTCCTGGAGCCAAGTTATTCTACTTTTTTGCTTCCAAAATTGTTCCTCCTCCGTGAACGCCGTCCTCAGACGTTTCCTAATTTCCTCTAGCTGCTCAGTGGAAACCTCCTCATCCGTATAGGCCCTATCCAATTCTTCTTTTAGTGCCTGTATTTTCTCCTTGGAATTCATTGAGTCCCCTCTCTGCCATTTGGATATCGCTGATCTGCATGACCTTATGCGGTCCCCGATGTCTTCATCTCTATCCACTTGGTTCCACCATTCCCATATTACTGACTCAATTTGCTCGCTCGCAAGCCATCTCTTGTCGAAGCGGAAGTTTTTTCCGCCCTTGCGTCTCTGGATATCCATACAAGTCTTTATAGGCCGATGATCTGAACCCATAAATGTCATATATTCCACCTGAGTATACAAAAATAGATCATACCAATCCTCGTTACCCATGGATCTGTCCAATCGACACCTTATCAATTTCCTCCCCCTTCTTCCCACCCATGAGAAGGAGTTTCCTCTGTAGGGAAAATCAATCATACCACAACTATGTTTAAGCAAGCGGAAGTCAAGGAATGAGTTTTCATGTCTTCTCCTTCCACCTAACTTTTCATTGTGATCCATAATCTCGTTAAAGTCACCAGTCATCAGCCACGGCCCTGATTTGATTGTACTCATTTGCGTGATCCGTTCCCAAACATTTCTTCGTCTCATGACCATCGGCTCACCGTAGATAAAGGACACATTGACCCTATGCCCCTTAATTGTTACCATAGTATCGATAATGTTTTTATCAGAATAAATCACTTGAACATTACATTCTGATTTGGCAAATAGTGCTAAACCACCACTACGTCCACATGGATCGACCGTATAAAGGAAATCATAATTCAACATAAATTGTAAACTTTGAATAAACGTTACATTATTCTTTGTCTCCATTAGAAAGAGGAGACTTGGGAAACAATCTCTGCGAAATTCTCGCAATCTCTGAACTGTCATATCACTACCTACCCCCTGACAGTTCCAACTAATTATCATCCTACCCCTTCACCGGTGGACCTTCTCCCACCAGCGCTTTTGTATTCTTCAAAATATCCCCGGGATCCGGGCCCGTTTTTGAAGGACGGGGTTTTGCCACCGATGCAAAATATACATGTTTTTTCAATGTGAAATATTTCATTAAATGGTTTTATTTTAGTTTTATTAAATATTTTTTCGTAGTTATTTAAAATTGATATACATTTATTAATGTTAGATATTACATTAAATGTTTTTTATTTGAGTTTATTAATATCAATTGACTTTTATTAAAAAAAATATTTTAATTGTGTTCTCTTAAATTTTTAATTACTATGAGGTGGATGCATGAGATGAGTGAATATTGTTATATTATATAATAGATTTTATTTTGTAATTTATCCATTCCAAATGTCTTGAATAGATCTAGATTCCGCGGTGTTCTTAAATATGCACATGATTTAAAAATCCAATTAAAAATTTTGTTCCAAAATATAAACTAGAATATGGGTTTTGCATAGGATCCGTAACACTTACATATACATTAATTTAAGGTTCTGCATAGGATCCGATTTGTATTATTACCTAAAAATAAGAGTATCAGTTACCAAATGGACACGTAGGACTTAGAAACAAACTTTATATATAAAGTGTCAGTTACAAAACCAACTCATCAGGTACCGACATTTTTTATTGTTTCAGTTACAAGATGAACGTATTGTATTATTGTATTGGGAGATCGAAAGATCGACTGAAGTTAACCAGAAGATAAAATGAGATGAAATATCCGGTTATAAAGATATCGTAGGGATATGTTAATATCTCCGATTAGGAATTTTTTCATTATTAAAAAATATATTATTTACATTTAAGTTTATTGATATTCGGAAATTAGGTTTAGATATTCTCTATATAAACTAATGTGCTTTGTAACTTTATTCTTATGAGAGTCTAATAATAATTCTTCATAAACACTTTCGTGTTTTTACTCTCATCAATTTATCATGGTATCAGAGCCAAGATCCATACCCTGTGGATTAAGGTTTTAATTATCATATTCCTTTTTAAAAAAAAAAAAAACGCCATCAACTTTAATGCACATGATGATGGCAGAGACGAGCCCAACGTGTGTCATAAAACGATCGATTCGGTTTATGTTTCTCTCGTCGATGCGAGTTTCTATCTGATTTCGCGATCATGCGAACTTCTATTCGATTTCGCAATCGCGAGCTTTTTATTCGATTTCTCGTTCTCGCGAGTTGTTCAATTTTGACGGTGATGTTTTTCCACCGATTTGACCCTAGGACGGGGTATAAACGTCGATTATTGGCCCAACGGCTGGGTTTTAAAGCCGATTTGACCCTACGACCGGGTATAAATGTCAATGACCTCATGGCTATATTTGTAGCCAATTTGACCCTCAATAGGGTATAAACGTCAATTGCCCAACAGATGGGTTTTGAAGACGTATTGACCCACGGTGGGGTATAGCACCAAAAATTTGAAGATATCCAATCTCACACGTGTTACCACGTATGAGCTTGCCGGAGGATATTGGGAGATCGAGAGATCGACCGAAGTTAACCAGAAGATAAACCGAGATGAAATATCTGGTTATGAAGATATCGTAAAGATATGTTAATATCACCGATTAGTAAGTTTGTCATTATCAAGAAATATATTATTTACATTTAAGTCTATTGATATTCGGAAATTAGGTTTTAATATTCCCTATATAAACTAATATGTTTTGTAACTTTATTCTTATGAGAGCCTAATAATAATTCTTCCTAAACACTTTCATGTTCTTACTGTCATCAATTTCTCATATTGAATTAAAGATCATATACTAACTAGTGTATCTTATTTTTTTGTAATGATGTTAAATATATGGGGGCATAAAGCCTTGAAATGTGTACTTTTAAAGTTGTCATTTACCCCCTTTTCGTTTAGTAAAGAAGTTAAACTGCTTTGAACCTTTTACATTATATTTTTAGCCAAGATAATTAAAAGTGATGTTAAGTACTTAAAACAGTAATGTTTAAATAAAATATGACTGGATAATTGTGACCTTAGATGGATATCACTAGTGCTAAATATTAGAACAACACAAAATCCCAATATTATGGTTCATCTCACAAGTTTAAAAAACCAATTTATATTTTATCTCGTGGTTCTTCTATAAAACTTATATTTTTGTGAAAGCTAGCCAAGAGAATAATAAATAGAAGAATTCACAAAACTACATATTTTGAACCCCTCCTTCACAAAACTACACGTAATTTAATTTTTTCACATATTTACACCCTTTCAAAATTTTAAAAGCTTGATTTACCCTTTTAAAATTATCAAAATTAAAATTTTTTCATTTGGGTTCGCTAATTAGTGTTTAGGGTATAGTATTAATGGGCTAGAATTGTGTTGGTAGAATTGTGTGGCTAGAATTTTTTTGAATTTAATTTTGAGTGTTTAGATGTAGTTTAGTGAAGTATTTTGGAAATGGTGTAGTTTTGTGAAATGTAATTCAAATGGTGTAGTTCTGTAATTCTCCCTAGTAAATAAGGCTTTGAGGTTGCTTTTGTGGATACTATTAGCATGTTTAACTTTCATATATAAATGATTGTAATGACATTTAATAAATTAATTTTGAAGTTGTTATTTATGCAATTTCATACTTCTTTATCTTTATAAAATAATAGTGACTAGGTAATTACCTTGCGCCATGGGCGGGTATTCATAATATTTTTCCTCACATATTTTATATTTTATTTATAGATACAAACATTAAAATGTAAGTGTTGATACAAGAAAATATTCAATGGGCTCATAAAAGGAAGGCCATCCCAAAGATAAGCTAAAGAAAACTTTATCAGAGAACAACTTTGCTTGGAAGGCATCATAAAGCCAATATGAGTTATAATTTTTACGAAGACAAGAATTAGGAAATTCATAAATATTTTGTCTCTCTTATATTTTGACATCAATGTAAATAAGTTGGTGGTTCAAAATTGACAAGTTACTATTTATAATTTTTATCAATTTTATTTTGTTCATATTAGATTTATGAAATAAAAAGAAATATTGTTTTATCAACTTTTAAAAAGTGTTTAATTCGTAAAGTTTTATTCAGTTAAAATTCTACTTGTAGTTAAAATGATAAATATTTGAATCCATCCAAGTCATTAAGTTGGACTGATCTTCACATATTCTTTATTAATGTTTTACTTCTGAGTAAAATGAACTTTGCGTTTTGACAGTTGAAACTAGGGACTTTTGCATAAATTAAGTGTAAAATAAGAGTTTTTCTTCCTCGGTGTTTTTCTTTCCTATTGTATTACAAAAACGCTAGACGTATCCGCAATCCAACTAGGAAGAGAAAAACTAATAACTTGGAATTCCCTATTCCTGCCACGTGCACTTCGTGCCAGAAGATCCGCTTTCGCATTGGTTTCCCTAGCTGCAAACTGTAGTGTGAATCCAGGGAAGAATGCTTGCAGATCGCGTAGCAAATCCAGCTTCGTTGCAAAAGTTGGGCATATTTGTGGTGAAGATACCATCCTCACAAGATCCATACAATCCGTGTAGAAAAAATTACACCTGCTCCCATCGTCCCTTAGGCTCTCCATAGCGAAAAGTATTCCATATAGTTCCGAGTGTAGTGGAGATAAACTCCTCTTGTATCCTTTGAGACCCAGTTTTTCTACCCTGTCTAGCCGCGATTGTATCACCCATCCCACCCCACTGGTGGTCTCGCCTGCCTTCCACGATCCGTCGACGTTGCAAGACAATTCCGGTGTATCCATCTGGTTGTCATTTGTTATAACTTCGGTTTCCGACTCTAGTTTCGGAGTCTGATTTGATAATAATCTTATACTATTAAAGATTTATATCATTAAACATATATATAAATTTTTAATATATTAATTTTTCTCTACAATTTTAAATATAATAACCAATACTAAAACCTTCCAATTAAATAGTATGCACATACCTCATAATTTTTGGTTATTAGACTAAGGTGGTTTTATCTTTTTCATCTTTTATCATGTAACTCAAACCAAATATGTTAATTAAAGTTTGGAGGTCTTTACAAAACAATATAAATGATTTCTTAAAAGCATAATTGTTTAGTTAGTTTTGTGTATATCATAATAAGATTTAATTGTGTACATAATTCAAACTCTATCAATTTATAGTTATTTTGAAAAAACAGAAAATAATCAAATAGATAGTAGTGATGAGATGATATAACTTTAGTAGTATAAGGGGCATAATACTAGTATGTTAATATGAAGAAAAAACCAATTAGTAAGGCCATTGGTTCGATTTCTTCTCCCTTGGTTAACAAGACACCAAGAAAGGGGATCTATAATAATTTTAATTTATTTAATTATTTATTTAAAATTTAAATGGTAAATAAAATGTTCAACAAGTGATATGTCAACATGTGTGCGGAACATTTTCAACGCATAACTCATTTATATTTCATGGGCTTTAACAAGTTTGTCAGAACCTTCGTTTTCGGGACATTAAAATTTAGTATGACTATGGGAAATGTTGGAATTCGTACCGGTTTATAACGATTTATAAATAACAATTGCGAATTCTTTCCCTAGGATACGTGCAAATATTGAATCAAATCTATGTCATCAGTTTATGAATATACCCGGATGGTTCGTAGCGGAAATCGAACCGAGATATATCGAGGTCTAGAAGCACTCCAAACGTCGTGCCTCTACTGGTATCCACACGCACACAAACTGGATTGATCGGGATGTTAGTGCCGTAGAGATCTAATCTCAATCTATTAGACAACTATTTGTCTGCTATGTTTAGGGTTGTGTAGAATTAGGTTAATGTTATCAAGCGTCATTGTGTCTCTTTATATAATAGGTTCTCATAACCTAATTAATAACCTAATGGGCTTATATGGCTAATGAGCCAAGCCCAATAAGCACATCACAATGACTTGCCTTTTTCACATGTGCATTAATATATATATCATATATATATATAAATATAATATCTTATATTATTAAAGTGCACTAATATAAATATATGTATATCTAATATCACATATGTTATATTATAATCAATACCCAACATAATATATTAATCCAGTCTGCTTAGGTGTGTGACCCTGTAGGATCGCATAATATTAGCAATGGACTTCTAAAGCCCATCGATTATAAGAGGCTTCTAGCAAAACGTTATAATCATCTAATATTATTCGACTGTCAAACCTCGACGATACAACCTTACTAAAATAAGTACAATTGATTTCAGGACATTCCCAACAATCTCCCACTTGTACTGGAATCATCTATTCCGATAATCCCTTCGTCGCTATATCTCGATCCTAGCATAAGGCAAGCAATAGTGTCATCCTTATTAAGCTAGATCATGTTTATCGATTCCCAATTTATACCGATAAAACAAACGATTGACATTCACCTCGTTTGAGCACGGCCATGCATTTTCTCAGTATTAAATTATCGATAGGCCCAGAGATATTTATCTCCCATTATATAGGAGGGACAAATCCCATCTTGTTTTATCCCTGTTCCTTATACAATTCGTAATACGCCCAATCAGTGTTTTTATAATCACCTGTTACGGCTGACGTTTGACACAGTCAAAGCGCACTAGTCCATGTATAAGAAAACATGACAAACTCAGGTCAAAGAACTATATTTTATAGTTGTAATGAAAAACTCTTATGACACTCATATAATATTCTTGCAGAGTTTTCCATAGCGGGTCAGTCCAATACTGTGTTCTCTAACACATACTTATGTGATTGACTTTAATACTACATATTAAATGACTCCACGAAACTTAGTCATCAGTCACCTCACATACTAGTCATCTTAGTTACTATTGTCCCATTTAATAACCTTGACTAGGGACCACAATAATTTATGTCATCTTTCACTCATAAGGTTTCATGATCAAGTCACGTACTTGATGACTTATAAGGATGATATAAACTATTTTGGGACAAATTATTTTATTATCCAATAATTAAATAATGCTGAAACAATTTCATTAATTTGAAAATAAATCAAATGTTTGCAAACACGAACATCATATCATAAAAATAAGTTTCTCTCTAGAAACAAAATCAAACATTAAGAAACCTAATGCCTACAGCAGCAGTATGACTTTCATGCTTCGGCCGAGGAAGAGGCTTGGTTAATGGATCCGCAACATTTGCATCTGTTGGAACTCGCTAATCTTCACATCTCCTCTTTCGATAATGTCACGAATGAGGTGATATCGTCTTTGAATGTGTTTGGATTTCTGGTGCGACCTTGGTTCCTTCGCCCGAGCGATGGCTCCATTGTTGTCACAATAAAGATCCACCGGACCCAGAGATGCTAGGAACTACACCAAGTTCGGTGATGAACTTCCTAATCCAAACAGCTTCTTTGCTGCTTCGAAGCGGCAATATATTCTGATTCGGTTGTTGAGTCGGCCACGGTGCTTTGCTTGGAGCTTTTCCAACTCACCGCTCCTCCATTAAGACAAAAGATAAAACCGGATTGAGATCGGAAATCATCTTTGTCCGTCCGAAAGCCGGCATCGGTGTAACCACTCACAACAAGCTCATCACATCCTCCATAGACCAAGAACTTATCCTTAGTTTTTCTCAAATACTTAAGGATGTTCTTAACAGATCCAGTGACTCTCACCTGGATCGGATTGGTATCTACTCGTCATGCTTAAGGCACATGCCACATCAGGACGAGTACAAAGCATGGCATACATAATAGAACCTATAGCAGAAGCATAAGGAATTCTATTCATACGCTCTCGCTCATCATGTGTTGAAGGACACTGAGTCTTGCTGAGGGTTATGCCATGAGACATTGGTAGAAAACCTTTCTTAGAATCATGCATACTGAACCTATGTAAGACCTTATCTATATAAGTGTCTTGACTTAGTCCAATCAACCTCGTTAGGTCTATCTCTGTAGATCCTTATTCCAAGTATGTATGCAGCTTCTCCCATGTCTTTCATTGAGAAACAACTTCCTAGCCAAGTCTTAACGGATGAAGCAAAGGAATGTCATTTCCTAGGAGTAATATGTCATCGACATATAGCACAAGAAACACAATTGCGCTCCCACTAATCTTCTTGTAAACGCAAGGTTCTTCTTCGTTCCTAATGAAATCAAACTGTTTGATTGCTTCATTAAAACGAAGATTCCAACTCCGAGATGCTTGCTTCAGCCCATATATAGAGCGATGAAGCTTACATACTTTCCCAGCATTTTCAGGACTTGTGAAACCTTCAGGTTGTGTCATGTACACATCCTCTTCCAGGTTTCCATTAAGGAAAGCTGTTTTCACATCCATCTGCCAAATTTCATAATCATAATGAGCGGCAATTGCTAGAAGAATCCGAATGGACTTAAACATCGCGACTGGGGAATAAGTTTCATCATAGTTAATGCCATGAATTTGCTTATAGCCTTTAGCCACTAGTCTAGCTTTGTATATCTGTATATTACCATCCACGTCCATTTTCTTCTTGAAAACCCATTTACACTCAATGGCTTTTACACCATCAGGTAAATCGACCAAAGTCCATACTTTGTTGGACGACATGGATCCCATTTCGGATTCAGTGGTTTCTACCCACTTTTCAGAGTCGGGGCCCATCATTGCTTCTTCATAGGACGTAGGTTCATCACTTTCTATAATCAATAGATCATGATGGTCAGTCACCCAAACCCCATATCTATCAGGTTCATGAATGACCCTCTGTGACCTACGTACCTCAGGTTCCACAGGTGTGGTATTTACGACTCTTCGTAAATCCAGTTGTTGCTCTTCCTGAATAGGTGGAGCAACCTCCTGTGAATCTCGAACTTCTTCGAGTAGTACCTTACTCCCACCGTTCCTTTTAGAAAGAAATTCTCTTTCCAAAAAGACACAGCTCCGAGCAACAAACACTTTGCTCTCGGCGGGGTTATAAAAGTAATAACCTTTGGTTTCTTTGGGATAACCAACGAAGTAGCACTTATCGATTTGGGTCCAAGCTTATCGGAAGTAAACGTTTTACATAAGCCTCGCAACCCCAAATTTTCATAAAAGATAGATTAGGAACCTTTCCAGTCCACATCTCATATGGTGTCTTTTCAACTGATTTTGATGGACATCTGTTTAGCGTAAACGCAGACGATTCTAGAGCATATCCCCAAAAGGATAATGGAAGATCTGTGTGACTCATCATAGATCGAACCATATCTAATAAAGTTCGATTTCTCCTTTCGGATACACCGTTCCATTGAGGTGTTCCGGGAGGAGTAAGTTGTGAAACAATTCCACATTCTCTAAGATGATCACTGAAAACTTGGCTCAAGTATTCTCCTCCGCGATCTGAGCGAAGAGCTTTAATTGTTTTGTCAAGTTGGTTTTGTACTTCATTCTGAAATTCTTTGAACTTTTCGAAAGATTCAGATTTGTGTTTCATTAGATAAACATAACCATATCTACTGAAATCATCAGTAAATGTGATGAAGTACTGGTAGTTTCCTATAGCACCTATACTCATTGGCCCACACACATCTGTATGTATAAGGCCCAATAAGTCGCTGGCCCTTTCACCTTTTCCAGTAAAAGGAGCCTTAGTCATTTTACCTAATAAGCAAGATTCACATTTTTCAAATGATTCATAATCAAATGAGTTCAAAAGTCCATCACCGTGAAGCTTTTGAATGCGTTTCTCGTTTATATGGCCCAAACGACAATGCCGAGAAAAGTAGGATTCGAGTCGTTAGACTTAAATCTCTTTGTACTAATGTTATAGACAGACACACTTTGGTTAAGAACATAAATCCCATTCTCTAATGGGCCACTACCATAAAACATATCATTAAGATTAAACGAACAACATTTGTCTTTAATCGAAAAATGAAATCCTTCCAAATCCAAACAAGAAATAGAAATAATATTTCTGCTATAGCAGTACATAGTAGCAATTTTTAAGTTCTAAAACCATGCCAGAAGGTAAAGACAAATGAAATGTTCCTACAGCTAATGCAGCAACTCTTGCTCCATTCCCCACGCGCAAGTCCACTTGTCCTTTCTCCAAAGTTCTACTCGTTGCTTAGGTCCCGCATATTCACACAAATATGAGCACCACAACCGGTATCTAATACCCAAGAGGTAGAACTAGAAGTAGCAACATTTACTTCTATAACATAGATACCTGGCGAAGAAGTCTTAAAAGTCTTCTTCTTTTTCGATCTTCCAAGTATTTCTTGCAGTTTCTCTTCCAATGCCCAACACCATTGCAATAATGGCACTTGTCTTCACCAGAGGGGCCAGGTTTAAACTTAGGAGAAGGGTCAGACTTAGTTGGATTCTCAATCCCACTTATCTTGCCTTTTCCTTTGTTCTTACCAGGTTTCTTAAACCTTTTACCCCCTTGCACCATGAGAACATTTGGAGTGTCCTTTCTGATGTTTGGTTCAGCAGTTTTGAGCATCCCATGCAGTTCAGTCAAAGTCTTTGTCAAGTTATTCATGTTGTAGTTCATAACAAACTGATCAAAACTTGGCGGCAATGACTGCAGGATGAGGTCAGTAGCCAACTCTTGGGCGATAGGGGAATCCGTTTTGGCCAGGTTATCGATATAACCCATCATCTTAATGACATGTGGGCTAACTGGACTATCCTTTGGCAGCTTACACTCAATGAGAGATTTAACAATCTGATATCTCTCAGTTCGTGCTTGCTCCTGAAACATTCCTTTCAGGCTAGTGATCATCTCAATTGGCGACTCCACGTTCTCAAACTGTTTTTGCAAGTCCGAGTTCATGGTAGCCAACATGAGACAACACACATCGACCCTATCATTGACATGCTTATCATAAGCATTCCTCTCTGCATGTGGAAGATTTGCCTTAGGTTTTTCAGGCAAAACTTTTTCAAGGACATAGTCCTTTTTCTCCTGTTTGAGAACAATTCTCAGATTTCGATACCATTCGAGGAAATTCGATCCATTTAGCTTGTCCTTCTCAAGGACGGATCGAAGTGAAAACGAGTTGTGAAGGTTTGACATAACTGTCAAAAGAATAGCAAAAGTTAATATGATGTTCATGGAAATTTGAGTTGTCTCAACATTTAAGAAAACTCACACTAAACTCAAAACAATTTTCCTCATATGAGTATAGTGATCCAAGATCCTTATTTCACTAAGATTCAAGTGAGCTTTGGCTCATCGCCTGAATGTTTAGTTATTTAGGTAAGCAACAACATTGCTAATTATATCCAATATAACTCTTGGTTGTGGATGACATCTTATGTCTTATCCAACCTTATGTCTCTAAACCCAAAACCATTTTGATAGCTTAGTCAAATAAATCAATCTTTTACTCGTATGGTAACCATTACCATCCGCCTTACTCATGTAATCGTGGACACCCGCTTAGCGTGCCCATACACAACGAAACAAGTCTTGACAGTTGACAAGATTGGAAAGACATTAAATTTGATATTAATTGAGGAAATCATTTTAATTTAATTTAATTTATATTTAAAATTTATATCTAATATAAATTATCAAAATATAAAATTTACATATCCAATATGTGTTAAATTAAATTACAAAAAATAATTGAATAAATTTAATCAATTTAAATTTTTCAATTTAAATTTTAGGAAATTAATCTTAATTAAATTTCATTAGTTCTAATTGAATTAGAAACTAAACTTAATAAGATTGAGAAAAAGAATCAAAGTCTGTATGAGACTTTGACGAAAAATCATACAACTATGATTGCTGAACCCAATTAAACATAAAAGATAATATTTTAATTTCAATAAAATATTCGTTTAGTAATCTATTATGATTACATATATCTAACCATGTTGTTGTGTCATACACAAACGACATGATACATTATATATTTATTTTTAAAAAAAAAACAAAGCAATCATGTGTTATGAAATAATACGGGTTGACTTTGCAATCAATATTGTACACACCGATTATTATTATTTTCATGCAGACAAGCTTACACAAACGTAACTATGATTGTAGTCATGTATTATAAGCCGATTAACTATTAATCGATTTTAACAAACTACATCGACATGAAAAATAACGGCACATGTTTTCTATATCTAATATATATTAAATTAGGTTTAATTCAAAATTACACACGTAAGGCTCTGATACCACTGTTGGAATTCGTACCGGTTTATAACGATTTATAAATAACAATTGCGAATTCTTTCCCTAGGATACGTGCAAATATTGAATCAAATCTATGTCATCAGTTTATGAATATACCTGGATGGTTCGTAGCGGAAATCTGAACCGAGATATATCGAGGTCTAGAAGCACTCCAAACGTCGTGCCTCTACTGGTATCCACAGCCATAAACAATCCATCATGTTGGCCAAGATATGAGATGATCATCTGATAGATTACCATCGCCCAAACATTCCACACATGTATTTTCTCCCTAGCCCCTTCCAATATTAACTCTATAGTTAGAGATATTGCGAAAAGTGTGATGAAATATGGTTATTTTTAATCGTGATTTTCTTTAGGAAGACTAAATTGATTTATGCGTGTATTCATAATGAAACCCAATAATATTTAAATATGTAATTTCAACAAAATTGTCTTTGTTTCTATCCTTTCTTTCATTTCAGCTCCAAATATTGTAACTCGGATTGATGTATCTTGATTATTATCAATGAGATACAAATACTCCTTTTTTGTTTCTCTCACATATCGGTTTTCGATGCTTTAATATTTTTAAATTACATGTTACTCTTTGTTTATTGTATTACCTAAGCTGTAAAATATTGGTCGTTGTGCTCAAAACATGTTCATAATATTTAGTTTAATTTCATTTATTTTATTTTTGGCATAACCACGTACATGATTATAACATGCAACGAGCAGCATCTCTCATAATTATAGGTTTCTTACATATTTTAGATCATATATTATACATCACAAAATCTCCACTTGAGTAATTAAGCTGTAATAGCATTGTTTCGAACTTCTGCTATTGGAGCATTTTCATTAGCACTATTCTTTATTATATTACCACACCCACCGATCTTTTCTATAGTCGACACAGAAAAACAGGAATGACAATTAGCACAATACGTTTCAGCTTCCACCACAGTACACCCAACACTATTCGTCTTACTTTCCACCACAATGTATCCATCACTTTTTTTCTCGGCCGCCACCACAAAACATCTAGCAACTTCACCACACTTCTTCTCAGTTTCCACCACAATGTATCCATCACTTTTCTTCTCGGCCGCCACCACAAAACATCTAGCAACTTCACCAACACTCTTCTTCTCGTTTCCACCACGGTGTATCCATCACTTTTCTTCTCGGCCGCCACCGCGAAACATCTAGCATTTTCAACACACTTTTTAGTCGTAACTATGGTTGACATATCCGGACTCGCTTTCCAATATTTTTTACCAAATGTTTCTTCCCATATAGCATTAGTTTCAGAGAACATATTATCGAGCTTCTTATCACTTTTTCTTTCGATATTGTCTACATCATCATCATGTTGTAAGATGTTACCAAATATCTTTTCCATATCAGTGTAGTACATCATCATCATGTTGTAAGATGTTACCAAATATCTTTTCCATATCAGGTATAAGAAGAAGGATTAGTTGATGAGTGTGCCATATTAGATCTATATCATTAGTCGGAACACCGATTATGTCCATAGACATTTCACGGCTTCGCTTGATCAAGTAAAGAAATGCTTTGTATCTATCAATTGCTTCTTGAATAGTGATTTCATTGTCTACATGGGCTCTTAAAACCTGGATCAAAGATATATTAAGAAATCAATTATATAATAAATGAAATATTCGAAAAAGTAATCTATTATATTAATTATAAATAATGTTTGATAAAGTCAATTTTAGTATATGAATATTATATACAATATCATAGCAAAAATAATTAATAATAAAAATATTTTGATACCTTTCTATCAAAAATATAAATATTTTCAATATCTTTTTATTATTATTAATTAATTATAATAATTTTTCTAATTTTTTCTTATTAAATCCATGAAACAAAATTAAATATTCTTACACTAGTTTTAAAAAGAGATTGTCGTGCATAAAATTTTACTCGGATAAAATTCTACTTGTAGATTAAAAGATAAAATATTTGAAATCCATCAGCGTGATGCTTGCATGGAAAAAGATTTAATTTTTCCATACTTATAAATACACAAGTAATGAACTTGGGCCGATCATCATGGGTTCTTTATTAATGTTATACCTTTGAGTAAAATGAGCTTTGCCTTTTGGAAGCTGAAATAAGATCATAGGTGGTGCATTTCTCAAGATTTGATATATCCATTGGCTCAGAGATGGCCTTATCCAAATTAATGTCATAAGACTCCATTGGATACAATCTCTTCCATATATTCTCGGTTTTTGATTTGAAGCTTCCGTTTGTGGAAGACACAATGTCATAATTGTCAAGAACTTTCCCATATAGTTGCTCACAATCAGATATATATCTTACCTGGATAATTTACGAATAATCTTGAGTTATATATACAAAAGATATATTTGTAAAAAGATAATAGTTTTTTAGAAACTCCTATGTAAAAATATGGTCCAAATAACATCATAAATTAATAATTGTAATTTTATGCATATAATATATAACTATGACAACTTAGTAAAATATGAATATTATAATGTTTTGTTTTCTTAAGATTAAGTATACATTAAAGTTTACAAATACGTCAAGGACGCAAAATTTCATAACGTTTTAACTATATCTTGTATCTCAAAACCTTGTTTTACATAACTAAGTATTTATAAGTGTTAAATGAGCTTTATATAAGTTTTGTGAACTTAAGAAAAATCAAATAATAATTTTAGTAGGATTCAAACTTTATTTTTGAAAAAATATACTTGTGAAACGTACAGGTAAGAAACACACTTTTATAATATCTTAACTTTAGTACAAATATTTCCTTTTATATAAAAATATCTCTTAAATTAATAAAAATTAACTGATTTACACTATAAATTAATAAAATATCAAAGTCTCAACATTATTAATTTATAGACGTTTTATTGTATATATATATATTTAATTACCGGATTAAGTCTATGGCAATGCCAAATCCATTCACAGTCAAGAGGAGGGACTAATGGTCCTTCACAGACTGTAGAACTCTCTGAATATTTGGCAAGCAAAGGAAGCCAATATGAATTGTATCTAGCAAAAAAAACAAGTCACCAAATTTGTTTTATTAAACTAATAGTATCATTGTAATTTTATGTAGTCCACTATTGTAATTTTTGTTTTCTACCTGTAAATGGCTCTTTCGAGTACTGGACCGTCGAAGAGCCACGGGTTCTTGTCAACAATTTTAAGGAAGTGAAGATGTTGTTTGGCTGCAGCAAATAGATCAATGCTTATCCCTATCTTTTGAGCTTCAAGCCACTCCAAACTTTGCACCATTTCTTTCTCCATTAGTTCACCTACAAAATGTAATAAGTAATAAATATTGATTGTGAATAGAAAAAAAGTATCCTAAGAATAAATAATGGATTGGTAAAGTTCTTACACTAAAACACCAAATTGATCTTAAACTATGAACAAGAAGATGGGAAGCTAATGTTTTCAAACGATGTTATTTATAGTGGTTTCTAGTTTCTTTGGTACCAACACACAAAGAGACGTTACTCTCATACACCATACAATGTTTGACACTTGTCCAATTATTAGCTAAGCATTTGAATAACTCTCTACATGTAACGCTTATTGGTCTTATACTATCTTTAATTGGGTTTCATTTTCAACTTTTTTTTTTTTTTCAATTTGATTTTTTTCAAAATGTATTCAATTGTAATTGATTTTTTTTTCAAAATGTATTCAATTGTATTTGATTTCTACACTCAAATTGTATTTGATTTCTACTTTTCAGATTAAACCTTCTTTTTTTATAAATGTGTCTCTAGGTTCAACTTGTTTTAGTTCATATTTTTAAAAGTAGAGAATGCTTTGATATCTTCAAATGTGTTTATATTTATGGTAATTTATCTAACTAAAAAAATTTATTTAAAAATAAAACTAAAAATTTAATCTATAATTGCAACATGTATTAAAAATAACACAAAAACATAATTGTTTGAAAAGTTTTTAATTGTTTAAAACAATGCAACAGAAAAATCCTAAAATATATTATTGATGTATAATCTTTGAATTACGACGAGTTAACAATTTATAAAAAAAAGATCTTGTCATATTTACACATCGTTCAGAAGTTACGTCATCTTTTGAATGATTATTCGTTATGACATTAGGTATCCAATGAGCCCTTAATGTGGTCAACCGTCCATGACTTCTTACATAATGAATGACTTGTGTTTTTTCATAGTAACAAGAATTAATCATATTAGACTTTTAGAATTTATTCATTCCGATTTTCTTGAATCTTTCTAGATTTTGTTGTGTTCTTAAATCGACACATGATTTGATAATACAATGGAAAATTGGTACGAAAACTTCCATTTGGAAAATGGCAATAAGAACCATGTCAAAAAATATTTATACATGCATTTTATGTTTTTCAATTACTTTTGCAATTTTTTAAAAAATCAGCTATATTTTCATAAAATTTGATACATGCTACGAGTACGATTCATGTATCTTACATAGGAAGATTAACATATTTCGTTACGAAAATTTTTAGTTCCATGTATTAAATTTATTTCTATGGTTTTTGATTAGATAAGGTTAATCTTTATTTGAGTAAAATATTGCTAAAATATATTAACAAAAAAGTATCGCTAAAATAAAATAATTTTGTAGAATATGGATTTGCTCACGCCTAACAAAGACATTAATTATAAGTGTACGATTTATAACATTTCCTAAAAATAGAGCTATCAGTTACGTAACTTAAATGTTGAGTCGCTCAAAAACAAACAAGCTTATAAAGAAAGTATGAGTTACAAAAACTAACTTTTTTTATTTCAATTACAAAGTAACGTTGAATTAAAATCATAGACTAATTAGTGTTTTTTTTCTTTTGTAATGATGGTAAATATATTGAGGGGCTTAAAGCCTTGGAAGTATACTTTTAAAGTTGTAACCCAATGTCTTTTAATAAAGAAGCTCTAACCGCTTTGATCCTTTAAAATTTTCTTTTTACTAAGAGTATCTTCAAAAAGGAACCTCAAATTTGAGGTTTCATGTGTTTCTCTCTCAAAAAAAAATTCAAACTTAAATTTTACATATTGCATTTAAGTCCGTACTATTTTTCATAATTAATAAAATATCTTAACTTTTGTAGATAACTATAAGACATACCTCAAATAATTATTAAACCAATAAATAATTACGAAATTAATATTTTTATTTTAATTTAAAGTCTTTCTTTTAGTTTTACATGTGAAAATTAAGTTTATATTTACAAAATATAGTTTCTTATATAGTAAAATGATAAATTAAAAAGTTAATAAAGATATTTATGAAATATTATTAATTGTAGGGAGTCAAATGCAAAAGAAAGATGGAACCTCAAAATTTGAAGTTTTAAGGTTTCTTTTGGAAGACAAAAAACCTCAAATTTGTGGTTTTGATGTTTCTTTTGGAGATGCTCTAAGGTGATTGAATATGATTTTAATTTTAGATTGTTTTTAATCTTTACAAAATATGACTAGAAATAATGTTTGATTTGTAAATAATAATTTTCATTAAAATAATACTTTAAATGACTGTGAATTTTAATAAATTATCTTATGTAATATGCGACTTTAAATAAAATAAATGCTTTGTAATATTGATTTTTAGATACTAAAATTGGAATTAATATGCGGTTTGCACTAAAACATTTTTGTATATAAAGATTAATTTCATTAGTTTTCAATTTAATTCAAATTTATATACTCCCTTCATTTCAAAATAAATGGCATTCTAGCCTTGTTTTTTTGTTACAAAAAATGGCAGTCTAAGATTTCAATGCAAAAATATATTAACAAAAAAGTATTGCTAAAATAAAATAACTTTGTAGAATATGGATTTGCATGAGAAGTCATCACGCTTAACAAAGACATAAATTAAAAGTGTACGGAAAAGATTTGTAACATTACCTAAAAATAGAGCTATCAGTTACGTAACTTAAACGTTGATTCACTTAAAAACAAACAAACTTATAAAGAAGGTATGAGTTACAAAACAAACTTTTTTGTTTCAATTACAAAGTATACGTTGATTTAAATATCATAATACTAACTAGTGTTTCTTTTTCTTTTGTAATGATGGTAAATATATTGAGGAGCATAAAGTCTTGGAAATTATACTTCTAAAGTTGTAACTCGTATGATTATTAATAAAGAAGTTCTAACCGCTTTGAACCTTTGAGATTTTCTTTTTACTAAGGTGTCTGAAAATTATTTTAATTTTAGCATGTTTTAAAAATATATGACTTGAAATAATATTTGATTTTTAAATAATAATTTTATTAAGAAAATACTTTAAATCATTGTGAATTTTAATAAGTTATGTTCTCTAAAATACGACTTTAAATAAAATAAAACTTTATAGTATCGACTTTTAAAAATTAAACTTGGAATTAATATCCGGTTCGCACTAAGACATTTTTGTATTTACAGATTAGTTTCATTAGTTTTCAATTTAGGTCAAATTTATATAATATGATATGATCATCCTAGCAAATGAACACTGCCATAGTTTTCTCTCTTTTTGATACCTTGTTTCATATTTGAAAAAATATATACATAGTTATTGGAAAAAATTCATTATAAACTGATAACTTTGTGTTTTACCACATCAAATAACCTTTGAGTGTACACTACCACAAGCAGATGGTATGTCGACATCACAATCGGGTGGATCATAATGCTCAACGGAAGCAAACGACGATCAAAACGCTTCATCGAAGGACGAACACCTACTTTTCATGAAGAGGCACGTCTCTTATCTTAACAAAAAGAGATTGCATTCAAAGAAGAAATATATTAGATTTCGTCAACCGATAACAAAATCCTCTTCGAGCTACTAAGCCTCGAGAAAAAAACGTCTATTTCAAAGAAGTAACTGCCTATCTCTTTGAACCACGTTCAAACAATGATGAAAAGATTACCATGAGTAATCCTAATCAACAAAGGAAGAGCATTATGCATTAGCATGAATCTTTCTCAAATGATATCTCATTCGTCGATGGGCCAAGGAATCTCTCAACTTATACAACAAGGATGTATAATGGGGAAAACGAAACCCTAACAACTATATAAAATCATGAACCGTTCACAACGTCTATCCAAAAGAAGTCGACCATCTCCTCGTTAACCATCTAATGGCTACCCATCTGCTCGTCAAGCAATTTTTCAACAATATAAATCTGATAAGGGTGTCGACGACCTTTATGAGGTTCCAAACCCATGATGTAATATGTGAATGACGAGTTTCTAGATTCAAACGAGGTGTATCGAAACTCTGGACAACGTCCTCAATAGAGTATGGTCACAAGTCAATTGGCAGGAAGATTCGGCCAACGATTATCATCAATTAACAAAATCGGATTCACCATAGCTCGGCGACCAAAACAAGTATAAAACTCACCCCACGGCGGTATCAAAGTAACGACTGAGCAACTCGTATACTATGCAATTTGCTTATTTTCAAAGATATTTAGAAGAATAATGAATCCCACGAGTTATCGTGTTAACGGTAATCGCTCGATGGAAGGAATACTCATCAACTATAGAAGCTTGATAAACACTCTCTTCATGATTTCCTCTAAAAGTAAAATCTTAGAACAATAAACCAATGAGTCAACACACCGAGTGAATTGGTGCATAAACCAATATCTCATGATGCGAAGGCAATTCCATCAACGCTTAACTACACAATCGAATTCCACGTCCATGAGAAGTAAGTCATAAGAAAATTCTTCGACGACCTCTCAAGAGGATCACAACATACAAACAACGACAATAAAAAGTAACTAATTTCTTAAATTGAAAACGTCGATCCCTTGTATGGCTGCATGCCAATTCTGACTTCAAAGTCACCATGGACCAACAACTTGTGACTCAATCGTCAAACGACAAATCCAAAAGAGAAGAAGGTTCACTACCAATCACGACTCAATCATCAACAACAAAGTTGGTAACCTCTTTCGATCATGTTTCATCTCCGAGACAAGCTCGTTGACGCTACGACAAGTAACCAATGCTACAACAAGTGATCTACACTAGAGAAAGTAACCAACTTTATGTTTACTACGATTTTATTTAGAGATTTTAACCTATTTTTTAATTGTATCATATTTTTGTATTGTTTTCTATGTAACATTATTAAATTATTTATATATGTTATTGTTTATTTTGTATAAGAGTTTTTCCGCGGTGGATATTTTTAATCTTCTCACGTAAAATTGATATCAATTTATGTTTTAAAAGATTACTAGGTAAGTACCCCGCGCCTTGCGCGGGACAGGATATTCATAAATAATATTAAGTTATATTATAGAGGGCTGAACATTTAACCCGAGATCCGAAACCTAAAACCGAATCGACCTGAAAAATCTGGTTTAGTCCAGTTTCGGTTCTCGTATTATCCTATCAGGTTTTAATATTTTCTAACTCCGGTTTCCGTTCTAACCCGAATCGATCTGAGACCCGAATTGTACTCGAATATACCCGAAGATATACACATGTATATAGTTTTGATTTTTGATAATGTAATTTGGATTTTAGTAGGCAATTTCATTTTTTTGTGGGTTATATGAATAAGCCGAACCAAAACCCGAACCGAACCCGAATTACCCGAAATAAAACCGGAAGTTCTTACCAAAGATAAGTAAAACCTAAAAATTCGAACCAAAAAATCAAAAAACCCGAACCGAATAATATTTGGTTCCATGTCAGGTTTTGTTAAATATATCAAACACGACATGAACACGAATAAATTCGAACCGAACATAACTGTATTTGTAAATAACCCGAACGGATCCTATATCATTTAACCCAAAAAACCCGAACTCGAATGAGCCTGACCTGAAAACCGAATGCCTAGACTCCAATCCACTAATCAAAGTTCCTGATACCGTTGGCAATTTATGAGGCATGCATCTATGAAAGACCATTATCGAAAACCGAAATAACTAATCAAACTTTGCAAGCTTATTCAAAGAAAAAGACCCGCATTATGCATACCCCGGTAAATGAAGGCCCAATCCATTTACCGAAATTCGCAGGCCCATTAGACGAAGGCCCGCTTTAATGATTTTGTATATGATAAAGTCTTATTTATATTAGAAGATTTTTATTTTGTTTTTATTGTTTTCAATGTGGGAGAAATTTAATTCTTAAAAGTTTTATATGTGGGACTGAATTCGCTGGGTCTGAAATATAATTTATAGAATTCGTCGAACAAAAATTATTCAACAACATAAGGACTAAAACGCAACAAAATAAAAAATATCTTAAAAGCTCTCACGTCGCGACACGTAGGCGTTTTGTCTTCTCTTTTAATAGTATAGATTGTGAATAATTTATGTATTATTTCTATGTATAAATATAAAATATTTGCATCACAAGTTAGAATTGATGAACTTTTTATTTATTGATAAAAAGATTTTTTTCTTGACCATTTTTAATAATTATTTTAATTGATATACATATTATTTTAGGGAGAATTACGTTGAATATCTTTTTTGAATTTTATTAATATTAAAGGAAGAATTACAAAACTACACCTTTTGAATTACATTTCACAAAACTACACAATTTCAAAATTATTTTACAAAACTTACACCTAAACACTCAAAATTAAATCTAAAAAAAACCTTACCTACACAATCCTACCCCTTAATATTATACCCTAAACACTAAATAGCGAATCCAAATGAAATTTTTTAATTTTTGTTATTTTTTAAAAGGTAAATCAAGCTTTTAAAATTTTGAAAATGTGTAAACATGAGAAAAAATTGAATTAGGTAGAGTTTTGTAAATGAATGGTTGAAAGAGTGTAGTTTTGTGAATTCCTCAATATTAAATTAGTTGTGTTGTCTTTATTACTTGTGATTTTTAATTAAGTTTATTAGTATTAATAATTTTATTATATTTTTATTTTAATTATGTTTTGTTACATATTTTTGATGATGATGTGTCACTCATATGGAGAGAGTTCTTCTTTTTTTATAGTATATATCTTAACTATTGTTATATTGTATACTATTTAGAAGAAAGTGTTAAATTTTGGAATTTAAGGTTATCATCACTCATCATATATATAATTTTAAGTGATTATATAAGAGTTTCAATCTCTGAACAAACAAAAATATTCTAAATCTCTGCTTAATGAAGACTAAACCTTCTAAGACTTTGATCATATACTAATTTTTTTGTCAAATATCACATACTATTTATAACCTTGTATTTTTTTTGTTGGAGCCCTTTGTTCTTTTTTTGTGGGCTAAACACACAGTAATAATATTGAGCTAGCCTTGATCCCTTACTTTTGACTTCTCAGGGCTAATTGATAATTCCATGATTGGAGAATTTATTTCTTTTTTGCTTGTTATCTTATGTTGTGTTTGTTATATCTCAAATCTCAATGGTTTATCTCCCCCAGTACAACACGCCTTCATGTAATTTCATAGCGATTAAGCTTACTTTCTTTGCATAACGATTTTGGTTAAGGTATATATATATATGACATCATACATTTCTCAATTATCTATTGATACCATCTTCATTTATACAATCTAAAAATCAGATCGAGTAACAAACAAAGAAAAAATGTTAATTTGCATGTTTTGGACTTTAAAAACGTAACATAACAATAAGATTCCTATATATGTGACTATGAATCCTAACAGTTAACTCTCATATTCCTCCATTATATTTGAAGATTGTTTTGTATATTCTAAGAAATCCCCCACGTTATTATAAACACTATAAAGAAAGTCACTCATACACTATGTCTCTCACCTAAACTATTACTCCATATATCAATCAAATATTATATTTCTTCCTTAAAAAATAGTTCGTTAACTAACATATCAATAAACAAAGTTACACATATTGTAAAAGCTACCATTAAACAGAGGCTAATGTTTCCTTTTTCAAAAGATTTTTTAACCAAGGAGTAAAACCCACACAAACATACAATTGAGGTCAAACCTCTTGTTTGACACTATGAACAATAGATGAAACTTATTTGTTTTGCGCCTCTATGTTCATTTTCTACCTTCCATTTCAGAATGTAAATATCAATCTTCTTTCACACATATCTTGGCAATAACCAATAGGGACGAAAAGCTTACAGTGTTAAAGCCTTATTTATCATCATGACAATGGCTAGCGCCTCTCTTACTTCACCTTATCATTGCTTTTCTTTTCCTCCAACTGCGACGTTTAATTTTCTGTACAAATCCTTCAACCTTTTACACCTTCCAAAAATGGATCTAGCCATAGCAGTGGTCGCCTTGTCAACAAAAGTAGAAAAAAGAACAAAAATATACTAATATATTTTTACTAAGGACCCGCGCGTTGCGCCTGTTAGTGATATAAACATATAATATATCTTTTTAACAAATCAAAATATATATATATCTTTTTAATATATATCTTCTTAGCAAATCAAAAATATGTAGATATTTATAATCGTTGTACGTAATTGCTTTTTAACGCGTAAACGTAATGGATTTTAAAACTGAATACTCAATTTTTTTCAAAATTTCATTACACTAACTTTTTGTTTATATTCTTTTTAATTATATTTGTTTTGGAAAAAAAAATTAGATAACTTGTTGATTTTGTACACAAGATTTATTGTGCCTTTTATAACTATATATTTTCCACTACTCACAAACCATTATGGTGGAGATTACAAAAATAATATTTCAAATTTAAGATGGAAGTTAATGTTGGTCAATATTATAAAAAAATAAATTTCATTTGGCCAAAATTTTATATTTTTGTTTGTTTAATTTAATTTACTTAATTACTATTATGGGGGTTACAAAATTTGTCTTGTTAGAATATAATGATTTTGAATTTATAATTAATATTTTGTAACTAAAAGTATTCAAATTTCAAAAAATTTTGTATAGAGAACACATGTCATTTTACAATTTTTATATATAAAATAGAATCTAAAAATAGTAATATATGAAAGTTATGTGAATCATTTGCATGAAATTAAAAGAGACATATAAGATAATTTGACATTTATTTTTCATTTTTGAAAGAAGTAAAAGATTATTAATTTTAAATTTTATTTCAATTATGCGTATAATTGTAAATTCTTAATAACATTTAAAGTTAAAAATATATTTAAACTTATGAGGATAATTTGTTTTAAATAAAAAGATACATATAAAGTAATTTGATATTTATTTTTGATTATTGAAAAAAGTAAAATAAATTTTGAATGAAAATTAATTAAATATGGACACATGTCAATATAACAATGAGACACTCGTTGGTTCACAATGAACTTTACAAAAACATTCTATCTTATTATATAAGATAGATGAGAAATTTTATAGTATTTAGCATTTTGTTAACTTACCAAAGTGGACTTGGTAGATTACAAAACAGAAAAATGAAGTGAAAAGAGATAATATTATGGTTAGTAAAAAAAAAGGAATCTCTTCCTCAAACAAAGACTTACAACAAACAAACATATGTGGATTTTACTATTATACATTGTCTTTCTTTGTTATTACAAAGATTTGCATATTATCTCCTCATCACTCACACAACTTCTTTGCTTTGTAGTTCGAACCTCTCTAACCACCATAAGGCAAGCTTCATAAAGCAAAAACATTAAATCAAATTAAGCTTTTACAATATTGTTCATTTAACTATATCAAAACAAAATAAACCAATGAGAAAATAATAGTTTATACTAAGAACAAATAGCATGTTATTGTCATTCTATATTTTTGGACAATATAATCATCTACTAAAACCAACACTTATAATATAAGGTTTCTTGAAAATCATGTTAAAAATTATTTAAATCAAGAAAATTAACCATAAGAGTCAAAACAAAGTGAATATAATAATTAATCAATTAAACAAAATTACCGGAGCCTAAGAGAAGTATCGGAGCTCTCGGAGTCAACCGGAGCTCCGGTGGGATTTCCGGCGTTAGTAATTGACTCCGACGAGTGTCCTTCCTCGCACACCGCCGTGTTCTCCAATTCAACACATCCGTTTCTTTCATTGATCACATTATTATTAAAATTATATATCTACACCATACATAACAAACCAACACAAAAATTTCAAATTATAACATTTATAAGTATATAAATAAAAAATAAACAAGATTTCGTTAATGATACAACAACGTACTTGCATGTCTAGATGCTCGTTCTCTTGCGTTAGTTGTGTTCCCTGCAAAGCAAGTATTTGAAATTTAATAAAATAGACAGAAAAATATCATTTCATTATTGATTAATTAATTTCTACATTATTAACATATCAAAACAAAATATAGCAAAAACGAACCAAATCGAAAGCAAAAAAATTATTTAAGGATTTGAAATTAAATAAGATTTGTATATTCATCTTCAGGTTCCATATTCCATAAAACCAATGAAAACCAATGAAAACATGAACAATTCTCAAGAATACTATTTTTAAAAGTTTTTATGCCTAAAATATCAACACAATATTAAAACCGAAAAAGTGAACCAAAACCATGCACACTTTTACATCTAGGACCAAAGTTTCCTATGTAAAAGCTAATTAATTAAAGTTAAACCCTAGAGACTAACAAAGCTTAATGATTTAGTATTAGACTTGAACACATTTTTTCAACCTCGCTAATCACCTTTGTTTATATGTTCAAAGATACGGGGTATAAAGTATTAATAGAGTTTGTACCAAGCTTAGCTAACTGTTTATAATCATAATCAATGCCATAATTAAAAAGTGTGAAAGTCTTAAAAAGTCTATATTAGTATTTTTGAAGTACTAATTTGAAATTTTCCAAAAAATCACACTAAATTACACATTATGCCATTGGGCATAAAAGGAAATATTTTTGAACATTTAATTACGAAAAATCAAATAAGGAAATATTATAATTCTCTCCAAAAATAAATAAAAAATATTAAAGAAATTTTGTAAAAAATATTTGAAAAACAAAATAAACATATGTAATTCACATAAATACATTATTACATAGTTTTTTTTATAAAAACTACCATTAAAATTTTATTTAAATCAAAACAAACAGGTTTAATTAATATTATTAAGAATTTAAAAACGATTTGAAATTTTTTTTTGTTAAAAATATCAAACAATAAAAAACAAAATAGTTTGTTAACGAGTTTGATTTCCGGTTCGATTATAAACAAAAAAAAAGAAATTGAAATTCTACTAAAATTTAAATCTTATAGTACATATTTAGAATATGTTTACAACAATTATTTATATATATAATCAAAATAATTATAATTTTAAATAAATTTGGGTAAATCGCATAATATGATTTGTGTATTTTGATTCGGTTTGTATTTTGAATTCGGGTATTTTCGAATCCTAAATATAATAAATAATAAATTATTGGTCTAATCAACTTATAAATTATATTAAATTTTTGCTATACGAAATATATAATAAACATATATATATTATTATTTTTGAAGTACTTTTTTGAACTTTTCCAAAAAAACTAACTTAACTACATACTATGTCATTGGTTTTAAACTCACTTAAAGAGTTATAAGAAACTTACACACAAACATATCTCATTCTATATATATACTTTTTAAAATTGACTTAAATATCAACAAATACAATAAAACCGATTTTAACATAAAATCAACCACTAATTTCATATTTATGATATTTTTGATATAATTTTTTTATTTTTCTTACGGAGGTCTATAAAAAATTTCAGAATATATATATTTTTTAAAAAGTATATAGTTTAGTTTTTATATATAATCATTGTCCATATTATAATTTTCTATTTATATTAATATTTTAGATGTTAATAAACATCTATATTGAACATAGATAAAGTTTGTTTAAATCAATTAACACTAGCATAACAATTATTTATTAACGGGTTCAGTTTCTAGAAAAATTCTAGATAAATGACAAGAAGTTTGAAAATAATGATTAAACTTTATCATAAACAAATTTCGGGTAATTCGGGTTCAAATCTAGAAATTTTTTTTGGCTTCGGGTTTTCAGGTAGTAAATTTCTCAATTCGTTCGGGTTATTTATTTTTGGAACTGTTTCAGTTCTTTAATTTCGGTTTGGTTCCAATTATGTACTTCAAATATAATTATAACTATTATTATTTTAAATAATTTTTGGGTTGTTAGAGTAGTTTAGTTTAGTTCTACAAAATTGAGTTCGGTTCAGATTCGATTTCGGGCATTATGGTAGTAAATTTCCCTATACATTCGAGTTATTTGTTTTTAGAATCGGTATTGATTTGGGGATTTCGGTTTGGTTTGGGTTCGATATTTCGGATCCGGAAGTTTTGCCCATCCCTAATTTTTATAGTTTATAATAGTTTGGAATAAACACACTTACAAATTATATTAAGATTTTGCTATATAAAATATAATTCTCATTATATATTTATGGGAGAATCACAAAACTACACCATTTGAATTACATTTCACAAAACTACACCATTTCAAAAATATTTCACAAAACTACACCTAAACACTCAAAATTAAATTCAAATAAACTCTATCCACACAATCATACCCCTTAATACTATTTCTAAACACTAATTAGCGAACACAAATGAAAATATTTTAATTTTGGTAATTTTGAAAAGGGTAAATCAAGCTTTTAAAATTTTGAAAGGGTGTAAATTTGTGAAAATATTGACTTAGGTGTAGTTTTGTGAATGAATGATTGAAAGAGTGTAGTTTTGTGAATTTCTCTATATTTATTTGCATAAACAATAAAAGAACAAAATACTCTTTAGAAATTCTGAATATTTTTATTTATTTTACAAAATCAGAAAAAAATATTACAAACTTCTAAATTAACTGTATATATATAAAATTATTTATAAAAAACATAAACCCGTGGTGTACCACGGGTTAAATCCTAGTTAAAAAGTATAAGAAGCGTACTTTTTGCCTAAGCCTATTGTTTTCATCCATTAATTGTGTTCCCTACACACCCATAGAGAAAAAAGTGAATTATCAAAATTTCCAAAATTATGTGAATCAATAAATATACATTAGAGATAAAACCATAATTTTGAATCTTACCTTTCTTTGAAGGTCATTTATTTCATTCATAATCTTCTCACTCTACAACAACATCTCACAATAGTTAAGTTACATTCTTAGAGAAAATCTTATTTGTGGTTTTATATAGTGTTTAATAATTTAATTTTTAACAACCTTTGTTTCAATCACACGCGATAAGCCAACTTCGAGGGCATTTTCTAGTTGTTGTAGCTCTTCAATGTTCCAGTATAAGGTTCATTGTTGAGACAATATACTAATTACTATTTTGAACATTCACTTGTCTTTTAACATTACTTTTTGTTTATATTCTTTTTTAATTATATTTGTTTTGGAAAAAAATTTAGATAACTTGTTGATTTTGTACACAAGATTTATGGTGCCTTTTATAACTACATATTTCTCCACTACTCACAAACCATTATGGTACAAAAATAATATTTCAAATTGAAGATGGAAGTTAATGTTGGTCAATATTATAAAAAAATAAATATCATTTGACTAAAATTTTATATTTTTGCTTGTTTACTTTAATTTACTTAATTACTATTATGGGGGTTACAAAATATTGTATTTTTAGAATATAATGATTGTGAATTTTATAATTAATATTTTGTAACTAAAAGTATTCAAATTTCACAATTTTTTGTATAGAGAACACATGTCATTTTACAATATTTATATATAAAATAGAATCTAAAAATAATATTATATGAAAGTTATGTGAATCATTTGCATGAAATTAAAAGAGACATATAAGATAATTTGACATTTATTTTTCATTTTTGAAAGAAGTAAAAGATTATTAATTTTAAATTTTATTTCAATTATGCGTATAATTGTAAATTCTTAATAACATTTAAAGGTAAAAATATATTGAAACTTATGAGTATAATTTGTTTTAAATAAAAAGATACATATAAAGTAATTTGATATTTATTTTTGATTATTGAAAAAAGTAAAATAAAAATTAATTAAATGTGGACACATATCAATATAACAATGAGACACTTGTTGGTTCCACAATGAACATTACAAAAACATTCTATCTTATTATATAAAATAGTTACTAGTTAGACAACTTTTGTCTAACTAACTAACAATTTAATATATATATATATATAGAACTACACCATATATTAAAAAAATAAAACGACATAAATCTTTATGAAAATTTTAACGGGTCCAGATTGACTTTTAAAGAATGATTGGAAAGTTACAACGAGTTAACGACTAATAACGAAAATCTTGTCATATTTAGACATTTGTTAGATGTATGTCATCTTTTGAATGATTAGTCGTTATTAATATTACATTTCATATATAGATCATATGCTTAAAACAACTATTGGACTTTAATATATGAAAAAATTATCGGGAAAATAGCTGAATACGACAACTACTATCCTCGTGAGTATTTATAAGTGAACTATTGAACAATTCCAGTTTATACACGAATTTATAATAAATTTGAAATAGCTACTTGAACATTTCAAATATGGTTAATACCTACTTTTCCCAAGGTACAATTTCAAATGTATGGCGACTATCAAAACTAAATATAATAAACTTAGAAGTATACTTATAGTATCATTAAAATATTGCTAGAACGAATTCGGAATATGATATGATAATACATTGACAAACCATGTAAGAAAATATTTGAACATGCTTTTAAGTTTTTCAATTAAGTGTTGCAATTTTTTTTAAATGTGATACATGCTTTAATGACTCATGTACCATGATTAGCGTGGTCCAGTGAACCATTTAAAGTTCACTAAACAAATCTTATTCGATTGTTTTGAATCTATCTGGATTCGGTTGTGTTCCAAAATTTCAACTAGAAAATGGCAACAACAACTATGTGGAAAAGATTTAAACATGCATTTTAAGTTTTTCAACCAAGTTTTGCAATTGTTGAAAAATCAACAATATTTTAAAAACTTTTATTACATGCTACAATGATTTATATATCATTACATAACATGATTAACACATTTCATTCTATAATTTTATAAGTGTTTTCATATTGTTTTGATTAATTAAGTTTAATATTTTTTCAAGGGAACTATTGCCGAAATATATTAAAAAAGTATTGCTCAAATAAAATAATTTCGTAGTATATGGATTTTGCATAAGAGCCAAAACGGTTAACAAAAACATTAATTAAAGGTGTACCTAAACCGGTTTGTAACTTTATCTAAAATAAAGATATCAGTTACAAAACATACATGTTGACTCACTTACAAATAAACATTAAAACTTATAAAGAAGGTGTCAGTTACAAAACCAACTTTTTTTTTGTTTCAGTTACAAATGTGATGTTGATTTAAACATAATATACTAAGTAAGGTTTATTTTTCTTTTGTAATCATAGTAAATATATTGAGGGGCTTAGAATCTTGGAATTATACTTTTAAAGTTTTAACCCCTGTTTCTTTTAATAAAGAAGTTGTAACAGCTTTGAATTTTTCACATGTTCTTTTGAGCCAGGTGTACGAAACCAATTTGTAATTACCTAAAAATAGAGCTATATCATTTAAAAAATTACATGTTTTTTTGTCAACATTTGGACCAAAATGGTCGGCCCATTAGCCAATTCTACACATACGTAGGCGCTGGTAATCGATCCCGGGTGGGGTGGTGTTACCTGCCTCAAGTGAACTTATGAATGTCACTATGCCAAACACTACTAAAAAAAAGTCATATAGCCACGGCCGTATCGGTGGCTATAGCAAAAATCCGTGGCTATTTAGTCACGATTTGCCACGAAATATTTTAGCCACGAACGTATAGCCACGGATTTAACGCTATAGCCACCGATACGGCCGTGGCTATATGAATTTTTTTTAGTAGTGAAAGTCACTTCCCCAGAAACTTACATGTTGAGTCACTTAAAAACAAACATTAAAACTTATAAAGTAATTGGTGTCAGTTACAAATCCAACCTTTTTGGTTCAGTTACAAAATGGATATTGATTTAAACATCATATATTAACTAGTGTTTCTGTTTCTTTCGTAAAGACGGTAAATATATTAAAGGGCTTAAAGTCTTGGATTTGTACTATTAATGTTGTAACTTGTAACCTCTCTTTCTTTTAATAAAGAAGTTGTAACGACTCTGAACCTTTCACATTTTCTTTTGAGTCAATGTGATTAGAAATCAATACTATAAAAGTAGAAGTGTCTCTACACCTAAGCATTTTTATGCTTTGGAAAATGGACATCTTATTTAAAAATAAGAAATAAAATTCAAACAAAACACTTTAATTATACACATCACTAAAACTTAAATTTAGAAAACTAATCAAAAAGGCTATGAGATGTTTAAGGTCTGCATTCAGAGAAAAGAGAAGATGAACTTGGTGAAGCAGAATGCGTGAGCTGAGCAACCACTGTTTTTGCAGGATCTGCCTTTGGAGTGTAAGAAGGTTTATCCAGAAGAGGTTTCTTTGGCCAATCGGATAGCCATGGATTAGCAGGTATCAACTGACCATCCCACAATGAGAGCAAATAGGTTTGTTCTGCTTTGGTGTGAAGGTAGATAGCATTGACATACCTGAGCTGAGAGATGGAAAGCAGATGCATTCTCAGAAAAGGCTCTAAGCTCTTTTTGTAGAGCTGATCACAGTAGCCAGACAGAAGACAATAATAATCCCCGAAACTAAAATCCGTCGGGCGAAAAAAGTGCAAGTGTGTGCGAGGTCAAGCTCGGGGGAAGTTGAATCTAGCGGAGGTCTTTGCTTTTGCTTTTCATGACTCTGCTGCTATTGAATCCGTTTCCGTTCTCTTACTCTTCTCGACTGTTGCTTATTTTTTTCGTTTCAAAAAGAATATCGATTGTTGAATTAGCTGAGAATGGTATCGATATCGATATCGGAGCTGCTAAACTAAAGAAAGTTACATCTAATAAGGAATATGGCATCGAATGCAAGCTGCTAGAGATAGAGAAGGGGCTTTGAGGGTGACTTCCTTCTTCTTCTATTGATTCAGCTACTATTGAATCCGATCCTAGGGCATTAAAAGAAGAGTACGAGTTAGCAGGGCTGTCTCACCTTGGGCTTGTTGGCCGGCGGAATAACCGCAATTACCTCCTTCACTTCATGCCTTTGATAGAACGGAGATGGTAATTAGGCTGCTGGTAGTACAACTAGGCTCTTTGCAAGATTCTCAGCATCTACGGGGAGAATGTCGCAAAACCCCTTTTCTCCAATTGCAATTCCGGAGGGGATATCCTTTTAGACGCTCTCCCGGCATTAGAGGAATAAGAGCGAGTGGGACTTGAGCTAGTGAGATAGATTCACTTTCACTATTTGAATGCCCCTCTTCGATTTCGATGAGCGAGAGGATTTTCGGACATTAGCTTTAGCGAGACCATTTGCGGCATATACTACTATTTCCATGAAGACTATAACTGAAGACTTACTTTCTTATTAATAAACTTACACTAGGAATAGCCCCGAGAACCCATAGTTGCCCGCTACGCCCCTTCTGCGACTTTCTTTCTAGGTCAATAGGCTCTTTGTTGGTCTTGATGCGAGAGCTGGAGTTCATCCTAAATGCAGCCGTGATCTTATATACGATGATACCACCGGACGCGCATTCCTTGGGATCGAAGGAAGAGTTGTCAACGGGAACGGCGTGGCGAGACACTTCGACGTTAAAGAAGGAAGTCTTCCCTCGGGAGGTAACTAAACAAGTTAATGGAAGTCTGTCTTCCCGAACTAAGCAAGTTAATGAGTTCAGCAAGCACACAAGGTTTCTTGTAGACATAAATTTCAGTTGTTGTTCCCTAAGAAATAGATGCCTTTGGGAATCAGCACAGAAAGATAAGCTTAGTGATTCCTTCCGGAAAGCACTTACAACAAAGCCAGAATGTTTAGCTGTGAGAGAAACCCCTGAACTTTAGAAGAAATCTATGCTTAGTGATTCCTTCTTTGAATTGAAATGCTTACTATAGCTAATAAATCATACGAGATTACTTGGACCTTACCACGTTCCCTCCCCTCTCTTAGTATGGGTCCTACCCCGTACGAGCAAATCGCTTCAAAAGGAAAGGATTTGTCTCCAATCTCTTTAAAGGCACTAATGTCCAAGCCCATTCTGATGGGACCACCCTACCTAATTCATTATCTCTTTTCCTGGTTCACTAAAAGCTGAGAATGAAAGAAGAAATAGGGCTTTGCCCGCTCTATTCTATTCCGAAAGAGGGGATTCGTGCAATGCCCAAGGTTGAAATTGTTTTGATTAGTTTTCTAAATTTAAGTTTTAGTGATGTGTATAACTAAAGTGTTTTGTTTGTATTTTATTTCTTATTTTTAAATAAGATGTCCATTTTCCAAAGCATAAAAATGCTTAGGTGTCAGTTTATGGAGAGACACTTCTACTTTTATAGTATTGATTTCAACACGTTTAACTAGAATACTAAAAACAAATGAAATCAAACATCATTAAAAATCTAAATCTGGAAACTAATGAAAAATTAAATCTAGAAAACTAATGAATCACACACAATATCAATTTTTCATCATTTAAATACTTTATGCAAAAATTATGTAATTATAATTCACGTTAATGAAAACAAATACAATACGTTTGACTACAATATATTATTTAAGTACTAGGCTACCCTCTGTCTCTTTACCTTTTTGATGATGTAGTAATCTTCTCGGATGGATCTCCTGTTTAATGAAAGGAATTCAGGAAGTCCTATAGGAGTTCAGACTCCTATCTAGTCTGAAAATTTACGATGACAAATCAGTTTTTTTTTCTAGTGGGCTTTCTTAGACTGAAATCGCAGTTTTGCTTACCTTGACAAGGGTTTTAGCATGGCGGTGTCCCTATTTTGTCTAGATAGTTGTTACTATTTTAATTTCACTACTTAGAAAAACACAAAATACAGAAGATTGTAAATTTCCGAATTGATTAATTTGTAGAAGTTTCACTATATATATATATATATATATATATATATATATATATATAGAATAGGACCCACGATTACGCGAGTTTGTAAGTCATATCTTTTAATCCGTAAGAAGAAAAAAAAACAAAACTAAAAAAACAAAACCAAATCATTGAAAATTCGATTTTTAATTAATTATATATAACTAAATTAAAAACATGGATACAAAATTTTTAAAAACCAAACAAAATAAAGTAAGATACATGAAACAAAAATATTGTTCTCTAATAATAGAATTAATTTTATGACTAAAATGGTAAATATCTTCAATTGAATGTAAAAGTACAAAATATAGATTATTTAATCATGTCACCAATATTAACTAAACTACCACCTTCGTAAGTAAAAATTATTAAGTAGTTAATAACGCTAATCGTTAGTTTTTTAATTAAATTTTAGACAATTATGATTAATTATTTAGATAATGTATTAGTAGAATATTATTTCGAAATATAGTGACCAAATCATATCACGGTTCAAGTTAAGTTTGGTTATGGAAAAATGTTAATGTTCGTCTCTATAATAGTTGATGATCTTGATTATACGCTATGTGTTATCTTGTTCTTATTATGTAATTAGACACAAGAACTTGTTACCCTGAGTTCACCTAATAATGGCTACGTCTCAGGGGCCATATTCACCGGCGTTGCACTATGACCTTGATCGGAAAAAGCCTCCGATCGGTGGCTCATAAACTCAAACACTAATCCCTAATTGTGTCTCGTGTTTATAGGTAACAACAAGACAAAGAGATTACGGAGTTTATCCTTAGCTGAAGAAGACTACAAAATCTAGAAGACAAGTCTCCGGCGATCCCTCTTATCTGGAACATTAGGTTAAAATGAGCAAAGACAAAACTCCACAAATCTCCACCTTGTCTTTCTCATAACCTAATCGCCTCTTTACCGTTTCGTCTTCTTCCTTTCTTTAGGCGATCTTATCGCCTCTCTTTGTGCAACTCCGATCTGTAACCTTTTCTGTTGCAGATCGGAAAAAACTTATTCAGCTTTCCCTTACCCTTGCCTTTCCTTCGTGATCCTTATCTGAAGAAGAAACCTTTTCTGATAAGAACCCTATTCCCCTTGTTCAGCTTCTGTTCTAACACAAAACTTCCAGAGATGACCACTTCCGCGACATGAAACACCACCAGGAAGCACGACGAACTGTCTGATTTCTGGCGACTAGTCTGGTAAGCTAGGTAAGCTAACCTCTCCACCTTCTGATTTCATATCTGAACACTAACCTGTGTAGATGCTAACTTCTTTGTTGTTTCATGCCTTGACAGCGACGAATGGACAGAGATCTGGTCTGAGCAAGTAGAACCCGAAGAACCTTAAAGCGATACCTGAAGTCTGACTCTGCATCTAGGTATGGTAAGACTCTCATACTCCTCTGTATAGATATGTACCGGTTTTTGATGCAACCCTTTTTCTCAGTTCTCCTTTTGACAAACCTGATGATAACCACTAACACCAGTTTGTCTTCTTTTGCCTGTGTGTCTGCGAGGTGATGAGCTGAGAAGAACACCTGCAGACGAGGCGGCTAGCTTCATCGGACCAGCTTCAGGGCCAATAGACCCTTCTCCAAAACAGTACCAGGTACGCTCTTGGTAAGTAAATCCGCAAGGTTTAGACTAGTATGAACCTTGACTAATGTGACTTCCCCATCTGTGATTTGATCCTTGATGAAGTAGCACTTAGAAGCCATATGCTTAGTCCTTTCATGATAACCCCCATTTTTTGCTAAACCTAGAGCACTTTGTGAATCACAATGAATCTTGATTGCATCCTGCTTAAACCCTAGATCCTCACACATGACTCTTAACCAAATAGCTTCTTTAACTGCTTCTGTTAATGCTAAATACTCTGATTCAGTAGTTGATAAAGCTACAACTTGTTGTAAACCTGATCTCCAACTGATAGTATTACCACCAACTTTGAAAATGTAGCATGTGATTGATCTTCTTCTGTTTAAGTCTGAGCCATAGTCTGCATCACTGTGTCCTTCTACTATGAATTATGAATCTTTATTGAATGTTAAAACACAATCCACAGAACCCTTAATGTACCTTAAAATCCACTGAATTGCCTTCCAATGCTCTCTGCTTGGATGTGCCATAAATCTGCTAACCACACCCATTGAATGAGCTAAGTATGGTCTTGTACCAACCATGGCATACATAAGACTACCCACTACGCTTTCGTATGGTATGTTGGCCATGTGACTAGCTTCCTTCTTTAACTCCTCCTTAGTTAAACTCTTCAATTTGAACTATGAACCAAGTGGAGTAACAACTGGTTTATAGTCAAACATATTAAAAGTCTTTAGAACCTTCTCTAAGTACTTTCCTTTTGACAGATTGAGTGTTCCTTTCTTTCCGTCTCTGATGATATCCATTCCTAGGATTCTGGTTGCTGGACCCAAATCCTTCATCTCAAATTCCCTGCTCAGGCTGTCTTTCAGTTTCTGAATCTTCTTAGAATCCTGAGATGCAATGAGCATATCATCCACATAGATCAATAAGTAGACCATTTCCTGAACACTAGAGCCTTTGGAGTAGACGCATGGGTCATGTCTTGTCTGCTTAAAGCCTTGATCTTTCATGAACCCATCAAATCTCTTGTTCCATTGCCTTGGAGACTATTTTAATCCATACAGAGATTTCCTTAGAAGGCATACCATGTTTTCTTTTCCTTTTTCCTTGTACCCCTCTGGCTGCTCCATGTAGATTTCCTCTTCCAATGTTCCATGAAGGAAAGCTGTCTTTACATCTAGTTGTTCCAGTTCCAAGTCAAAGTTAACTGTAAGTGACAACATTATCCTGATGGATGCATGTTTCACAACTGGTGCAAAAACCTCTGTGTAGTCAATGCCTTCTACCTGAGAATAACCCTTTGCAACCAACCTTGCTTTATATCTGGAACTTTCCACATTTGGTATTCCTGGTTTTCTTCTGAAAATCGATCTGCACACTATCACCCTTTTCTTCTCTGGTCTTTTGGCAAGATCCCAAGTGTGGTTCTTGTGGAGTGACTCCATTTCTTCTCCACAAGCTGAAGTCCATTCGTCTCTGTCCAAACTCCTCATAGCTTCTACATAAGTGTTTGGTTCATCTGTCTCAATATCTTTGGCAGCTGATAAGGCAAAAGCTGATACATCAAAGTCATCAAACTTTGAGGGTAGCTTTCTGTCCCTTCTAACTCTGTCCCTTGCCAACACATAGTTATCTAAGTCCCTCTACCAAATTCTGTCTGGGAACAGGTTTTGGAACTTCCTCTAAGCTTTTACGTGACATTTTCGAGCGGGACTTGATTCTACACTTTCTGTATTCCGATATTCATGAACCTCTGATCCTGATTCTTTTTCTGTCTCATGAGTTGCTCCACCTGATTCATGAGACCTAACTCCACCTAGGGATAGAGAATCTGCACCATCTGAACCTGATGAACTTGCTCCACCTGAATTGTGAGCTGGTTCTGATGGTCCTCTGACAAGTATTGGACTGAATGATACTTTCTTCTTTTTCTTTTCTGTTTCCTCTGTTACCTGAGTGGTGCTTCCTGTTGATTCCTTGAAGACCTCTTCCTCATGAAATATAACATTCCTGCTGATAACACACTTTTCCTCATCTTGTAATATACTTTGAAACCTTTAGTGTCTTGAGGATAACCAATGAAATACCCCTTAACAGCTTTTGGACTTATCTTTGACTGTGTGACATGAACATAGGCAGCACAACCAAACCTTCTTAGATGTGTTAAGCTAGGCTTGTTACCTGACCATAACTCTTCTGGTACTTTGAAATCAATGGATGAACTTGGTGATCTGTTTATCAAATAAGCTGCGGTACTTGCTTTGCTTCACCCAAAACTTTTCTTCCATTCCACTTTACTGCTAGCATACATCTTACTTTATCCATAATGGTTTTGTTCATCCTTTCTGAAACTCCATTCTGTTGTGGAGTGTAAGCACATGTCCTATGCCTTCCTATTCCAGCTTGTTTGCACAGATTGTCAAATTTGGAATTACAAAATTCCAATCCATTGTCAGCCCTTAGAGCTTTGACCTTCTTTCCTGTCTGATTTTCAACCAATGTTTTCCAATCAGAGAAGTTCTAGAAAGCTTCATCTTTTGTTTTCTGAAAGTAGATCCAAACTTTCCTTGAGTAGTCATCTATAAAAGTGACGAAATACTGGTTTCCTGCAATGCTTGGTGTGACAGATGGTGATCCCCACAAATCAGAGTGAATGTATTCTAGCACATTCTTGGATGTGTGTTTTTCCTTAGGAAAGCTTTGCTTGTGTGAATTTCCCAAAACACAGTCTTCACAGAAACTAAGACTCTTAACATCCATGTCTGAAATGTATCCTTCTTTGATCAACCTGTCCATGTTCTTCTGACTCATATGGCCTAGTCTAGAATGTCATTTCTTGGCTGGATTAAACACATCCCTCACTGTGTTAACTTCCCCATTTGGCACAGTACCCTCCAAATAATACAGACCGTCTTCATATCTCCCAGACAGAACCTTCTTGCCTCCATTTTTCAGAACAAAGTTTATTCTAAAGTCTTCACCTTCATATTTGCAGCCAGCTTTCTCTAGACATCCATAGGAGATTAGATTTCTTCCCATCTTAGGCATATATTTAACTCCTGTTAGTACAACACTTTGGCCTTCATCATTTATGATTCTGACTTTGCCAATGCCTCTTATGTCATTGAATGTTTTGTTCCCCATCAATACCTTTCCACCTCTGAACTCCTCTAGATCAAATAGGAGATCTTTGTTGTGTGTTATGTGGTAGCTACTTCCTGAATTCAAAACCCAATCATCTTCTGATTTCTGAATTTCTGCTGATAGTGTCATAGGTTCTGTGATGTTGCCTAACTTGTCCTCTACAGTTTCAAGCACCAAAGAATCATGATACTTCATTACCACGTTAACATTTCCCTGAACTTTCCTCTCTAGACAATCCCTTTTCCAGTGGCCCTCCTTTCCACAGACAAAACAACCTTTGTCTTTCTTATCAGTTCTGCCCCTTGACTTGCTCCTAACACGTCCTTTGAATTTGCCTTTCACTTGATGAGTATCTCTCTTATCTGGCCTGCCTCTACCATTTGACACAAACAACCCTTCTGCTTGATTTCTTGTAGATTTGTTGTAGATTTGTTATTTTCTGAAAGTTCCCTCTCCTTAGACTTTGCTGATCCAATAACCTCACTTAGACTCAAAGTCTCTCTACCATATTTGAGAGTTTCCTTTAGCTGGTCATATTTGTAGGGCATAGAGCTCATTAATAGAATGGTTTGTACCTCTTCAGATATAATTACTCCAATGTTTCCCAAATCAGCCACTAACTTGAGAAAATTATCCACATTCTGGTCAATGTTCTTGGAGTCTATCATCTTGAATGTGTAGAACTTAAGTTGTAGGTAGATTCTGTTTGGTAAAGTACTTTCCAAGTACAATTTGTCTAGAGTCTTCCACATAGAGGCTGCAGTCTCACAACTTATGATTTTTCTCAGAACATGATCTCCTACATTTGGGATTAGGATTCTCTTTGCTTTTTCTGATTTCTCCACCTTGATAGGATCTTTAACCTTGACCACTAAGGTTGTATCTTGTGAGCTATCTTTGCTTGTATATGTTCCTATTATTGTCTCTTGTGTTATTGTTGTAACAGGATCCTTCAAGAGCTCTTCATCAAGGAGGATATCTTTGAGCCCAAGCAAGTTGAAGTGAGCCAGCATCCTAACGTTCCACAGAGAAAAGTCTCTTGTGCCATCAAACCTGTCCACCTTAACACGCGTCTTAATCGGCTTATCATCCACCATGGTTCTTGATACAGAAGCTGAACCTGAAGACCAAGAAGCTCTACAAACACACACGGACCAGCAAATAAGTTTCGAACCTTGCCTTGCTTGTCTTCTTTGCACTTATTGATCTTGAACCTAGCCTCTGAATCTCCTGAACCTATGCTCTGATACCACTTGTTAATGTTCGTCTCTATAATAGTTGATGATGATCTTGATTATACGCTATGTGTTATCTTGTTCTTGTTATGTAATTAGACAGAAGAACTTGTTACCCTGAGTTCATCCAATAATGGCTACGTCTCAGGGGCCAGATTCACCGGCGTTGCACTATGACCTTGATCGGAAAAAGCCTCCGATCGGTGGCTCATAAACTCAAACACTAATCCCTAATTGTGTCTCGTGTTTATAGGTAACAACAAGAAAAAGAGATTACAGAGTTTATCCTTAGCTGAAAACGACTACAGAATCTAGAAGACAAGTCTCCGACAATCCCTCCGATCTGGAACTTCTTCTTCTCCGGCGAAACCAACAAAAGCTCTCTGTATTTCTTTCGCTCTTTTATTCTTCTATTTCTTGGACTTGGACCTTTTATACAAAGCTGTAATAGGCCCTTATTTTTCGCGGCCCATTAACAATTTGTATTTGGCCCATTAGGTTAAAATGAGCAAAGACAAAACTCCACAAAAAGATGATTAATTATTTGCACCTTGATAAGTATTGATTAGAAAATTCAAGTGCATGACGTCTCCTACTCCTTCCTAATTAATGGATTTCCACAAGGGCATATAACTCCTTCGAGAGGACTTCGGCAAGGGGATCCTCTCTCCCCTTACTTGTTCATTCTTTGTACTGAAGTCCTCTCGGGCTTATGTAGGAAAGCACAACAAGACGGATCTTTACCGGGTATTAAAATTGCTAGAAATAGCCCTCCAGTAAATCACCTCCTATTCGCAGACGACACTATGTTCTTCTGTAAATCCAATGCAGCGAGTTGCAATATGTCCTCCATCATATTCAGGATGATCGTCTCATCCTATGAACGCGCTTCGGGACAGGTAATAATTAGACAAAAGTCCTCCATCACCTTCGCAGCAAAAATGCCGGCTACGAGAAGAGGTTTGGCAAAGCGACTTCTCCGTATCAACCAGGATGGAGGCACGGGTAAGTATCTTGGGCTACCAGAACTCTTTGGGAGAAAGAAACGAGATGTGTTCATAGCCCTGGCAGATAGAATAAGACAGAAAGCACACAGTTGGTCAACGCGATTCCTATCGATGATCGGTAAACAAGTGATGCTAAAATTTGTTTTATCCGCGATCCCGACTTATTCGATGTCTTGTTTTAAACTACCCCAGTCTCTATGTAAAAAAATTCAATCCATTTTAACAAGATTCTGGTGGGATGACAAAGCGGTCAAAAGAAAGATGAGCTGGATAGCTTGGGATAAGCTAGCTAGCGCGCGCCAAAAAGGCCTCGGTTTTCGATGATTGAGGCCAATGATGCGCTTCTCGTTGAGCTTAGTTGGCGTATACTAAAGAAACCCTCCTCTTTTCTTGCCAAAGTCCTAAAAGGTAAATACTTCCATGATACTGATTTCTTAGGAAGCTTAGCCACCTCTAATTGCTCCCACGCCTGGAAAGGTATCACCATAGGTAAAGCTCTTTTTGATAAAGGACTAGGGTGGTTGGTGGGAAACGGAGAGAACATAAATGTTTGGGATGATCCTTGGCTCTCAGCGGCAGGCCCGATTAGGCCGGTTGGACCTAGGCCCCTCCCTCTCGTGTCACTGAAAGTATCTGATCTTATCGACCATGAGGCGAGACAATGGAAGTGGGAAAAAATCCGAGAGCTGCTACCACTTTATGATCCGATGATAAAGGTTATCCATCTAGGAACCTCAAGGAAAGAAGATTCATTTGTTTGGCTCGGAGCATCAAATGGAAAATATACAAAGAATCTGGGATATAACATGGTGATGAGTCGCACTGATAGGCTATATAGAGTCTAAACAAAGAAGAGAAAGAGCAGAGAATTGGATCAAGAGGAAGAGACTTTACCAAAGATAGAAGAGGAAGTTGTGGATAAGATCTGTTAGAGAAGTAGTTAGAGGCAGTTATGCAATCTAACTAGTATAAATAGCTAACCAGAACTTTTGTTTAGTTATCTTATTTTTTCTGTAAATCAATTGTGTCAAGGAGAAATAAAGAGAGAGAAGAGAAGGACTTGATTTGACAGAAATACCACTTTTATTCACAAATACACTAAATTGTACAGAATTACACTAGTATATTCTATCAAATTGGTGCGTTAGTGACGTTCGAAGACACCGATTCAGAGATGACGAAGAAATTTACCGATACGGCGAAGAAGACGACAACGATCGAAATTCCAGAGGAGAACACGACGATTATCGAGGATATCAATGAGAGATTGGATGCGACGCAGCTCGATGTTGGAAATCTAACAGACGTGTGTAACAATATGCAAAAGGAAGTGCGGGAGTTAACCACGGTGATGTTAGGTATCCAAAATCAGCTCGCGACGGTGATCCAAAGCTCACGGCGAGATGAATCGAAAGAACGGCGAGGAGATTCTGACCTAGCTGATGATCGATTCAATCCGCGACAAAATCAGGTTCCAACACTGAACTTAGAACCTGCCGTAGAATAAACGCAGTAGGAAACAAAGACAGATTGATGAAAAAAGTAGAAATGCCTATATTTGATGGTAGTAATACCTATGGGTGGTTAGCTAGAGCTGAAATATTTTTCAGGCTAGGTGGTTACGATGACAGAGATAAAATAAACCTAATCTCTATAACACTAACCGGAGACGCATTGAGCTGGTTTAACTACGAAATCAACAGACGAGGTTTTGATAGTTGGGAGGAGTTTAAGCAGAGATTGTTTATCAGATTTGGCAATGTCCATAGCAGAGGACCAAGCCAGAGCTTGTTCTGCATTAAACAAGAAGGGACAGTACCTGAGTATGTTCACAAATTGAGGATCTGTCTTCCCAAGTGACAAGACTAACTGATCAACAACTGGAAGGGATGGGGACTTGCAAAGATGTGCAATTCTACTTAGCAGGTGTTAAATTTGTAGCTGAGTTTGTGGCTTTGGAACTGGGAAGTGCATATGTGATACTAGGAGTTCAATGGTTAAGGACATTAGGTAAATGTCAAGTGGATTGGGAGTTCCAAGAAATGACTTTTACACATGAGGGTAAAGTCATAACATTGAGAGGAGAATCTGATCTGCACACAAGGAGTATATCACTCAAAACTTTGACATCCAAAGTAAGACAAAATAATTCAGTGGGTGACATCAAGGAGGATACAACTTCTTTATCACACAAGAAGATTGAGGAGGTGTTAAATCAGTACGGTATGGTGTTTGAAGAACCAAAAGGACTACCACCAGTAAAGGGTAGAGAACATGCCATAAACTTAGTAGCTTGAAGTGATGCGATAAGTGTCAGACCTTATCGTTATCCACATGCTCACAAGGAGGCAATGGAGAGAATGGTGAAGGAAATGTTGGAGTCAGGGATCATTAGAGAAAGTCAAAGCCCCTTCTTTAGTCCAGTTCTGTTAGTCAAGAAGAAAGATGCTTCTTGGAGATTCTGTGTTGACTACAAGAGCATTAAACAGAGCTACAATACCTGATAAGTTTCCCATTTCCATGATTGATCAGTTATTGGATGAATTGCATGGATCCAAAATATTCTCCAAACTTGATCTGAGAGCAGGATATCACCAGATCAGGATGTGTGAGAAGGATGTTCAGAAAACAGCATTCAGAACTCATGATGGCCACTATGAGTTTATGGTAATGCCGTTTGGTCTTACTAATGCACCGGCAACATTCCAGGCTTTAATGAATCAAGTATTCAGGCCATATCTGAGAAGATTTGTATTGGTGTTCTTTGACGATATTCTGGTGTATAGTAGGAATGAAGAAGATCATGCAGAACATTTAGCAACAATATTGCAAGTGTTTAAAGAACAGAAACTGTATGCTAACAAGAAAAAGTGTAGTTTTGGGCAGACCAAGGTGGAGTATTTGGGACATGTTATTTCAGATAAAGGAGTCTCCACAGATCCTGCTAAGACTAATGCAATGAGAACATGGCCAAAACCAAGAAACATAAAGAGTTGAGGGGTTTTCTTGGATTAACAGGATATTACAGAAGATTTGTTAAAGGCTATGGATCATTAGCTAAACCACTGACTGAATTGCTGAGGAAGGACAAGTTTGAATGGTCTGAAGAATCTCAATCTGCATTTCAAAGTTTAAAAGAAGCTATGATTACTGCTCATGTCTTGGGTTTACCAGATTTCACACAGAAGTTTATAGTGGAATCAGATGCATCAGGGTTTGGGCTAGGAGTTGTATTGATACAGAGTAAACAACCAATAGCATACTTCAGTTATGGGTTAACACACAAGGAACAACTCAAACCAGTCTATGAAAGGGAGTTAATGGCAATTGTCATGGCTATACAGAAGTGGAAACACTATTTGATGGGAAGAAGATTCATAGTAAAGACTGATCAGAAGAGTCTGAAGTTTTTACTTGAACAGAGGGAAGTTTCTATGGAATATCAGAAGTGGTTAACCAAGTTATTGGGTTTTGACTTTGAAATTCAGTATAAACCAGGAGTTAAAAACAAGGTTGCAGATGGGTTGTCAAGAATCATTCAACCATCAGTGGAAGTAGTAAAGACAACTCTGCTTTCATTGACTACTCCTCATGTTATACATATTATGGACTTATACAAATAGAGTCTGATGCAGAATTACAAAATCTGACCAAAGACATTGCAGAAGAAAAAGTTCAAAGAAAACACTTTGGGGTCAGAGAAGGGAAGCTGTGGTATAAACAGAGGTTAGTGATTCCAAGGAGGTCAAAATACATTCCTCTGATATTGTGTGAGTATCATGATGGATTGTTAGGAGGACATGCTGGAATATTAAAAACTACAAAGAGAATACAACAAAGCTTTCATTGGGAAAATATGCATTTGGATATACAGAGGTATATACAAGAGTGCAAAATTTGTCAAACACACAAGTATTCTACTTTGTGTCTTGCGGGTCTGTTGCAACCTTTACCAATACCAACAACTGTGTGTGAGGAAATTAGTATGGATTTTGTTGAAGGTCTGCCTATGTCAGGAGGTTATAATGTTGTCCTGGTGGTAATTGATAGACTCAGCAAATATGGTCACTTCATTGGGCTGAAACACCCTTTCACGGCAGCAGATGTGGCTCAAAAGTTTACAAAGGAGATAGTAAGACTTCACGGATACCCTGCATCCATTGTTTCAGACAGAGACAAAATATTTCTAAGCCAATTTTGGAAAGAAATGTTCAAATTGTCAGGAACAAAACTGAAGTATAGCACAGCCTTTCATCCGTAGACGGATGGCCAGACAGAGGTCCTGAACCGTTGTTTGGAGAGTTATCTACGCTGCTTTGCTTCTAGCCATCCAAAGACTTGGTCAACATTCTTACATTAGGTTGAATTATGGTACAATTCTACGTACCATAGATCATTACAGACGACACCTTTCAACGTGTTATATGGCAGAAACCCACCAGCTATATTAAAGTTTGAAAGAGGGTCAACTACAAACTTTGACTTGGAGTTGTTGATGGAAGAAAGAGACAGAATGTTAGTGCATATTAAGAAACATTTAATCAGAGCACAAGATCAGATGAAGAACAATGCTGACAAGCATAGAAGAGATGTGAAATTTGAGGTGGATGATCTGGTGTATCTCAAATTAAGACCTTACAGACAAGGTTCTGTCTCTAAGAGAATCTGCAACAATCTAGCAGCTAAATACTATGGACCATATAAAGTGTTGGAGAGAATGGGAAAGGTAGCTTACAAGCTGGAGCTACCACCTGCATCAAAAATCCATCCGGTGTTTCATGTCTCTCAACTAAAGAAGATGCTAGGAGCTAACCATGAAGTGAATCCTTTGCCAAATATTCTGTCAGATAAGGATGAGTTTGTCATTGAACCAGAACATGTGATTCAGACCAGATACAATGATGAGGGCTGGTTAGAAGCATTGGTTCAATGGAAGGGTCTACCTGCTCATGAGAACTCTTGGGTTAATGCAAAAGAACTGGTTCAAGAGTTCCCATATATTGAACTTGGGGACAAGTTCTATCTCAAAGAAGGGGGTATTGATAGGCTATATAGAGTCTACACAAAGAAGAGAAAGAGCAGAGAATTGGATCAAGAGGAAGAGACTTTACCGGAGATAGAAGAGGAAGTTGTGGATAAGATCTGTTAGAGAAGTAGTTAGAGGCAGTTATGCAATCTAACAAGTATAAATAGCTAACCAGAACTTTTGTTTAGTTATCTTATTTTTTATGTAAATCAATTGTGTCAAGAAGAAATAAAGAAGGAGAAGAGAAGGACTTGATTTGACAGAAATACCACTTTTATTCACAAATACACTAAATTGTACAGAATTACACTAGTATATTCTATCACGCACACCATCCTAAGCCTAAGACTTCAATTGGCAGAAAAATGTGTGGAAAGTAAAAGCTCCTCCGAAGTTAAAAATGTTCCTATGGAAAGCAATTTCTGGAGCTTTACCAGTGGGGCTTAACCTCTCTAGGCATGGCATTGAGGTGGATTATAGATGCAAAAGATGTGGACTTTTAGAAACGACAGAGCACGTTTAATTGGATTGTCCTTTTGCTACACAAGTATGGTTGCTTTCTCCCATCTTCGTTCCTCCGACTAGATCTCCTCAAAGCTTTAAGGAGTTCATTGAGGCAGCACGAGCTGCAAAGAACCTCCCCTCGACGGGGCTATACAATGCAAATTTATATACATGGACATGTTGGAACATTTGGACAACAAGAAACAATCTGCTTTTCGCCGCAAAAAGCATCAAGTGATGCACGCGCTTGGCAAGAAGCTCAACTCCTCCTACCAAAACCTCATTTAGCTCAACCCCAACATCATCATGCACCTCTTGAAACAGAAACCTTGATTTATGTGGACGCGGCTTTGAGAGAGAGCTCCCTTGAATGTGGTATGGGTATAACTTTCCGTGCTAATACGAACACTGTGACTATGAATTTGCCTATTTATTAGGATGGCGTTCATTCAGCTCTAACGGCGGAAGCTTGGGCTCTTCTTACAGCCCTCGAACAAGCAAGAGACAGAGGTTTTGATAAACTTCGTGTACACTCAGACTCGCAAACATTAGTTAACCTACTAGTTAAGGGAGAAGAGCATACCGACCTATATGGACTTCTGGGAGATATACGTACAATTGCGAGCTCCTTCTTATTTATTTCTTTTAATTTCATTCCACGTACAACCAATGTTTTGGCTGATTCACTTGCAAAAAGAGCCATTGCAACTCATTATTCTATTGTTTGAATATTTTAATAAAGTGGTATTTGTGACCAAAAAAAAAGAGCATTGTTATTATTTCCATCCCACAATATTTTTCTTCCGATTGATATGCTTCTTCTCTCCAAATATTTAGAGATAATGTTATTTCGCAATTTTAAATATACAAAATATGTAGTAAGCATATTTAGTGTGTACTCCCAACTTCACAGTTGGGTTTAATGGAACTATACAAGGGCATTTTAAGATTAAAAGAGGGTTAAGGCAGGGAGATCCTCTTTCACCATATCTGTTTGTCATTGCCCTTAACGCATTATCACTGATGTTGGACAAAGCAGCGGCTCAAGGAAGATTCAAGTATCATTTTAGATGTGAATCCACTAAACTTACCCATCTTTGCTTTGCTGATGATTTACTGATCTTCACTGATGGGAGCTTTCAATCAATAGCCAATATCCTAGACATTCTATCTGAGTTCCAACAATTGTCTGGTCTTGCTATAAGCTACCAAAAAACTTCTTTTTTCTCTTCAGGCCTTCTGGAAGAGGAGAAAAATAGAATAAGTCTTGATCTTGGTATTTCTCATGGTCTTCTACCAGTCAGGTACCTAGGTTTACCCTTATGTACTAAAAAACTATCATTAGCCAATTGTGCACCTCTGCTGCAGCAAGTAAAGGATAAAGTTTCTTCTTGGAGCTCGAGATGCCTTTCTTACGCGGGAAGACTTCTTATGCTCAATACGGTCGTAGCTGGTATAACGAATTTTTGGTCATCGGCTTTTGTTCTACCAAAACAGTGCATCAAAAAACTAAATTCAATATGTGGGGCTTACCTTTGGAGTGGTTCTCAAGATGGCGTTCACGCGGCAAAAGTCTCATGGGAAACTATTACCACTACAAAACAGGAAGGTGGATTAGGAGTGAGGGATTTGATAACCTGGAACAAGGCTTGTAACATTCGACTGATTTGGCTTCTGTTATTCAGACCTGGTTCCGTGTGGGTTGCTTGGTACAAGGTTGAAGTTCTGAAAGGCCATCTTCATCATATATGGAAGGTAAAGACAAATTCGCGTAATTCATGGTTAGCAAACAAGATTTTGAAAATAAGAGAAACTGCTTATCATTGGATCAAATTAAGGATAAGAAATGGAAGAACCTGCAATTTCTGGACTGACAATTGGTCTCCGTTTGGCAACATCATGAACATGCTCCAGCATGAAACAACGTTCCGACTACGCATCCCGATTACTCATACAATTTCTGACTTATACATTAACCAAAATTGGTGTATGCCTAACCCGAGAACTGATGCACAAGTTGAGGTAATAACCTTTCTTACCTCTTTAACTCTCACTCCTGACCCTGACTTCTATGAGTGGGAAGTTGAAAAAAAAGTTTATTCATCGTTTTCTACTGGTCTAATCTACCACTGCTTGAGGCAATCTCAACCTCATATGCCTTGGTATATTGCGGTCTGGCCGAAAGGAAACATTCCGAAGCATAGTTTCTTAACTTGGTTGTTTACACTGAACCGATGCCCAACAAGAGATCGAATCTTAAAATGGGGCTTGCTAACTTCGCCATTATGCCTTCTTTGTAACTCAGGTAATGAATCCAGAAATCATATCTTCTTCGAATGCAATTTCTCTAATGATGTATGGAAGATGGTCACCATGAGATGTCAAATATTGAATCTCAGAGATTGGGATCGGACTATATCTTACATGCAAAATCTTACGGTCCGCGTCATAAAAGAAGAATGATCCTCCTTGGCCTGGCAATGCTCCTTATATACGATCTGGCGAGAGAGAAATCAAAGACTACACAACAACACTTTTGCATCGGTGGATGGATTGTTTCGATCTATTGATTTAACTATGAGAAATAGAGCATCGAGTTATAGGGATGGAAACCCTGTGTTGGCTTCCGCTTTGCTCCAGCTTTGGCTTGCTCCCGTAACTCTTACTCTGTAAATCTTCCACCGTTCTTGAACTCATCTATAATTCAGGTTATGAATTTCTCTATCAGAAGGTTACAATTCTCGGCTTTGCATGCACCAATTTCGTCTTCAATATTTTTAGCCTGGCTATTATTTTTTATTTTTTTTTTATTTTTTTTGGGGGTTTAATTGTATAAGTTCGATTTCAATAATGTCGGCTTATTTTCTTGTTTTAGTATATTCGGTCAATGAGCCTTTGCTCAAACACTATTGTCTTAAGGGCATGTAAAATTTTTCGGTCTCATGCATTTAAATTGAAAAACATTTACAAAAAAAAAAAATATGTAGTAAGCAAAAAATAATAATAATAATTTTAAATTTAAATTTAGCGATTGTTCTTGTGAAACAAGTAAGATATCTCGATTGTTTATACATTAGTGATTATGAACTTTCTTTTAATTTCCTATTAAGACTGATATTGTAATATATTTTTATTATGTATTATAATATTTTATTTTTTAGAATAAATATTGAATCATATGACTAACGTAATTTTTAAATATTTTTTTATTATAAAGTTTTGATAACTTTAGAATTATGACAATATTATGCAATTTTCTTATCAAAAGAAATTATAATATAAATTATTACAATTATTATAATATATTTTAAAGATAGAATGAGTATTATATTAACTTAATGTTAAAATTTCTAGTGAGATAAATATATGATTATCTTTTATGTTTTAGAATAAATAACTAAGGAATAATATAAGTATGTACAAAAAAATTAATTAATAAATCTTTAAATATATAAATTTTTGACTGAATTATATTTATTTAAATAAATTTGATAGTTTTGACAGTTGTACCTAAACTACGACCCGCGTATACGCTTGTTTATAATACAATATTTCAAAATCCGTTAAATCAGAATAGAAAATTAAAAAAAAACATTTGATAGAATATTTAAAATAATATTAAGAATATTTGTGTGATCCGTTGAATAGAAGATTTATATAATAAGATATATATATATATATATATATATATATATATATATATATGATATAAAGATTTGTGTATTTGATGATTTTTCAAGTGTTAAATGACATAGTTTTATCATGGGGGGCCGATTGGTAGAGACTTTTATGACTGTGACTTAATCATACAGTCTTAAGAGTTTATTTTTTTTCCAATCACACTTTTAGGAATTTTTTTTTTTTACGGTCATCAAAGTCTAACCACCATTATTTTTTAAGTTCCTTTGTTTTTTTCTAAAGTGGTGTTTCCGATACTTTTGAGAACTGTGCTTACTATATTTTCATGTTTAATAATCTCTCATGTTCATCTCTTCCTATTTATTTTCGTCACACATTTTATCAGTAACAAGAATAATCAGTTTTTCATATCGATTCTAAACACGTTGGTTAATCTCGTTTGATGGGTATTGTTGTTTCTAAGTTATTGAAACAACCTGACCTTATTACTATATATCATTACAATATAATATAGTAATTAAAATTGGATTTTATGAATTATATATTTAATAACTACTTCTAGGATATAACATATTGTTTCAACTTTTTAAAAAGAAACAATTTAAATTTTCATCTTTTTACAATTTTGATTGCTAATCAAAACTTTATTTTAAATTAAAGTATTATTTATTAGATTATTTACCACTTACCGGTTTTTAACATTAAGTTAACGGTTTCACTTTTATTGGATTTAGAATGGCTTCTGGACGTTTATAGAGATTTAAATGTTTGACGCTTAAAAATTGAGGAATAAAATGGCTTAAACGTGAGTTGGAGAATAAAACGGCATTTTTTGTAAGTTGGAGATTTTTATGGCGTTTTTCACTATATATATATATATACTATTAATTGGGAAAAACTTTTTTTGAGAAACCCTTAAAAGTTCTTTTTAATTACATGTAATGTCATTGTATAAATTTTAGTATAAGGTGATTTTAGATAAAGAAAAGAAGTTATTCCTAAATAAGAATCTATGGTTAAAAACCTAAATTGAAGAAAAAGAAAATAACAATAAATATCAAACTATTTAATAGTTAACATAATTTGTAAGATAAGCAAATTATATTCGTAATATCAAAACATACATAAATACGATTCCAAATTTATTTTCAATATTCATCAATAAAAAAATCAATTAAATTGTATCAAATTAATATGTTTATAAACATTACAGGTTCAAACCTAGTATACTATTAAAAGGGAATAACATTTATAAAAATACCTTAAAACTTTCACTAAACTACATGTAATGCCATGGTGTTAAATATAGATTGTATGTGCATTAAAAGGATAAAAATGTCTCGATAATCCTATATATATTAATTGAGGAGACACTTTTGACAATTTGAATCTCTAATTATTTAAAACTAAAGTTCTATAACATTTAATCTCAAGTTGAGACCATAATGTTAATTGAAAGTTTAAAACTCATTATATTTTTTTAACAAGTAATATATATATATATATAGGAAGTATATGTGTATCCGCTAAATTGTTATGAAAAACTTATATAAAAAGGTTAATTATATAAATTAATTTAATAATAATTGTGATAAAATATCAAATGTATTTTATTAAACAAAAAAAGTTTATGATACCATTATTGTTCTAAAAAACATTTTAATGATATTTTGAGAATTACCCTGATAAATAATAAAATATTTTAAATAAATTAACATGCCAAAATTAATTATTTTATATATAAATAATATGTATATACTTATAAATTTAAACTCCGCACTTGGCGCGGGTCAAAAAATTTAGTATTCTATAAAATAAAATAAAATTGCTAATATTATTCCATTGAATTCCTCTATATAATTTTATAAAAATCAGAAAATATTTAAATTTATACATTTTCGTAAGTTATATAAAATTGAAATTTGATCAAAATTTATATTTTTACTTTATAACAATATAAGAAAAATTTAGTGCGATGTAATGGATTAGAAGGTACATCTAATCATAGATGTCAAAATATTTTAATTTTCGTAACGAGTCACGCCATAAATCGAAATTTTGATCGCATATGATAAATGTAATTATATACAACTGTTCGGAAAATATAATACATAATTTATTATATATAGTATAACCAAATTATATATTAAATATCAATGTACATATATATACGACTTTGAATTTTGTTCCTTAATATACATCGATAATATTTTAAAAGAATCAAGTATATATGTAAATTAATACTATGACATCGATCATAACTGATTCAATTTGTACCGGTATATCAAAATCATTAGTACGAACTACATGCGCCCAATTTAAAAAGACTTTAAAGTTTAAGAGAATATGCATCAAATGTGCTTAGAAAGTGCTTAGGTATAATAGTTTGTATTTAGGATGATTAAATAAAAAACGAAGGTGTATTTAAGCCAAAAATACTAAGCATGGGTGCTTAATTAAGGTTTCTCGCAACCCCTTTACCTTCGACACGTGGACTCATCTGGTTGGTTGATAATTAATTATTTTTTTTCTGGGTCGAAAACCGAAAAAACCATAAACTAATTTTTTTTAGGTTTTGATTCATTCTCTAGCAACGATACATTTTCGGAAAATATATAAAATATGATATTTATTTTTGTATTTCGACGTTTAAACGTCACTAATTCGTCGCTAATATGTAGACGTTATATCGTCGCTATTTCGTATAGCGACGAAATAGCGACGATCTTGTACCAACCAATTAGCGACGAAACTGTGCCGTCGCTAAATTAGCGACGATTTCCGATTAGCGAGGAGCGTTTAGCGACGAATATTCTGTCATCGCTAAATCTTCGCTGAAAGCTATTAGCGACGATTTAGCAACGATTTCTTCCGTTGCTAAATGACAAGTTTCTTGTAGTGAAAGACGATGGGAGGGTTATCCATTTCGCGGCGGTTCAAGTCCCTATCTCGGGACAAGAACATCATCTGAAAATGAGTAACCTGAACGGAGATGTGTTGTTGTTTGGTTCTTGTCGGAGAGAGGTTTGCTTGGGATCGTTTGTGAATCAGGATCGAGCTCTAACAGTGGAACGGGATGAACAAGGTTTGGTTTTTAAGTTAATGCACACTCTGTGTTCGATGAAATGTCTCAGAGAAACTTTATTTTGTGGTTAATTGATAATGCATCGTTACATTGTAGAATTAGAGAATTGGGAACATTGTGAAGCTAGAGTACGAGAAGCCGAGAGCAGTGAAAACTTCATATAGATTGTGTAGTGGTGGTGATGATGATGATGATGATGATGAAGGAAGTTAGATTGTGTGGTAAATTAGCTTTTGATTGGTTTGAACGATCTGTTGTTGATTATAAATGTGTGGTGATGCCGTGATGATGAAGAAGGATCACCATCAGAAGCGTCATGATGAAGACGATGATTAAAACACTCTCATTGCTAGAGAATGTTTACCCAAATTGGTCAAAAATACCATCACAAGTGTTTTTGGTGGTCTAATTAAACAAGGGTATAATATAATGTTTTGAGTTTTTCCATGACTTAAGTGAGATTTATAATAAAAAAAATTAAAATTCTATTGTTTTGTTAAAATTCATTTATTGAGTTTCATATTATTTTGTGAAATTTACATTCTATAATTTTTAAGTTAATTCGTATTATGTATTAAAAGTGTATTATAACTATAGTATGAGGGCCTAACTGTAATTATATTTAGTCTAAACCCTATCTCTTGTACTACTCTATAAGTCTGTAAAGTTGATTCTAATAAACTAAGACATTCAATATCTTATATGGTATCAAGAGCCTCACGATTCTAAAACCTAAATTTTTCTTTTTCAAAACCAATAAAATAAACCTAGCCGCCAAACCATAAAGCCTCAACTTCCATGACGACTACACACGATCCCGCCCTCACTACCACAGACACCATTGATGTAACTCAAACTACCATCCTCAATGTCAACATGTCCAACGTCACCAAGCTTACAAACACAAACTACTTGATGTGGAGCTTACAAGTCCACGCTTTACTTGATGGTTATGACCTCGCCGGTCATCTTGATGGATCTAAGATCACTCAACCGGCCGTTATCACTGTCGCTACGGTCGTGTCTGCAAATCGAGAGTTTACTCGTTGGAAACGCCAAGATAAGTTGATCTATAGTGCTCTCATAGGAGCCATCTCATCCTCAATTCAGCCGATGGTCTCGCGTACTACCACTGCCTCAGAGATCTGGGAGAAGTTGTCTACCACTTATGCCAAACCAAGCCGTGGGCATATAAAACAACTCAAGACTCAACTCAAAAAACTTCGCCAAAGGATCAACTAGTCCTTCTAGGCAAGCCTATTGATCACGAAGACCAGGTAGAACAGATTCTTGAAGGTCTCCCCGATGATTACAAACCAATAATCGATCAAATAGCGGCCAAAGATAAATCTCCTGATCTAACTGATATCCTTGAGCGTCTTCTCAACCATGAAGCAAAGCTCCTCGCCGTCTTGGTCAATTTGTCTTCTGTCATTCCCGTATCTGCAAATATGGTTCAAAAACGTCAACAACAAAACTATAATAACAGAAGCTACAACAACAACAGAAGGAAAAACAACAACTCTTATGGCGGTCACTCGAATTATCAACAACAACAAGCTGGTGCCAAACAAGAGCCTCGTGCCTTTCGGCCCTATCTAGGCAAGTGCCAAATCTGCAACACACAAGGACATAGCGCAAGGAGGTGCCCACAATTTCAGCCACTTGCTGCACTTATCAATACGCAGCCACAACAACAGAGCCCTTTTCGCCCATGTCAGCCACGTGCAAATCTTGCTGTAGGAACACCGTATAATGCTAATAATTGGCTACTTGACTCCGGAGCCACTCATCACATCTCATCTGATCTGAATAATCTCTCTCTCCACCAACCTTATTATGGAAGTGATGAAGTGTTAATCGCAGATGGTTCAAATTTGGCCATCTCACATACGGGTTCAACGTTTCTTCCCTCTCATAGTCGTAAATTAGCGTTACATAAAGTTTTATGCGTACCTGAGATTGATAAGAATCTAATTTATGTCTATCGGTTATGCAACACTAACCAAGTCTCTGTTGAATTTTTCCCTGCCTCTTTTCAGGTGAAAGATCTCAGCACGGGGGTCCCATTGCTTCAAGGGAAGACTAAGAATGAACTTTATGAGTGGCCTGTTTCGACACCTCAAGTTGCAGCTCTGTTAACGTCAACAAGTCCCAAAACCTCTATCGTTTCGTGGCATTCACGGCTCGGCCACCCTTCTTTATCTATTTTAAACTCAATTGTTTCAAAGTTTTCTCTTCCCCTTTCTTCATCTGCTCATAAACACTTGTCTTGTTCTGAATGCTTACTCAATAAGAGCCACAAGTTACCATTTTCTCAAACCTCTATTACCTCAAACAAACCACTTGAATACATATATATACGGATGTTTGGTCCTCTCCTATTATCTCTGTTGACAATTTTCGATATTACTTGGTGTTGGTTGATCACTTCTCTCGTTATACATGGCTATATCCTCTCCGTAAAAAGTCAGAAGTGAAGGATGTGTTCATTGCGTTTAAGGCGCTTGTGGAGAATAAATTTGAAAGAAAGATTGGAACTTTGTTCTCAGACAATGGAGGTGAGTTTATTGCTTTACGCAGCTTTCTTTCTACAAATGGAATCACACACCTAACATCACCTCCACACACACCTGAACATAATGGAATATCGGAGAGAAAACATTGACACATTGTCGAAACGGGACTTACACTTCTATCAGCCGCTCACATACCCAAAGAGTATTGGACTTTCGCTTTCACCACTGCGGTTTATCTCATAAATCGCCTACCAAGTCCAGTCATCTCAATGGAGTCTCCATATCATAAGTTGTTCCGAACCTCGCCTAATTATGAGAAGCTAAAATTTTTTGGATGTTTATGCTTTCCATGGTTGCGCCCATATACGAGCCATAAGCTTGATGATCGATCCCAAAGGTGTGTTTTTATTGGCTACTCACCAACGCAAAGTGCATACATGTGCATGCACACACAAAGTGGTCGGATTTATGTATCGCGTCATGTTCAGTTTGATGAGAATGTGTTCCCGTTCTCCGAGAAACGCAACTTTGCTACTATGACGGAAGAAGAAGAAACTAACCGTGTAATCTATCCACCGGTCACTCAAGTCCGTTTGTCGCCGCTATCGTCGTTGGGACCCTCGTGCACGAATCTTCACCCACCGTCACCATTAACTCAACCACCGAACGTCCATGAACATGTATTGCATTCTTTCTCTCAAACTCTGTCTTCTTCTTTAACCCCCGAGCCCACTGCTCATTCTGAAAATGGGCCACATACCTTGGCCCAGCCACACCCTCTGTCCAACGAGCCCACTGCTCAACATCAAAATGAGTTGCAACCCACAACTCAGCTTACAAACCAAACACAAAATCAAACCACTACCTTATCTAACCATGCCTTACAAGCCATTGAACCAGAAAATTCTATGATTCAGCCACCACAAAATATCCATAAAATGAAAACCCGAGCCAAAAATAATATTTCAAAACCCAAACAGAAATGTACACTTACAGTTACAACTCAAAAACCAATCGAACCGCGGACGCTAAATCAAGCTTTAAAAGATGAAAATTGGAGAAGAGCCATTTCAAAAGAATATGATGCTCACATCATCAACCATACGTGGGATTTGGAACCTCCAACATCAATGAAAAAAGTCATTGGCTGTAAGTGGGTCTTTACTCTAAAGTATCTACCAAACGATTCTCTTGATCGTCACAAAGCTAGACTTGTCGCAAAAGGATTTACGCAACGATATGGAATTGATTACGCGGAAACTTTCAGTCCAGTGATTAAATCAACGGCAATTCGGCTAGTCTTAGAAGTCGCGGTAACAAAGTCTTGGTCAATCAAACAACTCGATGTCAATAACGCGTTCCTACAAGGCGAGCTTACTGAAACTGTGTACATGACACAACCACCAGGATTTATAGATAAGGATAGACCATATTTTGTATGTCGTCTAAGGAAACCAATATATGGCCTTAAACAAGCTCCTCGCTCATGGTACTTATCGCTTAAAAGTCATCTTCTACAATCAGGTTTCTCAAATTCATTGGCCGATGCATCGCTGTTTGTTCGTTCTCAAGGTACTGTGTTAACGTATGTTCTTGTCTACGTCGACGATATCATTGTCACAGGAAGTGACAACACTTTGATTGCACAAGTATTAACATCTTTTGCAGAAAGATTTTCAATAAAAGATCCGGTTGATCTGCATTATTTCCTTGGTATAGAAGATACGCGATCAAGTCAAAGACTACATCTGATGCAACGCAAATATATCCTTGATCTCCTAGTGCGCAACAATATGGTAGACACGAAACCAGTTTCAACGCCACTACCAGCCTCGCCGAAACTATCACTACATAGTGGTACTCTCCTTGACGACGGTTCGCAATATAGGTCAGTAGTTGGGAATCTCCAATATTTGGCCTTCACTCGTCCTGATATATCGTACGCAGTTGCTCGATTGTCACAGTTTATGCATCGCCCAACAACTAACCATTGGCAAGCAGCCAAACGTGTCCTTCGTTATCTTTCCGGTACTTCTAATCACGATATTTTTATTCACAAAAACTCACCACTTCAACTTCATGCGTTCTCCGATGCTGATTGGGCTGGGGATACTGATGATTTTGTATCAACGAATGCCTATGTTATCTACATTGGTCGAAATCCAATATCCTGATCATCTAAGAAACAAAAAGGCGTTGCAAGGTCATCAACAGAAGCGGAGTTTCGCTCTGTCGCAAATACGACATCTGAGGTAACTTGGATATGTTCATTGCTCTGCGAACTTCATGTCACTCTTCCTTCTGCTCCAGTAATATATTGTGATAACATAGGTGCCACATATCTATGCGCTAATCCGGTTTTTCACTCGCGTATGAAGCATATTGCACTTGACTACCATTTCATACGTAACTTGATTACAGCGGGAGTTTTAAGGGTTTCTCATGTTTCTACACATGATCAACTAGCTCAACTAGCTGATGCATTGACAAAACCACTTGCTCGTGCCTGTTTTCAAAATGCGTGTTCCAAATGCGTATATATTTGAGCCCGACCCGACCCGACCCGAATAATTTTCGGGCTTATATTTCAAAGCCCGGCCCGACCCGCTTCGGGCTTCAGGGTTTTTCGGGCTTTTTCGGGTTTTTCATATATTTTAAAATTTTCGCTTGAACAATATTATCATAATTTAATTATATTTTAAACAATAAAAATTAATTTTTTATGCATTAACATTGTGATAAATATGAATAAAAAATATCAAACTAGTTTAAAAATAAAAACTGAAAATAAAATCGATCATATGTTTTTGTTACCATATGATTAATAAAAAAACAAAGTAATTGTTTGAAAGAGAAACACTTGAAATCTAGGTAGTAAGACTGGTGGATCGCAAACTCGGATCTTTTTCGACGTCATCTAAATCTTCATCGCCATCAAGAGCTACAAAAAAACAATATCAAATTTTATCCTAAATAAATCTTAAAAAATTAAAAATTCGATAGATAATAATTTAAAACATATTAAATATAGAAGAATTCACAAAACTACACCCTTTCAATCCCTCCTTCACAAAACTACACCTAATTTAAAATTTTCACATATTTACACCCTTTCAAAATTTTAAAAGCTTGATTTATCGTTTTAAAAATTACCAAAATTAAAATATTTTAATTTGGGTTCGCTAATTAGTGTTTAGGGTATAGTATTAAGGGGTATGATTGTGTGGGTATGGTTTATTTGGATTTAATTTTGGGTGTTTAGGTGTAGTTTTGTGAAGTATTTTTGAAATGGGGTAGTTTTGTGAAATGTAATTCAAATGGTGTAGTTTTGTGATTCTCCCTTAAATATATATGAATGATATTGTAACATGGATCACTAAAAGTAAAACCATTCAATCAAGTGCTAGTGCAAATCAATGTTTCAACATGTCTAACAAAAGACGACTTTTATGCAAGATTATATTTACAAATTATATAAAGTATATAAAAAATATTATCTTATTTATTTTCGGGCTTTTCGGGTTAGCCCGAAACCCGATCGGGCTAAGCCCGAAAAACCCTTTACCCGAACGGGCTAAACCCGAAAAGCCCAATTTTTTTTGGGCTTAAATATGAAAGCCCGAACCCGATATTTTACAGGGTCGGGTCGGGCCGGCCCGCGGGCTTTAGCCCTAATTGACATGCCTAGACAAGACTCTTCCATTTGTTGATGATCCCAGTGAGCCGATGCATGGGTTTCTCCTCGAAACCCTTGCGGACTTTAAACATGTCTTCCTCCCGCCAATACCATTTTTGCTATTTGAGTTTTTTTAAATATTAAAATAAATTTTAAATAATAAAAAAATAAATTTTGTAATAATTATTACATTTTCTATAATATATATGTTATTTTATTACAATAAATATTTATATTAACTTTTTATAATGTTTAAATTTTAAAATTTAAATAATTAAAATTTTTACTTACCGCAAAAGATTCGAACCAGATGTCCTTTATATAAGGAGGCGTCTGCGACCAGTTGACGTGCGACTCCACGAAATACGTCTTCATCACATCCGAGACACTCCTACTAACCTTGTTATCGCAAAACCTACGAAAAATAAATTTATCGTTAGCAATTATATAATCGAAAATCAATTAATTAAATTGCATAAAATAATATAAAAAATTTAATTACTTACCAAAATGTCCCATCTGGCCGTCCGGAATGGAGCAACGGTAGGTACCGGTGGCCCTCCCCGCCGAAGAAAGTCGAGGATCCGCCGCATGTGCGGTCCAAGATGCTGAGGTGGTGGTAAATCGACGGGGGGATCGGCTGGAGCATCGGGAATAGGCTCTTCTATTGGGTTTTGTTGGGGTGGGTTTTGTAGGGATGAGTTTTGTTGGGGTGGGATTGAATTAGAGGAGGAACCGGATCGGTTCCTTATGAAATTATAATAATGAGGGGGTTGGTTATTTTGAGACATGTTTTTGGAGTTGGGTTTTGGAGTTGGGTTTTTTTTAGAGAGATAAAATGTTTAGAGAAAGAGAGAGAATGAGATTGTGTGAAAAAATGAGAAAACTCGTCGGGTATATATAGGATTTTGTGTCGTCGCTAATTCGTCGCCATTTCGTCACCTCTTTTGGTTCAAACCTTTTGGTTTCCCACCCGCGGCAAACGAAAAAAAGGCGACGATTTAGCGACGATTCCATATAGCGACGATTTAGCGACGATTCCTTGCTATTTCGTTGCTATATGTTAACGTGACACGAAGCGACTTACATCGTATTTAAGAAGTACATGCATGTCAGAATTCGTTGCTATTTCGTCGCTATATATATTTAGAGACGATTTAGCAACGAATCGTTGCCAAATCGTCGCTAATTCGTAGCTATATGTTAACGTGACACGAAACGACATTCATCGTATTTCCAAGTACGAGAATGTAAGGAGGTTTAAAATTAGCAACGAAATAGCAACGATTCGTTGCTAAATCGTCGCTAAATATAAATAGCGACGAAATAGCAACGATTCGTCGCTAAATCGTCGCTAATGATAAACCCTTATTTTAGGGTTTGGAACCCTAAATTCGGTTTGTATCGTTTTTTTACCACTTTTTCGCCAAAACGAGTTTATAACATTGATCATAAGAAGTCACAAACTCAATATATGACAAAAAACTTATAAACTAGTTTATTATGAACTTTATAGTATAAACTCTTATAAGTTATGGTTTACTTAGCTTAAATGTGTTAAGTATAATTTTGTAATCTATAATTTTTATTGTTTTATACAAATATATTACTAGTTTTGTACACTTTTTTAGTCAAGCAAAACTCATATAAATCGATATTAAGTGGTGTTTTAGGGGTTTAAAGTTCGAAGGCTTGCAACGACTTAGCAACGAATTGGCAAGGAATCATGCTTAGCAACGAAATAGCGACGATTTGGCAACGATAAGTCATTATGTTTAGCGACGATTTAACAACGATCTTGAACCCCTAAATCTGTAATCCATCGAAAATTAGATTTTTTTATAAATCGTTGCTAAATCGTCGCTATATTAGCGACGAATTAGCAATGAAATTAGGTTAGCGTTACTAAATCTCGCTAATTAGCGACGATTTAGCAACGCCAATTACCAATCCTTGCTATTTCGTTGCAAATTTAAATATTATTTTAAAAAAAAATAATTACAAAAACACACACAATTATTACAAATAACACACACACAAATTATTACAAAAACACACAAAGATTACAAAAACACACACAAATGTTACAACTAACACATGTACACAATTATATAACAAAAACACAAAGAAAATTATTCATTATTATCGGAATCAACAGATTCGACTTCGCTACTTTCATCGAATTCATCTGCACCTCCGTCGTCTTCATCATCCACAATATCTTCAACAACTTGATTATCGGGGTCGACAAGGAATACATCTTCCGTCGATTGATTTGTTGGAATGATTGTCCCACCAATGACATCTTGTTGCATAGGAACTTCATCGTTACCCATAATTAAACCTCTTGGAACTATTCGGACTATTGCACTCCATGCTATACCGCTAATCTTAACCCGAGGATAAGGAATGAAAGTAACTTGCTCAGCTTGCGATCCAAGGATAAAAGGTTCAAACTTCCGATATCGTCGTGACTGGTTGACGTTGATCACACCAAATTTGTTGTACCGAACACCACGACCGAGTGTTGGATCAAACCAATCACATTTAAAGAGGGTTGTTCGTAAATTGACTAATCCCGGATACTGCACTTCAATAATATCCGTTAGAAGACCATAAAAAAGTGAATCACCGGACACAGTTACCCCATAATTCGCGGTTGCTCGACGTTGACCATGACTTAAGGTGTGGAACACGTAACCACGAGTGAAATACATAGGAGAAGTTGTGATCTTTCCGAGCGGTCCTTGTATTAACTCGCGAAACAACACTGGATACGTTGTGTCACCATATGCGATCTGCGTTTTCAACCAAGCTGCAAAATCCCGTTCTTTAAGAGCGGTTACTTCGTCTTTTGAAAGTCCTGGATAAACCTCATCCACTTGCTCCTCAAACATTCTAAAACAACGTAGGAAACTGAATCGAAACTAAATATTTATTTTGTTTATGCATGATGGGTTTGCGAATGAATAGTTGCATGCACATACCTTTCAAAAGGTCGGGCATATTCACAATTAAGGAGGATGTAAGTATGTGCGCTTTGCCGATGTTTATCACTTTCCCACCAAACTTCTTTTATTTTTCCGCCTGCTCTTCCGATTGGAGAAAATATATCAGGTACCCTTTCCATTCCATACACTGCGCCAACACCTCCATCATCGTAGCGTCGTGTTGTTGTTCTACGTGTTCTTACATTGGAACCGAAATAATATGAGGCGAAATGAGACGTCTCTTCAGTTAAAGATCCAACAACAATAAATCCTTCAACCCTTGCAAGGTTTTTCGTCTTTCCTTTCTAATGTCCCATAAATCGTTCGAAAGGATACATCCACCGAAACTGCACATGCCCTCCTAATTCTGCCTCATGAGGAAGTTGTATTGGAAGGTGTTCCATAACATCGAAAAAGGATGGAGGGAAAATCTTCAATACTGTCACGTAATTGTTCAATGACCTTTTCTGTAAGCGTACGGGTGCATAGATCTCGGAAAAATGCACCGATCTCTGGAAAATTTTAAACATTATATTAATTTAATTATATATATACTTAATCAAAATAAAAATATAAACATTTTAGGGTTCAATGATACATGCTATTGTTGTGTGTGCGGGTTCAGGTAAAAGCTCATCGAAAGCAAAAGGTAAAAGTCTTTGCATAAACACATGACAGTCGTGACTTTTCATACCTGAAAACTTTTGACCATTCTCAACACATGCAAATAACTTTGAAACATATCCGTCGGGAAACTTGACATCTGAAGTGACCCATTTGAATAACGCGTTTTTTGCTTCAGGTTTCAATCTGTAGATTGGGATCGGAGCCTTACCATCGTTCGTGATATGCAACTCACTTCTAAAACATATTTCTGGCAAATCTAGTCTTGTCTTCAAATTGTCTTTAGTTCTCCCATGTACATTCAACAATGTGTTTATAATATTATCAAAAAAGTTTTTTTCAATGTGCATAACGTCGAGGTTATGTCTCAACAAGTGATTTTTCCAGTACGGGAGTTCCCAAAAAATGCTTTTCTTGTGCTAGTTATGGCTTTCTTCGTATCCATCGGGTAAATTAGAAACATGCCAATTACCACCCCGTCTACATGTTTTTTGCGCCCCATAATTATCCAACTCCTCCAATAACTCTGCCCTCGTCGGATAAAGTAGGGGGGGGATGTTTAACGACCCGATTCTTCTTAAATAACCTTCTGTTCTTTCGGTAAGGATGATTGATTGGAAGGAAACGTCGGTGACAATCAAACCAACTTGTTTTCCTTCCATGTGGGAGTTGAAACGCATCAGTCCGATGACGGCAATATGGACAAGACAATCGTCCATGCGTTGTCCAACCTCCTAACATGCCATAAGCAGGAAAGTCACTAATAGTCCACATGAGCACTGCACGCATCGTAAAATTTCTCTTGCATGAGATATCATACGTACGAACCCCGTGGGACCATAACTCTTTTAACTCATGTATCAAAGGTTGCAGAAAAACATCAAGAGCTCTCTTTGGGTGCTTCGGACCTGGTACTAAAATTCTTAAGAAAATAAATTCTCTTTGCATGCACATATTGGGAGGTAGATTATACGGAGTTACTATAACTGGCCACAAAGAGTACTGTCTACCAGACATACCGAATGGACTAAATCTGTCAGTGCATAAACCAAGGTATACATTACGAACCTCTCTAGAGAAATCAGAGTATACCGTGTTGAAGTGTTTCCAAGCCTTTGCATCTGACGGATGAGTGACTTCCCCATCTTCAACTGAGTGTTCTGCATGCCATCTCATCGAATCAGATGTCCTCTTTGATTGATACAATCTTTTAAGTCTGTCGTGATGGGTAAGTACCACATCCGTTGATACGGGACTTTACTCCCCTTCCCTTGGACCTTATATCTCGGTTGACGACAAAAACGACATTCAAGCAAACTCATCATCATCTTTCCAATAAATCATACAATTGTTAACACAAATATCAATCATTTCAGAAGGCAATCCAAGACTAAAAACCAACTTTTGTATTTCGTAATACGACTCGGCGGCTACATTACCCTCATGCGAGATATTCTTTCAAGTAACTCCGCCCATGAGTCCATACAAAACTCACTCAAATTATTATCGTATGTTATATTCATCATCCTAGATGCTAATGATAGTTTTGACAATCCAACTTTACATCCCTCGTAAATTGGTTTATTCGCAGCGTCTAACATATCATAAAATCGTTTAGCATCTAGGTTAGGTTCCTCAACTACATTTTCGGATAAATACTCCCTCGTATCATGAAATGCATCAGCAACCATTTCATGATATCTATTATCATCTACATGCACATAACCACCGGCCGATCATGATCATAGTTACTATCAAAATGATGCGGTAAATTAGCGAGTTCGTTACTAACATGATCACTAACGGGAAACGTATAACTACTATCTCCAACTTCAGTATTATTAGAGTTATACCCTTCCCCATGGTGAAACCAAACAAAATACTGCGGTATAAAACCTCTTTTAAAAAGATGTTTCCATACGGTTTCAACAAACACGTATTTAGTGTTAACGCACTTCTTACATGGACAATACATTTTACCGGTATCTTGCGTATTCGCATGTTTCCGGCCGCTGCATGAATGCTTGAAGTCCCTCCGTAAATTCGTCTGTAACTACCCCCGATCGATCTTTATGCCGATACATCCAAGACCGTAACTCGTATATATTGTTATTACCGTGAGACATATTGAAATTTTTAGAGTGTTTATATTTTTATAGTGAATGTTTTTGTATTGTGTTGTGCTGTGATTTTTTGAAGAGTGTAGATGGGTTTATATAGTCCCATTCTAAAAATTTTGCAACCATTTAGCAAGGAAAATTAGCAACGAATTAGCAAGGAAATAAAATTAGCAACGATTTAGCAACGTTTTTGAAAACGTGCTTACCTACTTAGTGACCATCCTCGCTAATTCGTCGCTAATTAGCAAGGATATATATTTGTTGCTAAATCGTCGCTAATTAGCGACGATTTAACGACACATAACTCATTCGTCGCCAAAATCATCGCTAATTTTGCGACGAAATAATACCTCGCTAAATAGCGACGATTTAGCGACGACAAGATTCTCCGTTGCTATTTCGTCGCCAATTCGTTGCTATTTCGTTGCTATATTTATTCGTCGCTATTTTCTTGCTAAATTTCGTTGCTAAAAGCTCAGTTTCTTGTAGTGTTTGTTGCCTTCTTATTTGGACAACTTGGTTGATAGGAATCCGGGGTCAATTACTAAGTTAGAGTGCGTGAACGATAAGACAGGAGCAACGAGATTCAAATATATTTTCATCTCCTATGGAGCCTCAATTCAAGGTTTACCCTTCCTAAGACCTGTTATTCTCATTGATGGAACACATCTACGTGGACGATACGGAGGGTGTCTACTAATCGCAAGTGAACAACATGGGAATCACCAAACATTCCCTATTGCATACGGCGTTGTAGACAATGAGAATGATGCTTCGTATGAGTGGTTTCTTCAGTGCTTAGTTGGTGTGATTGATGACCACCCGCAGCTAGTGTTCATTTCAGATCGCCACCCCTCAATAAACAAAGGTTTAGACAAGGTACATAGTTCACTATTTTATATATAATTCATGCGGCTACTTATAAGTAAATAGATTACTAAGATAACCATTGATAAACTACTTATATATCCTATAGATAAATAGATTACTATTTATTAGTACATGTATTCTGCTATAATTAATATATAGTTAACTATATTTTGTAAACTAATCGTTATATCTGATCTACGTTTATGGTGTAGTTTTACCCAATGGCTCGGCATGGAGCTTGTCTGGTTCATCTGGTTAGAAATGTGGCAACGAAGTTTAGCAAGGAGAAGAGGTTGCCCGAATTGGTGGTAAGGGATGGAAAGGCCTACACTGTTTTTGAGTGCACGCAAGCGCTAGCTGAGATCGACGTTGTGAGTCCATCATGTGGAAAGTATCTTCGAGATGTTGGTCTTACTCGATGGACAAGGGCTTACTTCAATGGAGACCGATACAACTTGATGAACACAAATCTAGCAGAATCCTTGAACAACGTGTTGAAAGAGTGTAGAGAACTCCCTATTGTGGCAATGCTAGAGGAAATAAGGATGAGCTTGCAAGGATGGTTTAGTTCTAGAAGGCGAGCGGCTAACCAAGACACTCACTCCCTCACGCGTAAGGTCAGGGAAATACTTGAGCCAATCTTCAACGAATCTCACTACATGACAATTTACAAAATCAATGACGGTGAGTACGAGCTCCATGACAGATCATGTGGTAAATTCTTTGTGAATTTACTTGGGAAGACATGCAGTTGCATGTTTTCGGATAAGGAGATGATACCTTGTCCACATGCTTTGGCTGCTGGGAACAGAGAAAACCTAAGCGCTGAGAGCTTGATCTGCGAGAAATACTACCAAGGCTACTTGCAGCACACATGGGCAGAATCCATCTATCCATTCCCGATTCCTCTTGCCACAGAACCTAGAGTGATGCCTCCTTGGACAAGACGACCACCAGGAAGACCAAAGAAACAGAGATATAAGTCAAGAGTTGAGATGAAGGTAAGCTCCAAATTTATTTAACTGAATATATGCATCTACTTCAACACATAACCATTTTATTTTATGCAGAGGCGATCCACGAAGCAGAAGAAATGTTCAAGGTGCCTGGGGACTGGCCACAACAAGGCAACTTGTAAGAGGCCTCTCCTTCAGCTCAGTACGTGTTTATAAGTCAGGGATAAGGGTTAAAAATGGGGTTGATAGGACGTAGAAGGCTATTTTGAGTGGAGTTTTTTTGAAAACTAGGTAAGTTATATTATGAAAATCCATGAATTGATCAATCTATGACTAAACATTTAACTCGACGAAATCCGAAACCCGAAATCGAATCAACCTGAAAAATCCGGTTTGGTCCGGTTTCGGTTCTCATATATCCTATCGAATTTTAATATTTTATAACTCATATTTTCATTCTAACCCGAACCGACCTGATGCCCGAATTGTACTCGAATAAACCCGAAGATATATACATGTATATAGTTTTAATAAGGTAATTTGGATTTTAGTAGGCTATTTCAAGTTTTTTGTGGGTTATATCAATACCCGAACCGAATCCGAATTACCCGAAATAAGACTGGAAATTCTTACAAAAAATATGTAAAACCTGAAAATTCGAACAAAAAAATCAAAAAACCCAAACCGAATAATATTTGGTTCCATGTTAGGTTTTGTTAAATATATGAAACTCGACCTGAACCCGAATAGATTTGAACCGAACATAACTATATTTATAAATAACCCGAACGTATCATATATCCTTTAACCCGAAAACCCGAACTCGAATGAGCCTAACCTGGAAAACCGAATGTCCAGACTCCAATCCACTAATCAAAGTTCCCGATACCCGTTGGCAATTTATGAGGCATGCATCTGTGAAAGACCATTATCGAAAACCAAAATAACTATTCACACTTTGCAAACTTATTCAAAGAAAAAGACTCGCATTATGCATACCCTGGTAAATGAAGGCGTAATCCATTTACCGAAATTCGCATGCCCATTAGACGAAGGTCCGCTTTAATGATTTTGTATGTGATAAAGTCATATTTATATTAGAAGATTTTTTATTTTGTTTCTTATTGTTTTCAATGTGGGATAAATTTAATTCTTAAAAATTTTATATGTGGGCCTTAATTCGTTGGACCTGAAATATAATTTATAGAATTCGCCGAACAAAAATTATTCAAAAATATAATGACTAAAATGCAAAAAAAAAAAAAATCCTAAAAACTCTCACGTCGCAACACGTAGGCGTTTTATCTTCTCTTTTAATAGTATAGATATCCTTCTAGTCCTGTAGAATTAGTTTTATGTCAGTTGATATTTTCGGTTATGTGAACATTGTTTTGGTGTTGCAGAAAAAGAAGGCTATTTCAATGCTTATTGATTAAAATAGCCTCCTGTTTCTGGACAATAGGTTGTGTTACTTTTGGTCTTGTCTGTAATAATCCCTAAACCCTAATGTTAAATAAATAATATGTTATTTCCATGTTATAATCGCATCTATGTATTCATTTAGGACTTGTCCAATTACTTCAATGTTATATCTTTCATATAAACGAAAGTATGCTCTTTATGAATAGGCGAATATAACAATAAATAGACTATTATTTTTGTAATTTTGTGAAATTTTAAGATAACACAAACCCTGATTTTAGATAATGAATAAGCGAATATAACTACTAAATAGACTATAATTTTTTAAATTTTGTATATAAGATAACACAAGCCCTAATGTTAAATAAATAATATGTTATTTTCATGTTGTAATTGCGTCTATGTATTCATTTATGACTTGCCCAATTACTTCAATGCTATATCTTTGATATAAACGAAAGTATGCTCTTTATGAATAGGCGAATATAAATATAAATAGACTACTATTTTTGTAATATTGTGAAATTTTAAGATAACACAAACCCTAATGTTAGATAATGAATATGTGAATATAACTAATAAATAGACTACTATTTAAATAATTTTGTATAATTATTAGATAACACAAACCCTAATGTTAAATAATGAATAGGCGGATATAACTTATAAATAGACTACTATCTTTATAATTTTGTATAATGATAAAATAACACAAACCTAAACCCTAAGAACTAAACCCTAAACCCTAAGAACTAAATCCTAAACCCTAAGAACTAAACCCTAAACCCTAAGAACTAAACCCTAAACCTTAAGAAATATACCCTAACCCTTGAGAAATAAACCGTAAAACCTAAGAACTAAACACTAAACCCTAAAAACTAAACCCTAAACTTTAAACCCTAAAACCTAAACCATACACCCTAAACAATAAACCCTAAAACAATAAAACCTAAACCCTATAACCTAAAATCTATAAAATAATAAGACTAAACCACGTGCACCCTGAATACTAAACTCTAAACCCTAAACTCAAGAGTGATGGTTAAAAAAAAGAAAAAACGAATACACCGAACCCAAAAATATAATTTGTAAATCCAATGACTTTCCAAAAATAGTGGATTATATTCAATCATAGTTGGTGATGCTTTTTTATAAAAATATGCTAATATTAAATAACCGACTATCACAACTAATAGGGTACTATTATCATACTTTCATGTTTAATGTGTTTTAAACTTATGAGTTATGTGAAATTGAGACAAACAATACCATTAAAACCACCTAGGTTATCAACCAACATAAGGTCAACGAAAAGATGCAAAATATCGTTTTGCTAAACAACGAGATAAGTAACTGGTCCAGATTGTCTGTTTTTAAAATAGATATGTCCAAGGAAACTTGAGACAAGCAACATGGGATAGCTAAGCTTGGTTAGGGTGGTTTTTCAGCACTGCTTGGAATACCGATACAGCGTAATGCTTCATCGCATCCTCGACCTGCTTGCGAGTCAACTTTATTTTGTTGTCCAACTTGTCTTTAGCATGTATGAGCATCAACATCACAGACGAAATCCCACTAAGCTCTAAAATAGATGAACATTAAAGACATTAGTTTAAAACAATTAACTTGGGCCCTTACAACTGATATTTGCATGACATACCTGGACCTGGTAAGTTGATGTTGAGAGTTGGTCTTGTAATTTCAAAGGGACCAAGCTCATCATGCTTCATTTCCGAATTGTAAGCAAGTTGGCGTGTTACATACGGAAGAGCAGAGGCAAATGGTGTGAGCAATGCATCAACAATTGGAAACTCTACACCGTCTTCATTGCAATCGAGTACAATGATCTTGTGCTCTGCCAATTTCACAACCACTCCAACCCAATGCTTATCCTCCAACAAGAATGGACAGAGAAGGGTGTCCACTTCGGTATATAGATTTCTTCTTGACTTAACATACGCAGTTAATTCATTATTGATTGGTAGCTTCTTGTGTTGCTTATTCGGTTATATCAACACGTGCAAGAGTACAATGTCGTTCAGGAACGTATAATCCAAGAAATCATACTTCAGAGGCTCCTTCGCAGTGGACTATTGTAAGATAATTTTGTGGAGGTATGAGATTAGTGTATCCATAACCTATACAACACGAGCTGATTAAATAATGTGAATCTAAAGACATTACAAGTATAGTTGTAAACTTACAAGGGTGGAGGTAACTGTTGCAGGACGGAGGAGCTCTAGGAAGTTGGCCTCTACCAATGTGTGACCATCGTATGGGGAAATAGCTTGCACAAGACAAGAAGAGAATACATGAAAAATAGTCTACTATTTTTATATATAGATGTTTATTACTCCTTATTGACTTGGCATTACCTCGGTTTGTCCATTGATTTAGTTATTAGCTCAACCTCAGTCTGCGCAGGTGGTTTGAACATCTCTGTTACTGAACATTGTCTACCTTTGTTTGGTAGCTCAACCACGTAGTCGGTGTAAGAAGACGACGCAAACTTGGTCCGCTTGTTTTTCCGTAAGTAAACTTTAGAAAACAACTTCCTTTTGTTTAGTTCTTGTGTCAACCCAAGGGAAAAAGATGGGGGAACTACGTCATCTTTAGACAATTCCCCTAGGACTGCCTCTTTAGGTCCACCAACAACCTTTATTACATAGATAGGCAATAAAATAGAAGGTTATGTTAGACAAGGCAACATATATACGGTAGCCTACTACTAATGTTTTTAAAATGGGAAATAGTCGATTATCATTATTGTAACTTAGTCTACTATCCATTGAAAAAAAAATAGTATACGACCTATATATTTTAATATTATAGGCTACTATCTTTGAACTTACCGTAGGAAGAATGTTTTCGTCACCTGGTGGTACTTCCACTTCTTCTGACCACCCTAACATAATTACCTGATTTTCCAACTCGTCGTACACTTGGTTGGATAATGTCGACATGTATTCATCTTTTCCACACTGTATTAGAAAGATACAACTTTTAATACACAACTAATACCAAACAAAGTAAGAATTCATGGTTTATACTTGAGCTAAAGGCTGTGGTTGAGTCTCTATGTTGGGATCTCCTTCCTCAAGTCCTATCGTCGTGTCTGGTTGTTCCTGAAATTCTTTATCCTGTGAAAAGACATATCTCACAAACATAGATGAACATATTCACAAAAATATATGACTTTTCGAATAACAAGTTAAATATCAAAAATATATAATACAATAAAATTACCTGAGGAATATGTTCAACACCTAGATTAGAGTTTTCAACCATATTGTGACAAGAGGGGTTAGAATCAGCTTCCTCCGACTCAGTACCTTTCAAGCTACCAACTCCTGGTTCCTCTACTCCGTCATCTTTCGAATGACTCTTAACACCACTTCCTGAGTCATCTTTTGCATCAGCCTCAAGGTCGGCCAGAACATTCCTCACAGTCCGGTCGGGTGAATTCATATCCTCATCCGATGGCCGGTCGGGTACTGACCTGGCCTGGTTGACGTCTGGAGTACTTTCTGACCCAGAAGAATCATGTGGTACAGGATGTGGCACATGACGTGGCGCTGTCTGTGGAAGAGGCGATCTTGGAGCTGAAGGATTATGCGGGTTCTGAATTTCATAGAACATATTCTCCAACTTGCAAAACTTATGCAATACATCAGTCTGAATTGATGTTATAGCAAGTTCAAACATGTCTGCATCTTTGCAAAGAATTCTTGTTTCACGGCTGAACCCTTTCGAAGCACGCATCACCAACCTCTCCCATTATCTTCTGCTGCACATCTAATTGGTTTGATTCAACTTCTTCTACTTTCTTATGTTTCACGACATCGCGACGACGACCCCCCCCCCCCCCTTTCCATGACTGGTGTGTAAACTTGTGTTTCGAACGTATCAAGCTCATCATGTATTCAACAGAAGGGTCTTCCATATCACTCAATTTTACATGCTTCTACACTCGACGTTGATCAGCTCTAGCAAGCAGTATAGAAATGACATCGCCCTAATCAAAAAAATGTTATGGTTATCTTTAGGTGCATCATAGGTAACTACTTCGTAATAACATAGATGTGCATATGCTAAAGATAGTCTCATAATCTATATATAGAAAATAGCCAAACCATCTATATGGAGTCACTTTACTAGATAAAAATATGTCTATATTAAGAAATAGTTACATATCCTAATAAAAAAAAATGTTAAGGTTATCTTTAGGTGCCTCATAGGTAACTACTTCGTAATAACATAGATGTGCATATGCATAAGATAATCACATAATATATATAGAGAAAATAGGTAGACAACCTATATGGAGTCACTTTACTAGATAAAAAGATTTCTACATTATGAAATAGTTACATAGTCTACCCTCCATAAATTAGACTATTAAACATTATCGAAACTGGCAAGTGTACCTGTCTTGCTTTGTCGTCATGATCAAGCTTACGCACAAGAGGCATGTATATATTGATTGGTTTGGTTCCAATCCCCAGTACAGAAGGGTGCTCCTCATCATCTGAACCAACTGATGAATATTCTCATGGGTCTGTTGTAAGGATATTCGGTGAACATGCAAGTACCACCATTTGTAAGGCATGTATGAACCCTTGTATAGCAACCGAGATTGATTGAGTGTATTTGTGAATCGTCCCAATGACGTCCCAATGCTGGTCATGGTAATATCAAAAGATTTCCTATCCCATGGGTATGTTAAAAACATGTCGATGTCTCTAACAACTTCCACAGATTCTAACGAGATCTTCGCTTCACCGGATTTGCGACACAACAGACCATCAACAATCAACAAAAGTGCAAGACGCATCCTAGTATCTCTGTCTTTATATGGCGCACCACTAAGCTTCTCAACAATCCATTTTGGTGTGGGTGGCACATCTTGCCCAAACAGCTCCTTAGCAAAGTCTCTGGTATGATCTGTCACAACAATCTCGTGCTCGTCGGATATGACAGAGCAATTAAGACTAGTTACAAGAGAAAATTCTCTTAAAGAGAACCTAATCGGTTGTCCACCAAATAGAACCCAAATCTCATTAAATTTTTTGGTGATGAGTTGTCTACATAGCAGAAAATGGGCAAATTTGACAGAGAAATCAACTTTATTCCCAATCCCTAGCAAAGTCCCAAACTGAGAATCCATAAGAGTTTGAATTTGGTCTTCGTCAAGCCCTTTTTGACAACCTCAAAATAGTTCAAACTGAAGTATGAATTCACTTTCTTCTTAAAGGGTTCTTGACCGCGAGCAAATATCCTAAGTGGCAGAGACGGCGGTGATGTTGAATCGGATTGACTGAAAAAATAAAGTAAGAGTTTTTCATCAAGATAATCGATAATAACTGACACTAAGAACAAAATCCCTAAACCCCATTACTCATATTTTATATCTCTAATTAATACTTACCGAGTTCTCCTCTTGGCCGAGGATATGTCGGAAACGATCTCTCCGATAGTCTTCTCCGGCGTAACATCGACGGGTCGACGGTTCTTTTTCGTTTGCATCTTTCTCATTTCACAAATTACCACTCACTCACTGTTACGAAATTGTGATTTTGGTGGAGAAGATGAAGTTCCTTTCTCTCTCTTAATGAAGTTACTCTCGAAAAACTAATTTGTTAAGAAACCGTCATATACGACATAAAGGAGGCGCGTGTCAGACAATTTGGGGGAAAACCAAATTACGAAAATTTTGATTCAGGGGTAAAATAGTCATAAAATTTACACAAAATTTCACATGTCATTTACCTAATTTCTCTCCTCCCTTTGTATATCTAGCCTAATTTCCCTAAAATTAAATTTGTTTGACCAAATTCTTTTTTAATAATAAAGCTAATGACTTTTGAAAAGTAAACTATATTTTAATATGCACCATTCACTGAGGCATTTTTCTATTTAAAGATCGATGACATTTAGTTTTTAATTTAGCTCAAATTTATATAATATATTATATGCTTATCCTATATAGTTTTCTCTTGGTTTTGCTCTCTTTTCAAAAACCTCGTTTCATAATTTAAAAAAATATAAATACAAAATTATTAACATTTCAAAATAATCAAGGGGCCCTCCAAACCTAGATGAACGTCACTAGAAGTGCTAAATATTAGAACAACATAAAAGCTCAATATTATGATTCATCTCAAAAGTCTAAAAACCCCATTAGATCTAGTACATCTCGAAAAAGGCTACGTCTTAACGATTTCTTTATTAGTTATAAAAACCAAACCATAAGTGACTCTAAAGGACCATCTTATATAATATGATTGAATGTTTTTCTTGTGGTGGTGACATGTGTTTGTCTATTCTTATGACATGTGTCTTTTTCAAAATTTAATGGTTAATTTATGATTATTAAAAAACATTTCGTTTTATTTAATTTTTAAAATCAAAATTGATTTTACTTTTTCCAATAATCAAAAATAAATACCAAAATATTTTCTATGTATTAAATCTTTAAATTTACGATTAATTATCCTCATAAGTTTTCGTATATTATTGATTTTAGATTTTATGATAAATTTACAATCAATATATCATATTAGTCACATAATTGAAATAATATCTAAAATTACTAATATTTTACCACTTTCAAAAATTAAAAAATAAATGTCAAATAATAGTTTAGAAAAATTATTAACATTACTTTCATATAATACTATTTTTATATTTTATTTTATATATAAGATGAGGTTAAATGACATGTGTCCTCTATACAAAAAAATAAATGTAAGATTAAAATAGTTTTAGTTACAAAATAAAATTCACAATTACTATATTCTAAAAATACAATATTTTTGTAACCTCCATAATACTAATTACATTTATGCTATTAAATAAATTAAATAAAACAAAATAAAATATAAATTTTGGTCAAATAATATTTATTTTTTATAAAATTGACCAACAATAACTTCTATATTCAATTTGACATTAATAAATTATAAAATATTGTGTAACCTCCACCATAATGTTGTGTAAGCAATGGAGTATGTTTACAAAATCAAGAAAAAGTTAGTGTTCACTCTAACATCGTCTTTCTTTAAGCAAACAATAAAAACGAAAAAATGTGGATAACTCTTTTCATCTTCCTTTATTTGTTATAATTTTGTTTTGTGTTCTTGAGAGCACAACACAAAAAGATTTGAATGTTTATGATTTTATGTACGTCAAAAAAAAGTCACAGTATGGGGCGTTTCAAAAACTAACAAAAAGGGTTCCGTCTTCGTAAATACATGTTTCTTTCTAATTATTGTATTAGTATCATGCAAATCTGTCACTTTTATATTTAAGTATTTTATTTTACAAATATTAGTTAGTTCATGTCGTAAAATTGTGTTATTATAGTATTTTCTGTTTAAGTTTTTAAAAGAGAGTTTAGAGGTTGATAATCTTTTGAAAGAATTTTATTGTTTCTCGAGATAATAATTTTCAATCAATTATTATTGTAAATATTTTGTTGTTCAAATGTCGAAAAACTTATGATTTGTTTCTTTTACTATTAAAGATTTATATCATTAAACATATATATATAAATGTTTAATATATTAATTTTTCTCTACAATTTTAAATATAATAACCAATACTAAAACCTTCCAATTAAATAGTATGCACATACCTCATAATTTTTGTTTATTAGACTAAGGTGGTTTTATCTTTTTCATCTTTTATCATGTAACTCAAACCAAATATGATAATTAAAGTTTGGAGGTCTTTACAAAACAATATAAATGATTTCTTAAAAGCATAATTGTTTAGTTAGTTTTGTGTATATCATAATAAGATTTAATTGTGTACATAATTCAAACTCTATCAATTTATAGTTATTTTGAAAAAACATAAAATAATCAAATAGATAGGAGTGATGAGATGATATAACTTTAGTAGTATTAGGGGCATAATACTAGTATGTTAATATGAAGAAAAAACCAATTAGTAAGGCCATTGGTTCGGTTTCTTCTCCCTTGGTTAACAAGACACCAAGAAAGGGGATCTATAATAATTTTAATTAATTTAATTATTTATTTAAAATATAAATGGTAAAGAAAAGGTTCAACAAGTGATATGTGAACATGTGTGCGGAGCATTTTCAACGCATAACTCATTTATATTTCATGGACTTTAACAAGTTTGTCAGAACCTTCGTTTTCGAGACATTAAAATTTGGTATGACTATGGGAAAACCATAAACAATCCATCATGTTGGCCCAAACATTCCACAGATGTATATTCTCCCTAGCCCCTTCCAATATTAACTCTATAGTTAGAGATATTGCGAAAAGTGTGATGAAATATGGTTATTTTTAATCGTGATTTTCTTTAGGAAGACTAAATTGATTTATGCGTGTATTCATAATGAAACCCAATAATGTTTAAATATGTAATTTCAAAAAAATTGTCTTTGTTTCTATCCTTTCTTTCATTTCAGCTCCAAATATTGTAACTCGGATTGATGTATCTTGATTATTATCAGTGAGATACAAATACTCCTTTTTTGTTTTTCTCTCACATATCGGTTTTCGATGCTTTAATGTTTTTAAATTACATGTTACTATTTGTTTATTGTATTACCTAAGCCGTAAAATATTGGTCGTTGTGCACAAAACATGTTCATAATATTTAGTTTAATTTCATTTATTTTTTTTTGGCATAACCACGTACATGATTATAACATGCAACGAGCAACATCTCTCATAATTATAGGTTTCTTACATATTTTAGATCATATATTATACATCACAAAATCTCCACTTGAGTAATTAAGCTGTAATAGCATTGTTTCGAACTTCTGCTATTGGAGCATTTTCATTAGCACTATTCTTTATTATATTACCACACCGACCGATCTTTTCTATAGTCGACACAGAAAAACAGGAATGGCAATTAGCACAATACGTTTCAGCTTCCACCACAGTGCACCCAACACTATTCGTCTTACTTTCCACCACAATGTATCCATCACTTTTTTTCTCGGCCGCCACCACAAAACATCTAGCAACTTCACCACACTTCTTCTCAGTTTCCACCACAATGTATCCATCACTTTTCTTCTAGGCCGCCACCACAAAACATCTAGCAACTTCACCAACACTCTTCTTCTCTGTTTCCACCACAGTGTATCCATCACTTTTCTTCTCGGCCGCCACCACGAAACATCTAGCATTTTCAACACACTTTTTAGTCGTAACTATGGTTGACATCTCCGGACTCGCTTTCCAATATTTTTTACCAAATGTTTCTTCCCATATAACATTAGTTTCAGAGAACATATTATCGAGCTTCTTATCACTTTTTCTTTCGATATTGTCTACATCATCATCATGTTGTAAGATGTTACCAAATATATTTTCCATATCAGTGTAGTAAGAAGAAGGATTTAGTTGATGAGTGTGCCATATTAGATCTATATCATTAGTCGAAACACCGATTATGTCCATAGAAATTTCACGGCATCGCTTGATCAAGTAAAGAAATGCTTTGTATCTATCAATTGCTTCTTGAATATTGATTTCATTGTCTACATGGGCTCTTAAAACATGGATCAAAGATATATTAAGAAATCAGGTATATAATAAATGAAATATTCAAAAAAGTAATCTATTATATTAATTATAAATAATGTTTGATAAAGTAAATTTTAGTTTATGAATATTATATACAATATCATAGCAAAAATAATTAATAATAAAAATATTTTGATACCTTTCTATCAAAAATATAAATATTTTCAATATCTTTTTATTATTATTAATTAATTACAATAATTTTTCTAATTTTTTCTTATTAAATCCATGAAACAAAATTAAATATTCTTACACTAGTTTCAAAAAGAGATTGTCGTGCATAAAATTTTACACGGATAAAATTCTACTTGTAGACTAAAAGATAAAATATTTGAAATCCATCAGCGTGATGCTTGCATGGAAAAATATTTAATTTTTCCATACTTATAAACACACAAGTAATGAACTTGGACCGATCATCATGGGTTCTTTATTAATGTTATACCTTTGAGTAAAATGAGCTTTGCCTTTTGGAAGCTGAAATAAGATCATAGGTGGTGCATTTCTCAAGATTTGATATATCCATTGGCTCAGAGATTGCCTTATCCAAATTAATGTCATAAGACTCCATTGGATACAATCTCTTCCATATATTCTCGGTTTTTGATTTGAATCTTCCGTTTGTGGAAGACACAATGTCATAATTGTCAAGAACTTTCCCATATAGTTGCTCACAATCACATATATATCTTACCTGGATGATTAACGAATAATCTTGAGTTATATATACAAAAGAAATATTTGTAAAAAGATAATAGTTTTTTAGAAACTCCTATGTAAAAATATGGTCCCAATAACATCTTAAATTAATAATTGTAATTTTATGCATATAATATATAACTATGACAACTTAGTAAAATATGAATATTATAATGTTTTGTTTTCTTAAGATTAAGAATACATTAAAGTTTACAAATACGTCAAGGACGCGAAATTTTATAACGTTTTAACTATATATTGTATCTCAAAACCTTGTTTTACATAACTAAGCATTTATAAGTGTTAAATGAGCTTTATATAAGTTTTGTGAACTTAAGAAAAATCAAATATTAATTTTAGTAGGATTCAAACTTTATTTTTGAAAAAATATACTTGTGAAACACGTAAGAAACACACTTTTATAACATCTTAACTTTAGTACAAATATTTCCTTTTATATAAAAATATCTCTTAAATTAATAAAAATTAATTGATTTACACTATAAATTAATAAAATATCAAAGTCTCAACATTATTAATTTATAGACGTTTTACTGTATATATATATATTTAATTACCGGATTAAGTCTATGGCAATGCCAAATCCATTCACAGTCAAGAGGAGGGACTAATGGTCCTTCACAGACTGTAGAACTCTCTGAATATTTGGCAAGCAAAGGAAGCCAATATGAATTGTATCTAGCAAAAAAAACAAGTCACCAAATTTGTTTTATTAAACTAATAGTATCATTGTAATTTTATGTAGTCCACTATTCTAATTTTTGTTTTCTACCTGTAAATGGCTCTTTCGAGTACTGAACCGTCGAAGAGCCACGGGTTCTTGTCAACAATTTTAAGGAAGTGAAGATGTTGTTTGGCTGCAGCAAATAGATCAATGCTTATCCCTATCTTTTGAGCTTCAAGCCACTCCAAACTTTGCACCATTTCTTTCTCCATTAGTTTACCTACAAAATGTAATAAGTAATAAATATTGATTGTGAATAGAAAAAAAGTATCCTAAGAATAAATAATGGATTGGTAAAGTTCTTACACTAAAGCACCAAATTGATCTTAAACTATGAACAAGAAGATGGGAAGCTAATGTTTTCAAACGATGTTATTTATAGTGGTTTCTAGTTTCTTTGGTACCAACACACAAAGAGACGTTACTCTCATACACCATACAATGTTTGACACTTGTCCAATTATTAGCTAAGCATTTGAATAACTCTCTACATGTAACGCTTATTGGTCTTATACTATCTTTAATTGGGTTTCATTTTCAACTTTTTTTTTCAATATGATTTTTTTCAAAATGTATTCAATTGTAATTGATTTTTTTTCAAAATGTATTCAATTGTATTTGATTTCTACACTCAAATTGTATTTGATTTCTACTTTTCAGATTAAACCTTCTTTTTTTATAAATGTGTCTCTAGGTTCAACTTGTTTTAGTTCATATTTTTAAAAGTAGAGAATGCTTTGATATCATCAAATTTGTTTATATTTATGGTAATTTATCTAACTAAAAAAATTTATTTAAAAATAAAACTAAAAATTTAATCTATAATTGCAACATGTATTAAAAATAACACAAAAACATAATTGTTTGAAAAGTTTTTAACTGGTTTAGACAATGCAACAGAAAAATCCTACAATATATTATTGATGTATAATCTTTGAATTACGACGAGTTAACAATTTATAAAAAAGATCTTGTCATATTTACACATCGTTTAGAAGTTACGTCATCTTTTGAATGATTATTCGTTATGACATTAGGTATCCAATGAGCCCTTAATGTGGTCAACCGTCCACATTTAACTTCTTACATAAAGAATGATTTGTGTTTTTTCATAGTAACAAGAATTAATCATATTAGACTTTTAGAATTTATCCATTCCAATTTTCTTGAATCTTTCTAGATTTTGTTGTGTTCTTAAATCGACACATGATTTGATAATACAATGGAAAATTGGTACGAAAACTTCCATTTGGAAAATGGCAATAAGAACCATGTCAAAAAATATTTATACATGCATTTTATGTTTTTCAATTACTTTTGCAATTTTTTAAAAAATCAGCTATATTTTCATAAAATTTGATACATGCTACGAGTACGATTCATGTATCTTACATAGGAAGATTAACATATTTCGTTACGAAAATTTTTAGTTCCATGTATTAAATTTATTTCTATGGTTTTGATTAGATAAGGTTAATCTTTATTTGAGTAAAATATTGCTAAAATATATTAACAAAAAAGTATCGCTAAAATAAAATAATTTTGTAGAATATGGATTTGCTCACGCCTAACAAAGACATTAATTATAAGTGTACGATTTATAACATTGCCTAAAAATAGAGCTATTAGTTACGTAACTTAAATGTTGAGTCGCTCAAAAACAAACAAGCTTATAAAGAAAGTATGAGTTACAAAAACAAACTTTTTTTATTTCAATTACAAAGTAACGTTGATTTAAAATCATAGACTAATTAGTGTTTTTTTTTCTTTTGTAATGATGGTAAATATATTGAGGGGCTTAAAGCCTTGGAAGTATACTTTTAAAGTTGTAACCCAATGTCTTTTAATAAAGAAGCTCTAACCGCTTTGATCCTTTAAAATTTTCTTTTTACTAAGAGTATCTTCAAAAAGGAACCTCAAATTTGAGGTTTCATGTGTTTCTCTCAAAAAAAAAAACTTCAAACTTAAATTTTACATATTGCATTTAAGTCCGTACTATTTTTCATAATTAATAAAATATCTTAACTTTTGTAGATAACTATAAGAAATACGTCAAATAATTATTAAACCAATAAATAATTACAAAATTAATATTTTTATTTTAATTTAAAGTCTTTCTTTTAGTTTTACATGTGAAAATTAAGTTTATATTTACAAAATATAGTTTCTTATACAGTAAAATGATAAATTAAAAAGTTAATAAATATATTTATGAAATATTATTAATTGTATGGAGTCAAATGCAAAAGAAAGATGGAACCTCAAAATTTGAAGTTTTAAGGTTTCTTTTGGAAGACAAAAAACCTCAAATTTGTGGTTTTGATGTTTCTTTTGGAGATGCTCTAAGGTGATTGAATATGATTTTAATTTTAGATTGTTTTTAATCTTTACAAAATATGACTAGAAATAATGTTTGATTTGTAAATAATAATTTTCATTAAAATAATACTTTAAATGACTGTGAATTTTAATAAATATGCGGTTTGCACTAAGACATTTTTGTATATAAAGATTAATTTCATTAGTTTTCAGTTTAATTCAAATTTATATACTCCCTTCATTTCAAAATAAATGGCATTCTAGCCTTGTTTTTTTGTTACAAAAAATGGCAGTCTAAGATTTCAATGCAAAAATGTATTAACAAAAAAGTATTGCTAAAATAAAATAACTTTGTAGAATATGGATTTGCATGAGAAGTCATCACGCTTAACAAAGACATAAATTACAAGTGTACGGAAAAGATTTGTAACATTACCTACAAATAGAGCTATCAGTTACGTAACTTAAACGTTGATTCACTTAAAAACAAACAAACTTATAAAGAAGGTATGAGTTACAAAACAATCTTTTTTGTTTCAATTACAAAGTATACGTTGATTTAAATATCATATACTAACTAGTGTTTCTTTTTCTTTTGTAATGATGGTAAATATATTGAAGAGCTTAAAGTCTTGGAAATTATACTTCTAAAGTTGTAACCCCTATGATTTTTAATAAAGAAGTTTTAACCGCTTTGAACCTTTGAGATTTTCTTTTTACTAAGGTGACTGAAAATTATTTTAATTTTAACATGTTTTAAAAATATATGACTTGAAATAATATTTGATTTTTAAATAATAATTTTATTAAGAAAATACTTTAAATCATTGTGAATTTTAATAAGTTATGTTCTCTAAAATACGACTTTAAATAAAATAAAAGCTTTATAGTATCGACTTTTAAAAATTAAACTTGGAATTAATATCCGGTTCGCACTAAGACATTTTTGTATTTACAGATTAATTTCATTAGTTTTCAATTTAGGTCAAATATATATGATATGATCATCCTAGCAAATGAACAAGGCCATAGTTTTCTCTCTTTTTGATACCGTGTTTCATATTTGAAAAAATATATACATAGTTATTGGAAAAAATTCATTATAAACTGATAACTTCGTGTTTTACCACATCAAATAACCTTTGAGTGTACACTACCACAAGCAGATGGTATGTCGACATCACAATCGGGTGGATCATAATGCTCAACGGAAGCAAACGACGATCAAAACGCTTCATCGAAGGAAGAACGCCTACTTTTCATGAAGAGACACGTCTCTTATCTTAACAAAAAGAGATTGCATTCAAAGAAGAAATATATTAGATTTCGTCAACCGATAACAAAATCCTCTTCGAGCTACTAAGCCTCGAGAAAAAAACGTCTATTTCAAAGAAGTAACTGCCTATCTCTTTGAACCACGTTCAAACAATGATGAAAAGATTACCATGAGTAATCCTAATCAACAAAGGAAGAGCATTATGCATTAGCATGAATCTTTCTCAAATGATATCTCATTCGTCGATGGGCCAAGGAATCTCTCAACTTATACAACAAGGATGTATAATGGGGAAAACGAAACCCTAACAACTATACAAAATCATGAACCGTTCACAACGTCTATCCAAAAGAAGTCGACCATCTCCTCGTCAACCATCTAATGGCTACCCATCTGCTCGTCAAGCAATTTTTCAACAATATAAATATGATAAGGGTGTCGACGACCTTTATGAGGTTCCAAACCCATGATGTAATATGTGAATGACGAGTTTCTACATTCAAACGAGGTGTATCGAAACTATGGACAACGTCCTCAATAGAGTATGGTCACAAGTCAATTGGCAGGAAGATTCGGCCAACGATTATCATCGATTAACAAAATCGGATTCACCATAGCTCGGCGACCAAAACGAGTATAAAACTCACCCCACGGCGGTATCAAAGTAACGACTGAGCAACTCGTATACTATGCAATTTGCTTATTTTCAAAGACATTTAGAAGAATAATGAATCCCACGAGTTATCGTGTTAACGGTAATCACTCGATGGAAGGAATACTCATCAACTATAGAAGCTTGATAAACACTCTCTTCATGATTTCCTCTAAAAGTAAAATCTTAGAACAATAAACCAAGGAGTCAACACACCGAGTGAATTGGTGCATAAACCAATATCTCATGATGCGAAGGCAATTCCATCAACGCTTAACTACACAATCGAATTCCACGTCCATGAGAAGTAAGTCATAAGAAAATTCTTCGACGACCTCTCAAGAGGATCACAACATACAAACAACGACAATAAAAAGTAACTAATTTCTTAATTTGAAAACGTCAATCCCTTGTATGGCTGCATGCCAATTCTGACTTCAAAGTCACCATGGACCAACAACTTGTGACTCAATCGTCAAACGACAAATCCAAAAGAGAAGAAGGTTCACTACCAATCACGACTCAATCATCAACAACAAAGTTGGTAACCTCTTTCGATCATGTTTCATCTCCGAGACAAGCTCGTTGACGCTACGACAAGTAACCAATGCTACAACAAGTGATCTACACTAGAGAAAGTAACCAACTTTATGTTTACTACGATTTTATTTAGAGATTTTAACCTATTTTTTTAATTGTATCATATTTTTGTATTGTTTTCTACGTAACATTATTAAATTATTTATATATGTTATTGTTTATTTTCTATAAGAGTTTTTTTCGCGGTGGATATTTTTAATCTTCTCACGTAAAATTGGTATCAATTTATGTTTTAAAAGATTACTAGGTAAGTACCCCGCGCCTTACGCGGGACAGGATATTCATAAATAATAACATTTAACCCGAGATCCGAAACCTAAAACCGAATCGACCTGAAAAATCCGGTTTAGTCCAGTTTCGGTTCTCGTATTATCCTATCAGGTTTTAATATTTTCTAACTCGGGTTTCCGTTCTAACCCGAATCGATCTGAGACCCGAATTGTACTCGAATATACCCGAAGATATACACATGTATATAGTTTTGATTTTTGATAATGTAATTTGGATTTTAGTAGGCAATTTCATTTTTTTGTGGGTTATATGAATAAGCCGAACCAAAACCCGAACCGAACCCGAATTACCCGAAATAAAACCGGAAGTTCTTACCAAAAATATGTAAAACCTAAAAATTCGAACCAAAAAATCAAAAAACCCGAACCGAATAATATTTGGTTCCATGTCAGGTTTTGTTAAATATATCAAACACGACATGAACACGAATAAATTCGAACCAAACATAATTGTATTTGTAAATAACCCGAACGGATCATATATCATTATTTCTATGTATAAATATAAAATATTTGCATCACAAGTTAGAATTGATGAACTTTTTATTTATTGATAAAAAGATTTTTTCTTGACCATTTTTAATAATTATTTTAATTGATATACATATTATTTTTGGGAGAATTACGTTGAATATCTTTTTTGAATTTTATTAATATTAAAGGAAGAATTACAAAACTACACTTTTTGAATTACATTTTTCAAAACTACACAATTTCAAAATTATTTTACAAAACTTACACCTAAACACTCAAAATTAAATCTAAAAAAACCTTACCTACACAATCCTACCCCTTAATATTATACACTAAACACTAATTAGCGAATCCAAATGAAATTTTTTAATTTTTCTTATTTTGTAAAAGGTAAATCAAGCTTTTAAAATTTGAAAATGTGTAAACATGAGAAAAAATTGAATTAGGTAGAGTTTTGTAAATGAATGGTTGAAAGAGTGTAGTTTTGTGAATTCCTCAATATTAAATTAGTTGTGTTGTCTTTATTACTTGTGATTTTTAATTAAGTTTATTAGTATTAATAATTTTATTATATTTTTTATTTTAATTATGTTTTGTTACATATTTTTGATGATGATGTGTCACTCATATGGAGATAGTTCTTCTTCTTCTTTTATAGTATAGATCTTAACTATTGTTATATTGTATACTATTTAGAAGAAAGTGTTAAATTTTGGAATTTAAGGTTATCATCACTCATCATATATATAATTTTAAGTGATTATATCAGAGTTTAAATCTCTGAACAAACAAAAATATTCTAAATCTCTGCTTAATGAAGCCTAAACCTTCTAAGACTTTGATCATATACTAATTTTTTTGTCAAATATCACATACTATTTATAACCTTGTATTTTTTTTTTTTGGAGCCCTTTGTTCTTTTTTTGTGGGCTAAACACACAGTAATAATATTGAGCTAGCCTTGATCCCTTACTTTTGACTTCTCAGGGCTTATTGATAATTCCATGATTGGAGAATTTATTTCTTTTTTGCTTGTTATCTTATGATGTGTTTGTTATATCTCAAATCTCAATGGTTTATCTCCCAAGACAACACGCCTTCATGTAATTTCATAGCGATTAAGCTTACTTTCTTTGCATAACGATTTTGGTTAAGGTGTATATATATGACATCATACATTTCTCAATTATCAGTTGATACCATCTTCATTTATACAATCTAAAAATCAGATCGAGTAACAAACAAAGAAAAAATGTTAATTTGCATGTTTTGGACTTTAGAAACGTAACAAAACAATAAGATTCCTATATATGTGACTATGAATCCTAACAGTTAACTCTCATATTCCTCCATTATATTTGAAGATTGTTTTGTATATTCTAAGAAATCCCCCACGTTATTATTATAAACACTATAAAGAAAGTCACTCAGACACTATGTCTGTCTCTCACCTAAACTATTATTACTCCATATATCAATCAAATATTATATTTCTTCCTTAAAAAATAGTTCGTTAACTAACATATCAATAAACAAAGTTACACATATTGTAAAAGCTACCATTAAACAGAGGCTAATGTTTCCTTTTTCAAAAGATTTTTTAACCAAGGAGTAAAACCCACACAAACATACAATTGAGGTCAAACCTCTTGTTTGACACTATGAACAATAGATGAAACTTATTTGTTTTGCGCCTCTATGTTCATTTTCTACCTTCCATTTCAGAATGTAAATATCAATCTTCTTTCATACATATCTTGGCAATAGCCAATAGGGACGAAAAGCTTACAGTGTTAAAGCCTTATTTATCATCATGACAATGGCTAGCGCCTCTCTTACTTCACCTTATCATTGCTTTTCTTTTCCTCCAACTGCGACGTTTAATTTTCTGTACAAATCCTTCAACCTTTTACACCTTCCAAAAATGGATCTAGCCATAGCAGTGGTCGCCTTGTCAACAAAAGTAGAAAAATAGAACAAAAATATACTAATATATTTTTACTAAGGACCCGCGCGTTGTGCATGTTAGTGATATAAATATATAATATATCTTTTTAACAAATCAAAAGATATATATATCTTTTTAATATATATCTTCTTAGCAAATCAAAAATATGTAGATATTTATAATCGTTGTACGTAATTGCTTTTTAACGCGTAAACGTAATGAATTTTAAAACTGAATACTCATTTTTTTCAAAATTTCATTACACTAACTTTTTGTTTATATTCTTTTTAATTATATTTGTTTTGGAAAAAAAATTTAGATAACTTGTTGATTTTGTACACAAGATTTATTGTACCTTTTATAATTATATATTTTTCCACTACTCACGAACCATTATGGTGGAGGTTACAAAAATAATATTTCAAATTGAAGATGGAAGTTAATGTTGGTCAATATTATAAAAAAAAAATTTCATTTGACCAAAATTTTATATTTTTGTTTGTTTAATTTAATTTACTTAATTACTATTATGGGGGTTACAAAATTTGACTTGTTAGAATATAATGATTTTGAATTTATAATTAATATTTTGTAACTAAAAGTATTCAAATTTCAAAATTTTTTGTATAGAGAACACATGTCATTTTACAATTTTTATATATAAAATAGAATCTAAAAATAGTAATACATGAAAGTTATGTGAATCATTTGCATGAAATTAAAAGAGACATATAAGATAATTTGACATTTATTTTTCATTTTTGAAAGAAGTAAAAGATTATTAATTTTTAATTTTATTTCAATTATGCGTATAATTGTAAATTCTTAATAAAATTTTCAGTTAAAAATATATTGAAACTTATGAGGATAATTTGTTTTAAATAAAAAGATACGTATAAAGTAATTTGATATTTATTTTTGATATTATTGAAAAAAGTAAAATAAAAATTAATAAAATGTGGACACATGACAATATAACAATGAGACACTTGTTGGCTCCACAATGAACCTTACAAAAACATTTTATCTTATTATATAAGATAGTTACTAGTTAGACAACTTTTGTCTAACTAACTAACAATTTAATATATATATATATATATATATATATAGAGAGAACTACACCATATATTAAAAACATAGAACGACATAAATCTTTATGCAAATTTTAACTGGTGTAGATTGACTTTTAAAGAATGATTGGAAAGTTACAACGAGTTAACGACTAATAACGAAAATCTTGTCATATTTAGACACTAGTTTTTTGGCCCGTGATTTTCACGGGATAATTTAATCTAAAATGTTTATTAATTTTATGTTTGTAAAAATTAGTTAAATTTATAGATAAAAATACTATTTTACCATGTAATATTATATCTATCCACAAAGTTAACAAAAAATATTATATTTACTATATGTCTTTTGAGATTATTAGTTTGTTTAATATGTAATTTACATGTTTTTATTCGAACTCTTGCTAAAAAAATTAGTTTAATAAGAAAAAATTAGGAAAAGAAGTTGATTTGCGGAGGCGAATAACACTCTTTCTTAATTATGAAAACCCCCGTAATGTGACGGTTTCATTGAATTCGAAAATAAAACCACATAATTGTTATAATTTTCATCACTCGAAATATAAACTCTCAAAATTTGTATTTGTATTATATTCTACAAAAAAAAAGAAAAATAGAATAATAAATAGAAAATTGTGAATAATTATATCTAGAAGATGTTGAATGTTTTCTTCTTATATAGGAGAGGAGAATGTAAGACTATTTGGTTTCACCATATAGTGCATAACATCCCCATTACTCACATTTAACATATATCTTTATGTCAAATTTGGTGGTTACACAATTGAATCATAAAAACTCTTATTAATTTAACTTAAGAATAAAAGTGTTGTTTGACCAAAACTTATTTTTTATCACGAGAATTATTATTTTCTTGAACCAAATTTAGCTTCTTTTTTAAAAATAAAAAATATAACATTTATTTATTTCTTTTTTTATCGCAAATAAGTAATTGTTTTATTAATTAAATTAGAAAAGAAGGACAAAAGTAATGAAACTTTCGTATATATATAGTTCATAGTTAAAAGTTTTTTGTCCAACATAATTTACTCTAAAAATATATAATATTATGATATATGTGGTTTTAGTCCAAAGTTTTTAAGAAGTGATACATATCAAACTAAAAATGATTTACTATATGAATATTAGTTTAGAGTCATAAAAAATTGTTTAAAAAAAATGATGCATTAGCTAAAGTTTTATGACTTTTAACCAATATTTATTTAAAATATTAAATGTATGAAAATGATGAAATTATAAAATATATTCGTCTTAAAAATAGAAGGATAGTAATGAAGAATTAAAGTGAACATATGTCACAAAAATATGCAAACACTTGTAAGCAATACATTGAAAGTTACAAAAACATTCTATTTTATTATATAAGATTTGTTAGATGTATGTCATCTTTTGAATGATTAGTCGTTATGAATATTACATTTCATATATAGATCATATGCTTAAAACAACTATTGGACTTTAATATATGAAAAAATTATCGGGAAAATACCTGAATACGACAACTACTATCCTCGTGAGTATTTATACGTGAACTATTGAACAATTCCAGTTTATACAAGAATTATAATAAATTTGAAATAGCTACTTGAACATTTCAAACATGGTTAATACCTACTTTCCCCTCGTACAATTTCAAATGTACGACGACTACAAAAACTAAATATAATAAACTTAGAACTATACTTATAGTATCAGTAAAAAATATTGCTAGAACGAAGTCGGAATATGATATGATAATACATTGACAAACCATGTAAGAAAATATTTGAACATGCTTTTTAGTTATTCAATTAAGTGTTGCAATTTTTTAAAAATGTGATACATGCTTTAATGATTCATGTACTATGATTAGCGTGGTCTTGTGCACTATTTAAAGTTCACTAAATTTTTTTTTGTAGAATATGTATTAGGAAGCTTGTGAGCTGTAACGCTTGAAAACAGACGTTAATTAAAAGTTTTGCAATTGTTTTAAACTAATTTGTAACTTGCATTTGTTTTAAACTGATTTGTAACGTTACTTAAGTATAAGAGTATCCGTTGCGAAATTGACAAGTCGCTTTAATATGGACATTAAAACTTATAAAGAAAGTGTCAGTTACGAAATCAACCTTACAAATGAAATGAAAGTTATGTTATAAACCTTGTATACTAATTACTATCTCTGTTTCATAAAAGTATCGCTGTTAATACTGAGAACGGGTAAGTATCGAACTAGGAGTAAAATAGAGGCAGGTCGGAAAACTCGTTAAGTGACAACTGTAGCGAACATGTTGAACCGAAGTGTTTAGTCGAACTTAATTCTATTAGTCAAATCGAAAATATGAATCGAAGATTCGAACTCGCAGTTCTTATTGAGTATTTGTGATGTGAATGTTTGAATACAAAGATAGCGAAGTGAATATATAAATCGAACTGTTTCTCTCTGTAAATTCTCTCTCTAAAAATTGCCTCTCTCGAAATCGATCCCCTTCTTCGAACATGAGTATTATACTGGAACTTCTCAGCCTTTGGCGGGCTTTTCCTGCTTGGCGGGACTTCTCGGCGCATGACCGACATACGGAAAACTGCGTTGTCGAGCAGACTCCTGCATCGGACAGCACGCCGGCGTGCCTCCTGTACGATCATCCCCTACGAACTGTAGGCCTGTACCGACGTCACCATGTCGGCTCTGCAAACTACGGCTTCGTACCGCCGTCATCGTGTCGGCTCTGCGAACTGTAGGTTTGTGCTGATGTCATCGTTTCGACCACGACTTCTTTGTTTTCTTCACTTAATGGGTCTCGACTTCTTAGACTTCGCAAATGGGCCGGGATATGTTGGGCTCAGACCCACCACTAACAATCGCTTTAATATTTTGCACACGGATTTAAAATTCTCTATTTTCAACATAAATAACATTAAATATGATCTAATCAACCAATTGAAAAAACCTACATTATATTATTGGTCAAAAAAGTCAAACTTATTTAATATTTACATTCAAGACCCGAATTTTACATTATTGACAAAACTCTCTCAATACTTTCAATCGTATCAATTTCATCCAAACTGGAACAATAGTCTCCCACTACAAGAAGATCAAGAAATGGATGAGATGTCACATCCCGAGTTACAATTTTTGTACATGTGCTCAAGCAAATTTCTGGATATTGGGGCCCAAATATTTCCACTTTTCAAAAATTTAGACATAGAAAATATATAACAAGATCCAAAAAATTTTTGTTTCACTATTTAGTATCTAATTTTTTTTCCCTATAACTCTTTATATTGATGGGTCAAGCTTGCATTTGTAATGGAAAGCGAACAATTGGACGAGTTTGTTGCATTGTTGCAAGAAGCATTGTCGTAACATTCTTGGAGATATGAAAATTTTCGGTCGATGTGGTTAGGTTCGGACCAATTTAGTGCCCTAGAGAGAAAAAAATGAAGAATTCACAAAACTAAGTTATCGTATAAAATAATTTACTGATGTATAATCTTCAAATTACAACGAATTAACAACCTATAACGAAAGATCTTGTTATAGTTACACATTGGTTAGAAGTTACGTAATCTTTTAAATGATTAGTCGGTATGAGCATTATATCTCGAGAGTGCCCTTGATTGGTCATTTGTCCACCTTTCACCTCTTACATAAAAAATTACTCATGTTTTCTCAGAATAAAAGGAAATAATCATATTATACTTTTTGAGTTTATCTTATTCGATTGTTTGAATCTATCTGGATTCGGTTGTGTTCCAAAATTTAAACTAGAAAATGGCAACAATAACTATGTGGAAAAGATTTAAACATGCATTTTAAGTTTTTCAACCAAGTTTTGCAATTGTTGAAAAATCAACAATATTTTAAAAACTTTTATTACATGCTACAATGATTTATATATCATTACATAACATGATTAACACATTTCATTCAATAATTTTATAAGTGTTTTTATATTGTTTTGATTAATTAAGTTTAATATTTTTTCAAGGGAACAATTGCCGAAATATATTAAAAAAAGTATTGCTCAAATAAAATAATTTTGTAGTATATGGATTTTGCATAAGAGCCAAAACGGTTAACAAAAACATTAATTAAAGGTGACCTAAACCGGTTTGTAACTTTATCTAAAATAAAGATATCAGTTACAAAACATACATGTTGACTCACTTACAAATAAACATTAAAACTTATAAAGAATGTGTCAGTTACAAAACCAACTTTTTTTGTTTCAGTTACAAATGTGATGTTGATTTAAACATAATATACTAAGTAAAGTTTATTTTTCTTTTGTAATGATAGTAAATATATCGAAGGGCTTAGAATCTTGGAATTATACTTTTAAAGTTGTAACCCCTGTTTCTTTTAATAAAGAAGTTGTAACGGCTTTGAATTTTTCACATGTTCTTTTGAGCCAGGTGTACAAAACCAATTTGTAATTACCTAAAAATAGAGCTATATCAGTTAAGAAATTACATGTTTTTTTGTCAACATTTGGACCAAAATGGTCGGCCCATTAGCCAATTCTACACATACGTAGGCGCTGGTAATCGATCCCGGGTAGGATGGTGTTACCTGCCTCAAGTGAACTTATGAATGTCACTAGGCCAAAGTCACTTCCCCATAAATTTACATGTTGAATCACTTAAAAACAAACATTAAAACTTATAAAGTAATTGGTGTCAGTTACAAATCCAACCTTTTTGGTTCAGTTACAAAATGGATATTGATTTAAACATCATATATTAACTAGTGTTTCTGTTTCTTTTGTAAAGACGGTAACTATATTAAAGGGCTTACAGTCTTGGATTTGTACTATTAATGTTGTAACTTGTAACCTCTCTTTCTTTTAATAAAGAAGTTATAACGGTTCTGAACCTTTCACATTTTCTTTTGAGCCAATGTGATTAGAAATCAATACTCTAAAAGTAGAAGTGTCTATCTCCATAAACTGACACATAAGCATTTTTATGCTTTGGAAAATGGACATCTTATTTAAAAATAAGAAATAAAATATAAACAAAACACTTTAATTATACACATCACTAAAACTTAAATTTAGAAAATTAATCAAAACAATTTCAACACGTTTAACTAGAATACTAAAAACTAATGAAATCAAACATCATTAAAAATCTAAATCTGGAAACTAATGAAAAATTAAATCTAGAAAACTAATGAATCACACACAATATCAATTTTTCATCATTTAAATACTTTATGCAAAAATTATGTAATTATAATTCACGTTAATGAAAACAATTACAACACGTTTGACTACAATATATTATTTAAGTACTAGGCTACCCTTTGTCTCTTTACCTTTTTGATGATGTAGTAATCTTCTCGGATGGATCTCCTGTTTAATGAAAGGAATTCAGGAAGTCCTAGAGGAGTTCAGATTCCTATCTAGCCTGAAAATTTACGATGACAAATCAGGTTTTTTTTCTAGTGGGCTTTCTTAGACTGAAATCGCAGTTTTGCTTACCTTGACAAGGGTTTTAGCATGCTGGCGTCCCTATTTTGTCTAGATAGTTGTTACTATTTTAATTTCACTACTTAGAAAAACACAAAATACAGAAGATGGTAAATTTTCGAATTGATTAATTTGTAGAAGTTTATATATATATATATATTAGAATAGGACCCGCGATTACGCGAGTTTGTAAGTCATATCTTATAATCCGTAAGAAGAAAAAAAAAACAAAACTAAAAAAACAATACCAAATCATTGAAAATTCGATTTTTAATTAATTATATATAACTAAATTAAAAATATGGATACAAAATTTTTAAAAACCAAACAAAATAAAGTAAGATACATGAAACAAAAATATTGGTCTTTGATAATAGAATTAATTTTATGACTAAAATGGTAAATATCTTTAATTGAATGTTTAAGTACAAAATATAGATTACTAGATGAAATCCCGCGTAATACGCGGACAAATTACATAAAAACATTTTATAATTATATATTAATATTATTAGTAAATTTGTATAGTTATAGTTATATTTAAACGGAAACTGATATTATACCCGTTATTTTATTAACAAATAAATATAAAAGACACACAACAATATATCATAATAGTAAATAAATGATTTTTACTTTTTTATCTATTAAAAAATAAAAATAACACATTTTTTTGTTTAATTACATTGTTTATGTTATTTACATGAAAAACATTTGTTTTAAATTAATAATTACATAGTGGATCCATGATGATAACAAATAAGTTATCATAAAAAATTCTTTATTTTTGTAAGTAATTTTAAGTTTTTATTTTTTCTTATTTCTAATTTTTTTATTGATTATTTTTTAAAATATTCTGAAATTTTTATTTTTCTATGTTATTTTCCTTAATTTCTGATTATTTTATTTTTCTATATTTCGCATTAATTTATTTTATTTCTAATTATTGGATAATCAATGTTAATTTTTTTATTTTTGATTATTTTCCTTATTTTTGTTTTTTTCTCAATATTGTTAAGTTTTCATTTTATAAGATGTTTGCGTATCAATTTTAATACACATATCACGATCTGAACTAACCATTACAAATGTTATGATCTCGTGAATTATAATTATCTTTGTCAAGCTCACCTTAAACACGCTCAGTTTTATATAATAAGATTATTTGATAATTATGTGACTTTTAGGTTGATTACTTTTTTCTTTTTTTCTGTTTTTCTTTTCTTTTTTGTTTCTTATTTTTTGTTTTGCTTTTTCTTTCCTAAACGTTAACTTTTTTTCTTCTTTTAAAATTATTAACATTTTTCCTAAACATTATTAACATTTTTCTTAAAATTATTAACATTAGTAACATTTTTCTTCTTTTTTTAATTGTGACACGTGTCACGATCTTGTGAGTTATAATTAAACACGCTCACTTTTATATAATAAGATTTAATCATGTCACCAATATTAACTAAACTACCACCTTCGTAAGTAAAAATTATTAAGTAGTTAATAGCGTTAATCGTTAGTTTTTAATTAAATTTTAGACAATTATGATTAATTATTTAGATATTGTATTAGTAGAATATTATTTCGAAATATAGTGACCAAATCATATCACGGTTCAAGTTAAGTTTGGTTATGGAAAAAGATGATTAATTATTTGCACCTTGATAAGTATTGATTAGAAAATTCAAAATTGTCATAATGGAGTGCGTGACGACGGTCTCCTACTCCTTCCTAATTAATGGATTTCCACAAGGGCATGTAACTCCTTCGAGAGGACTTAGGCAAGGGGATCCTCTCTCCCCTTACTTGTTCATTCTTTGCACTGAAGTCTTCTTGGGCTTATGTAGGAAAGCACAACAAGACAGATCTTTACCTGGTATTAAAATTGCTAGAAATAGCCCTATAGTAAATCACCTCCTATTCGCAGACGACACTATGTTCTTGTGTAAATCCAATGCAGCGAGTTGCAATATCCTTTAAGGGATCATATCATCCTATGAACGCGCTTCGGGACGGGTAATAAATAGACAAAAGTCGTCCATCACCTTCGCAGAAAAAACGCCGGCTACGAGAAGAGGTTTGGCAAAGCGACTTCTCCGTATCAACCAGGAGGGACGCACGGGTAAGTATCTCGGGCTACCAGAACTCTTTGGGAGAAAGAAACAAGATGTGTTCATAGCCCTGGCAGATAGAATAAGACAGAAAGCACACAGTTGGTCAACGCGATTCCTATCGACGACCGATAAACAAGTGATGCTAAAATTTGTTTTATCCGCGATCCCGACTTATTCGATGTCTTGTTTTAAACTACCCCAGTCTCTATGTAAAAAAATTCAATCCATTTTAACAAGATTCTGGTGGGATGACAAAGCGGACAAAAGAAAGATGATTTGGATAGCTTGGGATAAGCTAGCCGCGCCAAAAAATGATGGAGGCCTCGGTTTTCGAGATGTTGAAGCTTTCAATGATGCTCTCCTCGCTAAGCTTAGTTGGCGTATACTAAAGAACCCCTCCTCTTTGCTTGCCAAAGTCCTAAAAGGTAAATACTTCCATGATACTGATTTCTTAGGAAGCTTAGCCACCTCTAATTGCTCCCACGCCTGGAAAGGCATCACCATAGGTAAAGCTCTTCTTGATAAAGGACTAGGGTGGCTGGTGGGAAACGGAGAGAACATAAATGTTTGGGATGATCATTGGCTCTCCGCGGCAGGCCCGATTACGCCGGTTGGACCTAGGCCCCTCCCTCTCGTGTCACTGAAAGTTTCTAATCTTATCGACCATGAGGCGAGACAATGGAAGTGGGAAACAATCCGAGAGCTGCTACCACTTTATGAGCCGATGATAAAGGTTATCCATCTAGGAACCTCAAGGAAAGAAGATTCCTTTGTTTGGCTCGGAGCATCAAATGGAAAATATACAACGAAGCTGGGATATAACATGGTGATGAGTCGCACACCATCCTTAGCCCAAGACTTCAATTGGCAGAAAAATGTGTGGAAAGTAAAAGCTCCTCCGAAGTTAAAAATGTTCCTATGGAAAGCAATTTCTGGAGCTTTACCAGTGGGGCTTAACCTCTCTAGGCGTGGCATTGAGGTGGATAATAAATGCAAAAGATGTGGATTTTAGAAACGACAAAGCACGTTTTATTGGATTGTCCTTTTGCTACACAAGTATGGTTGCTTTCTCCCATCTTCGTGCCTCCGACTAGATCTCCTCAAAGCTTTAAGGAGTTCATTGAGGCAGCACGAGCTGGAAAGAACCTCCCCTCGACGGGGCTATACAATGCAAATTTATATACATGGACATGTTGGAACATTTGGACAGCAAGAAACAATCTGCTTTTCGCCGCAAAGGTGTTCTCCGAGGAGGATGTCGTAAAAAAGCATCAAGTGATGCACGCGCTTGGCAAGAAGCTCAACTCCTCCTACCAAAACCTCATTTAGCTCAACCTAGGGATGTTAATAATGGGTAAAACCCGGATGGGTACCTGGGACCTATCATTATTATGAAATCCGGGACCTATCTGTATCACAAAAAAAATCACAGGTTTTTAATGGGTACCCGTCAAGAAAAATTTTATACGGGTTTGTTCTAGCAGGTAACAGGTACCTGCCGGGTTTTTATTTCTTTCACGCCGAAACCTAATTTGCCTCTGCTTTGCTTCTTCTTCTCTGCCGCCAAGTCTCTCTCTCAGATTCGCCTCTGATGGGCAACGTTATGGGTATTTAGCCTCTCTTGCATGTGATGTTTTGAGCATTCCCATTACTACAGTAGCCGCAGAGTCATCTTTTAGTATTGGAGGTCGGGTTTTAAATCCCTATAGAAACCGTCTACTTTCTAGCAAAGTTCAAGTCTTGCTTTGTCTTAGAAACTGGCTTAGGGGTTTTGATGAGTTTGAAGGTAAGAAAATGGTTCATAAATGGTTTATATTTTCTGTTATTAATTGTTTTTGTTTGGTTGATATGAGTTTTTAAAATTTTAGGTGATACCACAACAATGGCAAGTAGTAGCTCAAGAATGTGAAGTAGTAGCTTTCATTGGATTTAAGTTAATCAAGTGTTTTGGATTGCTCTGGAGTGCTACAAACTCATAAGTGTTTTTTGTGTTAAAACATAAGAATGTAAAAGATGGTATTTTTGACTTTTGATTTTTGCAATTATATTATAATGATGACTTTTGTATTTTTTTTAAATTAAATTATGAGATGATTTTTGCAATTGATTGTACTTTTATTTAATTAAATTATGAATAATATGGATCTCAAGTAACTTCCACGGGTTGACCTGTATCTAACAGGTTCTTCACAGGTATACCCACGAAATACCTGGAACCCATACGGGTTTTTTCTCACATGCCTACCACAGACTGGGTAGTTACAAGTACATGCCAGGTCAGATAAAAAAACCCACGACAACATCCCTAGCTCAACCCCAACATCATCATGCACCTCTTGAAACAGAAACCTTGATTTATGTGGATGCGGCTTGGAGAGAGAGCTCCCTTGAATGTGGTATGGGTATAACTTTTCGTGCTAATACGAACACTGTGACTATGAATTTGTCTATCTATTAGGATGGCGTTCATTCAGCTCTAACGGCGGAAGCTTGGGCTCTTCTTACAGCCCTCAAACAAGCAAGAGACAGAGGTTTTGATAGGCTTCTTGTACACTCAGACTCGCAAACACTAGTTAACCTACTAGTTAAGGGAGAAGAGCATACCGGCCTATATGGACTTCTGGGAGATATACGTACAATTGCGAGCTCCTTCTTATTTATTTCTTTTAATTTCATTCCACGTACAGCCAATGTTTTGGCTGATTCACTTGCCCAAAGAGCCATTGCAACTCATTATTCTATTGTTTGAATATTTTAATAAAGTGGTATTTGTGACCAAAAAAAAAAGAGCATTGTTATTATTTCCATCCCACAATATTTTTCTTCCGATTGATATGCTTCTTCTCTCCAAATATTTAGAGATAATGTTATTTCACAATTTTAAATATACAAAATATGTAGTAAGCAAAAAATAATAATAATAATTTTAAATTTAAATTTAGCGATTGTTCTTGTGAAACAAGTAAGATATCTCGATTGTTTATACATTAGTGATTATGAACTTAGTTTTAATTTCCTATTAAGACTGATATTGTAATATATTTTTATTATGTATTATAATATTTTATTTTTTAGAATAAATATTGAATCATATGACTAACCTAATTTTTAAATATTTTTTTATTATAAAGTTTTGATAACTTTAGAATTATGACTATATTATGCAATTTTCTTATCAAAAGTAATTATAATATAAATTATTACAATTATTATAATATTTTTTAAAGCTAGAATGAGTATTATATTAACTTAATGTTAAAATTTCGAGTGAGATAAATATATGATTATCTTTTATGTTTTAGAATAAACTTTTATCAAAAAAAAATGTTTTAGAATAAATAACTAAGGAATAATATAAGTATGTACACAAAAACTAATTAATAAATCTTTAAATATATAAATTTTTGACTGAATTATATTTATTTAAATAAATTTGATAGTTTTGACAGTTGTACCTAAACTACGACCCGCGTATACGCTTGTTTATAATACAATATTTCAAAATCCGTTAAATCAGAATAGAAAATTAAAAAAAACATTTGATAGAATATTTAAAATAATATTAAGAATATTTGTGTGATCCGTTGAATAGAAGATTTATATAATAAGATATATATATATATATATATAAAATATAAAGATTTGTGTATTTGGTGATTTTTCAAGTGTTAAATGACATAGTTTTATCATGGGGGGACGATTGGTAGAGACTTTTATGACTGTGACTTAATCATACAGTCTTAAGAGTTTATTTTTTTCAAATCAGACTTTTAGGACTTTTTATATTTTTACAGTCATCAAAGTCTAACCACCATTATTTTTTAAGTTCCTTTGTTTTTTTCTAAAGTGGTGTTTCCGAGACTTTTGAGAACTGTGCTTACTATATTTTCATGTTTAATAATCTCTCATGTTCATCTCTTCCTATTTATTTTCGTCACACATTTTCTCAGTAACAAGAATAATCAGTTTTTCATATCGATTCTAAACACGTTGGTTAATCTCCTTTGATGGGTATTGTTGTTTCTAAGTTATTGAAACAACCTGACCTTATTACTATACTAGCGGCGAAGCCGCGCGCAAGCGCGGGGATGTATGTGTATTTTAAATATGGTAACAAATATTTAACTAATGTTGAATCGATAAGAAAAGTTATGAACTGAAGTAGGAGTGTGCAGTGTTATGACGACGAAAAGGGCTGATATCAAATGCTAACAGTGGATGTATTTGTATATGCGAAGAGAAAACAGAGAACAAACTGAATGCTTTAAAGAAAAAAGCGTTGTCATAAAAAAAAAAAAAAGAGACGCAAGAACACAAACTTGACTTCAGGGTGGGTTCAAAGTTTTAGTCACCTGAGATATCAGGTTTAATGAAAGGAAGATAAAAGTAAACAAAACAAAGTCAAACGACCACTATTAAGATAATAGCACATTCCATGGCAAGGAGGACAAAAAATATCAAAGGAAGATACATTCGGTTAAGTTTGATACTTAGATGAAGAATGATGATAATGTTAGTGATAAGGCAACACACACTTGCTCATTTTTTCTTACTTATTTCAAATATAAAGAATGTTTGAGTTAACACTGAACAACAACTTATTAGAGAAACCAATAGTGCTCATAGAACCATTTAAAGTTTACAAATTTCAAAATTTTACCTCCAAAAAGTTTGGGATTAACAGTGGTGACAAACATGACAGATTGTGTCCTATCACCCAACTTGAGGATCCCCTAAAAACAGACGCAACATCATCCCACAAATACAAGTAAACAACCACTTGACTGTTATGCCAATGATTGTCGTCAATTTCAGTAAGACGTAATAATGTGTGATGCACTTAGTTTTCCTTTAAATAATTATTTTGAATTTAGTTTTTACTAACTAAAACTAAAACTAAATATTTGTAACTTTAGTATCAGAAATTGTATATTTACATAATTGCTAGCAAGAATTATAAACCATGATAAGTTGAAAAATTACTTATAAAATACTTTTTTGAATTTCATTTCAGTTAAATGTATAAAGTTAGAAAAATTCATCATTATTAGAAAAGCTAATAAAAAGAGAATAGAGAATACTTTGATAGAGTTTTGGTTAAAGACCCTTAAGTTGAAGATGATTTGAAGGGTTTCTCTATAAAAGTTATTCCCAATTAATAGTATAGATATACACAATTCATTTATATTTATTTTAATCTGTTTTTTTAAATATTGATTGTAACCATATGAATTGTAAGATGTTTCTAGTTTTCTAGTTTTTTTATTTATACCTTTTGTAAGAAAAATCGATCATTATTAGAAAAGCTAATAAAAAGAGAGTAGAGAATATTTTGACAGAGTTTTGGTCAAGGGCCCTGACGTTGAAGATGACTTGAAGGGTTTTTCTATAAAAGTTCTTCCCAATCCCTAAGACATTATTTGAGAAGTGATTTTCCTTAAAAATCTTACGTGTCGACACCAGAATGAGTTTCGCCAAATAAATGGTGACATGGCTGAAGGAATCATTAACAACTAATAGAATATACAACATGGAAAAATCATTAATCATTTTATTTAAAATCACTAAACATCTTTCAAGTCCCAAACATAAGATCTATGTGAAAACGCTATGTGAAATATCATGTTAAATATGACCACTTTTTATTCATGCACTCATTTTTTTTCGAAAATTTAATTTTTCACAATAATAAAAGTTTAATAAAAAAAATCAGGATTAATAAATCAATAAAATAAAGTTAATAATATTCTTTTTATTTTTGATTACAAACATAGAACTCTCGTATGATATAAGTAAATTTATGAAGATCCAAAAAATAGTCATTTAACAAGAAAATTGTTAGAAAATAGAACTCTTTAACACAAACGTTTTCGTTTGATAATATTCCTTTAAGGAAACAATCAAACATATTTGTTTCGAATTTATGAAGATCCAGAAAATAGTAGGATTAAAATTTGATGTAAAAAATATCTCCCCATTTGTTTAAATTATATCCAAATAATGTTTACCAAAAAGAACTAAAATATCGTATAATATCTTCTCATGTTATAAATAATAGAGGAATTCACAAAATTATTATCCATTCCTTTACAAAACTCTACCTAATTCAATGTTTTTACATAATTACACCCTTTTAAAATTTTAAAAGGTTGATTTACCTTTTAAAACTTCACCAAAATTAAAAAATTTAATTTGGGTTCGCTAATTAGTGTTTAGGGTATAGTGATTAAAGGGGTATGGTTGTATGGGTGAGCTTAATTTGGATATAATTTTATGTGTTTAGGTGTAGTTTTGTGAAGAAATTTTTAAAAGGTGTAGTTTTGTGAAACGTAATTCAAAAGATGTATTTTCGTAATTCTCCCTAAATAATATTTATCAAAAAGAATTTTAACATACAAAGATATTTTAAGGTAGGATGTAACTTTTAATTAGACAATAAATCAATTTTCGTAATAACTTTTACTAAAAAGAATATCCATATATTTGTTAGGAAAAAATCATATTTGTTATGATTTTCCAAATTATTATACGTTAATTAAGGGAGTTTTGCGAACAAAATTTACTGTCAAATATTTAGTTTATAGAGCCAAATTAGGTAAAGACATATTAACGAGCCATATAAATTTGTGGGGAATTACAAAAATACACCATCTGAATCGTTTTTTTACCTAATTTATCAAAAATTATTTTCTTTTATACTCAATGGCATAATGTGTAATATTGAGTGATTTTTTGGACATGTTCAAATTACTACTTCAAAAATAATAATATAGATAAAAAAAATATTTTTTTTTGATGAGATCGTATAATTCCTAGATTATATTTTTCATAAAGATTATGATAATTTAATTTTTAACTTTTTCTATTTTCGAAAATTTCCATATAAATTTGTTCTTATTTGTCCTATAATCAGGAATTATCATATATAGTGTTAAAAATATTATATGGAGTACTTCTAACAAAGATTTTTGAGATTTTGGAAATATACTAATAACAAAGATTTTCTAGATTTTGGGAAAATACTATAATAAAGATTTTCGAGATTTTGAAAAAACTATTGTTTAAATTATAAAAAAATTTATAATATTGCCCATGATACGAAAGTCTCGAGATAATAGTTGTAGTTCCTCGATCAAGTCTATATTGAAAACTAACATGGTTACGAGTAGACTAATTCACGACAAAAAAATACACTTTAAAACTGAATTTAATTTAGTAAATAAAATAATAGTATAAATTTTATAAACGAAACAAAAAATAAATCAAATTGTAAATATTATTATAATAAACCTTTAACCTCATTATCACTATCTATCTCTACCTCAAACTATATTATTTTTAAAATTTATTCGTCGCGCATGGCGTGAGAAGTCACCTAGTTAATAGTATAAATATACACAATTCACTTATATTTATTTTAATTTGTTTTTTTTAAATATTGATTGTGACCATATGAATTGTAAGATGTTTTTAGTTTTCTTGTTTTTTGTTTATAACGTATGTAAGATGTATTTATAATTAGTTTTAATAAGAGAAATTCACAAAACTACACCCTTTCAACTCTCTCTTCACAAAACTACACCTAATTCAATATCTTCACAAATTTTACACCCTTTCAAAATTTTAAAAGCGTAATTTACCATTTTAAAAATTACCAAAATTTAAATTTTTTCGTTTGGGTTCGCTAATTAGTATTTAGGGTATAGTATTAGGGGGGTAGGATTGTGTGGTTATGGTTTATTTGGATTTTATTTTGAGTGTTTAGGTGTAGTTTTGTGAAGTAATTTTGAAATGGTTTAGTTTTGTGAAATGTAATTCAAATGGTGTAGTTTTGTGATTCTAACTATTTAAAATTGATATATGTATCTATATATATATATATATAGATATTTTATAAATGTTAAAAATTACATTAAATATTTCTTTTTCAGATTTTATTAATGTTAATGAGTTTTATCAAAAATATTTTAGTGAAGTTGTTACTATTTTTTTGGCGTTTTATTTGAATTTTATTAGTATTAAATGGTTGTATTAATATTATCAAAAAAATAGTTGTGTAAGAAAAATCCATCATTATTCGAAAAGCTAATAAAAAAGAGAATAGAGAATATTTTGACAGAGTTTTGGTCTAGGGCCCTGAAGTTGTAGATGATTTGAAGGGTTTCTCTATAAAAGTTCTTCCCAATTAATAGTATAGATATACACAATTCACTTAAATTTATTTTAATTTGCTTTTTAAAATATTGATTGTGACCATGTGAATTGTAATATGTTTCTAGTTTTCTTGTTTTTTTGTTTATATCGTTTGTAAGATTCATTTATGATTAGTTTTAATAGGTATTTAAAATTGATATATGTATCTATATATATAGATATTTGAGAAATTCACAAAACTACACCCTTTCAACCATCCCTTCAGAAAACTACACATAATTCAATATTTTCACAAATTTACACCCTTTCAAAATTTTAAAGGTTTGATTTACCCTTTTAAAAATTACCAAAATTAAAATATTTTCATTTGGGTTCGCTAATTATTGTTTAGGGTATAGTATTAAGGGGGTAGGATTGTTTGGGTAGGGTTTATTTGGATTTAATTTTGAGTGTTTAGGTGTAGTTTTGTGAAGTAATTTTGAAATGGTGTAGTTTTGTGAAATGTAATTCAAATAGTGTAGTTTTGTGATTCTCCCTATATATTTTATAAATGTTAAAAATTACATTAAATATTTCTTTTTCGCATTTTATTAATGTTAATGAGTTTTATCAAAAATATTTCAGTGAAGTTGTTTATATTTTTTGGGGTTTTATTTGAATTTTATTAGTATTAAATGATTGTATTAATGTTGTCAAAAAAATAGTTGTGTAAGAAAAATTCATCATTATTAGAAAAACTAATAAAAAAAGAGAGTAAAGAATATTTTGACTGAGTTTTGGTCAAGGGCCCTGAAAATGACTTGAAGGGTTTTTCTATAAAAGTTATTCCCAATTAATAGTATAAATATACACAATTCACTTAAATTTAGTTTAATTTGCTTTTTAAAATATTGATTGTGACCATATGAATTGTAATATGTTTCTAGTTTTCTTGTTTTTTTGTTTATACCGTTTGTAAGATTTATTTATGATTAGTTTTAATAGTTATTTAAAATTGATATATGTATCTATATATAGATATTTTATAAATGTTAAAAATTACATTAAATATTTCTTTTTCGGATTTTATTAATGTTAATGAGTTTTATGAAAAATATTTCAGTGATGTTGTTTATATTTTTTTAGGGTTTTATTTGAATTTTATTAGTATTAAATGGCTGTATTAATGTTGCCAAAAAAATAGTTGTATAAGAAAAATCTATCATTATTAGAAAAGCTAATAAATAGAGAGTAGAGAATACTTTGACAGAGTTTTGGTCAACGACCCTGAAGTTGAAGATGATTTGAAGGGTTTCTATATAAAAATTCTTCACAATTAATAGTATAGATATACATAATTCACTTATATTTATTTTAATTTGTTTTTTTAAATATTGATTGTGATCATATGAATTGTAAGATGTTTCTAGTTTTCTTGTTTTTTTGTTTATATTGTTTGTAAGATTTATTTATTATTAGTTTTAATAGCTATTTAAAATTGATATACGTATATATATATAGATATTTTATAAAATATTTTTTTCCGATTTTATTAATGTTAATGGGTTTTATCAAAAATATTTTAGTGATGTTGTTTATATTTTTTGGGATTTTATTTGAATTTTATTAGTATTAAATGATTGTATTAATGTTGACATAAAAAAATAGTTGTATTAAATAATTTTTTTATTTTATTTTCTTAAAGATGATGATGTGGCTTCTTGTGATGAGAGACAAAAGTGCCTCATTATATATATGATATCATTACAATATAATATAGTAATTAAAATTGGATTTTATCAATTATATATTTAATAACTACTTCTAGGATATAACTTATTGTTTCAACTTTTTAAAAAGAAACAAATTAAATTTTCATCTTTTTACAATTTTGATTGCTAAACAAAACTTTATTTTAAATTAAAGTATTATTTATTAGATTATTTACCACTTAACGGTTTTTAACATTAAGTTAACGGTTTCACTTTTATTGGATTCAGAATGGCTTCTGGACGTTTATAGAGATTTTAATGTTTGACGCTTAAAAATTGAGGAATAAAATGGCTTAAACGTGAGTTGGAGAATAAAACGGCATTTTTTGTAAGTTGGAGATTTTTATGGCGTTTTTCACTATATATATATACTATTAATTGGGAAAAACTTTTTTTGAGAAACCCTTAAAAGTTCTTTTTAATTCCATGTAATGTCATTGTATAAATTTTAGTATAAGGTGATTTTAGATAAAGAAAATAAGTTATTCCTAAATAAGAATCTATTAAAAACGAAATTATAAATTAGAAAAAGAAAAAAAATAAAAACATTTATTACTATTTATTAGGAATATATTTAAAACTGAAATTATAAATAGTAAAATAAAAATAAATATAAAAAAATTCCTATTTAATAGGGTTAAAGTTAAAAACCTAAATTGAAGAAAAAGAAAATAACAATAAATATCAAACTATTTAATAGTTAACATAATTTGTAAGATAAGAAAATTATATTCGTAATATCAAAACATACATAAATACGATTCCAAATTTATTTTCAATATTCATCAATAAAAAAATCAATTAAATTGTATCAAATTAATATGTTTATAATCATTACAGGTTCAAACCTATTATACTATAAAAAGGGAAGAACATTTATAAAAATACCTTAAAACTTTCATTAAACTACATGTAATGCAATGGTGTTAAATATAGATTGTATGTATATTAAAAGGATAAAAATGTCTCGATAATCCTATATATATTAATTGAGGAGACACTTTTGACAATTTGAATCTCTAATTATTTAAAACTAAAGTTCCATAACATTTAATCTCAAGTTGAAACCATAATGTTAATTGAAAGTTTAAAACTCATTATATTTTTTAACAAGTAATATATATATATATATATAGGAAGTATATGTGTATCCGCTAATTTTATATAAAAATAATATGTATATACTTAGAAATTTAAACTCCGCGCTTGGCGCGGGTCAAAAAATCTAGTATTATATAAAATAAAATAAAATTGCTAATATTGTTCCATTGAATTCCTCTATATAATTTTATAAAAATCAGAAAATATTTAAATTTATACATTTTCGTAAGTTATATAAAATTGAAATTTGATCAAAATTTATATTTTTACTTTATAACAATATAAGAAAAATTTAGTTGCGATGTAATGGATTAGAATGTACATCTAATCATAGATTTCATCATCCAATTTTAATGAAGATCATAATGTCAAAATATTTTAATTTTCGTAACGGGTCACGCCATAAATCGAAATTTTGATCGCATATGATAAATGTAATTATATACAACTGTTCGGAAAATATAATACATAATTTATTATATATAGTATAACCAAATTATATATTAAATATCAATGTACATATATATACGACTTTGAATTTTGTTCCTTAATATACATCGATAATATTTTAAAAGAATCAAGTATGTAAATTAATACTATGACATCGATCATAACTGATTCAATTTGTACCGGTATATCAAAATCATTAGTACGAACTACATGCACCCAATTTAAAAAGACTTTAAAGTATAAGAGAATGTGCATCAAAGGTGCTTAGAAAGTGCTTAGGTATAATAGTTTGTATTTAGGATGATTAAATAAAAAACAAAGGTGTATTTAAGCCAAAAATACTAAGCATGGGTGCTTAATTAAGGTTTCTCGCAACCCCTTTACATCCGACACGTGGACTCATCTGGTTGGTCGATAATTAATTTTTTTTTTTCGGGGTCGAAAACCGAAAAACCATAAACTAAATTTTTTTAGGTTTTGATTCATTCTCTAGCAACGATACATTTTCGGAAAATATATAAAATATGATATTTATTTTTGTATTTCGACGTTTAAACGTCACTAATTCGTCGCTAATATGTAGACGTTAAATCGTCGCTATTTCGTATAGCGACGATCTTTTACCAACCAATTAGCGACGAAACTGTGTCGTCGCTAAATTAGCGACGAAACTGTGTCGTCGCTAAATTAGTGACGATTTCCGATTAGCGGCGAGCGTTTAGCGACGAATATTCTGTCATCGCTAAATCTTCGCTGAAGGCTATTAGCGACGATTTAGCAACGATTTCTTCCGTTGCTAAATGACCAGTTTCTTGTAGTGAAAGACGATGGGAGGGTTATCCATTTCGCGGCGGTTCAAGTCCCTATCTCGGGACAAGAACATCATCCGAAAATGAGTAACCTGAACGGAGATGTGTTGTTGTTTGGTTCTTGTCGGAGAGAGGTTTGCTTGGGATCGTTTTTGAATCAGGATCGAGCTCTAACAGTGGAACGGGATGAACAAGGTTTGGTTTTTAAGTTAATGCACACTATGTGTTCGATGAAATGTCTCAGAGAAACTTTATTTTGTGGTTAATTGATAATGCATTGTTACATTGTAGAATTAGAGAATTGGGAACATTGTGAAGCTAGAGTACGAGAAGCCGGGAGAAGTGAGAACTTCATATAGATTGTGTAGTGGTGGTGATGATGATGATGATGAAGGAAGTTAGATTGTGTGGTAAATTAGCTTTTGATTGGTTTGAACGATCTGTTGTTGATTATAAATGTGTGGTGATGCCATGATGATGAAGAAGGATCACCATCAGAAGCATCGTGATGAAGACAATGTTTAAAACACTTTCATTGCTAGAGAATGTTTACCCAAATTGGTCAAAAATACCATCACAATATACCTCCTGGTATGTGTATGAACCGAGAGTTTTTATTCCTCTCGATTTTGGTTCCCGGTCCAACACACCCGAAAAAAAGTCTAGATGTGTACCTTCAACCTTTAATCGACGAACTTCAACAACTGTGGATGCACGGCGCTGACGTGTACGATATATCATCACACAATTCGTTTAAAATGAAAGTGGCGCTTATGTGGACGATTAGTGATTTCCCAGCTTACGGGATGTTATCAGGGTGGATGACTCACAGAAGCCTCGCATGTCCATACTGTATGGATTCAACCAATTCGTTCTGGTTAACGAATAGTCGCAAACACTGTTGGTTTGATTGTCACCGTAAGTTTTTGAAGAACGATCACCCGTACAGGCAGAATGGAGTTGCGTTCACTAAGTCTAAGGAAGTCGAAGATGAAACACCTTTATGGCGTAGTGGAAGAGAAATATTGCACTCCATGAACCATATAGAAGTCTGCAAATGAGTGTTGAGTGTGGTGGCAACGGACACAACGACCCTTCTAAAACGGTAAATGGTTATGGTCAATATCATAATTGATACAAAAAATCAATTTTCTGATCTTTGCCGTATTAGGAGAATCTATTGCTTAGACACAACCTAGATTTTATGCATATTGAGAAAAATTTCTTTGATAATATTATAAAAACTATCTTGAACGTCCCGGGGAAAACAAAAGATAACATAAAATCTAGGCTAGATATGGCGATAATATGCAACCGTAGAACGTTGGAGCTTACTTCAACTATTGCTCCGGTTCCAATATTTCGCATGTCAAAGGAAGCGAAAAAGAAATTTCTATCTTGGTTGAAGAAAGAAATTCGTTTTCCAGACGGGTATGCTTCCAACTTTGGTAGATGTGTGAACGAAATTAATGGTACTCTTTCTGGACTCAAAAGCCATGACTGTCATGTCATCATGGAAAGACTTCTACCTTTCGCTTTGATGGAACTATTGCCCAAGTCGGTACACGTAGCGATTTCAGGTATGTATTTTATCATACAAATATATAAATAAATAATTTTGCCATATAATTTGTGTTGTTATTTTTATTACATAGAAATCGCTTTGTTTTTCCGAGACATTGTTGCCCCATCATTAAAAGAACAAGATGTTCAAACAATGAAGGAAAATATAGCTGTCAAATTATGCAACTTGGAGAAGATATTTCCACCTTCGTTTTTTGATGTCATGGAACATCTACCGGTACACCTTCCGGACGAGGCAATCTTAGGTGGACCGGTACAATATAGGTGGATGTATCATTTGAGCGGTACATGTACCACTTAACAAAAAAGGGTATGAACAAGGCACAAATCGCAGGGTCTATCGTCGAGCAATGTGTTCAAGAAGAAATATCTGCATTAGCTACCCATTGGCTTGGAAAACCAATCCCTCGAGTTAATGAAGGATGGCATGGTGAAAACATTTACCTCTACGCCTTTGACGATGTCCCAACATTGTTCAAACAAAAAGGAAGGTTCATTGGTAAATCTTCAAATGGATGGATAATAGACGAAGAGTACAATGTTTTGCAAACGTTTCTAATGAATAATTGTCCCGAGTTAGCACAATATGAAAGGTATGATTATCCGGCGCCAAACATATTATATTCACTAATTAATTATAATTATTTTTTAATTATATAATTTGTATACATAGGATGTTTGAAGATTTCATGCGAGCTACATATCCGACATTGTCTGATTCTAACCTACAGTTATTGAAAGACAATAACTTCGCAAGCTGGTGCAGAGATTATGTAAGTAATTTTTAATGACTTCCTTTTATTTATAATGTTAAATTAATGCATTTATTTTATTACAGGTTAATAATCAAAGGATGACATAAATTATGCCTCGGTGGCTCGTTGATTTTGTACAAGGTCCAATTTGTGCTTACACATCATGGCCATCGTATGCAACAAGAGGGTTCTTATTCCGCACATTTAGTAGGAATGCAAACAAAAAGACTCAAAATTTCGGTGTTTGCGTTGGGGGAACGACTGATACGGAATATTATGGTATAGTGGACGACATCAGATTGCTTGAGTACAGGGACGGTGGCGGGTTGAAGGTGGTTATCTTCAAATGTTTTTGGTATGACATCACTAGTGGAAGTGGAATGCATATTAGTCGTTCGGGACTAGTGGATGTTGCTGCAGACAAACAGTATCGACAATATGATCCGTTTATTACTCCTGAACAGTGTGACCAAGCTTGTTACGTATCATATCCAAAGGTTAGTAGGAGGCATGGGACGGAATGGTTAGCCTGTACGAAAGTGGTACTCAGAGGTGTAAGAAATGCTACTCATATTTTACAACAAGCCTTTCAAGAGGATTCTAGGAATACTACTGTTGCACCTTCAGGGCTCCTAAGGGTCGAAACATTCAATGTTGAAGACAGGGACAATTATGATGATTTACCCGATCAACATACAAACGACATGTACACATCCGATAATGAGCTAACTGAAAACGAATGTTCTGAAGTTGATTCCTCTTCCGATGATGAATAAAAATTGTGTATCAATGTGATCCTGAAATTTTTAATATATTATGTAATATAATTTCCGTCTTTGTTAAAATATGTCGTGGACTGTTGTATAATATTATGTGGGATATTATTTGTTTTTTTCAAATGAGTTGAAACGGCTACCTCTGTTTAAAACACCCGTGATTGTTTACATGAGTTGAATAATTTGACGCAATGCATTAAATCACCGTCTCGTGGCCGACATTGCGTTTGGCATTTAATGTCGACATGTCAAATCACCGTCTGCTGGCCGACATTGCGTTTGTCATTTAATGTCGACATCTCAAATCACCATATGGTGGCCGACATAGCCCACTAATTTTATATAATTTCGAATAAGTTGTTATTTTCTTATATCCACATATTAGTCGACACGTCAACCCTAAAAACACATCGGTTCTGTCTATATAAATCGAGGTAATTTAACAAAAAACATAACACAAAAACATATTTCCTCATGGCAAATTGTGTTCCTTCTAGCCCTCCATACGATAACTTATATGTTATTGATGTTGAACCAATAATTTCAGTTCTACCATCACAACGAGCTGAAATCCAAACGGGGCTTATTTCGGGACCTGCGCGGACTGTTTTGCAAGAGGGTTCACGATGGGAAGGTGTTGCGAGGTGAAAGTTCTCAAGCACGCCCAACACAAGATTTCATTCGTGAGGCCATCAATGAGCCAAAAAAGGGCGACCATGAGTTTAGTAGTCCTCGGTGGACTTCTACTATTGATTACATGTTGCGCAAAGGTATACACGAAAATGAATTTTTTATCATTATACTAATAATTGTAGATGACTAACTATATCATTCATAATATATATAGGTACTCATAACAATAGGACCACATCATTTTGGACCCAAATTGCAGAAATACAATGCCCTCGTTCGCAGTTTGTCAAAGTGAAAAAGGTTTCCTTTGTCTACCAATATTAGTTCATTTAAGATATATATACGATGTTTCTTATAAGTAATCACTTTTTCAGGTTGTCGCTATGTTTTCCAATTTGTTCCCCAACGGCCAAGGAGACCTTCTAGTAACCTTAAAAGATCCGTCTGGAATAATCGAGGGAACCATGCACCATAACATCTTCAACAATGACGAATACAGAGTCAACACTGGTGTAGGTGCAGGTGTCATTCTAAAGAATGTGTTTGTAACCCGTTTTAACATGAATTCTAAGTACCTCAACATCACTGAGCGAAAAAGCCACGAATTTTTTCGTGGGTAGTCTATTACTGTTCATCGTAGCTTTTCGTGGCATTTCGTGGCTTTTGCCCCATACCCACGAAAATTTTCGTGGCTTTTTCATGGGTATGGGCAATTTTTTTACTAGTGTTTTTGGTGGTGTAATTAAACAAGGGTATAATATAATGTTTTAAGTTTTTTAAATTTTTTAAGCACTTCTTTTTAGTCTCTCTTAATGGAGGACAAAATTTTATAAAAAAATCAAGAATGCTTATGTATTTTGCTTTGTACAAATACACACAAATACTAATTAAAAATTCTTAAGCACCCATCATCTAATCTCCTTTAATGTACATGATCTAAGTAATTGTCTTTTGGACATTTGGGCATGAAGAATAGTTGTGGCCTTTGAACACGATAGTTTTAAAGTTCGATTGTAAAGTTTTATTAATTCAAAGCGACATAATAATAAAGTTTGTCTTGACAGATGTAACAACAAAACGATCTGACGTGTCAAGCTGCTGGAGAGAGTTGAGCAACTTTTATAGTACTGATTGATTATAAAACTTTACCATGTTACAATAATGCCATAATCATAATCCATATCAACACTTTTTCGGTCATATTACTTACTTAATCTTCAAGAATAACAAATCTATCAACACTGAGTAAATCTTCGAGCCTAATTTAATGTTTTTGTATTATCAAGAGAGGTGTATTAGATGGTAAGTTTGTATTTGGTGGTTTTCGAATGGATTTTGAGGATATCTCCGTGACTTAAGTGAGATTTATAATAAAAAAAAATTAAAATTCTATTATTTTGTTAAAATTCATTTATTGAGTTTCATATTATTTGGTAAAATTTACATCCTATAATTTTTAAGTTAATTCGTATTATACATGTAACTGAATAGTTATTCTTTCAATATGATAATACTTGAATTTAAAATTTTACAACTAATATCCTTTAATATTAATAACTTATTGACTTTATTATTTTGTTTGATAACTATTTATATATTTATTTACTATATGCAATTTAAAAATAATTATGTTACTAATGAATTTATTTTAAATTAAAATATACTCAAACTAATAATTTGTATGTTCTATGTATTTACAATTAAGAGTTTACCTTTTTCGTTTATTTTTTTATAAATAAATCTATTAAGAATAACTAAATACATTAAAATATTTTGTAATATAACTTAAAAATATAATTTAAAATATATACTTTTCATTTTTAATATAAACAAAAGCTAATTATTTTAGTTATAAACTTTATGGTGAAACAAATTAAAAAAAATCTTCAATTAATGGAATGACAGTTTTAGTTTTTAATTTAAATCTTTTGCTATTTTAAAGACAAATTAATACCAAATAAAATTAAATGTTATTTTCTCAAAAACTTACCATTTGTTATATATTCTATTTGTCCCAAAATATAAGACAAAAGCACTTTTAAAAATCTTTAATTAAAAAAATTCAACCAATAATAATAAAAACTATAATATATAAATAATTCTAAGACATTAAATTACTTTGTAATTTGCATAGAAACTTGGAAAACATGTTATAAGTTGAAACAAAAAATCTCTATAACATATATACTAGCACGAAAGGAGTACTAGATAAAAATTAAAAACAAAGATGTAGAACAACTGAAATGAAATTCTTATATTACTCTTTCGATTAATTAAAAAATGTAGATAGAAAGTATAGATTTCTAAATATGGCTTTAAAGTATAAACAAATATAAAAAATGCGAATAAGCATCCGCGGCGTAGCGCGGATAATTAGCTAGTGATGTTAATTTTAGATGGTTTTAAATCTTAAAAATAGAACTTTAAATATAATTTGATTTGTAAATAATAACATGACTTTAAATAAAATAAGAATTAAAAAAAAAATTTGACGTTAAATAAATTAATCTTCTGTAAAATGCTACATTAAATAAAATTAAAGCTTTAATATATTGACTTTTAACAAGTAAACCTGGAATTAATATGCGCTGTGCACAAAGACATTTTTTGTATTTAAAGATTAATAACATTCGTTGTTATTTTAGCCCGAATTTATATAATATTATATGATCATCTTATATAGTTTTCTATGTATTTTTGATACCTTGTTTCATATTTGGAAAACATATACAAAGTTATTTAAAAATTTCCATAAAACTATCAAATTGACTTTCATTTCCACTTTAACCACAAAAGTATGTTGCTCTCGATTTAATATTTCAAAGGGTCATCTTTGTAAATTTAAACTTTTAAATGCATATGACATGATGACATGACATACTAAAATTATTTATGTATCACTTATTTTATTTAATAACCTAAACTTTTAAAAAAATAAAAAATACAAAAAAAAATCGAAATTCAGAAACAAAAAAATATATATAAATTAATGCAAGTAATTTTAGTTCAAAATGTTAAGAAATTTTGAAAATTGCAATAACAAAAAATAACAAATTAAAGACCTAAACTTTGTGTTAAAATATTCATAAAATCAAAGAAAAAAATTTAAAAGTTATAATTGTATTATAATCTAAGGTTTTGAATAATTTTGCACGATGGTTATTAGTCTGCGGCTATATCTTTAATAGTATTTCATTTTCCACTTTTTCTATTCATTTTCAATTGTTTTTAAAACTTGTATTGTATTTTTACTTTACAAAATTAAAAAAATATCCGAAGATAAACTTCTTCTTTTATAATGTGTCTCTAAGTTTAATAAATTTTAGTTTAAGTTTAAAAAGGAAAAATTGTTTTGATATCATCATCTAACTAATTAAAAAGTTAAGGGAAAATCACAAAACTACACCATTTGAATTACATTTCACAAAACTACACCATTTCCAAAATACTTCACAAAACTACACCTAAACACTCAAAATTAAATTCAAATAAACTCTACCCAAACAATCATACCCCTTTAATACTATACCCTAAACACTAATTAGCGAACCCAAATGAAATTTTTTTAATTTTGGTAATTTTTTAAAGGTTAAATATGGAGTAGTTTTGTGAAGAAGGGGTTGAAAGGGTGTAGATTTGTGAATTCCTCAAAAGTTAATCTAGAATTACAACATATATTAAAAAAATACCACGACTTTATTAAAGAATTAATTGGTCATGGCAGTGTAAAAGAATGATCGGAAAAAATAATTTATTGATGTATAATCTTTAAATCACAGCGTGTTAACGACTTATAGCGAAAAAATTGCTCCACTTTAAAAATAAGTGATAACTTATAAGTATGTCATCATTCAAATGATTCGTAAAAGTGTATGAAACCGTTTTACTAAAGTATATGATATACTTTGACCCTAAAAAAGGTACTAGTTACGAAACTGATATGTAGAGTCAATTAAAGGGAAAATTCCATTTTAATACATCAACTTATTTTCGATAACAAACTTAATACACAAACTTTTTCAGTGACCAAAACAATAAACAAATTAATTTTTTCTTCCAACTTAATACGCAAACAAATTTTTTCTTCCAATTTAATAATCAAACTTTTGAATGTTAACCATTTTACCATGTCGAGTTAACAGAAGTTAACTTTCCGTTAACTTTTTATTTATTTTTTAATTAAAAATATTAATAAATAATTAGTTTGTGTATTGTTTTTGTCACTGAAAAAGTTTGTGTATTAATTTTGTTATCAGAAATAAGTTGGTGTATTAAAATGGAAGAAAAAATTAGTTTTTGTATTGTTTTTGTCACTAAAAAAGTTTGTGTGTTAAGTTTGTTATCAGAAATAAGTTGGTGTATTAAAATGAAATTTTCCCTCAATTAAAACAAACATTAAAATTACACTATAAACAAAACAAAGTGAGTTATGAAACCAACTCATCATGTAGTGATGAAAATTTTGTTTCAATTACAATATGGATATTGTTAAACATTGTATACTAACTAATAATCGGGTTGAACCTTTCACTTTATTCATATTTATTGTTAGCCAAGGTGATTGAAAATGATGTTAATTTTATTTGGATAATATTTTATTTTTAAATAATAATATCGTTATAAATAAAATATGACTTTAAACAAATGTGACGTTAAATATATTTGTTTTCTATATAATGCAGCTTCAAATAAAATTAAGGACAATTTAGGTAAATATACAAAGGTGAGCTAAAAATTTGCCCAAATGACAAATGTATAACTTAATTTGCTGAATTGTGTTTTGTAGGTGGAAAAAACACAAAAATGCCGAAAATACCTCAATCTTACATCTTCCATAATCGGCGGCATGAGCAGAAGAGATCTTGAAGAATCGGCGGCATGTCACATCGTGGACAACTCCCGACGCAAAAACAGAAAAAGCACTCGATTACTTTACCTCCAAACCCAAATAAAATATATAACTATTTTCTAAACTAGCAAATAAACACAACTTCCTTTAAAAATATTGACTCTATATATGAAAGAGGAAGAGAAGACAATAGTTTAATAATCTACTTTCATCAAAAAACAGGTTTTGTGTTCAACATTGATTTTGTATTGTTCACATTTATTGTAAGTGAACATTAATGACCGTTTGCATTTATTGTTCTTGATATAAAAAATTTTGGTTGTATAAATAGGGAGCTATGATAGCTGTTTTACTCTTGTATGGAGAGTGGATACTAACAGAGTATCGAGTTTGGATCTTCAATGCATCTAACAGTTATGGACTGAGTCTTTCTTCAAGGACGAGTTATGCTAAGCTAATGCGTATGGTGGAGGAGAAGCTCGTTGTGGACCGTAGAACTCAGAGGGTGAAATTAACTTACCAATGGCCTACGTTCATGTTGATGGAAGATGGGAAAGATGCTCCACCTGTCCCAATAACAAAAGACAAAGAATTAGATTGCTTCCTATCTGTTCGTGCGGAGGTACCAATGCTAAACTTATGTGCCACCATAAGAGAGCTTTCACCCACTAACCACGAAGGTAAGTTCCTCTGAGTCATATATTTATATTAAATAGTGAACTATGTAGCTTGTATTAACTTTGTTATTTTAAAATTTGGGATGAAAGTGGTGGAGTCTAACAACATATCCACATATCCTTGGGTCGCTGATTATTTTGACTAAGAAAGTATCGGTTCCACTGAAGAAAACATCGGTGCTATTGTCGTCTACTAAGGAGGGAATGAACCGCACTCAACAGGTCAATGTAATGTCCAAACATTAACCCTACTTTTGAAAATAGATATCTATTTTATATTTTGTGAAGAAAATAACAAACTACTTTAACATCTATAGGTGTAAATGACCTTCTCCAACATTCGACTGAAGGTATACATTCCCTTATCCAATGAGGGAATGAACCGCACTCTACAGGTCAATGTAATGTCCAAACATTAACCCTACTTTTGAGAATAGATATGTATTTTATATTTTGTGAAATAAATAACAAACTACTTTAACATCTATAGGTGTAAATGACCTTCTCCAACAATCGATTGAAGGTATACATTTGCACATTATTTATAGTCAGTTCATATACACCTATATTCCTCATTTAATCCAATCTTAACCCTATCTAATACCATTTATAAGAGAGAGATTGCATGACGTTACAACATCATACATTGGTAAGGGGAAAGGGAAGGTGTGGATGAAGTGTGTGGTACCAGCAACGTTCCCCTTAATCTTTTTGAGGTTGGTGTTGAATGGGAGGGTATGGAATTAGCCATAGCCCGCAGTATTAGGAATGTTCATGAAACAGAGGGTAAAGTTATCTTCTTGGTTTATTTATTTGAGTAGACTACTATTTACATTTGGTAGACTACTATTTACATAATAACAACTATGCGTTGTCCAAACACAGAAGGAAGCATGTGTCAAGGTGGTTTTGATAAGTCTGCTTGGCAAACGATATATGCAGAACTTGATGGGATATGCCAACAAAAAAACTTGGAGGGTCTTCAAGCCATCCAGCACACGTGGGGCGGTGATGACTTCGCCGTACCTTCTGAAGAAAGTTACTCCAATGACGCAATAGGAGAAGACAATGTAGATCCAATCAATGCAATGGGAAGTGCACAAGGGAGCCTTGAGAAGCTAATAGCTGAAGAATTCGATCCCGCTGAGCCGTTTGTATGGGGAAACCCATAGGAACATGATCAAGAAGAAGGTATAGACAACTAGTTACTAATGTATCTATTAAGTAGACTACTATATATAAAATGTAGTATCTATTATAATCCATATAGATGTTTTGCAGTAGATAGTACTATTAAATAACAATCTATTTCCTAAAGTAGATAAATACGTTTATGTTTTGTAATAGGGTACTATTTACTATATATATTGGTTGAGAGTGCAAACATATTGATTGGTTTTTGTATTTGTTGGACATAGGTTCCGTTCGGTCAACCTGAGGATAAGTTGTTCATTGGTCGTATATTCAAAGACAAGGCAGATTTAAGACTCCATGTGGCCATCCATGCGATGAAGGAGAGATACACGTTTAGGACACTTCGTTCTTGCCCAAAAATACTTGGGCTTGTATGCATTTACTTGAAGTGCCCTTGGAAGGTGTATGGTTATATAATTGGTGGGACCAGTGAATTCAAATTGAAGATTGCTGATTTGATTCATACGTGCGGGTGTAGATGCTAGACGCTACTACCACAGACATGCTACAGTGGATGTTTTGGGAGAGCTCATGATGCCAAGATTCGTTGGAGGTCGTCGTGGTCCAAACCCGATAGAAATACAACGCATAGTTTTCTTAGAGCATCAGGTCCGCATCAGCTACTGGAAGGCATGGAAGTGCAGGGAAATCGCATTGGAGAAGGATGTGGGTTCTATAAGTGGAAGCTATGCTTTGTTGCCTTCTTATTTGGACAACTTGGTTGATAGGAATCCGGGGTCAATTACTAAGCTAGAGGGCGTGAACGATAAGACAGGAGCAACGAGATTCAAATATCTTTTCATCTCCTATGGAGCCTCAATTCAAGGTTTACCCTTCCTAAGACCTGTTATTCTCATTGATGGAACACATCTACGTGGACAATACGGAGGGTGTCTACTAATCGCAAGTGGACAAGATGGGAATCACCAAACATTCCCTATTGCATACGACGTTGTAGACAGTGAGAATGATGCTTCGTATGAGTGGTTTCTTCAGTGCTTAGTTGGGGTGATTGATGACCACCCGCAGCTAGTGTTCATTTCAGATCGCCACCCCTCAATAAACAAAGGTTTTAGACAAGGTACATAGTTCACTATTTTAGATATAATTCATGCGGCTACTTATAAGTAAATAGATTACTACGATAACCATTGAGAAACTACTTATATAGCCTATAGATAACTACTTATACATAAATAGATTACTATTTATTAGTACATGTATTCTGCTATAATTAATATATAGTTAACTATATTTTGTAAACTAATCGTTATATATGATCTACGTTTATGGTGTAGTTTTACCCAATGGCTCGGCGTGGAGCTTGTCTGGTTCATCTGGTTAGAAATGTGGCAACGAAGTTTAGCAAGGAGAAGAGGTTGCCCGGATTGGTGGTAAGGGCTGGAAAGGCCTACACTGTTTTTGAGTGCACGCAAGCGCTAGCTGAGATGGACGTTGTGAGTCCATCATGTGGAAAGTATCTTCGAGATGTTGGTCTTACTCGATGGACAAGGGCTTACTTTAATGGAGACCGATACAACTTGATGAACACAAATCTAGCAGAATCCTTGAACAACGTGTTGAAAGAGTGTAGAGAACTCCCTATTGTGGCAATGCTAGAGGCAATAAGGATGAGCTTGCAAGGATGGTTTAGTTCTAAAAGGCGAGCGGCTAACCAAGACACTCACTCCCTCACGCGTAAGGTCAGGGAAATACTTGAGCCAATCTTCAACGAATCTCACTACATGACAATTTACAAAATCAATGACGGTGAGTACGAGCTCCATGACAGATCATGTGGTAAATTCTTTGTGAATTTACTTGGGAAGACATGCAGTTGCATGTTTTGGGATAAGGAGATGATACCTTGTCCACATGCTTTGGCTGCTGGGAACAGAGAAAACCTAAGCGTTGTGAGATTGATCTGCGAGAAATACTATCAAGGCTACTTGCAGCACACATGGGCAGAATCCATCTATCCATTCCCGATACCTCTTGCCACATAACCTAGAGTGATGCCTCCTTGGACAAGACGACCACCAGGAAGACCAAAGAAACATAGATATAAGTCAAGAGTTGAGATGAAGGTAAACTCCAAATTTATTTAACTGAATATATGCATCTACTTCAACACATAACCATTTTCTTTTATGCAGAGGCGATCCACGAAGCAGAAGAAATTTTCAAGGTGCCTGGGGACTGTCCACAACAAGACAACTTGTAAGAGACCTCTCCTTCAGCTCAGTACGTGTTTATAAGTAAGGGATAAGGGTTAAAAATGGGGTTGCAGGCAAGCTTTTAATTGGTCGGATAATAGGACGTAGAAAGCTATTTTGGGTGGAGTTTTTTTGAAAATATCCTTCTAGTCCTGTAGAATTAGTTTTATGTCAGTTGATATTTTCGGCTATGTGAACAATGTTTTGGTGTTGCAGAAAAAGTAGGCTATTTCAATGCTTATTGATTAAAATTGCCTCATGTTTCTGGACAATAGGTTGTGTTACTTTTGGTCTTGTCTGTAATAACCCCTAAACCCTAATGTTAAATAAATAATATGTTATTTCCATGTTATAATCGCATCTATGTATTCATTTAGGACTTGTCCAATTACTTCAATGTTATATCTTTCATATAAACGAGAGTATGCTCTTTATGAATAGGCGAATATAACAATAAATAGATTACTATTTTTGTAATTTTGTGAAATTTTAACATAACACAAACCCTAATGTTAGATAATGAATAGGCGAATATAACTACTAAATAGACTATAATTTTTTAAATTTTGTATATAAGATAACACAAACCCTAATGTTAAATAAATAATATGTTATTTCCATGTTATAATTGCGTCTATGTATTCATTTATGACTTGCCCAATTACTTCAATGCTATATCTTTGATATAAACGAAAGTATGCTCTTTATGAATAGGCGAATATAAATAAACTACTATTTTTGTAATTTTGGGAAATTTTAAGATAACACAAACCCTAATGTTAGATAATGAATATGTGAATATAACTAATAAATAGACTACTATTTAAATAATTTTGTATAATTATTAGATAACACAAACCCTAATGTTAAATAATGAATAGACGGATATAACTTATAAATAGACTACTATCTTTATAATTTTGTATAATGATAAAATAACACAAACCTAAACCCTAAGAACTAAACCCTAAACCCTAAAAACTAAATCCTAAACCCTAAGAACTAAACCCTAAACCCTAAGAAATAAACCCTAAACCTTAAAAAATATACCCTAACCCTTAAGAAATAAACCGTAAAACCTAAGAACTAAACCTTAAACCCTAAACTTTAAACCCTAAACCCTAAACCATACACCCTAAACAATAAACCCTAAAAAAATAAAACCTAAACCCTATAACCTAAAATCTATAAAATAATAAGACTAAACCACGTGCACCCTGAATACTAAACTCTAAACCCTAAACTCAAGAGTGATGGTTAAAAAAAAGAAAAAACGAATACACCGAACCCAAAAACATAATTTGTAAATCCAATGACTTTCCAAAAATAGTGGATTATATTCAATCATAGTTGGTGATGCTTTTTTATAAAAATATGCTAATATTAAATAACCGACTATCACAACTAATAGGGTACTATTATCATACTTTCCTGTTTAATGTGTTTTAAACTTATGAGTTATGTGAAATTGAGACAAACAATACCATTAAAACCACCTAGGTTATCAAACAACATAAGGTCAACGAAAAGATGCAAAATATCGTTTTGCTAAACAACGAGATAAGTAACTGGTCCAGATTGTCTGTTTTTAAAATAGATATGTCCTAGGAAACTTGAGACAAGCAACATGGGATAACTAAGCTTGGTCAGGGTGGTTTTTCAGCACTGCTTGGAATACCGATACAGCGTAATGCTTCATCGCATCCTCGACCTGCTTGCGAGTCAACTTTATTTTGTTGTCCAACTTGTCTTTAGCATGTATGAGCATCAACATCACAGATGCAATCCCACTAAGCTCTAAAATAGATGAACATTAAAGACATTAGTTTTAAACAATTAACTTGGGCCCTTACAACTGATATTTGCATGACATACCTGGACCTGGTAAGTTGATGTTGAAAGTTGGTCTTGTAATTTCAAAGGGACCAAGCTCATCATGCTTCATTTCCGAATTGTAAGCAAGTTGGCGTGTTACATACGGAAGAGCAGAGGCAAATGGTGTGAGCAATGCATCAACAATTGGAAACTCTACAGCGTCTTCATTGCAATCGAGTACAATGATCTTGTGCACTGCCAATTTCACAACCACTCCAACCCAATGCTTATCCTCCAACAAGAATGGACAGAGAAGGGTGTCCACTTCGGTATATAGATTTCTTCTTGACTTAACATACGCAGTTAATTCATTATTGATTGGTAGGTTCTTGTGTCGCTTATTCGGTTCTATCAACACGTGCAAGAGTACAATGTCGTTCAGGAACGTATAATCCAAGAAATCATACTTCGGAGGCTCCTTCGCAGTGGACTGTTGTAAGACGCTTTCGTGGAGGTATGAGATTAGTGTATCCATAACCTATACAACACGAGCTGATTAATTAATGTGAATATAAAGACATTACAAGTATAGTTGTAAACTTACAAGGGTGGAGGTAACTGCTGCAGGACGGAGGAGCTCTAGGAAGTTGGCCTCTACCAATGTGTGACCATCGTATATGGGGAAATAGCTTGCACAAGACAAGAAGAATATACATGAAAATAGTCTACTATTTTTATATATAGATGTTTATTACTCCTTATTGACTTGGCATTACCTTGGTTTATCCATTGATTTAGTTATTAGCTCAACCTCAGCCTGCGCAGGTGGTTTGAACATCTTTGTTACTGAACATTGACTACCTTTGTTCGGTAGCTCAACCACGTAGTCGATGTAAGAAGACGACGCAAACTTGGTCCCCTTGTTTTTTCGTAAGTAAACTTTAGAAAAAACAACTTCCTTTTGTTTAGTTTTTGTGTCAACCCAAGGGAAAAAGATGGGGGAACTACGTCATCTTTAGGCAATTCCCCTAGGACTGCCTCTTCAGGTCCACCAACAACCTTTATTACATAGATAGGCAATAAAATAGAAGGTTATGTTAGACAAGGCAACATATATACGGTAATAGCCTACTACTAATGTTTTTAAAATGGGAAATAGTCGATTATCATTATTGTAACTTAGTCTACTATCCATTGAAAAAAACATAGTATACGGCCTATATATTTTAATATTATAGGCTACTATCTTTGAACTTACCGTAGGAAGAATGTTCTCGTCACCTGGTGGTACTTCCACTTCTTCTGACCACCTTAACATAATTACCTGATTTTCCAACTCGTCGTACACTTGGTTGGATAATGTCGACATGTATTCATCTTTTACACACTGTATTAGAAAGATACAACTTTTAATACACAACTATTACAAAACAAAGTAAGAATTCAGGGTTTATACTTGAGCCAAAGGTTGTGGTTGAGTCTCTATGTTGGGATGTCCTTCCTCAAGTCCTATCATCGTGTCTGGTTGTTCCTAAAATTCTTTATCCTGTGAAAAGACACATCTCACAAACATAGATGAACATATTCACAAAAATATATGACTTTTCGAATAAAAAGTTAAATATCAAAAATATATAATACAATAAAATTACCTGAGGAATATGTTCAACACCCAGATCAGAGTTTTCAACCACATAGTGACAAGAGGGGTTAGAATCAGCTTCCTTCGACTCAGTACCTTTCAAGCTACCAACTCCTGGTTCCTCTACTCCTTCATCTTTCGAATGACTCTTAACACCACTTCCTGAGTCATCTTTTGCAGCAGCCTCAAGGTCGGCCAGAACATTCCTCATAGTCCGGTCGGGTGAATTCATATCCTCATCCGATGGCCGGTCGGGTACTGACCTGGCCTGGTTGACGTCTGGAGTACTTTCTGACCCAGAAGAATCCTGTGGTACAGGATGTGGCACATGACGTGGCGTTGTCTATGGAAGAGGCGATCTTGAAGCTGAAGGATTATGCGGGTTCTGAATTTCATAGAACATATTCTCCAACTTGCAAAACTTAAGCAATACATCAGTCTGAATTGATGTTATAGCAAGTTCAAACATGTCATGCATCTTTGCAAAGAATTCTTGTTTCACAGCCTGAACCCTTTCGAAGCACGCATCACCAACCTCTCCCATTATCTTCTGCACATCTAATTGGTTTGATTCAACTTCTTCTACTTTCTTATGTTTCACGACATCAAGAAGCACGAACCCCCCCCCCCTTTCCATGACTGGTGTGTAAAGTTGTGTTTCGAACGTATCAAGCTCATCATGTATTCAACAGAAGGGTCTTCCATATCACTCAATTTTACATGCTTCTCCACTCGACGTTGATCAGCTCTAGCAGGAAGTATAGAAATGACATCGCCCTAATAAAAAAATGTTATGGTTATCTTTAGGTGCATCATAGGTAACTACTTCGTAATAACATAGATGTGCATATGCTAAAGATAGTCTCATAATCTATATATAGAAAATAGTCAAACCATCTATATGGAGTCACTTTACTAGATAAAAATATGTCTATATTAAGAAATAGTTACATATCCTAATCAAAAAAAATGTTAAGGTTATCTTTAGGTGCCTCATAGGTAACTACTTCGTAATAACATAGATGTGCATATGCATAAGATAATCACATAATATATATAGAGAAAATAGGCAGACAACCTATATGGAGTCACTTTACTAGATAAAAAGATTTTTACATTATGAAATAGTTACATAGTCTACCCTCCATAAATTAGACTATTAAACATTATCGAAACTGGCAAGTGTACATGTCTTGCTTTGTCGTCATGATCAAGCTTACGCACAAGAGGCATGTATATGTTGATTGGTTTGGTTCCAATCCCCAGTACAGAAGGGTGCTCTTCATCATCTGAACCAACTGATGAGTATGCTCATGGGTCTGTTGTAAGGATATTCGGTGAACATGCAAGTACCACCATTTGTAAGGCATGTATGAACCCTTGTATAGCAGCCGAGGATTGAGTGTATTTGTGAATCAATGACGTCCCAATGCTGGTCATGGTAATATCAAAAGATTTCCTACCCCATGGGTATGTTAAAAACATGTCGATGTCTCTAACAACTTCCACAGATTCTAACGAGATCTTCGCTTCACCGGATTTGCGACACAACACACCATCAACAATCAACAAAAGCGCAAGACGCATCCTAGTTTCTCTGTCTTTATATGGCGCACCACTAAGCTACTCAACAATCCATTTTGGTGTGGGTGGCACATCTTGCCCAAACAGCTCCTTAGCAAAGTCTCTGGTATGATCTGTCACAACAATCTCGTGTTCGTCGGATATGACAGAGCAATTAAGACTAGTTACAAGAGAAAATTCTCTTAAAGAGAACCTAATCGGTTCTCCACCAAATAGAACCCAAATCTCATGAAATTTTTTGGTGATGAGCTGTCTACATAGCAGAAAATGGGCAAATTTGACAGAGAAAGCAACTTTATTCCCAATCCCTACCAAAGTCCCAAACTGAGAATTCATAAGAGTTTGAATTTGGTCTTCGTCAAGCCCTTTTTGACAACCTCAAAATAGTTCAAACTGAAGTATGAATTCACTTTCTTCTTAAAGGGTTCTTGACCGCGAGCAAACATCCTAAGTGGCAGAGACGGCGGTGATGTTGAATCGGATTGACTGAAAAAATAAAGTAAGAGTTTTTTATCAAGATAATCGATAATAACTGACACTAAGAACAAAATTCCTAAACCCCATTACTCATATCTTATATCTCTAATTAATACTTACCGAGTTCTCCTCTTGGCCGAGGATATGTCGGAAACGATCTCTCCGATAGTCTTCTCCGGCGTAACATCGACGGGTCGACGGTTCTTTTTCGTTTGCATCTTTCTCATTTCACAAATTACCACTCACTCACTGTTACGAAATTGTGATTTTGGTGGAGAAGATGAAGTTCCTTTCTTTCTCTTAATGAAGTTACTCTCGAAAAACTAATTTGTTCATATGAACAAATAAGAAACCGTCATATCCGACATAAAGGAGGCGTGTGTCAGACAATTTGGGGGAAACCCAAATTACGAAAATTTTGATTCAGGGGTAAAATAGTCATAAAATTTACACAAAATTTCCCCTGTCATTTACCTAATTTATCTCCCCTCTTTGTATATCTAGCCTAATTTCCCTAAAATTAAATCTGTTTGACCAAATTCTTTTTTTAATAATAAAACTAATGACTTTTGAAAAGCAAACTATATTTTAATATGCACCATTCACTAAGGCATTTTTCTATTTAAAGATTGATGACATTTAGTTTTTAATTTAGCTCAAATTTATATAATATATTATATGCTTATCCTATATAGTTTTTTCTTGGTTTTGCTCTCTTTTAAAAAACCTCGTTTCATAATTTAAAAAAATATAATTACAAAATTATTAACATTTCAAAATAATCAAGGGGCCCTCCAAACCTAGATGAACGTCACTAGAAGTGCTAAATATTAGAACAACACAAAAGCTCAATATTATGATTCATCTCAAAAGTCTAAAAACCCCATTAGATCTAGTACATCTCGAAAAAGGCTACGTCTTAACGATTTCTTTATTAGTTATAAAAACAAAACCATAAGAGCATATCCACTGGTGTTTCTTAAAGAGATCTTAGCAGGTGGGGCCTATTAAATAATTAAGATCTGGATCTTATATTTCCTATTTAAGATCCGGATCTTAACTATTTAGTGGGCCCTTTGTATACGTGGCGATCTATGATTGATGCGTTTTTAATTATTTTATTTTTCTTTTTTTTTAATACCAACTGTTCATGGGTCCCAATGAATAGTTAAAAAATTTTGTGGGTTTCTCTGATGAAGATGGTCTAAGTGTCTCTAAAGGATCATCTTATATAATATGATTGAATATTTTTCTTGTGGTGGTGACATGTGTTTGTCTATTCTTATGACATGTGTCTTTTTCAAAATTTAATGGTTAATTTATGATTATTAAAAAACATTTAATTTTATTAAATTTTTAAAATCATAATTGATTTTACTTTTTCCAATAATCAAAAATAAATACCAAAATATTTTCTATGTATTAAATCTTTTAATTTAAGATTAATTATCCTCATAAGTTTTTGTATATTATTGATTTTAGATTTTATTATAAATTTACAATCAATATATCATATTAGTCACATAATTGAAATAATATCTAAAATTACTAATATTTTACCACTTTCAAAAATTAAAAAAATAAATGTCAAATAATAGTTTAGAAAAATTATTAACATTACTTTCATATAATACTATTTTTATATTTTATTTTATATATAAGATGAGGTTAAATGACATGTGTCCTCTATACAAAAAATAAATGTAAAATTAGAATAGTTTTAGTTACAAAATAAAATTCACAATTATTATATTCTAAAAATACAATATTTTTGTAACCTCCATAATACTAATTACATTTATGCTATTAAATAAATTAAATAAAACAAGATAAAATATAAATTTTGGTCAAATGATATTTATTTCTTATAAAATTGACCAACAATAACTTCCATATTCAATTTGACATTAATATTTTATAAAATATTGTGTAACCTCCACCATAATGTTGTGTAAGTAATGGAGTATGTTTACAAAATCAAGAAAAAGTTAGTGTTCACTCTAACATCGTCTTTCTTTAAGCAAACAATAAAAACTAAAAATGTGGATAACTCTTTTCATCTTCCTTTATTTGTTATAATTTTGTTTTGTGTTCTTGAGAGCACAACACAAAAAAATTTGAATGTTTATGATTTTAGGTACGTTAAAAAAAAGTCACAGTATGGGGCGTTTCAAAAACTAACAAAAAAGGTTCCGTCTTCGTAAATACATGTTTCTTTCTAATTATTGTATTAGTATCATGCAAATATGTCACTTTTATATTTAAGTATTTTATTTTACAAATATTAATTAGTTCATGTCGTAAAATTGTGTTATTATAGTATTTTCTGTTTAAGTTTTTAAAAGAGAGTTTAGAGGTTGATAATTTTCTCTTTTGAAAGAATTTTATTGTTTCTCGAGATAATAATTTTCAATCAATTATTACTAATACAATAATATTTTGTTGTTCAAATGTCGAAAAACTTATGATTTTTTTCTTCTACTATTAAAGATTTATATCATTAAACATATATATAAATGTTTAATATATTAATTTTTCTCTACAATTTTAAATATAATAACCAATACTAAAACCTTCCAATTAAATAGTATGCACATACCTCATAATTTTTGGTTATTAGACTAAGGTGGTTTTATCTTTTTCATCTTTTATCATGCATGTAACTCAAACCAAATATGTTAATTAAAGTTTGGAGGTCTTTACAAAACAATATAAATGATTTCTTAAAAGCATAATTGTTTAGTTAGTTTTGTGTATATCATAATAAGATTTAATTGTGTACATAATTCAAACTCTATCAATTTATAGTTATTTTGAAAAAACAGAAAATAATCAAATAGATAGTAGTGATGAGATGATATAACTTTAGTAGTATTAGGGGCATAATACTAGTATGTTAATATGAAGAAAAAACCAATTAGTAAGGCCATTGGTTCGGTTTCTTCTCCCTTGGTTAACAAGACACCAAGAAAGGGGATCTATAATAATTTTAATTAATTTAATTATTTATTTAAAATATAAATGGTAAAGAAAAGGTTCAACAAGTGATATGTGAACATGTGTGCGGAGCATTTTCAACGCATAACTCATTTATATTTCATGGACTTTAACAAGTTTGTCAAAACCTTCGTTTTCAGGACATTAAAATTTAGTAGACTATGGGAAAACCATAAACAATCCATCATGTTGGCCCAAACATTCCACACATGTATATTCTCCCTAGCCCCTTCCAATATTAACTCTATAGTTAGAGATATTGCGAAAAGTGTGATGAAATATGGTTATTTTTAATCGTGATTTTCTTTAGGAAGACTAAATTGATTTATGCGTGTATTCATAATGAAACCCAATAATGTTTAAATATGTAATTTCAAAAAAATTGTGTTTGTTTCTATCCTTTCTTTCATTTCAGCTCCAAATATTGTAACTCGGATTGATGTATCTTGATTATTATCAGTGAGATACAAATACTCCTTTTTTGTTTTTCTCTCACATATCGGTTTTCGATGCTTTAATGTTTTTAAATTACCTGTTACTATTTGTTTATTGTATTACCTAAGCTGTAAAATATTGGTCGTTGTTCACAAAACATGTTCATAATATTTAGTTTAATTTCATTTATTTTATTTTTGACATAACCACGTACATGATTATAACATGCAACGAGCATCTCTCATAATTATAGGTTTCTTACATATTTTAGATCATATATTATACATCACAAAATCTCCACTTGAGTAATTAAGCTGTAATAGCATTGTTTCGAACTTCGCTATTGGAGCATTTTCATTAGCACTATTCTTTATTATATTACCACACCCACCGATCTTTTCTATAGTCGACACAGAAAAACAGGAATGGCAATTAGCACAATACGTTTCAGCTTCCACCACAGTGCACCCAACACTATTCGTCTTACTTTCCACCACAATGTATCCATCACTTTTTTTCTCGGCCGCCACCACAAAACATCTAGCAACTTCACCACACTTCTTCTCAGTTTCCACCACAATGTATCCATCACTTTTCTTCTCGGCCGCCACCACAAAACATCTAGCAACTTCACCAACACTCTTCTTCTCAGTTTCCACCACGGTGTATCCATCACTTTTCTTCTCGGCCGCCACCACGAAACATCTAGCATTTTCAACACACTTTTTAGTCGTAACTATGGTTGACATCTCCGGACTCGCTTTCCAATATTTTTTACCAAATGTTTCTTCCCATATAACATTAGTTTCAGAGAACATATTATCGAGCTTCTTATCACTTTTTCTTTCGATATTGTCTACATCATCATCATGTTGTAAGATGTTACCAAATATATTTTCCATATCAGTGTAGTAAGAAGAAGGATTTAGTTGATGAGTGTGCCATATTAGATCTATATCATTAGTCGGAACACCGATTATGTCCATAGACATTTCACGGCTTCGCTTGATCAAGTAAAGAAATGCTTTGTATCTATCAATTGCTTCTTGAATAGTGATTTCATTGTCTACATGGGCTCTTAAAACCTGGATCAAAGATATATTAAGAAATCAGTTATATAATAAATGAAATATTCGAAAAAGTAATCTATTATATTAATTATAAAATGTTTGATAAAGTAAATTTTAGTTTATGAATATTATATACAATATCATAGCAAAAATAATTAATAATAAAAATAATTTGATACCTTTCTATCAAAAATAAAAATATTTTCAATATCTTTTTATTATTATTAATTAATTATAATAATTTTTCTAATTTTTTCTTATTAAATCCATGAAACAAAATTAAATATTCTTACACTAGTTTTAAAAAGAGATTATCGTGCATAAAATTTTACACGGATAAAATTCTACTTGTAGACTAAAAGATAAAATATTTGAAACATCAGCGTGATGCTTGCATGGAAAAAGATTTAATTTTTCCATACTTATAAACACACAAGTAATGAACTTGGACCGATCATCAAGGGTTCTTTATTAATGTTATACCTTTGAGTAAAATGAGCTTTGCCTTTTGGAAGCTGAAATAAGATCATAGGTGGTGCATTTCTCAAGACTTGATATATCCATTGGCTCAGAGATTACCTTATCCAAATTAATGTCATAAGACTCCATTGGATACAATCTCTTCCATATATTCTCGGTTTTTGATTTGAAGCTTCCGTTTGTGGAAGACACAATGTCATAATTGTAAAGAACTTTCCCATATAGTTGCTCACAATCAGATATATATCTTACCTGGATGATTAACGAATAATCTTGAGTTATATATACAAAAGAAATATTTGTAAATAGATAATAGTGTTTTAGAAACTCCTATGTAAAAATATGGTCCCAATAACATCATAAATTAATAATTGTAATTTTATGCATATAATATATAACTATGACAACTTAGTAAAATATGAATATTATAATGTTTTGTTTTCTTAAGATTAAGTATACATTAAAGTTTACAAATACGTCAAGGACGCGAAATTTCATAACGTTTTAACTATATCTTGTATCTCAAAACCTTGTTTTACATAACTAAGTATTTATAAGTGTTAAATGAGCTTTATATAAGTTTTGTGAACTTAAGAAAAATCAAATAATAATTTTAGTAGGATTCAATCTTTATTTTTGAAAAATATACTTGTGAAACACGTAAGAAACACACTTTTATAACATCTTAACTTTAGTACAAATATTTCCTTTTATATAAAAATATCTCTTAAATTAATAAAAATTAATTGATTTACACAATAAATTAATAAAATATCAAAGTCTCAACATTATTAATTTATAGACGTTTTATTGTATATATATATTTAATTACCGGATTAAGTCTATGGCAATGCCAAATCCATTCACAGTCAAGAGGAGGGACTAATGGTCCTTCACAGACTGTAGAACTCTCTGAATATTTGGCAAGCAAAGGAAGCCAATATGAATTATATCTAGCAAAAAAACAAGTCACCAAATTTGTTTTATTAAACTAATAATATCATTGTAATTTTATGTAGTCCACTATTGTAATTTTTATTTTCTACCTGTAAATGGCTCTTTCGAGTATTGGACCGTCGAAGAGCCACTGGTTCTTGTCAACAATTTTAAGGAAGTGAAGATGTTGTTTGGCTGCAGCAAATAGATCAATGCTTATCCCTATCTTTTGAGCTTCAAGCCACTCCAAACTTTGCACCATTTCTTTCTCCATTAGTTCACCTACAAAATGTAATAAGTAATAAATATTGATTGTGAATAGAAAAAAGTATCCTAAGAATAAAGAATGGATTGGTAAAGTTCTTACACTAAAGAACCAAATTGATCTTAAACTATGAACAAGAAGATGCGAAGCTAATGCTTTCAAACGATGTTATTTATAGTGGTTTCTAGTTTCTTTGGTACCAACACACAAAGAGACGTTACTCTCATACACCATACAATGTTTGACACTTGTCCAATTATTAGCTAAGCATTTGAATAACTCTCTACATGTAACGCTTATTGGTCTTATACTATCTTTAATTGGGTTTCATTTTCAACTTTTTTTTTCAATTTGATTTTTTTCAAAATGTAATCAATTGTATTTGATTTCTACACTCAAATTGTATTTGATTTCTACGCTCAAATTGTATTTGATTTCTACGCTCAAATTGTATTTGATTTCTACACTCAAATTGTATTTGCTTTCTACTTTTCAGATTAAACCTTCTTTTTTATAAATGTGTCTCTAGGTTCAACTTGTTTTAGTTCATATTTTTAAAAGTAGAGAATGCTTTGATATCATCAAATTTTTTTATATTTATGGTAATTTATCTAACTAAAAAAAATTATTTAAAAATAAAACTAAAAATTTAATCTATAATTGCAACATGTATTAAAAATAACACAAAGCATAATTGTTTGAAAAGTTTTTAACTGGTTTAGACAATGCAACAGAAAAATCCTAAAATATATTATTGATGTATAATCTTTGAATTATGACGAGTTAACAATTTATAAAAAAGATCTTGTCATATTTAGACATCGTTCAGAAGTTACGTCATCTTTTGAATGATTATTCGTTATGACATTAGGTATCCAATGAGCCCTTAATGTGGTCAACCGTCCACATTTAACTTCTTACATAAAGAATGATTTGTGTTTTTTCATAGTAACAAGAATTAATCATATTAGACTTTTAGAATTTATCCATTCCGATTTTCTTGAATCTATCTAGATTTTGTTGTGTTCTTAAATCGACACATGATTTGATAATACAATGGAAAATTGGTACGAAAACTTCCATTTGGAAAATGGCAATAAGAACCATGTCAAAAAATATTTATACATGCATTTTATGTTTTTCAATTACTTTTGCAATTTTTTAAAAAATCAGCTATATTTTCATAAAATTTGATACATGCTACGAGTACGATTCATATATCTTACATAGGAAGATTAACATATTTCGTTACGAATTTTTTTAGTTCCATGTATTAAATTTATTTCTATGGTTTTGATTAGATAAGGTTAATCTTTATTTGAGTAAAATATTGCTAAAATATATTAACAAAAAAGTATCGCTAAAATAAAATAATTTTGTAGAATATGGATTTGCTCACGCCTAACAAAGACATTAATTATAAATGTACGATTTATAACATTGCCTAAAAATAGAGCTATCAGTTACGTAACTTAAATGTTGAGTCGCTCAAAAACAAACAAACTTATAAAGAAAGTATGAGTTACAAAAACAAACTTTTTTTATTTCAATTACAAAGTAACGTTGATTTAAAATCATAGACTAATTAGTGTTTTTTTTCATTTGTAATGATGGTAAATATATTGAGGGGCTTAAAGCCTTGGAAGTATACTTTTAAAGTTGTAACCCAATGTCTTTTAATAAAGAAGCTCTAACCGCTTTGATCCTTTAAAATTTTCTTTTTACTAAGAGTATCTTCAAAAAGGAACCTCAAATTTGAGGTTTCATGTGTTTCTCTCAAAAAAAAACTTCAAACTTAAATTTTACATATTGCATTTAAGTCCGTACTATTTTTCATAATTAATAAAATATCTTAACTTTTGTAGATAACTATAAGACATACCTCAAATAATTATTAAACCAATAAATAATTACGAAATTAATATTTTTATTTTAATTTAAAGTCTTTCTTTTAGTTTTACATGTGAAAATTAAGTTTATATTTACAAAATATAATTTCTTATATAGTAAAATGATAAATTAAAAAGTTAATAAATATATTTATGAAATATTATTAATTGTAGGGAGTCAAATGCAAAAGAAAGATGGAACCTCAAAATTTAAAGTTTTAAGGTTTCTTTTGGAAGACAAAAAACCTCAAATTTGTGGTTTTGATGTTTCTTTTGGAGATGCTCTAAGGTGATTGAATATGATTTTAATTTTAGATTGTTTTTAATCTTTACAAAATATGACTAGAAATAATGTTTGAATTGTAAATAATAATTTTCATTAAAATAATACTTTAAATGACTGTGAATTTTAATAAATTATCTTATGTAATATGCGACTTTAAAGGGGAAGTGGCCTTGGTCTAGTGGCATTCATAAGTCCACAGGAGGCAGGTAGCACCACCCCACCCGGGATCGAATCCCCGCGCCTACGATAGTGTAGGTTTGGCTAATGGGCCGGCCATTTGTGGCCCAAATGTTGACAAAAAAAAAAAATATGCGACTTTAAATAAAATAAAAGCTTTGTAATATTGATTTTTAGATACTAAAATTGGAATTAATATGCGGTTTGCACTAAGACAATTTTGTATATAAAGATTAATTTCATTAGTTTTCAAACCCATGATGTAATATGTGAATGACGAGTTTCTACATTCAAACGAGGTGTATCGAAACTATGGACAACGTCCTCAATAAAGTATGGTCACAAGTCAATTGGCAGGAAGATTCGGCCAACGATTATCATCGATTAACAAAATCGGATTCACCATAGCTCGGCGACCAAAACGAGTATAAAACTCACCCCACGGCGGTATCAAAGTAACGACTGAGCAACTCGTATACTATGCAATTTGCTTATTTTCAAAGACATTTAGAAGAATAATGAATCCCACGAGTTATCGTGTTAACGGTAATCACTCGATGGAAGGAATACTCATCAACTATAGAAGCTTGATAAACACTCTCTTCATGATTTCCTCTAAAAGTAAAATCTTAGAACAATAAACCAAGGAGTCAACACACCGAGTGAATTGGTGCATAAACCAATATCTCATGATGCGAAGGCAATTCCATCAACGCTTAACTACACAATCGAATTCCACGTCCATGAGAAGTAAGTCATAAGAAAATTCTTCGACGACCTCTCAAGAGGATCACAACATACAAACAACGACAATAAAAAGTAACTAATTTCTTAAATTGAAAACGTCGACCCCTTGTATGGCTGCATGCCAATTCTGACTTCAAAGTCACCATGGACCAACAACTTGTGACTCAATCGTCAAACGACAAATCCAAAAGAGAAGAAGGTTCACTACCAATCACGACTCAATCATCAACAACAAAGTTGGTAACCTCTTTCGATCATGTTTTATCTCCGAGACAAGCTCGTTGACGCTACGACAAGTAACCAATGCTACAACAAGTGATCTACACTAGAGAAAGTAACCAACTTTATGTTTACTACGATTTTATTTAGAGATTTTAACCTATTTTTTTAATTGTATCATATTTTTGTATTGTTTTCTATGTAACATTATTAAATTATTTATATATGTTATTGTTTATTTTGTATATGAGTTTTTTTCGCGGTGGATATTTTTAATCTTCTCACGTAAAATTGGTATCAATTTATGTTTTAAAAGATTACTAGGTAAGTACCCCGCGCCTTGCGCGGGACAGGATATTCATAAATAATATTAAGTTATAGTATAGAGGGCTGAACATTTAACCCGAGATCCGAAACCTAAAACCGAATCGACCTGAAAAATCCGGTTTAGTCCAGTTTCGGTTCTCGTATTATCCTATCAGGTTTTAATATTTTCTAACTCGGGTTTCCGTTCTAACCCGAATCGATCTGAGACCCGAATTGTACTCGAATATACCCGAAATATACCCGAAGATATACACATTTTGATTTTTGATAATGTAATTTTGATTTAGTAGGCAATTTCATTTTTTTGTGGGTTATATGAATAAGCCGAACCAAAACCCGAACCGAACCCGAATTATCCGAAATAAAACCGGAAGTTCTTACCAAAAATATGTAAAACCTAAAAATTCGAACCAAAAAATCAAAAAACCCGAACCGAATAATATTTGGTTCCATGTCAGGTTTTGTTAAATATATCAAACACGACATGAACACGAATAAATTCGAACCAAACATAACTGTATTTGTAAATAACCCGAACGGATCATATATCATTTAACCCAAAAAACCCGAACTCGAATGAGCCTGACCTGAAAACCGAATGTCTAGACTCCAATCCACTAATCAAAGACCATTATCGAAAACCGAAATAACTAATCAAACTTTGCAAGCTTATTCAAAGAAAAAGACCCGCATTATGCATACCCCGGTAAATGAAGGCCCAATCCATTTACCGAGATTCGCAGGCCCATTAGACGAAGGTCCGCTTTAATGATTTTGTATATGATAAAGTCTTATTTATATTAGAAGATTTTTATTTTGTTTTTATTGTTTTCAATGTGGGAGAAATTTAATTCTTAAAAGTTTTATATGTGGGCCTGAATTCGTTGGGTCTAAAATATAATTTATAGAATTCGTCGAACAAAAATTATTCAAAAACATAAGGACTAAAACGCAAAAAAATAAAAAATATCCTAAAAGCTCTCACGTCGCGACACGTAGGCGTTTTGTCTTCTCTTTTAATAGTATAGATTGTGAATAATTTATGTATTATTTCTATGTATAAATATAAAATATTTGCATCACAAGTTAGAATTGATGAACTTTTTATTTATTGATAAAAAGATTTTTTCTTGACCATTTTTAATAATTATTTTAATTGATATACATATTATTTTAGGGAGAATTACGTTGAATATCTTTTTTGAATTTTATTAATATTAAAGGAAGAATTACAAAACTACACCTTTTGAATTACATTTCACAAAACTACACAATTTCAAAATTATTTTACAAAACTTACACCTAAACACTCAAAATTAAATCTAAAAAAACCTTACCTACACAATCCTACCCCTTAATATTATACCCTAAACACTAAATAGCGAATCCAAATGAAATTTTTTAATTTTTGTTATTTTTTTAAAGGTAAATCAAGCTTTTAAAATTTTGAAAATGTGTAAATATGAGAAAAAATTGAATTAGGTAGAGTTTTGTAAATGAATGCTTGAAAGAGTGTAGTTTTGTGAATTCCTCAATATTAAATTAGTTGTGTTGTCTTTATTACTTGTGATTTTTAATTAAGTTTATTAGTATTAATAATTTTATTATATTTTTATTTTAATTATGTTTTGTTACATATTTTTGATGATGATGTGTCACTCATATGGAGAGAGTTCTTCTTCTTTTATAGTATAGATCTTAACTATTGTTATATTGTATACTATTTAGAAGAAAGTGTTAAATTTTGGAATTTAAGGTTATCATCACTCATCATATATATAATTTTAAGTGATTATATAAGAGTTTCAATCTCTGAACAAACAAAAATATTCTAAATCTCTGCTTAATGAAGACTAAACCTTCTAAGACTTTGATCATATACTAATTTTTTGTCAAATATCACATACTATTTATAACCTTGTATTTTTTTTGTTGGAGCCCTTTGTTCTTTTTTTGTGGGCTAAACACACAGTAATAATATTGAGCTAGCCTTGATCCCTTACTTTTGACTTCTCAGGGCTTATTGATAATTCCATGATTGGAGAATTTATTTCTTTTTTGCTTGTTATCTTATGTTGTGTTTGTTATATCTCAAATCTCAATGGTTTATCTCCCCCAGTACAACACGCCTTCATGTAATTTCATAGCGATTAAGCTTACTTTCTTTGCATAACGATTTTGGTTAAGGTGTATATATATGACATCATACATTTCTCAATTATCAGTTGATACCATCTTCATTTATACAATCTAAAAATCAGATCGAGTAACAAACAAAGAAAAAATGTTAATTTGCATGTTTTGGACTTTAGAAACGTAACAAAACAATAAGATTCCTATATATGTGACTATGAATCCTAACAGTTAACTCTCATATTCCTCCGTTATATTTGAAGATTGTTTTGTATATTCTAAGAAATCCCCCACGTTATTATAAACACTATAAAGAAAGTCACTCAGACACTATGTCTCTCACCTAAACTATTACTCCATATATCAATCAAATATTATATTTCTTCCTTAAAAAATAGTTCGTTAACTAACATATCAATAAACAAAGTTACACATATTGTAAAAGCTACCATTAAACAGAGGCTAATGTTTCCTTTTTCAAAAGATTTTTTAACCAAGGAGTAAAACCCACACAAACATACAATTGAGGTCAAACCTCTTGTTTGACACTATGAACAATAGATGAAACTTATTTGTTTTGCGCCTCTATGTTCATTTTCTACCTTCCATTTCAGAATGTAAATATCAATCTTCTTTCATACATATCTTGGCAATAGCCAATAGGGACGAAAAGCTTACAGTGTTAAAGCCTTATTTATCATCATGACAATGGCTAGCGCCTCTCTTACTTCACCTTATCATTGCTTTTCTTTTCCTCCAACTGCGACGTTTAATTTTCTGTACAAATCCTTCAACCTTTTACACCTTCCAAAAATGGATCTAGCCATAGCAGTGGTCGCCTTGTCAACAAAAGTAGGAAAAATAGAACAAAAATATACTAATATATTTTTACTAAGGACCCGCGCGTTCCGCCTGTTAGTGATATAAACATATAATATATCTTTTTAACAAATCAAAAGATATATATATCTTTTTAATATATATCTTCTTAGCAAATCAAAAATATGTAGATATTTATAATCGTTGTACGTAATTGCTTTTTAACGCGTAAACGTAATGGATTTTAAAACTGAATACTCAATTTTTTTCAAAATTTTATTACACTAACTTTTTGTTTATATTCTTTTTAATTATATTTGTTTTGGAAAAAAATTTAGATAACTTGTTGATTTTGTACACAAGATTTATTGTGCCTTTTATAATTATATATTTTTCCACTACTCACAAACCATTATGGTGGAGGTTACAAAAATAATATTTCAAATTGAAGATGGAAGTTAATGTTGGTTAATATTATAAAAAAAAAATATCATTTGACCAAAATTTTATATTTTTGTTTGTTTAATTTAATTTACTTAATTACTATTATGGGGGTTATAAAATTTGACTTGTTAGAATATAATGATTTTGAATTTATAATTAATATTTTGTAACTAAAAGTATTCAAATTTCAAAAAATTTTGTATAGAGAACACATGTCATTTTACAATTTTTATATATAAAATAGAATCTAAAAATAGTAATATATGAAAGTTATGTGAATCATTTGCATGAAATTAAAAGAGACATATAAGATAATTTGACATTTATTTTTCATTTTTGAAAGAAGTAAAAGATTATTAATTTTAAATTTTATTTCAATTATGCATATAATTGTAAATTCTTAATAACATTTAAAGTTAAAAATATATTGAAACTTATGAGGATAATTTGTTTTAAATAAAAAGATACGTATAAAGTAATTTGATATTTATTTTTGATTATTGAAAAAAGTAAAATAAATTTTGAATGAAAATTAATTAAATATGGACACATGTCAATATAACAATGAGACACTCGTTGGTTCACAATGAACTTTACAAAAACATTCTATCTTATTATATAAGATAGATGAGAAATTTTATAGTATTTAGCATTTTGTTAACTTACCAAAGTGGACTTGGTAGATTACAAAACAGAAAAATGAAGTGAAAAGAGATAATATTATGGTTAGTAAAAAAAAAGGAATCTCTTCCTCAAACAAAGACTTACAACAAACAAACATATGTGGATTTTACTATTATTGATTGTCTTTCTTTGTTATTACAAAGATTTGCATATTATCTCCTCATCACTCACACAACTTCTTTGCTTTGTAGTTCGAACCTCTCTAACCACCATAAGGCAAGCTTCATAAAGCAAAAACATTAAATCAAATTAAGCTTTTACAAAATTGTTCATTTAACTATATCAAAACAAAATAAACCAATGAGAAAATAATAGTTTATACTAAGAACAAATAGCATGTTATTGTCATTCTATATTTTTGGACAATATAATCATCTACTAAAACCAACACTTATAATATAAGGTTTCTTGAAAGTCATGTTAAAAATTATTTAAATCAAGAAAATTAACCATAAGAGTCAAAACAAAGTGAATATAATAATTAATCAATTAAACAAAATTACCCGAGCCTAAGAGAAGTATCGGAGCTCTCGGAGTCAACCGGAGCTCCGGTGGGATTTCCGGCGTTAGTAATTAACTCCGACGAGTGTCCTTCCTCGCACACCGCCGTGTTCTCCAATTCAACACATCCGTTTCTTTCATTGATCACATTATTATTAAAATTATATATCTACACCATACATAACAAACCAACACAAAAATTTCAAATTATAACATTTATAAGTATATAAATAAAAAATAAACAAGATTTCGTTAATGATACAACAACGTACTTGCATGTCTAGATGCTCGTTCTCTTGCGTTAGTTGTGTTCCCTACAAAGCAAGTATTTGAAATTTAATAAAATAGACAGAAAAATATCATTTGATTATTGATTAATTAATTTCTACATTATTAACATATCAAAACAAAATATAGCAAAAACGAACTAAATCGAAAGCAAAAAAATTATTTAAGGATTTGAAATTAAAGAAGATTTGTATATTCATCTTCAGGTTCCATATTCCATAAAACCAATGAAAACATGGACAATTCTCAAGAATACTATTTTTAAAAGTTTTTATGCCTAAAATATCAACACATTATTAAAACCGAAAAAGTGAACCAAAACCATGCACACTTTTACATCTAGGACCAAAGTTTCCTATGTAAAAGCTAATTAATTAAAGTTAAACCCTAGAGACTAACAAAGCTTAATGATTTAGTATTAGACTTGAACACATTTTTTCAACCTCGCTAATCACCTTTGTTTATATGTTCAAAGATATGGGGTATAAAGTATTAATAGAGTTTGCACGAAGCTTAGCTAATTGTTTATAATCATAATCAATGCCATAATTAAAAAGTGTGAAAGTCTTAAAAAGATTAAAAAGTATAAGAAGCGTACTTGTTGCCTAAGCCTATTGTTTTCATCCATTAATTGCGTTCCCTACACACCCATAGAGAAAAAAGTGAATTATCAAAATTATGTGAATCAATAAGTATACATTAGAGATAAAACCATAATTTTGAATCTTACCTTTCTTTGAAGGTCATTTATTTCATTCATCATAATCTTCTCACTCTACAACAACATCTCACAATAGTTAAGTTACATTCTTAGAGAAAATCTTATTTGTGGTTTTATATAGTGTTTAATAATTTAATAAAATGTGGACACATGTCAATATAACAATGAGACACTTGTTGGTTCCACAATGAACCTTACAAAAACATTATATCTTATTATATAAGATAGTTACTAGTTAGACAACTTTTGTCTAACTAACTAACAATTTAATATATATATATATATAGAACTACACCATATATTAAAAACATAAAACGACATAAATCTTTATGCAAATTTTAACTGGTGTAGATTGACTTTTAAAGAATGATTGGAAAGTTACAACGAGTTAACGACTAATAACGAAAATCTTGTCATATTTAGACACTAGTTTTTTGGCCCATGATTTTCACGGGATAATTTAATCTAAAATGTTTATTAATTTTATGTTTGTAAAAATTAGTTAAATTTATAGATAAAAATACTATTTTACCATGTAATATTATATCTATCCACAAAGTTAACAAAAAATATTATATTTACTATATGTCTTTTGAGATTATTAGTTTGTTTAATATGTAATTTACATGTTTTTATTCGAACTCTTGCTAAAAAAATTAGTTTAATAAGAAAAAATTAGGAAAAGAAGTTGATTTGCGGAGGCGAATAACACTCTTTCTTAATTCTGAAAACCCCCGTAATGTGACGGTTTCATTGAATTCGAAAATAAAACCACATAATTGTTATAATTTTCATCACTCGAAATATAAACTCTCAAACTTTATATTTGTATTATATTCTCACAAAAAAAAAAAAAAATAGAATAATAAATAGAAAATTGTGAATAATTATATCTAGAAGATGTTGAATGTTTTCTTCTTATATAGGAGAGGAGAATGTAAGACTATTTGGTTTCACCATATAGTGCATAACATCCCCATTACTCACATTTAACATATATCTTTATGTCAAATTTGGTGGTTACACAATTGAATCATAAAAACTCTTATTAATTTAACTTAAGAATAAAAGTGTTGTTTGACCAAAACTTATTTTTTATCATGAGAATTATTATTTTCTTGAACCAAATTTAGCTTCTTTTTTTAAAATAAAAAATATAACATTTCTTTATTTCTTTTTTTATCACAAATAAGTAATTGTTTTATTAATTAAATTAGAAAAGAAGGACAAAAGTAATGAAACTTTCGTATATATATAGTTCATAGTTAAAAGTTTTTTGTCCAACATAATTTACTCTAAAAATATATAAAATTATGATATATGTGGTTTTAGTCCAAAGTTTTTAAGAAGTGATACATATCAAACTAAAAATGATTTACTATATGAATATTAGTTTAGAGTCATAAAAAATTGTTTAAAAAAAAATGATGCATTAGCTAAAGTTTTATAACTTTTAACCAATATTTATTTAAAATATTAAATGTATGAAAATGATGAAATTATAAAATATTTTCATCTTAAAAATAGAAGGATAGTAATGAATAATTAAAGTGAACACATGTCACAAAAATATGCAAAGACTTGTAAGCAATACATTTAAAGTTACAAAAACATTCTATTTTATTATATAAGATTTGTTAGATGTATGTCATCTTTTGAATGATTAGTCGTTATAAATATTACATTTCATATATATATCATATGCTTAAAACAACGATTGGACTTTAATATATGAAAAAATTATCGGGAAAATACCTGAATACGACAACTACTATCCTCGTGAGTATTTATACGTGAACTATTGAACAATTCCAGTTTATACAAGAATTATAATAAATTTGAAATAGCTACTTGAACATTTCAAATATGGTTAATACCTACTTTCCCCAAGGTACGATTTCAAATGTACGACGACTATCAAAACTAAATATAATAAACTTAGAACTATACTTATAGTATCATTAAAAAATATTGCTAGAACGAAGTCGGAATATGATATGATAATACATTGACAAACCATGTAAGAAAATATTTGAACATGCTTTTTAGTTTTTCAATTAAGTGTTGCAATTTTTTTTAAATGTGATACATGCTTTAATGACTCATGTACTAAGATTAGCGTGGTCTTGTGCATATGGATTAGGAAGCTTGTGAGCTGTAACGCTTGAAAACAGACGTTAATTAAAAGTTTTGCAATTGTTTTAAACTAATTTGTAACTTGCATTTGTTTTAAACTGATTTGTAACGTTACTTAAGTATAAGAGTATCCGTTACAAAATTGACAAGTCGCTTTAATATGGACATTAAAACTTATAAAGAAAGTGTCAGTTACGAAATCAACCTTACAAATGAAATGAAAGTTATGTTATAAACCTTGTATACTAATTACTATCTCTGTTTCATAAAAGTATCGCTGTTAATACTGAGAACGGGTAAGTATCGAATTAGGAGTAAAATAGAGGCAGGTCGGAAAACTCGTTAAGTGACAATTGTAGCGAACATGTTGAACCGAAGTGTTTAGTCGAACTTAATTCTATTAGTCGAATCGAAAATATGAATCGAAGATTCGAACTCGCAGTTCTTATTGAGTATTTGTGATGTGAATGTTTGAATACAAAGATAGCGAAGTGAATATATAAATCGAACTGTTTCTCTCTGTAAATTCTCTCTCTAAAAATTGCCTCTCTCGAAATCGATCCCCTTCTTCTGAACATGAGTATTATACTGGAACTTCTCAGCCTTTGGCGGGCTTTTCCTCCTTGGCGGGACTTCTCGGCGCATGACCGACATACGGAAAACTGCGTTGTCGAGCAGGCTCCTGCATCGGACAGCACGCCGGCGTGCCTCCTGTACGATCATCCCCTACGAATTGTAGGCCTGTACCGACGTCACCATGTCGGCTCTGCAAACTACGGCTTCGTACCGCCGTCATCGTGTCGGCTCTGCGAACTGTAGGTTTGTGCTGATGTCATCGTTTCGACCACGACTTCTTTGTTTTCTTCACTTAATGGGTCTCGACTTCGGTGGGCTTCGAAATCGAACTGGGGGCCTTTCCGAAGGCCTTTTCCCTTAGACTTCGCAAATGGGCCGGGCTATGTTGGGCTCAGACCCACCACTAACACTCGCTTTAATTTTTTGCACACAGATTTAAAATTCTCTATTTTCAACATAAATAACATTAAATATGATCTAATCAACCAATTGAAAAAACCTACATTATATTATTGGTCAAAAAAGTCAAACTTATTTAATATTTACATTCAAGACCCGAATTTTACATTATTGACAAAACTCTCTCAATACTTTCAATCGTATCAATTTCATCCAAACTGGAACAATAGTCTCCCACTACAAGAAGATCAAGAAAGGGATGAGATGTCACATCCCGAGTTACAATTTTTGTACATGTGCTCAAGCAAATTTCTGGATATTGGGGCCCAAATATTTCCACTTTTCAAAAATTTAGGCATAGAAAATATATAACAAGATCCAAAAAAATTTTGTTTCACTATTTAGTATCTAATTTTTTTTCCCTAGAACTCTTTATATTGATGGGTCAAGCTTGCATTTGTAATGGAAAACGAACAATTAATTGGACGAGTTTGTTGCATTGTTGCAAGAAGCATTGTCGTAACATTCTTGGAGATATGAAAATTTTCGGTCGATGTGGTTAGGTTCGGACCAATTTAGTGCCCTAGAGAGAAAAAAATGAAGAATTCACAAAACTAAGTTATCGTATAAAATAATTTACTGATGTATAATCTTCAAATTACAACGAATTAACAACCTATAACGAAAGATCTTGTTATAGTTACACATTGGTTAGAAGTTACGTAATCTTTTAAATGATTAGTCGGTATGAGCATTATGTCTCGAGAGTGCCCTTGATTGGTCATTTGTCCACCTTTCACCTCTTACATAAAAAAATACTCATGTTTTCTCAGAATAAAAGGAAATAATCATATTATACTTTTTGAGTTTATCTTATTCGATTGTTTGAATCTATCTGGATTCGGTTGTGTTCCAAAATTTAAACTAGAAAATGGCAACAATAACTATGTGGAAAAGATTTAAACATGCATTTTAAGTTTTTCAACCAAGTTTTGCAATTGTTGAAAAATCAACAATATTTTAAAAACTTTTATTACATGCTACAATGATTTATATATCATTACATAACATGATTAACACATTTCATTCAATAATTTTATAAGTGTTTTTATATTGTTTTGATTAATTAAGTTTAATATTTTTTCAAGGGAACAATTGCCGAAATATATTAAAAAAAAGTATTGCTCAAATAAAATAATTTTGTAGTATATGGATTTTGCATAAGAGCCAAAACGGTTAATAAAAACATTAATTAAAGGTGTACCTAAACCGGTTTGTAACTTTATCTAAAATAAAGATATCAGTTACAAAACATACATGTTGACTCACTTACAAATAAACATTAAAACTTATAAAGAATGTGTCAGTTACAAAACCAACTTTTTTTGTTTCAGTTACAAATGTGATGTTGATTTAAACATAATATACTAAGTAAGGTTTATTTTTCTTTTGTAATGATAGTAAATATATTGAAGGGCTTAGAATCTTGGAATTATACTTTTAAAGTTGTAACCCCTGTTTCTTTTAATAAAGAAGTTGTAACGGCTTTGAATTTTTCACCTGTTCTTTTGAGCCAAGTGTACGAAACCAATTTGTAATTACCTAAAAATAGAGCTATATCAGTTAAGAAATTACATGTTTTTTTGTCAACATTTGGACCAAAATGGTCGGCCCATTAGCCAATTATACACATACGTAGGCGCTGGTAATCGATCCCGGGTGGGGTGGTGTTACCTGCCTCAAGTGGACTTATGAATGTCACTAGGCCAAAGTCACTTCCCCATAAACTTACATGTTGAGTCACTTAAAAACAAACATTAAAACTTATAAAGTAATTGGTGTCAGTTACAAATCCAACCTTTTTGGTTCAGTTACAAAATGGATATTGATTTAAACATCATATATTAACTAGTGTTTCTGTTTCTTTTGTAAAGACGGTAACTATATTAAAGGGCTTAAAGTCTTGGATTTGTACTATTAATGTTGTAACTTGTAACCTCTCTTTCTTTTAATAAAGAAGTTGTAACGGTTCTGAACCTTTCACATTTTCTTTTGAGCCAATGTGATTAGAAATCAATACTCTAAAAGTAGAAGTGTCTATCTCCATAAACTGACACCTAAGCATTTTTATGCTTTGGAAAATGGACATCTTATTTAAAAATAAGAAATAAAATACAAACAAAACACTTTAATTATACAGATCACTAAAACTTAAATTTAGAAAACTAATCAAAACAATTTCAACACGTTTAACTAGAATACTAAAAACTAATGAAATCAAACATCATTAAAAATCTAAATCTGGAAACTAATGAAAAATTAAATCTAGAAAACTAATGAATCACACACAATATCAATTTTTCATCATTTAAATACTTTATGCAAAAATTATGTAATTATAATTCACGTTAATGAAAACAATTACAACACGTTTGACTACAATATATTATTTAAGTACTAGGCTACCCTTTGTCTCTTTACCTTTTTGATGATGTAGTAATCTTCTCGGATGGATCTCCTGTTTAATGAAAGGAATTCAGGAAGTCTCAGAGGAGTTCAGACTCCTATCTAGCCTGAAAATTTACGATGACAAATCAGGTTTTTTTTCTAGTGGGCTTTCTTAGACTGAAATCGCAGTTTTGCTTACCTTGACAAGGGTTTTAGCATGCAGGCGTCCCTATTTTGTCTAGATAGTTGTTACTATTTTAATTTCACTACTTAGAAAAACACAAAATACAGAAGATGGTAAATTTTCGAATTGATTAATTTGTAGAAGTTTCACTATATATATATATATAGTAGAATAGGACCCGCGATTACGCGTGTTTGTAAGTCATATCTTATAATCCGTAAGAAGAAAAAAAACAAAACTAAAAAAACAATACCAAATCATTGAAAATTCGATTTTTAATTAATTATATATAACTAAATTAAAAATATGGATACAAAATTTTTAAAAACCAAACAAAATAAAGTAAGATACATGAAACAAAAATATTGGTCTCTGATAATAGAATTAATTTTATGACTAAAATGGTAAATATCTTTAATTGAATGTTTAAGTACAAAATATAGATTACTAGATGAAATCCCGCGTAATACGCGGACAAATTACATAAAAAACATTTTATAATTATATATTAATATTGTTAGTAAATTTGTATAGTTATAGTTAGATTTAAACGGAAACTGATATTATACCCGTTATTTTATTATAACAAATAAATATAAAAGACACACAACAATATATGGTAATAGTAAATAAATGATTTTTACCTTTTTATCTATTAAAAAATAAAAATAACACATTTTTTTTTGTTTAATTACATTGTTTAGACATCGGCGCATCAACCCCTACCTGGTTACGGGACACATCTAACGTGTTTGTAATAGGATAAGATTGATGTACTACGCGACAAAAAAAAATTACATTGTTTATGTTATTTACATGAAAAACATTTGTTTTAAATTAATAATTAGATAGTGGATCCATGAAGATAATAAATAAGTTATCATAAAAAATTTCTTTATTTTTTCAAGTAATGTTACGTTTTTATTTTTTCTTATTTCTAATTTTTTATTGATTATTTCTTAAAATATTCTTAAATTTTTCTTTTTCTATGTTATTTCCTTAATTTCTGATTATTTTGTTTTTCTATATTTCGGATTAATTTATTTTATTTCTAATTATTGGATAATCAATGTTAATTTTTTTATTTTTGATTATTTTCCTTATTTTTGTTTCTTTCTCAATATTGTTAAGTTTCCATTTTATAAGATGTTTGCGTATCAATTTTGATACACATATCACGATCTGAACTAACCATTACAAATGTTATGATCTCGTGAGTTATAATTATCTTTGTCAAGCTCACCTTAAACACGCTTTGTTTTATATAATAAGATTATTTGATAATTATGTGACTTTTCGGTTGATTACTTTTTTCTTTTTTCTGTTTTTCTTTTCTTTTTTAGTTTCTTATTTTTTGTTTTGCTTTTTTTTTCCTAAACGTTACCTTTTTTTCTTTTAAAATTATTAACATTTTTCCAAAACATTATTAACATTTTTCTTAAAATTATTAACATTATTTACATTTTTCTTCTTTTTTTAATTGTGACACGTGTCACGATCTGGTGAGTTATAAATAAACACTCTCACTTTTATATAATAAGATTTAATCATGTCACCAATATAAACTAATCTACCACCTTCTTAAGTAAAAATTATTAAGTAGTTAATAGCGCTAATCGTTAGTTTTTAAAATTACATCATGACACACTTTTTAAAACACAAATTACACTTTAGAGCACTTTTTGACATAGAGACACTTTATGGATATAAAAGACTAAATTACCCATCAATTCATTTATTCTACATAAATTTCACAATCATTTTCTTTCTCATTTTTCTATTTTGCATTCTAATTTTAATTTTCTAGGGTAACATAAAATAATTTATTTTTCGTATATTGATTTATAAAATTTTAATATATATATTTTGATATCCACTTTTATATATTTTATTTATGAATGAATCAACATTTGTGGACAACTAGTCAATATCTAATTTTTTATATATGTCCACATAGAATTGTACAAATGTTCAAAGTATAATGGACGAGTTTAAATTTTATTCCAATGAGTTTATATATCATAGACAAATCATATGATGATTTGTGTTCAAGTTTAAATAAATTATAATTGTAGTTAAAATTATATGATGATTCATGTTCAAAAAAGAATAAATAGGTTTTAATAATGAATTTAAAACATTTATATGTTTTGATGTACATGTAATTTTCATGTTTTCACTTATTAATATCAACATGTTTCATTCACATTTATTAAGAATATTACAAAAACATATGGGAGTGTAAATATTAAATATAAATTACTTATGTAAATAGATATATGATAAACAAAAAAAATATTGAAATAATATATTTTACAATAAATTAAAATACATTTACGAAATTGTACAAAAGTATGTCCACATAACATAAAACGTATCCACAAATTTCTGTACACAACGTTGTGTATCCACAACTTTCTGTACACAACGTTCTGTATCCACAACTTTCTGTACACAACGTTGTGTATCCACAACTTTCGGTACACAACGTTGTGTATCCACAACTTTATGTACACAACTTTTGTGTACACGAAGGGTAAAACTGTATTTAAAAAAATAAAATGTGTGAAAAGTGTCTCATATCACAAAAGTGTCTTATTTTGATATGTAAGTGTTAAAATGTGCTCCATTGTGTAAATCACTTTAGACAATTATGATTAATTATTTAGATATTGTATTAGTAGAATATTATTTCGATATATAGTGACCAAATCATATCACGGTTCAAGTTAAGTTTGGTTATGGAAAAAGATGATTAATTATTTGCACCTTGATAAGTATTGATTAGAAAATTCAAAATTGTCATAATGGAGTGCACGGTCTCCTACTCCTTCCTAATTAATGGATTTCCACAAGGGCATGTAACTCCTTCGGGAGGACTTAAGCAAGGGGATCATTCTTTGTATTGAAGTCCTTTCGGGCTTATGTAGGAAAGCACAACAAGACGGATCTTTACCTGGTATTAAAATTGCTAGAAATAGCCCTCCAGTAAATCACCTCCTATTCGCAAACGACTTTATGTTCTTGTGTAAATCCAATGCAGCGAGTTGCAATATCCTTAAAGGGATCATCTCATCCTATGAACGCGCTTCGGGACGGGTAATAAATAGACAAAAGTCCTCCATCACCTTCGCAGCAAAAACGCCGGCTACGAGAAGTGGTTTGGCAAAGCGACTTCTCCGTATCAACCAGGAGGGAGGCACGGGTAAGTATCTCGGGCTACCAGAACTCTTTGGGAGAAAGAAACAAGATGTGTTCATAGCAGATAGAATAAGACATAAAGCACACAGTTGGTCAACGCGATTCCTATCGACGACCGGTAAACAAGTGATGCTAAAATCTGTTTTATCCGCAATCCCGACTTATTCGATGTCTTGTTTTAAACTACCCTAGTCTCTATGTCAAAAAATTCAATCCATTTTAACAAGATTCTGGTGGGATGACAAAGCGGACAAAAGAAAGATGAGCTGGATAGCTTGGGATAAGCTAGACGCGCCAAAAAATGATGGAGGCCTCGGTTTTCGAGATGTTGAAGCTTTCAATGATGCGCTCCTCGCTAAGCTTAATTGGCGTATACTAAAGAACCCCTCCTCTTTGCTTGCCAAAGTCCTAAAAGGTAAATACTTCCATGATACTGATTTCTTAGGAAGCTTAGCCAACTCTAATTGCTCCCACGCCTGGAAAGGCATCACCATAGGTAAAGCTCTTCTTGATAAAGGACTAGGGTGGCTAGTGGGAAACGGAGAGAACATAAATGTTTGGGATGATCCTTGGCTCTCCGCGGCAGGCCCGATTAGGCCGGTTGGACCTAGGCCCCTCCCTCTCGTGTCACTGAAAGTTTCTGATCTTATCGACCATGAGGCGAGACAATGGAAGTGGGAAACAATCCGAGAGCTGCTACCACTTTATGAGCCGATGATAAAGGTTATCCATCTAGGAACCTCAAGGAAAGAAGATTCCTTTGTTTGTCTCAGAGCATCAAATGGAAAATATACAACGAAGCTGGGATATAACATGGTGATGAGTCGCACACCATCCTTAGCCCAAGACTTCAATTGGCAGAAAAATGTGTGGAAAGTAAAAGCTCCTCCGAAGTTAAAAATGTTCCTATGGAAAGCAATTTCTGGAGATTTACCAGTGGGGCTTAACCTCTCTAGGCGTGGCATTGAGGTGGATAATAGATGCAAAAGATGTGGACTTTTAGAAACGACAGAGCACGTTTTATTGGATTGTCCTTTTGCTACACAAGTATGGTTGCTTTCTCCCATCTCCGTTCCTCCGACTAGATCTCCTCAAAGCTTTAAGGAGTTCATTGAGGCAGCACGAGCTGGAAAGAACCTCCCCTCGACGGGCCTATACAATGCAAATTTATATACATGGACATGTTGGAACATTTGGACAGCAAGAAACAATCTGCTTTTCGCGGCAAAGGTGTTCTCCGAGGAGGATGTCGTAAAAAAGCATCAAGTGATGCACGCGCTTGGCAAGAAGCTCAAATCCTCCTACCAAAACCTCACTTAGCTCAACCTAGGGATGTTAATAATGGGTAAAACTCGGATGGGTACCTGGGACCAGTCATTATTATGAAACCCGGGACCTGTCTGTATCATAAAAAAATTCACAGGTTTTTAATGGGCAGGTATCCGTCAAGAAAAATTTTATACGGGTTTGTTCTAGCAGGTAACAGGTACCTGCCAGGTTTTTATTTCTTTCACGCCGAAATCTAATTTGCCTCTGCTTTGCTTCTTCTTCTCTGCCGCCAAGTCTCTCTCTCAGATTCGCCTATGATGGGCAACGTTATGGGGATTTAGCCTCTCTTGCATGTGATGTTCTGAGCATTCTCATTACTACAGTAGCCGCATAGTCATCTTTTAGTATTGGAGGTCGGGTTTTAAATCCCTATAGAAACCGTCTACTTTCTAGCAAAGTTCAAGTCTTGCTTTGTCTTAGAAACTGGCTTAGGGGTTTTGCTGAGTTTGAAGGTAAGAAAATGGTTCATAAATGATTTATATTTTCTGTTATTAATTGTTTTTGTTTGGTTGATATGAGTTTTTAAAATTTTAGGTGATATTGAAGAGTACTTTGATGATGAAGTCGAGGATACCACAACAATGACAAGTAGTAGCTCAAGAATGTGAAGTAGTAGCTTTCATTGGATTTAAGTTAACCAAGTGTTTTGGATTGCTCTGGAGTGCTACAAACTCATAAGTGTTTTTTGTGTTAAAACATAAGAATGTAAAAGATGGTATTTTTGACTTTTGATTTTTGCAATTATATTATAATGATGACTTTTGTGTTTTTTTAAATTAAATTATTAGATGATTTTTGCAATTGATTGTACTTTTATTTAAATAAATTATGAATAATATGGATCTCAAGTAACTTTTACAGGTACCACGGGTTGACCTGTATCTAACAGGTTCTTCACAGGTATACCCACGAAATACCTGAAACCCATACGGGTTTTTTCTCACATGCCTACCACAGACTGGGTAGTTACAGGTACATGCCAGGTCAGATAAAAAAACCCACGACAACATCCCTAGCTCAACCCCAACATCATCATGCACCTCTTGAAACAGAAACCTTGATTTATGTGGATGCGGCTTGGAGAGAGAACTCCCTTGAATGTGGTATGGGTATAACTTTTCGTGCTAATACGGACACTGTGACTATGAATTTGTCTATCTATTAGGATGGCGTTCATTCAGCTCTAACGGCGGAAGCTTGGGCTCTTCTTACAGCCCTCGAACAAGCAAGAGACAGAGGTTTTGATAGACTTCGTGTACACTCACTCGCAAACATTAGTTAACCTACTAGTTAAGGGAGAAGAGCATACCGGCCTATATGGACTTCTGGGAGATATACGTACAATTGCGAGCTCCTTCTTATTTATTTCTTTTAATTTCATTCCACGTACAACCAATGTTTTGGCTGATTCACTTGCAAAAAGAGCCATTGCAACTCATTATTCTATTGTTTGAATATTTTAATAAAGTGGTATTTGTGACAAAAAAAGAGCATTGTTATTATTTCCATCCCACAATATTTTTCTTCCGATTGATGTGCTTCTTCTCTCGAAATATTTAGAGATAATGTTATTTCGCAATTTTAAATATACAAAATATGTAGTAAGCAAAAAATAATAATAATAATTTTAAACTAAATTTAGCGATTGCTCTTGTGAAACAAGTAAGATATCTCGATTGTTTATACATTAGTGATTATGAACTTTCTTTTAATTTCCTATTAAGATTGATATTGTAATATATTTTTATTATGTATTATAATATTTTATTTTTTAGAATAAATATTGAATCATATGACTAACGTAATTTTTAAATATTTTTTTATTATAAAGTTTTGATAACTTTAGAATTATGACTATATTATGCAATTTTCTTATCAAAAGTAATTATAATATAAATTATTACAATTATTATAATATTTTTTAAAGATAGAATGAGTATTATATTAACTTAATGTTAAAATTTCGAGTGAGATAAATATATGATTATCTTTTATGTTTTAGAATAAATAACTAAGGAATAGTATAAGTATGTACAAAAAAATTAATTAATAAATCTTTAAATATATAAATTTTTGACTGAATTATATTAATTTAAATAAATTTGATAGTTTTGACAGTTGTACCTAAACTACGACCCGCGTATACGCTTGTTTATAATACAATATTTCAAAATCTGTTAAATCAGAATAGAAAATTATAAAAAAAAAAATTTGATAGAATATTTAAAATAATATTAAGAATATTTGTGTGATCCGTTGAATAGAAGATTTATATAATAAGATATATATATATCTATATTATTATTTTTGGAGTACTAATTTGAACATGTCCAAAAAATTAATCAATATTACATATTATGCCATTGAGTATAAAAGGAAATAATTTTGAACATTTAATTACGAAAACCAAATAAGGAAATATTACAATCTTCTCCAAAAATAAACTCAAAAATATTAATGAAATTATGTAAAAATCATTTGGAAAACAAAATAAGATATATGCAGTTCACATAAATACACTATTACATAGTTTTTATAATACACTATTACATAGTTTTTTTATAAAAATATCATTAAAATTTTACTTAAATCAAAATAACATTAGAAAGAGTTTTTTTTAAAAAACCATAACATTATTTTTGACAAAAATAACACACAAATTAAAAAGGAGTTTAATTAATATTATTAAAAATTTTAAAACGAGTTGAAACATATTTTTGTTAAAAATATCAAACAATAAAAGAAAAATAGTTTGTAAACGAGTTCGATTTCCGGTTCGATTCTTAAAAAATAGAAGAAATTGCAATTATATTAAAATTTAAATCTTATATTACATATTCAAAATAATTATAATTTTATAATTTTGGGTAAATCGCATAGTTCGATTTGTGTATTTCGATTAGGTTTCTGTTTGTATTTTGAATCCGTTTTTTTCCAAATATATAATAAATTATAATAATTTGGTCTAATCAACTTACAAATTTTATTAAAATTTTGCTATACGAAATTTATAATAAAAATATTATATAGTAATTAAAAAAATCTCATTTCAACAATATTAATTGATCCTATTTTGTTTAAACAATGAACAACGAAGATAAAATAATATTCAAATTTTCTAAATTAAATATATAACATCATTTAAAAAATATAAACCCGTGGTGAACCACGGGTTAATTCCTAGTATATATGATATAAAGATTTGTGTATTTGGTGATTTTTCAAGTGTTAAATGACATAGTTATATCATTGGGGGCCGATTAGTAGAGACTTTTATGACTGTGACTTAATCATACAGTCTTAAGAGTTTATTTTTTTTTCCAATCAGACTTTTAGGACTTTTTTTATTTTTACAGTCATCAAAGTCTAACCACCATTATTTTTTAAGTTCCTTTGTTTTTTTCTAAAGTGGTGTTTCCGAGACTTTTGAGAAATGTGCTTACTATATTTTCATGTTTAATAATTTCTCATGTTCATCTCTTCCTATTTATTTTCGTCACACATTTTCTCATTAACAAGAATAATCAGTTTTTCATATCGATTCTAAACACGTTGGTTAATCTCGTTTGATGGGTATTGTTGTTTCTAAGTTATTGAAACAACCTGACCTTATTACTATATATCATTACAATATAATATAGTAATTAAAATTGGATTTTATGAATTATATATTTAATAACTACTTCTAGGATATAACATATTGTTTCAACTTTTAAAAAAGAAACAATTTAAATTTTCATCTTTTTACAATTTTGATTGCTAATCAAAACTTTATTTTAAATTAAAGTATTATTTATTAGATTATTTACCACTTAACGGGTTTTTAACATTAAGTTAACGGTTTCACTTTTATTGGGTTTAGAATGGCTTATGGATGTTTATAGAAATTTAAATGTTTGACGCTTAAAAATTGAGGAATAAAATGGCTTAAACGTGAGTTGGAGAATAAAACGGCATTTTTTGTAAGTTGGAGATTTTTATGGCGTTTTTTCACTATATATATATATATATCTATACTATTAATTGGGAAAAACTTTTTTTGAGAAACCCTTAAAAGTTCTTTTTAATTACATTTAATGTCATTGTATAAATTTTAGTATAAGGTGATTTTAGATAAAGAAAAGAAGTTATTCCTAAATAAGAATCTATTAAAAACGAAATTATAAATTAGAAAAAGAAAAAAATAAAAAAAATTATTACTATTTACTAGGAATATATTTAAAACTGAAATTATAAATAGAAAAATAAAAATAAATATAAAAAAATTCCTATTTAATAGGGTTAAAGTTAAAAACCTAAATTGAAAAAAAAAAGAAAATAACAATAAATATCAAACTATTTAATAGTTAACATAATTTGTAAGATAAACAAATTATATTCGTAATATCAAAACATACATAAAAACGATTCCAAATTTATTTTCAACATTCATCAATAAAATCAATTAAATTGTATCAAATTAATATGTTTATAAACATTACAGGTTCAAACCTAGTATACTATTAAAAGGGAATAACGTTTATAAAAATACCTTAAAACTTTCACTAAACTACATGTAATGCCATGGTGTTAAATATAGATTGTATGTATATTAAAAGGATAAAAATGTCTCGATAATCCTATATATATTAATTGAGGAGACACTTTTGACAATTTGAATCTCTAATTATTTAAAACTAAAGTTCCATAACATTTAATCTCAAGTTGAAACCATAATGTTAATTGAAAGTTTAAAACTCATTATATTTTTTTAACAAGTAATATATATATATATATATAGGAAGTATATGTGTATCCGCTAAATTGTTACGAAAAACTTATATAAAACAAAAAAGGTTAATTATATAAATTAATTGAATAATAATTGTGATAAAATATCAAATGTATTTTAATAAACAAAAAAGTTTATGATACCATTAATTATTGTTCTAAAAAAAATTTTAATGATATTTTGAGAATTACCCTGATAAATAATAAAATATTTTAAATAAATTAACATGCCAGAAATTATTATTTTATATAAAAATAATATACATATATATACTTAGAAATTTAAACTCCAAGCGCGGATCAAAAAATCTAGTATTCTATAAAATAAAATAAAATTGAGTAATTCACAAAACTACACCCTTTCAACCTCTCCTTCACAAAATTACATCTAATTTAATTTTTTCACAAAACTACACCCTTTCAAAAATTTTAAATCTTGATTTACCCTATTCAAAATTACCAAAATTAAAATCTTTTCATTTGGGTTCGTTAATTAGTGTTTAGGGTATAGTATTAAGGGGGTGGGATTGGGTGGGTAAGGTTTATTTTGATTTAATTTTGAGTGTTTAGGTGTAGTTTTGTGAAGCAATTTTGAAATGGTGTAGTTTTGTGAAATGTAATTCAAATGGTGTAGTTTTGTGATTCTCCAAATAAAATTGCTAATATTGTTCCATTGAATTCCTCTATATAATTTTATAAAAATCAGAAAATATTTAAATTTATACATTTTTGTAAGTTATATAAAAATGAAATTTGATCAAAATTTATATTTTCACTTTGTAACAATATAAGAAAAATTTAGTTGCGATGTAATGGATTAGAATGTACATCTAATCATAGATTTCATCATCGAATTTTAATGAAGATCATAATGTCAAAATATTTTAATTTTCGTAACGGGTCACACCATAAATCGAAATTTTGATCGCATATGATAAATGTAATATATACAACTGTTCGGAAAATATAATACATAATTTATTATATATAGTATAACCAAATTATATATTAAATATCAATGTACATATATATACGACTTTGAATTTTGTTCCTTAATATACATCGATAATATTTTAAAAGAATTAAGTATGTAAATTAATACTATGACATCGATCATAATTGATTCAATTTGTACCGGTATATCAAAATCATTAGTACGAACTACATGCACCCAATTTAAAAAGACTTTAAAGTATAAGAGAATGTGCATCAAAGGTGCTTAGAAAGTGCTTAGGTATAATAGTTTTTATTTAGGATGATTAAATAAAAAACAAAGGTGTATTTAAGCCAAAATACTAAGCATGGGTTCTTAATTAAGGTTTCTCGCAACCCCTTTACCTCCGACACGTGGACTCATCTGGTTGGTTGATAATTAATTATTTTTTTTCTGGGTCGAAAACCGAAAAACCATAAACTAAATTTTTTTAGGTTTTGATTCATTCTCTAGCAACGATACATTTTCGGAAAATATATAAAATATGATATTTATTTTTGTATTTCGACGTTTAAACGTCACTAATTCGTCGCTAATATGTAGACGTTAAATCGTCGCTATTTCGTATAGCGACGAAATAGCGACGATCTTGTACCAACCAATTAGCGACAAAATTGTGCCGTCGCTAAATTAGCGACGAATTAGCGACGATTTCCGATTAGCGACGAGCGTTTAGCGACGAATATTCTGTCATCGCTAAATCTTCGCTGAAGGCTATTAGCGACGATTTAGCAACGATTTCTTCCGTTGCTAAATGACAAATTTCTTGTAGTGAAAGACGATGGGAGGGTTATCCATTTCGCGGCAGTTCAAGTCCCTATCTCGGGACAAGAACATCATCTGAAAATGAGTAACCTGAACGGAGATGTGTTGTTGTTTGGTTCTTGTCGGAGAGAGGTTTGCTTGGGATCGTTTGTGAATCAGGATCGAGCTCTAACAGTGGAACGGGATGAACAAGGTTTGGTTTTTAAGTTAATGCACACTCTGTGTTTGATGAAATGTCTCAGAGAAACTTTATTTTGTGGTTAATTGATAATGCATTGTTACATTGTAGAATTAGAGAATTGGGAACATTGTGAAGCTAGAGTACGAGAAGTCGAGAACAGTGAAAACTTCATATAGATTGTGTAGTGGTGGTGATGATGATGATGAAGGAAGTTAGATTGTGTGGTAAATTAGCTTTTGATTGGTTTGAACGATCTGTTGTTGATTATAAGTTCGTGGTGATGTCGGGATGATGAAGAAGGATCACCATCAGAAGCGTCGTGATGAAGACGATGATTAAAACACTCTCATTGCTAGAGAATGTTTACCCAAATTGGTCAAAAATACCATCACAAGTGTTTTTGGTGGTCTAATTAAACAGGGTATAATATAATGTTTTGAGTTTTTTAAATTTTTTAAGCACTTCTTTTTAGTCTCTCTTATCGGAGGAAATTTTATTTAAAAAAAATCAAGAATGCTTATGTATTTTGCTTTGTACAAATACACACAAATACTAATTAAAAATTCTTAAGCACCCATCATCTAATCTCCTTTGATGTACATGGTCTAAGTAACTGTCTTTTGGACATTTGGGTCTGAAGAATAGTTGTGGCCTTTGAACACGATAGTTTTAATGTTCGATTGTAAAGTTTTAATAATTCAAACCGACATAATAATAAAGTTTGTCTTGACAGATGTGACAACAAAACGATCTGACGTATCAAGCTGCCGGAGAGAGTTGAGCAACTTTTATAGTATTGATTATAAAACTTTACCATGTTAAAATAATGTCATAATCATAATCCACATCAACACTTTTTCAGTCATATTACTTACTTAATCTTCAAGAATAACAAATCTACCAACACCGAGTAAATCTTCAAACCTAATTTAATGTTTTTGTATTATCAAGAGAGGTGTATTAGATGGTAAGTTTGTATTTAGTGGTTTTTGAATGGATTTTGAGGATATTTCCATGACTTAAGTGAGATTTATAATAAAAAAAATTAAAAAATTATATTTTTTTGTTAAAATTTATTTATTGAGTTTCATATTATTTTGTAAAATTTACATCCTATAATATTTAAATTAATTCGTATTATGTATTAAAGGTGTATTATAACTATAGTATGAGGGCCTAATTGTAATTATATTTAGTCTAAACCCTATCTCTTGTACTACTATATAAATATGTAAAGTTGATTCTAATAAACTAAGACATTCAATATCTTATATGGTATCAAGAGCCTCACGATTCTAAAACCTAAATTTTTCTTTTTCAAAAACAATAAAATAAACCTAGCCGCCAAACCATAAAGCCTCAACTTCCATGACGACTACACACGATCCCGCCCTCACTACCACATACACCATTGATGTAACTCAAACTACCATCCTCAATGTCAACATGTCCAACGTCACCAAGCTTACAAACACAAACTAATTGATGTGGAGCTTACAAGTCCACGCTTTACTTGATGGTTATGACCTCGCCGGTCATCTTGATGGATCTAAGATCACTCCACCGGCCGTTATCACTGTCGCTACGGTCGTGTCTGCAAATCGAGAGTTTACTCGTTGGAAACGCCAAGATAAGTTGATCTATAGTGCTCTCATAGGAGCCATCTCATCCTCAAAATTCAGCCGATGGTCTCGCGTACTACCACTGCCTCAGAGATCTGGGAGAAGTTGTCTACCACTTATGCCAAACCAAGCCGTGGGCATATAAAACAACTCAAGACTCAACTCAAAAAAATTTGCCAAAGGCACCAAGACAATTGACGAGTACATGCAAGGCATCATAACAAAACTGGATCAACTAGCCCTTCTAGGCAAGCCTATTGATCACGAAGACCAGGTAGAACAGATTCTTGAAGGTCTCCCCGATGATTACAAACCAGTAATCGATCAAATAGCGGCCAAAGATAAATCTCCTGATCTAACTGATATCCATGAGCGTCTTCTCAACCATGAAGCAAAGCTCCTCGCCGTCTCTAACAAGTTGTCTTCTGTCATTCCCGTATCTGCAAATATGGTTCAACAACGTCAACAACAAAACTATAATAACAGAAGCTACAACAACAACAGAAGGCAAAACAACAACTCCTATGGCGGTCACTCGAATTATCAACAACAACAAGCTGGTGCCAAACAAGAGCCTCGTGCCTTTCGGCCCTATCTAGGCAAGTGCAAAATCTGCAACACACAAGGACATAGCGCAAGGAGGTGCCCACAATTTCAGCCACTTGCTGCACTTATCAATACGCAGCCACAACAACAGAGCCCTTTTCGCCCATGGCAGCCACGTGCAAATCTTGCTGTAGGAACACCGTATAATGCTAATAATTGGCTACTTGACTCCGGAGCCACTCATCACATCACATCTGATCTGAATAATCTCTCTCTCCACCAACCTTATTATGGAAGTGATGAAGTGTTAATCGCAGATGGTTCAAATTTGGCCATCTCACATACGGGTTCAACGTTTCTTCCCTCTCATAGTCGTAAATTAGCGTTACATAAAGTTTTATGCGTACCTGAGATTGATAAGAATCTAATTTAGGTCTATCGGTTATGCAACACTAACCAAGTCTCTGTTGAATTTTTCCCTGCCTCTTTTCAGGTGAAAGATCTCAGCACGGGGGTCCCATTGCTTCAAGGGAAGACTAAGAATGAACTTTATGAGTGGCCTGTTTCGACACCTCAAGTTGCAGCTCTGTTAACGTCAACAAGTCCCAAAACCTCTATCGTTTCGTGGCATTCACGGCTCGGCCACCCTTCTTTATCTATTTTAAACTCCATTGTTTCAAAGTTTTCTCTTCCCCTTTCTTTATCTACTCATAAACACTTGTTTTGTTCTGAATGCTTACTCAATAAGAGCCACAAATTACCATTTTCTCAAACCTCTATTACCTCAAACAAACCACTTGAATACATATATACGGATGTTTGGTCCTCTCCTATTATCTCTGTTGACAATTTTCGATATTACTTGGTGTTGGTTGATCACTTCTCTCGTTATACATGGCTATATCCTCTCCGTAAAAAGTCAGAAATGAAGGATGTGTTCATTGCGTTTAAGGCACTTGTGGAGAATAAATTTCAAAGAAAGATTGGAACTTTGTTCTCAGACAATGGAGGTGAGTTTATTGCTTTACGCAGCTTTCTTTCTACAAATGGAATCACACACCTAACATCACCTCCACACACACCTGAACATAATGGAATATCGGAGATAAAACATCGACACATTGTCGAAACGGGACTTACACTTCTATCAGCCGCTCACATACCCAAAGAGTATTGGAATTTCGCTTTCACCACTGCGGTTTATCTCATAAATCGCCTACCAAGTCCAGTCATCTCAATGGAGTCTCCATATCATAAGTTGTTCCGAACCTCGCCTAATTATGAGAAGCTAAAAATTTTTGGATGTTTATGCTTTCCATGGTTGCGCCCATATACGAGCCATAAGCTTGATGATCGATCCCAAAGGTGTGTTTTTATTGGCTACTCACCAACGCAAAGTGCATACATGTGCCTGCACACACAAAGTGGTCGGATTTATGTATCGCGTCATGTTCAGTTTGATGAGAATGTGTTCCCGTTGTCCGAGAAACGCAACTTTGCTACTATGACGGAAGAAGAAGAAACTAACCGTGTAGTCTATCCACCGGTCACTCAAGTCCGTTTGTCGCCGCTATCGTCGTTGGGACCCTCGTGCACGAATCTTCACCCACCGTCACCATTAACTCAACCACCGAACGTCCATGAACATGTATTGCATTCTTTCTCTCAAACTCTGTCTTCTTCTTTAACCCCCGAGCCCACTGCTCATTCTGAAAATGGGCCACATACCTTGGCCCAGCCACACCCTCTGTCCAACGAGCCCACTGCTCAACATCAAAATGAGTTGCAACCCACAACTCAGCTTACAAACCAAACACAAAATCAAACCACTACCTTATCTAACCATGCCTTACAAGCTATTGAACCAGAAAATTCTATGATTCAGCCACCACAAAATATCCATAAAATGAAAACCCGAGCCAAAAATAATATTTCAAAACCCAAACAGAAATGTACACTTACAGTTACGACTCAAAAACCAATGGAACCGCGGACGCTAAATCAAGCTTTAAAAGATGAAAATTGGAGAAGAGCCATTTCAAAAGAATATGATACTCACATCATCAACCATACGTGGGATTTGGAACCTCCAACATCAATGAAAAAAGTCATTGGCTGTAAGTGGGTCTTTACTCTAAAGTATCTACCAAACGATTCTCTTGATCGTCACAAAGCTAGACTTGTCGCAAAAGGATTTACGCAACGATATGGAATTGATTACGCGGAAACTTTCAGTCCAGTGATTAAATCAACGACAATTCGGCTAGTCTTAGAAGTCGCGGTAACAAAGTCTTGGTCAATCAAACAACTCGATGTCAATAACGCGTTCCTACAAGGCGAGCTTACCGAAACTGTGTACATGACACAACCACCAGGATTTATAGATAAGGATAGACCAGATTTTGTATGTCGTCTAAGGAAACCAATATATGGCCTTAAACAAGCTCCTCGCTCATGGTACTTATCGCTTAAAAGTCATCTTCTACAATCAGGTTTCTCAAATTCATTGGCCGATGCATCGCTGTTTGTTCGTTCTCAAGGTACTGTGTTAACGTATGTTCTTGTCTACGTCGACGATATCATTGTCACAGGAAGTGACAACACTTTGATTGCACAAGTATTAACATCTTTTGCGAAAGATTTTCAATAAAAGATCGGTTGATCTGCATTATTTCCTTGGTATAGAAGATACGCGATCAAGTCAAGGACTACATCTGATGCAACGCAAATATATCCTTGATCTCCTAGTGCGCAACAATATGGTAGACACGAAACCAGTTTCAACGCCACTACCAGCCTCGCCGAAACTATCACTACATAGTGGTACTCTCCTTGACGAAGGTTCGCAATATAGGTCAGTAGTTGGGAGTCTCCAATATTTGGCCTTCACTCGTCCTGATATATCGTACGCAGTTGCTCGATTGTCACAGTTTATGCATCGCCCAACAACTAACCATTGGCAAGCAGCCAAACGTGTCCTTCGTTATCTTTCCGGTACTTCTAATCACGATATTTTTATTCACAAAAACTCACCACTTCAACTTCATGCGTTCTCCGATGCTTGATTGGTGGGGATGCGATGATTTTGTATCAACGAATGCCTATGTTATCTACATTGGTCGAAATCCAATATCCTGATCATCTAAGAAACAAAAAGGCGTTGCAAGGTCATCAACAGAAGCGGAGTATCGCTCTGTCGCAAATACGACATCTGAGGTAACTTGGATATGTTCATTGCTCTGCGAACTTCATGTCACTCTTCCTTCTGCTCCAGTAATATATTGTGATAACATAGGTGCCACATATCTATGCGCTAATCCGGTTTTTCACTCGCGTATGAAGCATATTGCACTTGACTACCATTTCTTACGTAACTTGATTACAGCGGGAGTTTTAAGGGTTTCTCATGTTTCTACACGATCAACTAGCTCAACTAGCTGATGCATTGACAAAACCACTTGCTCGTGCCTGTTTTCAAAATGCGTGTTCCAAATGCGTATATATTTGAGCCCGACCCGACCCGACCCGAATAATTTTCGGGCTTATATTTCAAAGTCCGGCCCGACCCGCTTCGGACTTTAGGGTTTTTCGGGTTTTTTCGGGTTTTTTCATATATTTTAAAATTTTCGCGTGAACAATATTATCATAATTTAATTATATTTTAAACAATAAAAATTATTTTTTTATGCATTAACATTGTGATAAATATGAATAAAAAAATATCAAACTAGTTTAAAAATAAAAACTGAAAATAAAATCGATCATATGTTTTTGTTACCATAGAATTAATAAAAAAACAAAGAAATTGTTTGAAAGAGAAACACTTGAAATCTAGGTAGTAAGACTGGTGGATCGCAAACTCGGATCTTTTTCGACGTCATCTAGATCTTCATCGCCATCAAGAGCTACAAAAAACAATATCAAATTTTATCCTAAATAAATCTTAAAAAATTAAAAATTCGATAGATAATAATTTAAAACATATTAAATATAGAAGAATTCACAAAACTACACCATTTCAATCCCTCCTTCACAAAACTACACCTAATTTAAAATTTTCACATATTTACACCCTTTCAAAATTTTAAAAGCTTGATTTATCGTTTTAAAAATTTCCAAAATTTAAATATTTTAATTTGGGTTCGCTAATTAGTGTTTAGGGTATAGTATTAAGGGGTGTGATTGTGTGGGTAGGATTTATTTGGATTTAATTTTGAGTGTTTAGGTGTAGTTTTGTGAAGTATTTTTGAAATGGGGTAGTTTTGTGAAATGTAATTCAAATGGTGTAGTTTTGTGATTCTCCCTTAAATATATATGAATGATATTGTAACATGAATCACTAAATGTAATACCATTCAATAAAGTGCTAGTGCAAATCAATGTTTCAACATGTCTAACAAAAGACGACTTTTATGCAAGATTATATTTACAAATTATATAAACTATATAAAAAATATTATCTTATTTATTTTCGGGCTTTTCGGGTTAGCCCGAAACCCGATCGGGCTAAGCCCGAAAAACCCTTTACCCGAACGGGCTAAACCCGAAAAGCCCGATTTTTTTCGGGCTTAAATATGAAAGCCCGAACCCGATATTTTACAGGGTCGGGTCGGGCCGGCCCGCGGGCTTAAGCCCTAATTGACATGCCTAGACAAGAGTCCCTCCATCTTGAGGAGGCATATTAAAGGTGTATTATAACTATAGTATGAGGGCCTAACTATAATTATATTTAGTCTAAACCCTATCTCTTGTACTACTATATAAGTATGTAAAGTTGATTCTAATAAACTAAGACATTCAATATCTTATATTATGCACGTAACTGAATAGTTATTCTTTCAATATGATAATACTTGAATTTAAAATTTTACAACTAATATCCTTTAATATTAATAACTTATTGACTTTATTATTTTGTTTGATAACTATTTATATATTTATTTACTATATGCAATTTAAAAATAATTATGTTACTAATGAATCTGTTTTAAAATTAAAATATACTCAAACTAATAATTTGTATGTTCTATGTATTTACAATTAAGAGTTTACCTTTTTCGTTTATTTTTTTTATAAATAAATCTATTAAGAATAACTAAATACATTAAAATATTTTGTAATATAACTTTAAAATATAATTTAAAATATATACTTTTCATTTTTAAAATAAACAAAAGCTAATTGTTTTAGTTATAAACTTTATGGTGAAACAAATTAAAAAAAAATCTTCAATTAATGGAATGACAGTTTTAGTTTTTAATTTAAATCTTTTGCTATTTTAAAGACAAATTAATACCAAATAAAATTAAATGTTATTTTCTCAAAAACTTACCATTTGTTATATATATTCTATTTGTCCCAAAATATAAGACAAAAGCAATTTTAAAAATCTTTAATTAAAAAAAATTCAACAAATAATAATAAAAACTATAATATATAAATAAGGGAGAATCACAAAACTACACCAGTGTTGGTGCTCTAATTGGTGCCCGGGCCCACTAAAGAAGCTGGCCGAGGCCCAGTAGAAGAGCGGGCCTGTTTCTCTAGAAATCCCCGAAAAGTGATGGGCCGAAGGGAGACCCATATTCGCTATCAGTTCGACAAGAGGGTGAGGGAAGGCGAGCGGACTCCGACGGTTAGGGAGTTCGATGACGACATAACGACTGCATTGAATGCATTAAATCCGTGTTAATGAGCCAAAGCTTAAATGTCTTTATTTGTAAATCATAGTATAAATAGTAGGAGAGAGCAAGGGAAAAAGGCATGTCTAATTCCCAAGAAAGAACCCATATTATCTTTTCTAAATAAACTTCTCTTAAACTATTTTTGCCTTCATTTTCCTTTGTTACTTTGATCTATTGAGCCTCCTATTCCCAGTTTTTATCCCATTCAAATCGTCGTACCCACAATTTGGCGCTAGAAAGAGGGGGGATTGATAGATCATCTTTAATTCATAACAGAGGAAAGTCAAATCTTTTTTCATGGATGTCACCAACTCTCAAAACGTCTCATCTGTCGACTTCGCCCAGTTGCTCACTGACCTCCAAAAGGTAATCACCGAACAACAGAAGGCGACCTCTACCCTAACCGAACGCTTCGACAAGATCGAAGGCGTGCTTACCAGTCTCCAACCCCCTAACGAGCAGAACACCGGTGGCACCCCCACTCGGCTGGCAACGGCGAATGACGGACAAAACTCCGAGGAGCCAACACCGACTTCTGCGACCCGCACCGAAGTCTTGCGCGGAGCGGACCTGGCCGGGAAAGATTTCGAGGAGATCCGAACCGAGATCCGAGGAATAAACTCAAAGATCCACGAAGCAATAAGCTCCGCTCCAGAAATCAATCGAGTTATTGAAGAAACCAGGCGAACCCCCGTTTACTCGGAGGATCGCATCGCTGCGTGTCCGCGATACGAGAAAGATCAAACTCCCGTCCTACGACGGAGTCGGAGATCCCAAGACGCATCTCACCGCGTTTCGCATCGCCGCTGGGCGGGTACAGTTCGAGGAGCATGAGCAAGACGACGGCCTTTGTAGGCTGTTCGCCGAGAACCTTTCTGGACCGTCCTTAGTCTGGTTCACCCACCTCGAACCTGGCTCGATCGATAGCTTCACCGACTTCACCACCGCCTTCATCAAACAATATTCTATTTTCATAGACCAAGGACTCTCCGACGGCGACCTGTGGAACCACGTTCAGGAGCAGGCCGAGCCCCTGAGAAAATACATAACCAAGTTCAAGGAAATCCTGTCCAGATTACCCGGAATCACCGATTCCACGGCGATCTCCTGCCTCAAACATGGCCTCTGGCACGAGTCACGCTTCCGCGAGGAGATCGTGATCAACAAGCCCACCAGTATCCACGATGCACTTCACCGGTCCACAACCTGGATGGAGCTCGAAGAAGATAAGCTCGCGATAAGCAAGAAGTATCGACCGCCTCCTAAGACCACTCCCCAGAGTCCATCCAAGAAACCTGACAACCGCCGAGCCAGCGGAAGCTCGCAAACCTTCGTTGTGGGCAAAGACTCCGGGGGAAAGCGAGGCGGTTCGCTGCCAAGCAACAAATGGGTCAGAGACAAGGATGCTTATTGCGAGCTCCACGGGGTAAAAGGCCACGACACCAAAGACTGCTACCGTTTAAAAACCATCCTCATGGAGAAGTGGTCAGCCGGTGACCTCGCTGATTTTGACCTCGAAACCATCGCTCAGGCCGAAAGAAGCAGACTTTCCTCCGTCGGAGTCGGTGGCGCACCGCCCAAAGGAGTCGAGGCCGATAACGAGGACGAAGAAACCCCCAAGAAAAGGATCGATATGATCATGGGAGGGTCCAAGCTTTTTAGCTCTTCGGTGAACTCGATCAAAAAGCACCAGAGGAAAGTCGGGAAACCAAGCCCCGAATACGGGATACTCGACGGACCAGTCATCACCTTCGAAGAAAAGGAAACACTCCGCCTCGCCAGGCCCCATGACGACGCCCTGGTCATTTCACTGGACATCGCCAACTTCGAGGTGTCCGGAATTCGATCGACACGGGCGGTTCGTGGACCTCATCTTCCTCGGCACCCTCTCAAGGATGGGAATCAGTATGGAAGAAGTAGAGGGGGCCCCTGCCCCACTCATCGCCTTCACCAGTGAGACCGCTATGTCTCTCGGAACGATCCGTCTTCCCGTCCTCGCCAAAGGAATTTCGAAGCTCGTGGAATTCACGGTCTTCGACCGCCTGCTTGCGTACAACGCTATCCTCGGAACTCCTTGGGCTGTACCGGATGAAGGCGGTACCCTCGACCTATCATCGGTGCCTCGAGTTCCCTACCCCGACGGGGGTCGAAGAGATACACGGAAGTCGGGAGACCGCACGCTCTTGCTACATGAGCGGACACAAGCTCACCGTCAAATAGCGGTTAGCCAACGTCGCTCGACCCGGCGGGGCCGAAAAGAAGCTCCGAGGGGCGACGGCGTTAGTATCGAAGTGTCAATTGATCGAACAATCCGTCCCGAGCCGTCAAAATTGGAATGCGGCTCTCGGATCCGCGAAGGTCGAGCGATTCGGTTCCTTACCGGCAACATACACTCGTTTGCCTGGGGGCCCGAGGACATGATCGGGATCGACCCAACGATAATAACTCATAAGCTGAACGTCGACCCGACTTACAAGCCAGTCAGGCAGAAAAGAAGGAAGCTGGGGCCGGACTGAGCCAAGGCTGTAAACGACGAAGTACAGAGACTCGTGAACTTAGGATCGATCAGGGAGGTAAAATATCCGGAATGGCTCGCAAATCCGCTCGTCGTGAAGAAGAAAAGCGGGAAGTGGAGAATATGCGTCGATTTCACCGACCTCAACAAAGCATGCCCCAAGGACAGTTTTCCGCTCCCTCACATCGATCGACTTGTGGAAGCAACGGCCGGCCACGAGCTTTTATCTTTCATGGATGCCTTTTCAGGCTATAACCAAATCTCGATGCATCCGGACGATCAGGAGAAGACTTCCTTCATAACAGACAGAGGAACCTACTGTTACAAAGTAATGCCGTTCGGCCTCAAAAACGCAGGAGCGACGTACCAAAGACTTGTCAACAGAATGTTCGAGAAACAATTGGGCGAAGTCATGCAAGTCTATATAGATGACATGCTCGTCAAATCGTCAAAGCAGGGCGAGCATATCGAACACCTCCGACAGTGTTTCGATCTCCTCAAAGAATATGACATGAAGCTTAACCCGGAAAAGTGCACTTTCGCCGTACCTTCCGGAGAATTCCTCGGGTATTTAGTCACCAAGCAAGGGATAGAAGCGAATCCTAGCCAGGTCAACGCTCTCCTAAATATGCCGTCACCTCGAAACGTAAAGGAAACTCAAAGGCTCACAGGACGGATCGCAGCCCTTAACAGGTTCATCTCGCGATCAACAGATCGATGTCTTCCTTTCTACAACCTTCTAAGGGGAAACAAAAACTGGGTTTGGGACGAGCAGTGTGAAGAAGCTTTCAATCAGCTAAAGTCATACCTCTCGAAACCACCGATCCTCGCTAAACCAGAGGAGGGAGAGCCCCTTTTTCTTTACATCGCGGTGTCCCCTTCGGCCGTCAGCTCAGTCCTCATACGAGAAGATTGGGGCGAACATAAACCGATCTTTTACACAAGCAAAACTCTAACCGATCCTGAGACCAGGTACCCGATGATGGAAAAACTCGCCCTCGCGGTTGTAAAGGCGGCAAGGAAATTGCGACCCTATTTTCAGTCCCACTCGATCATAGTGCTCACATCGCACCCCCTTAGAACGATTCTACACAGCCCGAACCAGTCCGGAAGAATTTCTAAGTGGGCAATCGAACTCAGCGAGTATGACGTGGAATACAAACCCCGTGTTAGCGCGAAAGCCTAGGTGCTCGCCGACTTCATAGTAGAACTCCCCGTACAAGATCCCGGGTCCACGAATACTCTCCCCTGGATCTTGCACGTTGATGGGGCCTCATCCAAGCAGGGATCGGGGATCGGCGTCAAGCTGCGATCGCCCAATCAAGAAGTCATCGAGCAATCTTTTCGGCTACGTTTTCATGCCTCGAACAACGAAGCAGAATACGAGGCACTGATCGCCGGTCTTCGCCTCTCCATCAGCGTTGGGGTCAGAAATATCTCAGTCTTCTGCGACTCTCAGCTCGTTGTAAGCCAGTTCTCCGGAGAATATTCCGCCAAAGACGAAAGAATGGAGGCCTACCTCGCCATCGCCAAAGAACTTTGCAAGGAGTTCGACAAGTTTGAGCTCGTCAAAGTCCCTAGGGGCGAGAACACTTTGGCAGACGCCCTGGCGGCTTTAGCATCAACTTCCGACCCTGACATAAGAAGGAACATCTCCGTGGAATGCATCGACCGACCTAGCATCGATTCGACTGGCCCGATCCTTGCGATCCTGAAAGGGAAGAAGCAGGAGGAGTCCGCCCATGCAGCAGAAACAATCATCGATGACTGGCGGACGCCAATCCGAAACTACATCTCGAAAGGCGAAGTCCCTACTTGAAAAATGGGAGGCTCGAAAACTTAAGGTCATCAGCGCCTGGTTTTGCATGATCGAGGGGGGGCTCTACAAGCGGAGCTTCCAGGGGCCCTATCTCCTTTGTGTCCACGGAGAAGTCGCCGACACCGTCATGAGGGAAGTCCACGAAGGACTCTGCGGGGACCATTCCGGTGGTCGTCTCCTCGCCACCAAGGTTCGCCGACAAGGATATTATTGGCCCACTTTGACCGACGATTGCATTAAATATGCGCAACATTGCGAAAAATGCCAGCGTCTGAACCATTGTCATCCGTCTCCGCCCCCTACACTTTCATGAGGTGGTCCATGGACATCATCGGCCCGCTGCACGAGTCAACCAACGGAAGAAAATTCCTCCTCGTTTTGACCGACTATTTCTCCAAATGGGTCGAAGCCGAGGCCTACTCCGCAATCATCGACACAAAGGTCTGCAAGTTCTTATGGAAAAACATCATTTGCAGGCACGGACTCCCGTACGAGATCGTCACGGACAACGGCTCCCAGTTCATATCAAAAAAGTTCGAAAAATTCTGCCAGACCTGGAAAATAAAAGTACAATACTCTACACCTCGCTACCCGTAGGGAAACGGACAGGCAGAAGCAGCGAACAAGTCAATACTCTACAGTCTCAAGAAGCGCCTCGATTCTCGCAAAGGAGGATGGCACGATGAGCTCGAAGGGGTACTTTGGGCCTACCGGACCACACCGCGCAGGGCGACGGGAGAAACACCGTTCTCCCACGTCTACGGAGTCGAAGCGATCGTCCCTGCAGAAGCAGCAGTCCCAGGGATCAGGCGAACTCAGAATCCCCTGATCGAAGCGGACAATGACGAGATGCTAAGAGAATCCCTCGATAACCTGGATTCGAAGATTGATCAAACAATGATCAGGATTCAAAACTATCAGCAATCCGCATCCCGATACTACAACTCGAAGACAAAGCAACGAACCCTATCAGTCGGAGACCTAGTACTAATAAAGGTCTTTCAGAACACCGCCGAATATCGCGCTGGCAAACTCGGAGTCAAGTGGGAAGGACCATACATCGTACACGAAATCATCCGCCCGAGAGTCTACCGTCTCAAAACTTCCGAAGGGAACAACGTCAAAAGACCTTGGAACATCATGAACCTCAAGAAATTTTATGCTTAAATTCGCTCTATTGTAAACCGAACTACGTTTCAGGCTTGATCCCAACTCGGGTACGTAGGCAGCCCGTATCATTTGATCGGGTCCAACTATATAAATAAATAAAATCTTTTTCCTCTACAAAAGATATTCAAAAAAGCGAACTACATTTAAAGCCATCCAAACAGTTCGACAGAAAGAACTTAACGATGCATATCGAGCCCTAGTGCTCGCGAACGATCAACACAGTTCTACCAAGGAACTTAACGATCAAGGAAGCAAACCGTATTTAAGCCATCTAAACAGTTCGACAGAAAGAACTTAACGATGAACATCGAACCTCAGGGTTCGCAAACGATCCATACAGCTCGACCAAAGAGCTTAAACGATTAAAAAGCGAACCGTATTTAAGCCATCTAAACAGTTCGACAGAAAGAACTTAACGATGCGCATCGAACCCCAGTGTTCGCGAACGATCAACACAGTTCTACCAAATAACTCAACGATCGAGAAAGCAAACCATATCTAAGCCGTCAAAACAGTTCGATTTAAAGAACTTAACGATGCACATCGAACCCCAGTGTTCGCAAACGATCAACACAGTTCTACCAAAGAACTTAAAGATTTAGCAAAACATATCCAAGCCTTCTAAACAGTTCGACGGAAGGAACTTAACGATACGATTCGACCTCTAAGGTCCTCGAACAACCAAACACAATTCCAACAAAAAAAACTAACGGTCAAAAACCCAAACATATATAAACAGTTCGGTAGAAGGAACTTAGCGATACGTATCGACCTTCAGGGTTCGCAAACGATCAACACGGCTCTACCAAAGAGTTTCGACGATTAAAACAAAGCCTAAAAACGTACAGATCGACCTAAAGGATTGGGATGAGGTGAACCAGTTAAGTCCAAACACAACGGATGAGTTTTAACTAGGTGCAACCAAGACCGTACAAAACCACGGGACTGACTCCACGGCATCATAATTAAAATAGGATAATCTATTCAACAGATTATCTTTGTAAAATAGTAACAAATAATAATAATAATAAGACATGACGACATTCATGTCTGACCTTCTTCATCCACCGCTCCGCTTTCTCCGGCCCCTGGCTGCGCCGGCTCCTCCTCAGCAAACGCGACCTCTTGACCCCCCTCGGCAGGACCTGTGACCGGCGGCTCGGACCCCTCGGGACGAATATTCTCCTTAAGGCTGAGGGCGTCTTCGACGGTCAATCTGGCAGTCATTGACCCAAATTGATTGAAGGGGGCCGACGCCAGTGGCGTCACCTCCAACGGCGCTGCCTTGCTGATCGCTTGCGGCTCCACAAGAACCAGAGTTGACTCGCAGCCAACCGCGTCTTCAGGAGGCGGGGAGTCGTCAAACCTCCTGGCAATCTCGTCCAAGTCCAGTGAGGGAAGCGGCATGGCGGCCAGCTTCGCCTCAACCACCGGCAGATCCTCGGCCATACTCGCCGCCTCCGCCTCTAGATCGGGGTAGTCGCCCCTCTGGATCCCAACCAGAAACTCCTGGTTGGCTCGGATCTCGGCCACTTCGCGTTCCACCCGAGAGCGTTTCCTCATGAGCAGGAGATGGTCCCTCACCTGGTTCACTACCGAAGCCCCAATGCCCTTGACGTCGCGTCTAGCTTCGTGGGAGGAAACCCGAAGGTCGTGATCTCGGAGTTTGAGGAGGGTCTCATATTTCACTGACATCGCCCGCGAACTCTCTTCCGCCCCAACCAGCCCCTTCTCGAACCTCGAGCTCTTTTCCTCTGCGATCTCTGCCCTTTTCAGCATAAGGGACGCCTTCGTCTCCAGTGCAGCAGCCGCCGTCCTCGCCTCATCACGTTGGCGACGGTAATCCTCGGCCTGCCTCAGCCGGTCCGCGTTCTTCTCTGACGCAATGCGCATGGTCTCTAGAGATCGCTCCGTTAAGGCCAACTTTTCTTTGGCCCTCGTCAGTTCGAGCTGAAGAGACCCAGGTTCGGTGAGCATCCCCTCGTAGCCGCAAAGCAGACGATTGAAGGTCGTCGCCTACTGAAACAGAAGATAGCCACAGATGAGAATCAGAATTAAAAGCATACATATATTCGCATATGAAAACAACGGGAAGTGCAGAGGCATCGCACCTCGACTAGGGCGATCGAGTGACGGGCATATAGGTCCCTCACCGGTTCGCGCATATGTTCCAGCGAGGGGATCTCGAGCCCCTGGTACGAGAAGGTCCAGAACAAATTGGAGACGCGCTCGCGATCTGAAAACATCAACAAATTAGCCAAAAATATCGTTGCATCCAAAACATCTTTGTAGCACAGTTTTTAACGATTTACCTCGCCGATTCTCCGCGTTTACGACGAGAAGCCGGTCCTCGGATCGCCGAGTACGGCTCGAGTCTCCAGCATGCTGCGCCGATCCACTGCTGGATCCATCGCGACAAGGAGTCACCCGTTGCGAAGCGGTCTGGCTCACGCCCCTAGGCGGGGCGGAGCGATCCGAGCGAGCAGCGGGAGGAGGCATGCTCGGATCGCGGGTTTTGATCGGGTCCGCACTCCTGGACCTCGTCCTCGAATCATTGCGGGGGGACGAGTCCGCGTCCTCGGCTCCCCTCTTTCTCTTCCGTCTCTCCAAACCTTCCTCTTCCTCCTCCGCGTCATCCTCCGCGCAAGGCGGGGCGACCACGGTCCTCAGCACCTCCGGGGTCCTTTGGAGAACCCAATCGGCCACCAGGCTGACTCTGGGCTTCTCCCCGCTTGCCTTGAAAGCCGAGATCTCCTCCCTCTTGATCTTGGCCAGAGCCGTAAGCCGAGCCTCTCTCTCTTTTTTCGCCCGGTAGGTCGGAGGAGACGATTCCGCGAGGACCTGCGGAGAGGCTGATTCTCTGAGTGTCCGCTCTCGCACACGGACACAGCGACCCGGTAGAAGTCTTCGAAGCGCGCGAGATCGTCGAGGCGCGTCTGGGTCTCTGAAATAAGTTCTACTTTATTTTATTAAGAGCTCTAAAGGGTGCCGAGGCGAAAGCCCCTTTTTGAAACAATTTTTCTTCCAAGTCGAAGCGTAAAAAAAAACTTGAAAAACTTACCGCAAGTCGCGGCCCATTTACGGCCGATGAATTCGTGCATGTCCCCGACGGAGGACTTTGTGACGCGGAAAAAGAAGCATCGGTCCATCCAGCCCGAGTCCTTCTCAGGGAAGCCAAATACCATATTCCGGTTCGTGTTAGGGTAAATGGCGAACGTCCCGCTCGTTTTCGAGATACGGACGCTGAACAGCTCCATCAACTCGGGACGCCAAAGGCAAATCCGGTCTCCTCCGCCACCGTCAGGGCGCATAACACCGATCTGATGAAGTTCGGCAAGGCTTGGGGGAAGGCGATACCAAGCTGATGCAGGTAGAGTATCAGCGCATCCGGGATTGGGAAAGACAGTCCGGCTCCGGAGAAGTACTCCTCGTAAGCGCAACAGAATCCGGGGCGGACACTTTCCGGCGATTCGCCCTCACGGGGCAGCACCAGCTCCACCGCCTCGGGAATCGCGCATGAGCGGCGAAGAACTTCAAGGGATTTCTCCGTCGACAGCGTACTCTGGTAGGGGCCAAATTGATCGCTGGCCTGGGTAACGATCCGTCGTGGTTCTCTGGGGGCCATTTTTGTCGGAATTTTTTGGATGTATGAAGAAAAAAGACGAAGATTCGCTGTTTTCTTTCTGAAGGATGAGCGAGTTTATGTTTGCAAAGGATAGGCAGGAGACTCTCGTTTCTTTTTCTGCCTATTTAAATCAAATTTTAAAAGTGATGTCACCCGATTTTAAAGTGACGTCACCTGACGCTACGGAAACCGTGCCGCCCCACCTTTTTGAAAAAACGAATCATTACCTTTTAAAATTTTTTAATTATTAGGGTATCGTGTGGCGAGATACTCGGGATCCGAGGAGACCTAATTGGCGGGATTTTCTCCCAATAATTAAGGGTTAACTCCTCCGAGTTCGAATGTTGCGAAATCCTCGGGATCCGAGAAGTTTTAATTGGCGATCCATTTCTTCTCGGCGGTCGAAGAGTTCGACAAGGAGCATGAGTTCGACTATCTAAGTCCGATGAGTTCGACGGGAAAACATCGAACTTAGGGGGCCTTCTGTTGGTGCTCTAATTGGTGCCCGGGCCCACTAAAGAAGCTGGCCGAGGCCCAGTAGAAGAGCGGGTCTGTTTCTCTAGAAATCCCCGAAAAGTGATGGGCCGAAGGGAGGCCCATATTCGCTATCAGTTCGACAAGAGGGTGAGGGAAGGCGAGCGGACTCCGACGGTTAGGGAGTTCGATGACGACATAACGGCTGCTTTGAATGCATTTAATCCGTGTTAATGAGCCAATGCTTAAATGTCTTTATTTGTAAATCATAGTATAAATAGTAGGAGAGAGCAAGGGAAAAAGGCATGTCTAATTCCCAAGAAAGAACCCATATTATCTTTTCTAAATAAACTTCTCTTAAACTATTTTTGCCTTCATTTTCCTTTGTTACTTTGATCTATTGAGCCTCCGATTCCCAGTTTTTATCCCATTCAAATAGTCGTACCCACAACCATTTGAATTACATTTCACAAAACTACACCATTTCAAAATGATTTCACAAAACTACACTTAAACACTCAAAATTAAATTCAAATAATTCTTACTCACACAATCCTACCCCCTTAAAACTATACCTTAAACACTAATTAGCGAACCCAAATGAAAAGATTTTAAGTTTGGTAATTTTTTAAAGGGTAAATCAAACTTTTAAAATTTTGAAAGAGTGTAAATTTGTGAAAGTATTGAATTAGGTGTAGTTTTGTGAAGGGAGGGTTGAAATGGTGTAGTTTTGTGAATTTCTCTATAAATAATTCTAAGGCATTAAATTAGCATAGAAACTTGGAAAACATGTTATAAGTTGAAACAAAAAATCTCTATAACATATATACTAGCACGAAAGGAGTACTAGATAAAAATTAAAAACAAAGATGTATATATACTATTAAAAGGAAAGCATTATTACAAAGAGGACAAAAAAAAATTCTAATTACAATATTGCCACTCAATATAACCTATAGTTTATAATACCTTTTTAACAATTAACTCTAAAAACAAATTAAGGAAATACGAAAAAAGAAAATTACAACATTAAAAACGGAAAAAAATATGGAAACAATAATATTCGTTAAATATTTTCACTAATTTTAAACTTAAAATTTGAAAAAATATTCTACAAAAATGAATAAAAAAATATGAATCAATAATATTCGTTAAATATTTTCACTAATTTTAAACTTAAAATTTGAAAAAATATTCTACTGAAACGAATAAAATAAATAAACAAAAAATCAATTTAAATTTCAAGATTTATATAGGACAAAACATGAAAACAATAATAGTCGTGAAATATTTTTAATAACTATTGATTTTAGTTTCAACATTAAAATTTTAGAAAATAAAATAAAATTTGTTAAAAAAATCATATCGAAATAAAAAATTTGAATTATTCGAAGAATAATACCGATAACAATCTATTTTTTAATATTTTAAAATCATATATAGCTAACTAAGACGTAAATAAATAAAGGAATAACAAATACCTATTTTAATTTTCGTTACGGGTCGTTAAAAGAGTCAAAAATAATTTGAAACGAATGATAATTGATATGAAATTAAATAGAATTCAATTTATGCAGAAATAAATATATATATATGTGAAATTTTTGCAACGGGTCAGAAAATATCAGAAATAATTTATAAGATATAACTAATATATCTAATATTAAAATATACATAAGTATAGTTTTGAACTTTATATTAAATATAATTCAATAAACAATTTTTAAAATTTGTATCTAGACATCATGGAAGGTATACCACGGGTAAAGTTTTTAAATATTTCTAATACGCGGATCAATCATGCGTTAAATCATAATTTATTTGTTATATCGCACAATGTACGGATTTTAGTTAATATAATTTATGAAATAATAGATTATATACATATACATATAAATATATAATCCAAGTTGGGAAATTTTAATAGATATTTTTTACTAAATAATTTTAAATATATAAATATAAAAATTATTAAATTTACTAAATAATTGTAAATATATAAATATAAAAACATATTAAATTCCGCACGTACGTGCGGGTCCTCATTAGTAACAACTGAAATGAAATTCTTATATTACTCTTTCGATTAATTAAAAAATGTAGATAGAAAGTACAGATTTCTAAATATGGCTTTAAAGTATAAACAAATATAAAAAATGCGAATAAGCATTCGCGGCGTAGCGCGGATAATTAGCTAGTGATGTTAATTTTATATGGTTTTAAATCTTAAAAATAGAACTTTAAATATAATTTGATTTGTAAATAATAACATATCTTTAAATAAAATAAGAATTAAAAAAAAAATTTGACGTTAAATAAATTAATCTTCTGTAAAATGCTACATTAAATAAAATTAAAGCTTTAATATATTGACTTTTAACAAGTAAACCTGGAATTAATATGCGCTTTGAACAAAGACATTTTTTGTATTTAAAGATTAATAACATTCGTTGTTATTTTAGTCCGAATTTATATAATAATATATGATCATCGTATATAGTTTTCTATGTATTTTTGATACTTTGTTTCATATTTGGAAAACATATACAAAGTTATTTAAAAATTTCCATAAAACTATCAAATTGACTTTCATTTCCACTTAACCACAAAAGTATGTTGCTCTCGATTTAATATTTCAAAGGGTCATCTTTGTAAATTTAAACTTTTAAATGCATATGACATGATGACATGACATACTAAAATTATTTATGTATCACTTATTTTGTTTAATAACCTAAACTTTTTAAAAAATAAAAAATACAAAAAAATTCGAAATTCAGAAATAAACAAAAAATATAAATTAATGCAAGTAATTTTAGTTTAAAATGTTAAGAAATTTATAAAATTGCAATAACAAAAAATAACAAATTAAAGACCTAAACTTTGTGTTAAAATATTCATAAAATCAAAGAACAAAATTTTAAAAGTTATAATTGTATTATAATCTAAGGTTTTGAATAATTTTGCACGATGGTTATTATTTCATTTTCCACTTTTTCTATTCATTTCAATTGTTTTTAAAACTTGTATTGTATTTTTACTTTACAAAATTAAAAAAAAATCCGAAGATAAACTTCCTCTTTTATAAATGTGTCTCTAAGTTTAATAAATTTTAGTTTTAAGTTTAAAAAGGAAAAATTGTTTTGATATCATCATCTAACTAATTAAAAAGTTAATCTAGAATTACAACATATATTAAAAAAATACCACGACTTTATTAAAGAATTAATTGGTCAAGGCAGTGTAAAAGAATGATCGGAAAAAATAATTTATTGATGTATAATCTTTAAATCACAGCATGTTAACGACTTATAGCGAAAAAAATGCTCCACTTTAAAAATAAGTGATAACTTATAAGTATGTCATCATTCAAATGATTAGTAAAAGTGTATGAAACCGTTTTACTAAAGTATATGATATACTTTGACCCAAAAAAAGGTACTGGTTACGAAACTGATATGTAGAGTCAATTAAAGGGAAAATTCTATTTTAATACATCAACTTATTTTCGATAACAAACTTAATACACAAACTTTTTCAGTGACCAAAACAATAAACATATTAATTTTTTCTTCCAACTTAATACACTATAAACAAAACAAAGTGTCAAGTTATGAAACCAACTCATCATGTAGTGACGAAAATTTTGTTTCAATTACAATATGGATATTGAGTTAAACATTGTATACTAACTAATAATCGGGTTGAACCTTTCACTTTATTCATATTTATTGTTAGCCAAGGTGATTGAAAATGATGTTAATTTTATTTGGATAATATTTTATTTTTAAATAATAATATCCTTATAAATAAAATATGACTTTAAACAAATGTGACTTTAAATATACTTGTTTTCTATATAATGCAGCTTCAAATAAAATTAAGGACAATTTAGGTAAATATACAAATATGAGCTAAAAATTTGCCCTAATGACAAATGTATAACTTAATTTGCTGAATTGTGTTTTGTAGGTGGAAAAACACAAAAATGCCGAAAATACCCTCAATCTTACATCTTCCATAATCGGCGGCATGAGCAGAAGAGATCTTGAAGAATCGGTGGCATGTCACATCGATGTGGACAACTCCCGACGCACAAACAGAAAAAGCATTCAATTACTTTACCTCCAAACCCAAATAAAATATATAACTATTTCCAAACTAGCAAATAAACACAACTTACTTTAAAAATATTGACTCTATATATGAAAGAGGAAGAGAAGACAATAGTTTAACAATCTACTTTCATCAAAAATTAGGTTTTGTGTTCAACATTGATTTTGTATTTTTCACATTTATTGTAAGTGAACATTAATGGCCGTTTGCATTTATTGTTCTTGATATAAAAAAATTTGGTTGTATAAATAGGGAGCTATGATAGTTGTTTTACTCTTGTATGGAGAGTGGATACTAACAGAGTATCGAGTTTGGATCTTCAATGCATCTAACAGTTATGGACTGAGCCTTTCTTCAAGGATGAGTTATGCTGAGCTAATGCGTATGGTGGAGGAGAAGCTCGCTGTGGACCGTAGAACTCAGAGGGTGAAATTAATTTACCAATGGCCTTCGTTCATGTTGATGGAAGATGGGAAAGATGCTCCACCTGTCCCAATAACAAAAGACGAAAAATTAGATTGCTTCCTATCTGTTCGTGCGGAGGTACCAATGCTAAACTTATGTGCCACCATAAGAGATCTTTCACCCACTAACCACGAAGGTAAGTTCCTCTGAGTCATATATTTATATTAAATAGTGAACTATGTAGCTTGTATTAACTTTGTTATTTTAAAATTTGGGATGAAAGTGGTGGAGTCTAACAACATATCCACATATCCTTGGGTCGCTGATTATTTTGACCAAGAAAGTATCGGTTCCACTGAAGAAAACAGCGGTGCTATTGTCGTCTACCAAGGAGGGAATGAACCGCACTCAACAGGTCAATGTAATGTCCAAACATTAACCCTACTTTTGAGAATAGATATCTATTTTATATTTTGTGAAGAAAATAACAAACTACTTTAACATCTATAGGTGTAAATGACCTTCTCCAACATTCGACTGAAGGTATACATTCCCTCCTCCAAGGAGGGAATGAACCGCACTCTACAGGTCAATGTAATGTCCAAACATTAACCCTACTTTTTAGAATAGATATGTATTTTATATTTTGTGAAATAAATAACAAACTACTTTAACATCTATAGGTGTGAATGACCTTCTCCAACAATCGATTGAAAGTATACATTTGCACATTATTTATAGTTAGTTCATATACACCTATATTCCTCATTTGATCCAATCTGAACCCTATCTACTACCATTTATAACAGAGAGATTGCATGATGTTACAACATCATACATTGGTAAGGGGAAAGAGAAGGTGTGGATGAAGTGTGTGGTACCAGCAACGTTCCCCTTAATCTTTTTGAGGTTGGTGTTGAATGGGAGGGTATGGAATTAGCCATAGCCCGCAGTACTAGGAATGTTCATGAAACAGAGGATAAAGTTATCTTCTTGGTTTATTTATTTGAGTAGACTACTATTTATATTTGGTAGACTACTATTTACATAATAACAACTATGCGTTGTCCAAACACAGAAGGAAGCATGCGTCAAGGTGGTTTTGATAAGTCTGTTTGGCAAACGATATATGCAGAACTTGATGGGATATGCCAACAAAAAAACTTGGAGGGTCTTCAAGCCATCCAGCACACGTGGGGCGGTGATGACTTCGCCGTACCTTCTGAAGAAAGTTACTCCAATGACGCAATAGGAGAAGACAATGTAGATCCAATCAATGCAATGGGAAGTGCACAGGGGAGCCTTGAGAAGCTAATAGCTGAAGAATTCGATCCCGCTGAGCCGTTTGTATGGGGAAACCTAGAGGAACATGATCAAGAAGAAGGTATAGACAACTATTTACTAATGTATCTATTAAGTAGACTACTATTTATAAAATGTAGTATCTATTATAATCCACATAGATGTTTTGCAGTAGATAGTACTATTAAATAACAATCTATTTCCTAAAGTAGATAAATACGTTTATGTTTTGTAATAGGGTACTATTTACTATATATATTGGTTGAGAGTGCAAACATATTGATTGGTTTTTGTATTTGTTGGACAGAGGTTCCGTTCGGTCAACCTGAGGATAAGTTGTGTATTGGTCGTATATTCAAAGACAAGGCAGAATTAAGACTCCATGTGGCCATCCATGCGATGAAGGAGAGATACACGTTTAGGACACTTCGTTCTTGCTCAAAAATACTTGGGCTTGTATGCATTAACTTGAAGTGTCTTTGGAAGGTGTATGGTTATATAATTGGTGGGACCAGTGAATTCAAATTGAAGATTGCTGATTTGATTCATACGTGCGGTGTAGATGCTAGACGCTACTACCACAGACATGCTACAGTGGATGTTTTGGGAGAGCTCATGATGCCAAGATTCGTTGGAGGCCGTCGTGGTCCAAACCCGATAGAAATACAAAGCATAGTTTTCTTAGAGCATCAGGTCCGCATCAGCTACTGGAAGGCATGGAAGTGCAGGGAAATCGCATCGGAGAAGGTTGTGGGTTCTATAAGTGAAAGCTATGCTTTCCCTACAAGAAATAAGGCAAATAGCAACGCCATATTTCGTCGCTAAATCGTCGCTATTGACCAATAGCGACGATTTAGCGACGAGAATATTTTCGTCGCTATACGCTCGTCGCTATTCAAAATTTGTCGCTAAATCGTCGCTATTTTCGAATCGTCGCTATTTCGTCGCCAATTTAGCGACGCCGTATAATCGTCGCTAATTATGTGTCGTCGCTAATTCGTCGCTAATTTAGCGACGAATTAGCGACGTTTGTCGTAAAATATTAGCGACGAATTAGCGACGATATATAAAAAATAAATTTCCAATTTAAAGATTTTGCGAAAACAAATCGTTGCGACGAATTAGCAACGATGTGTTAAAAAGTCGTTGCTAATTCGTCGCTAATTCCCCATCCATTGCTATGGGTTTCGCATCATCTCCCTTCTTCAGCCACTTGGTCTTCCATTTGTTGATGATCCCAGTGAGCCGATGCATGGGTTTCCTTCCTCCCGCCAATGCCATTTTTGCTATTTGAGTTTTTTAAAATATTAAAATAAATTTTAAATAATAAAAAAATAAATTTTGTAATAATTATTACATTTTCTATAATATATATGTTATTTTATTACAATAAATATTTATATTAACTTTTTATAATGTTTAATTTTTAAAATTTAAATAATTAAAATTTTTACTTACCACAAAAGATTCGAACCAGATGTCCTTTATATAAGGAGGCGTCTGCGACCAGTTGACGTGCGGCTCCACGAAATACGTCTTCATCACATCCGAGACACTCCTACTAACCTTGTTATCGCAAAACTTACGAAAAATAAATTTATCGTTAGCAATTATATAATCGAAAATCAATTAATTAAATTGCATAAAATAATATAAAAATTTTAATTACTTACCAAAATGTCCCATCTGGCCGTCCGGAATGGAGCAACGGTAGGTACTGGTGGCCCTCCTGCCGAAGAAAGTCGAGGATCCGCTGCATGTGCGGTCCAAGATGCTGAGGTGGTGGTAAATCGACGGGGGGATCGGCTGGAGCATCGGGAATAGGCTCTTCTATTGGGTTTTGTTGGGGTGGGTTTTGTTGGGGTGAGTTTTGTTGGGGTGAGTTTTTGTTGGGGTGGGATTGAATTAGAGGAGGAACCGGATCGGTTCCTTATGAAATTATAATAATGAGGGGGTTGGTTATTTTGAGACATGTTTTTGGAGTTGGGTTTTGGAGTTGTGTTTTTTTTAGAGAGATAAAATGTTTAGAGAGAGAGAGAGAGAATGAGATTGTGTGAAAAAATGAGAAAACTCGTCGGGTATATATAGGATTTTGTGTCGTCGCCATTTCGTCCCCTCTTTTGGTTCAAACCTTTTGGTTTCCCACCCGCGGCACACGAAAAAAAAGGCGACGATTCCATATAGCGACGATTCCTTGCTATTTCGTTGCGATATGTTAACGTGACACGAAGCGACTTACATCGTATTTAAGAAGTACATGCATGTCAGAATTTGTTGCTATTTCGTCGCTATATATATTTAGCGACGATTTAGCAACGAATCGTTGCCAAATCGTCGCTAATTCGTAGCTATATGTTAACGTGACACGAAACGACATTCATCGTATTTCCAAGTACGAGAATGTAAGGAGGTTTAAAATTAGCGACGAAATAGCAACGATTCGTTGATAAATCGTCGCTAAATATAAATAGCGACGAAATAGCAACGATTCGTCGCTAAATCGTCGCTAATGCTAAACCCTTATTTTAGGGTTTGGAACCCTAAATTCGGTTTGTATCGTTTTTTATCACTTTTTCGCCAAAACGAGTTTATAACATTGATCATAAGAAGTCACAGACTCAATATATGACAAAAACTTATAAACTAGTTTATTATGAACTTTATAGTATAAACTCTTATAAGTTATGGTTTACTTAGCTTAAATGTGTTAAGTATAATTTTGTAATCTATAATTTTTATTGTTTTATACAAATATATTACTAGTTTTGTACACTTTTTTAGTCAAACAAAACTCATATAAATCGATATTAAGTGGTGTTTTAGGGGTTTAAAGTTCGAAGGCTTGCAACGACTTGGCAAGGAATCATGCTTAGCAACGAATTGGCAAGGAATCATGCTTAGCAACGAAATAGCGACGATTTGGCAACGATAAGTCATTATGTTTAGCGACGATTTAGCAACGATCTTGAACCCCTAAATCTGTAATCCATCGAAAATTAGATTTTTTTTTATAAATCGTTGCTAAATCGTCGCTATATTAGCGACGAATTAGCAATAAAACTAGATTAGCGTTGCTAAATCTCGCTAATTAGCGACGATTTAGCAACGCCAATTACCAATCCTTGCTATTTCGTTGCAAATTTAAATATTATTTAAAAAAAAAAATTACAAAAACACACACAATTATTACAAATAACACACACACAAATTATTACAAAAACACACAAAGATTACAAAAACACACACAAATGTTACAACTAACACATGTACACAATTATATTACAAAAACACAAAGAAAATTATTCATTATTATCGGAATCAACAGATTCGATTTCGTTACTTTCATCGAATTCATCTGCACCTCCGTCGTCTTCATCATCCACAATATCTTCAACAACTTGATTATCGGGGTTGACAAGGAATACATCTTCCGTCGATTGATTTGTTGGAATGATTGTCCCACCAATGGCATCTTGTTGCATAGGAACTTCATCGTTACCCATAATTAAACCTCTTGGAACTATTCGGACTATTGCACTTCATGCTATACCGCTAATCTTAACCCGAGGATAAGGAATGAAAGTAACTTGCTCAGCTTGCGATCCAAGGATAAAAGGTTCAAACTTCCGATATCGTCGTGACTGGTTGACGTCGATCACACCAAATTTGTTGTACCGAACACCACGACCGAGTGTTGGATCAAACCAATCACATTTAAAGAGGGTTGTTCGTAAATTGACTAATCCCGGAAACTGCACTTCAATAATATCCATTAGAAGACCATAAAAAACTGAATCACCGGACACAGTTACCCCATAATTCGCGGTTGCTCGACGTTGACCATGACTTAAGGTGTGGAACACGTAACCACGAGTGAAATACATAGGAGAAGTTGTGATCTTTCCGAGCGGTCCTTGTATTAACTCGCGAAACCACACTGGATACGTTGTGTCACCATATGCTATCTGCGTTTTCAACCAAGCTGCAAAATCCCGTTCTTTAAGAGCGGTTACTTCGTCTTTTGAAAGTCCTGGATAAACCTCATCCACTTGCTCCTCAAACATTCTAAAACAACGCAGGAAACTGAATCAAAATTAAATATTTATTTTGTTTATGCATGATGGGTTTGCGAATGAATAGTTGCATGCACATACCTTTCAAAAGGTCGGGCATATTCACAATTATGGAGGATGTAAGTATGTGCGCTTTACCGATGTTTATCACTTTCCCACCAAACTTCTTTTATTTTTCCGCCTGCTCTTCCGATTGGAGAAAATATATCAGGTACCCCTTCCATTCCATACACTGCGCCAACACCTCCATCATCGTAGCGTCGTGTTGTTGTTCTACGTGTTCTTACATTGGAACCGAAATAATATGAGGCGAAATGAGACGTCTCTTCAGTTAAAGATCCAACAACAATAGATCCTTCAACCCTTGCAAGGTTTTTCGACTTTCCTTTCTAATGTCCCATAAATCGTTCGAAAGGATACATCCACCGAAACTGCACAGACCCTCCTAATTCTACCTCGTGAGGAAGATGTATTGGAAGGTGTTCCATAACATCGAAAAAGGATGGAGGGAAAATCTTCTCCAAGTTGCACAACACAATCGGGATACTGTCACGTAACTGTTCAATGACCTCTTCTGTAAGCGTACGGGTGCATAGATCTCGGAAAAATGCACCGATCTCTGGAAAATTTTAAACATTATATTAATTTAATTATATATATACTTAATCAAAATTAAAATATAAACATTTTAGGGTTCAATGATACCTGCTATGCTGTGTGTGCGGGTTCAGGTAAAAGCTCATCGAAAGCAAAAGGTAAAAGTCTTTGCATAAACACATGACAGTCGTGACTTTTCATACCTGAAAACTTTTGACCATTCTCAACACATGCAGATAACTTTGAAACATATCCGTCGGGAAACTTGACATCTGAAGTGACCCATTTGAATAACGCGTTTTTTGCTTCAGGTTTCAATCTGTAGATTGGGACCGGAGCCTTACCATCGTCCGTGATATGCAACTCACTTCTAAAACATATTTCTGGCAAATCTAGTCTTGTCTTCAAATTGTCTTTAGTTCTCCCCTGTACATTCAACAATGTGTTTATAATATTATCAAAAAAGTTTTTATCAATGTGCATAACGTCGAGGTTATGTCTCAACAAGTGATTTTTCCAGTACGGGAGTTCCCAAAAAATGCTTTTCTTGTGCCAGTTATGGCTTTCTCCGTATCCATCGGGTAAATTAGAAACATGTCAATTACCACCCTGTCTACATTTTTTTTGCGCCCCATAATTATCCAACTCCTCCAATAACTCTGCCCCCGTCGGATAAAGTAGGGGTGGATGTTTAATGACCCGATTCTTCTTAAATAACCTTCTGTTCTTTCGGTAAGGATGATTGATTGGAAGGAAACGTCGGTGACAATCAAACCAACTTGTTTTCCTTCCATGTGGGAGTTGAAACGCATCAGTCCGATGACAGCAATATGGACAAGACAATCGTACATGCGTTGTCCAACCTGCTAACATGCCATAAGCAGGAAAGTCACTAATAGTCCACATGAGCACTGCACGCATCGTAAAATTTCTCTTGCATGAGATATCATACGTACGAACCCCGGTGGACCATAACTCTTTTAACTCATGTATCAAAGGTTGCGAGAAAAACATCAAGAGCTCTCTTTGGGTGCTTCGGACCTGGTACTAAAATGCTTAAGAAAAGAAATTCTCTTTGCATGCACATATTGGGAGGTAGATTATACGGAGTTAGTATAACTGGCCACAAAGAGTACTGTCTACCAGACATACCGAATGGACTAAATCTGTCAGTGCATAAACCAAGGTATACATTACGAACCTCTCTAGCAAAATCAGAGTATACCGTGTTGAAGTGCTTCCAAGCCTTTGCATCTGACGGATGAGTGACTTCCCCATCTTCAACTGAGTGTTCTGCATGCCATCTCATCGAATCAGATGTCCTCTCTGATTGATACAATCTTTTGAGTCTGTCTGTGATGGGTAAGTACCACATCCGTTGATACGGGACTTTACTCCCCTTCCCTTGGACCTTATATCTCGGTTGACGACAAAAACGACATTCAAGCAGCTCATCATCATCTTTCCAATAAATCATACAATTGTTAACACAAATATCAATCATTTCAAAAGGCAATCCAAGACTAAAAACCAACTTTTGTATTTCGTAATACGACTCAGCAGCTACATTACCCTCGGGCGAGATATTCTTTCGGTAACTCCGCCCATGAGTCCATACAAAACTCACTCAAATTATTATCAGATTTTATATTCATCATCCTAGATGCTAATGATAGTTTTGACAATCCAACTTTACATCCCTCGTAAATTGGTTTATTCGCGAGCGTCTAACATATCATAAAATCGTTTAGCATCTAGGTTAGGTTTCTCAACTACATTTTCGGATAAATACTCCCTCGTATCATGAAATGCATCAGCAACCATTTCATGATATCTATTATCATCTACATGCACATAACCACCGGCCTAATCATGATCATAGTTACTATCAAAATGATGCGGTAAATTAGCAGGTTCGTTACTAACATGATCACTAACAGGAAACGTATAACTACTATCTTCAACTTCAGTATTATTAGAGTTATACCCTTCCCCATGTTGAAACCAAACAAAATATTGCGGTATAAAACCTCTTTTAAAAAGATGTTTCCATACGGTTTCAACAAACACGTATTTAGTGTTAACGCACTTCTTACATGGACAATACATTTTACCGGTATCTTGCGTATTCTGCATGTTTCCGGCCTGCTACATGAATGCTTGAAGTCCCTCCGTAAATTCGTCTGTAACTACCCCCGATCGATCTTTATGCCGATACATCCAAGACCGTAACTCGTATATATTGTTATTACCGTGAGACATATTGAAGAGTGTTTATATTTTTATAGAGTGAATGTTTTTGTATTGTGTTGTGGTGTGATTTTTTGAAGAGTGTAGATGGGTTTATATAGTCCCATTCTAAAAATTTTGCAACCATTTAGCAAGGAAAATTAGCAACGAATTAGCAAGGAAATAAAATTAGCAACTTTTTTGAAAACGTGCTTACCTACTTAGCGACCCTCCTCGCTAATTTGTCGCTAATTAGCAAGGATATATATTCGTTGCTAATTAGCGACGATTTAGCGACGCATAACTCATTCGTCGCCAAAATCGTCGCTAATTTTGCGACGAAATAATACCTCTCTAAATAGCGACGATTTAGCGACGACAAGATTCTCCGTTGCTATTTCGTCGCCAATTCGTTGCTATTTCGTTGCTATATTTATTCGTCGCTATTTTCTTGCTAAATTTCGTTGCTAAAAGCCCAGTTTCTTGTAGTGTTTGTTGCCTTCTTATTTGGACAACTTGGTTGATAGGAATCCGGGGTCAATTACTAAGTTAGAGTGCGTGAACGATAAGACAGGAGCAACGAGATTCAAATATATTTTCATCTCCTATGGAGCCTCAATTCAATGTTTACCCTTCCTAAGACCTGTTATTCTCATTGATGGAACACATCTACGTGGACGATACGGAGGGTGTTTACTAATCGCAAGTGGACAAGATGGGACTCACCAAACATTCCCTATTGCATACGGCGTTGTAGACAGTGAGAATGATGCTTCGTATGAGTGGTTTCTTCAGTGCTTAGTTGGTGTGATTGATGACCACCCGCAACTAGTGTTCATTTCAGATCGCCACCCCTCAATAAACAAAGGTTTAGACAAGGTACATAATTCACTATTTTATATATAATTCATGCGGCTACTTATAAGTAAATAGATTACTAAGATAACCATTGAGAAACTACTTATATATCCTATAGATAAATAGATTACTATTTATTAGTACATGTATTATGCTATAATTAATATATAGTTAACTATATTTTGTAAACTAATCGTTATATCTGATCTACGTTTATGGTGTAGTTTTACCCAATGGCTCGGCATGGAGCTTGTCTGGTTCATCTGGTTAGAAATGTGGCAACGAAGTTTAGCAAGGAGAAGAGGTTGCCCGAATTGGTGGTAAGGGCTGGAAAGGCCTACACTGTTTTTGAGTGCACGCAAGCACTAGCTGAGATCGACGTTGTGAGTCCATCATGTGGAAAGTATCTTCGAGATGTTGGTCTTACTCGATGGACAAGGGCTTACTTCAATGGAGACCGATACAACTTGATGAACACAAATCTAGCAGAATCCTTGAACAACGTGTTGAAAGAGTGTAGAGAACTCCCTATTGTGGCAATGCTAGAGGAAATAAGGATGAGCTTGCAAGGATGGTTTAGTTCTAGAAGGCGAGCGGCTAACCAAGACACTCACTCCCTCACGCGTAAGGTCAGGGAAATACTTGAGCCAATCTTCAACGAATCTCACGACATGACAATTTACAAAATCAATGACGGTGAGTACGAGCTCCATGACAGATCATGTGGTAAATTCACAAATTTACTTGGGAAGACATGCAGTTGCATGTTTTTGGATAAGGAAATGATACCTTGTCCACATGCTTTGGCTGCTGGAAACAGAGAAAACCTAAGCGCTGAGAGCTTGATCTGCGAGAAATACTACCAAGGCTACTTGCAGCACACATGGGCAGAATCCATCTATCTATTCCCGATTCCTCTTGCCACAGAACCTAGAGTGATGCCTCCTTGGACAAGACGACCACCAGGAAGACCAAAGAAACAGAGATATAAGTCAAGAGTTGAGATGAAGGTAAGCTCCAAATTTATTTAACTGAATATATGCATCTACTTCAACACATAACCATTTTCTTTTATGCCGAGGCGATCCACGAAGCAGAAGAAATGTTCAAGGTGCCTGGGGACTGGCCACAACAAGGTAACTTGTAAGAGGCCCCTCCTTCAGCTCAGTACGTGTTTATAAGTAAGGATAAGGGTTAAAAATGGGGTTGATAGGACGTAGAAGGCTATTTTGAGTGGAGTTTTTTCGAAAACTAGGTAAGTTATATTATGAAAATCCATGAATTGATCAATCTATGACTAAACATTTAACTCGAAATCCGAAACCCGAAATCGAATCAACCTGAAAAATCCGGTTTGGTCCGGTTTCAGTTCTCATATATCCTATCGAATTTTAATATTTTCTAACTCATGTTTTCATTCTAACCCTAACCGACCTGATGCCCGAATTGTACTCGAATAAACCCGAAGATATATACATGTATATAGTTTTAATAAGGTAATTTGGATTTTATTAGGCTATTTCAAGTTTTTTGTGGGTTATATCAATACCCGAACCGAACCCGAATTACCCGAAATAAGACTGGAAATTCTTACAAAAAATATGTAAAACCTGAAAATTCGAACAAAAAAATCAAAAAACCCAAACCGAATAATATTTGGTTCCATGTTAGGTTTTGTTAAATATATGAAACTCGACCTGAACCCGAATAGATTTGAACCGAACATAACTATATTTATAAATAACCCGAACGTATCATATATCCTTTAACCCGAAAACCCGAACTCGAATGAGCCTAACCTGGAAAACCGAATGTCCAGACTCCAATCCACTAATCAAAGTTCCCGATACCCGTTGGCAATTTATGAGGCATGCATCTGTGAAAGACCATTATCGAAAACCGAAATAACTAATCACACTTTGCAAACTTATTCAAAGAAAGACTCGCATTATGCATACCCTGGTAAATGAAGGCGTAATCCATTTACCGAAATTCGCTTGCCCATTAGACGAAGGTCCGCTTTAATGATTTTGTATGTGATAAAGTCATATATATATTAGAATATTTTTTATTTTGTTTCTTATTGTTTTCAATGTGGGATAAATTTAATTCTTAAAAATTTTATATGTGGGCCTTAATTCGTTGGACCTGAAATATAATTTATAGAATTCGCCGAACAAAAATTATTCAAAAATATAATGACTAAAATGCAAAAAAAATAAAAAAATATCCTAAAAACTCTCACGTCGCAACACGTAGGCGTTTTGTCTTCTCTTTTAATAGTATAGATATCCTTCTAGTCCTGTAGAATTAGTTTTATGTCAGTTGATATTTTCGGCTATGTGAACAATGTTTTGGTGTTGCAGAAAAAGAAGGTTATTTCAATGCTTATTGATTAAAATAGCCTCCTGTTTCTGGACAATAGGTTGTGTTACTTTTGGTCTTGTCTGTAATAATCCCTAAACCCTAATGTTAAATAAATAATATGTTATTTCCATGTTATAATCGCATCTATGTATTCATTTAGGACTTTTCCAATTACTTCAATGTTATATCTTTCATATAAACGAAAGTATGCTCTTTATGAATAGGCGAATATAACTATAAATAAACTATTATTTTTGTAATTTTGGGAAATTTTAAGATAACACAAACCCTAATGTTAGATAATGAATATGTGAATATATCTAATAAATAGACTACTATTTAAATAATTTTGTATAATTATTAGATAACACAAACCCTAATGTTAAATAATGAATATGCGGATATAACTTATAAATAGACTACTATCTTTATAATTTTGTATAATGATAAAATAACACAAACCTAAACCCTAAGAACTAAACCCTAAACCCTAAGAACTAAATCCTAAACCCTAAGAACTAAACCCTAAACCCTAAGAAATAAACCCTAAACCCTAAACCCTAAACCTTAAAAAATATACCCTAACCCTTAAGAAATAAACCGTAAAACCTAAGAACTAAACCTTAAACCCTAAACCCTAAACCCTAAACCCTAATGTTAAATAAATAATATGTTATTTCCATGTTGTAATTGCGTCTATGTATTCATTTATGACTTGCCCAATTACTTCAATGCTATATCTTTGATATAAACGAAAGTATGCTCTTTATGAATAGGCGAATATAACTATAAATAGACTACTATTTTTGTAATTTTGTGAAATTTTAAGATAACACAAACCCTAATGTTAGATAATGAATATGTGAATATAACTAATAAATAGACTACTATTTAAATAATTTTGTATAATTATTAGATAAAACAAACCCTAATGTTAAATAATGAATAGGCGGATATAACTTATAAATAGACTACTATCTTTATAATTTTGTATATTGATAAAATAACACAAACCTAAACCCTAAGAACTAAACCCTAAGAACTAAATCCTAAACCCTAAGAACTAAACCCTAAGAACTAAACCCTAAACCTTAAGAAATATACTCTAACCCTTGAGAAATAAACCGTAAAACCTAAGAACTAAACCCTAAACCCTAAAAACTAAACCCTAAACCCTAAACTTTAAACCCTAAAACCTAAACCATACACCCTAAACAATAAACCCTAAAACAATAAAACCTAAACCCTATAACCTAAAATCTATAAAATAATAAGACTAAACCACGTGCACCCTGAATACTAAACTCTAAACCCAAAACTCAAGAGTGATGGTTAAAAAAAAGAAAAAACGAATACACCGAACCCAAAAATATAATTTGTAAATCCAATGACTTTCCAAAAATAGTGGATTATATTCAATCATAGTTGGTGATGCTTTTTATAAAAATATGCTAATATTAAATAACCGACTATCACAACTAATAGGGTACTATTATCATACTTTCATGTTTAATGTGTTTTAAACTTATGAGTTATGTGAAATTGAGACAAACAATACCATTAAAACCACCTAGGTTATCAACCAACATAAGGTCAACGAAAAGATGCAAAATATCGTTTTGCTAAACAACGAGATAAGTAACTGGTCCAGATTGTCTGTTTTTAAAATAGATATGTCCTAGGAAACTTGAGACAAGCAACATGGGCTAGCTAAGCTTGGTCAGGGTGGTTTTTCAGCACTGCTTGGAATACCGATACAGCGTAATGCTTCATCGCATCCTCGACACCTTGCGAGTCAACTTTATTTTGTTGTCCAACTTGTCTTTAGCATGTATGAGCATCAACATCACAGACGCAATCCCACTAAGCTCTAAAATAGATGAACATTAAAGACATTAGTTTAAAACAATTAACTTGGGCCCTTACAACTGATATTTGCATGACATACCTGGACCTGGTAAGTTGATGTTGAGAGTTGGTCTTGTAATTTCAAAGGGACCAAGCTCATCATGCTTCATTTCCGAATTGTAAGCAAGTTGGCGTGTTACATACGGAAGAGCAGAGGCAAATGGTGTGAGCAATGCATCAACAATTGGAAACTCTACAACGTCTTCATTGCAATCGAGTACAATGATCTTGTGCTCTGCCAATTTCACAACCACTCCAACCCAATGCTTATCCTCCAACAAGAATGGACAGAGAAGGTGTCCACTTCGGTATATAGATTTCTTCTTGACTTAACATACGCAGTTAATTCATTATTGATTGGTAGCTTCTTGTGTCGCTTATTCGGTTCTATCAACACGTGCAAGAGTCCAATGTCGTTCAGGAACGTATAATCCAAGAAATCATACTTCGGAGGCTCCTTCGCAGTGGACTGTTGTAACACTACAAGAAAACATGGATTTGTCGACTACAATCAGCGACTAAATGAGTAGTCGCACAATGGACGACTACGTACCGATTATAATACGACAGTTTTACGACTCCGTCAACCGAGTCGTATGGTAGTCGTTAACTTGCGACTAATTATGTAGTCGGATAAATGGTCGTATAAAAGCGACTAATTAATGACTATATAACTGATTTTGAAATTAGTCCATATATTGGTGACTAAAATGCGACTAAGAGGCGATTGTTGAGGCGAGTCGTAATGTAGTCGCAAAATTGCGACTACAATACGACTAGATCGGCGAGTCGTAATATAGTCGTCAATTTGTCATCAAATATGGGCACAAAAAACACGTTTTATTATCGGTGGGTGGGTAGGTAGTTGTCTTGGTTTTTTGCGACTACGATTTTTAGTCGTAAATTAGTCGCTAAATCAGCTTATATATACTCCACCATTTCACTCGATATCACTCACACATATTTCTCCCATTCACTATCTCCTATAATTGTAAGAAAAACATGTTTTAAAATATATTTTGTTTGAAAACATACTAAATAAGGAGAGTTTTCATTAGAAAAAAGGTTTTGTTACCAAAAATGTCGGGGAATTATAATTATAGTAATTCTCGGGAGTGGATGTATAAAAGGATAGATGAAGGTACGGGAAATTTTTCAGAAGAGTTCAAATCGGGGGTGGAGCAGTTCATGACATTTGCAAATAGTCAACCTCTAACACGGGATAATGGCGGTAAGTTTTATTGTCCTTGTAGTGTTTGCAAAAACAATAAATTTATCCCGGGAATAGAATTTGGAATCATTTGTTTAGCAAAGGATTTATGCCAGATTATTATATTTGGTATATGCATGGAGAGGAGATCAATATGGGGTTAGGAACGAGTCATATTGATCCGACGTATATTAGTGGGAATGAGGAAGTAGAAAATGTAGTAGAAGATAGGTATGTAGACATGGTAAATGATGCATTTCGTTATAACGTCAATATTGATGATAATTATCATCAAGATAGTTATCAAAATGTAGAAGAACCAATATTTAACCATTCAAAGAAATTCTACGACTTGTTAGAAAGTGCTAAAAGTTCCATTATACGATGGTTGCCGTGAAGGTCACTCGCAATTATCATTAGTTGCTCGAGTCCTGCAAAATAAGGCTGATTATAACATGAGTGAAAAGTTAGTGGATTCCGTTTGCGAATACTAACAGATTATTTACCAGAAGGAAACAAGTCTACTAATTCACATTACGAGACAGAAAAGTTAATGCGAAATTTAGGCCTCCCATATTATACAATTGATGTTTGTATTAACAATTGTATGCTCTTCGGAAAGAAGACGAAAAGGAAGATAAATGTCTCTTTTGTGGTGCACAACGATGGAAGCCTAAACAAGACCGACGGAGAACGAAAGTGCCATATAGTCGGATGTGGTATCTACCTATCGCAGACAGATTGAAAAGAATGTATCAGAGCCACAAGACTGCGGCGTCAATGAGATGGCATGCCGAGCACCAAGCAAACGAGGGAGAAATGACTCATCCTTCAGATGCGGCGGAATGGAGATATTTTCGAGAACAAAATCCTCGGTTTGCCGAAGAACCCCGAAACGTATATCTGGGATTATGTACTGATGGGTTCAATCCATTTGGCATGTCTCGTAATCATTCTCTGTGGCCTGTGATCTTGACTCCATATAATCTACCCCCTGGTATGTGCATGAATGAAGAATTTTTGTTTCTTAGAATTCTGAATTCAGGGCCTAATCATCCGAGATCTAGTCTTGATGTCTTTCTCCAACCTTTTATTGAGGAGTTAAAAGAGTTGTGGTCCATTGGAGTCGATGCATACGATGTGTCTTTGAATCAACATTTTAATCTAAAGGCAGTGCTTTTGTGGACGATAAACGATTTTCCAGCGTATGGCATGTTATCAGGATGGACAACCCATGGTAAATTGTCTTGTCCAGTATGCATGGAAGATACAAAGTCTTTTTATTTACCTAATGGAAGGAAGACGTGTTGGTTCGATTGTCATCGAAGATTTCTTCCTCATCATCATCCATTGAGGAGGAATAAAAAGACTTTACGAAGGGAAAAGACGCTTCTAGAGAGTACCCACCTCAATCTTTGACCGGTGATCAAGTTTATTGTGAGCGGTTGGCTGTTATAAATCCTCCGACAACTAAAGACGTGGGTGGAAATGGTCATGAGAAGAAGATGCGTGGTTATGGTAAGGAACATAACTGGCACAAGAAAAGCATATTTTGGGAGTTGCCGTATTGGAGAGACCTTAATCTTCGTCATAATATTGATGTGATGCATACGGAGAAATTTTTTTTTGACAACATCATGTCAAGATGGGATATAGAACGATTTTGTTCTCGGCCAAACTTACATGTTGACATTGGGGGTCAAGCTCCTTTCCCAGCCTACACATTGACCGGAGATGCAAAAAAAATTTATTGGAATGTGTGAAACACGCGGTCAAATTCCCAGATGGTTATGCATCAGATTTAGCTAGTTGTGTTGATATGGAGAATGGAAAGTTTTCAGGCATGAAAAGTCATGATTGTCATGTTTTTATGGAGCGACTACTACCATTTATCTTTGCAGAACTCTTACCCCGAAACGTCCACCTCGCTTTATCAGGTAATAATAATTACTTTTAGTTCTTCATATATTTTTACTTTTAATTATGTATACTTTTACTAATTTCTTTTAAAATATATATGGTAGGAATCGGTGCATTTTTTCGAGACTTATGTTCGAGAACTTTGCATACAAGTCATGTCCAAATTCTGAAACAAAACATAGTTTTAATCCTATGCAATTTGGAGAAGATATTTCCACCATCATTTTTTGATGTGATGGAGCACTTGCCTGTACATCTCCCCTATGAAGCTGAATTAGGAGGCCCTGTCCAATATAGGTGGATGTATCCTTTTGAAAGATTTTTCAAAAAACTTAAAGGAAAAGCAAAGAACAAAAGGTATGCATGCAGCAGGATCAATTGTTGAATCATATATCAATGATGAGATTGCATATTTCTCAGAACACTACTTTGCCGCAAATATACAAACAAAGTCAAGGTAAATGTGTGTATAATATATAATGCTATAAATTATTTTTCAGTAATGTGAATTACTTAAAACTTATTTGTCAGGTTAACAAGATTTGATGAAGGTGAAGTTCATGTATATCATGTCCCCGGAGTGCCTTCTATATTTACCCAAGTCGGTCGTCCAAGTGGAGAAATGCGTGAAATATGGCTTTCAGAGAGAGACTATCAATGCGCACATTCATATGTGTTAAGAAATTGTGACTATTTTCAGCCAATTGAGAGGTATATAAGTTCTCATCTCAATTCCTATTACATTTTTATTGAATTATAATTTCTCATTTATTTGTGTTGTTGGTGTGGTTGTGGGCATAGTATGTTCGAAGAATATATTCTGGCTAATTATTCAGGATTTACCGAAAAAGAACTCTCCGCAAAAAGGGCTAATGAATATCATTCATGGGTTAGAGATTATGTAAGCAAAAATATTTATTAATACCTATGTTAATATTATATTTTATTGTCCTATGATATTGTTTAATTTTATTTAGGTGAATTACTGGAAAACCTCAAAACCATTTCCTACTTGGGTTCAAGAGATAGTGCAAGGGCCTTTCAACAAGGTCAAACATGGTCAATGTATTTTACAAGAGGTTATTTGTTTCATACGCAAAATCACGGTGCTGGACGAAAAACATGTAATTATGGGATCGCTGTTAAAGGTGAAAATTACGCGGATGCATCAGATGCTTCTGATTTCTATGGAACCTTAATTGATATCATGGAACTTCAGTATGAGGGGATAGCCAATTTGAGAATTACAATTTTTAAGTGTCAATGGTATGATCCTGTTATGGGTAGAGGTACTCGAAGGAGCCATGGTGGAGTTGTAGATGTTCTTTCATCGAGACAATACAATAAATACGAACCATTCGTTTTAGGTACGTACTCATCATATTTATATAAATATTTAAGTTCTGGAGGTATAACTTCTACATGTTTCTATTGAAAAAAGCCTCTCAAGCCAATCAAGTTTGCTATATTCCGTATCCATACGTAAAGAAACCGAAGAAAGCATGGCTCAATGTCGTAAAAGTAAATCCGAGGAGAAATATAGAAGTCGGAAATGCGAATACCCAAGAGACGCTTTTGCAAACGAGAAAATGATGATGATGTATTGGTGACTATAATTGAAGATCTTGTCTTCGAAAATTTGGGAGAGAGAGCAAACCCCATAGATCTCGATCACGATATCAGAGACGCAGACCCGGAGGATGAATTTCTGTGTAATTTCTCGTCTTCTGATGATGAATTAGACGAGGATGAATAAGTTTATGTGTTAATTATTGTAAGTTTATAAAATTTCAATTTCTCAATTTAATAAATTTATGTAATTTTAATTTTACAATTTAATAATTTTATGTAATTTTAAATTTTACAATTTAATAAATTTTGTACATTATAATTTCAATTTCTCAATTTACAAATATATTAAGCCCACTAATTTGTAAGCCCATTAACCTAACCTAATCTAATTTTAACCTAATTCTTCTTCTTCTTCTCTCGTCTTCTTCTCTCGCATCCATCGCCGCCATCCACCTTCTCTCGTCGCCACCATCGCCGCCTCCTCTTTTTCTCTCGTCTCCACCATCGCCGAAGCCGCCATCTCCGAAGCCACCATCGCCGAAGCCACCCTCGTCGAAGCCACCATCGCCGAAGCCATCTTCTCTCGTCGCCACCATCGCCGAAGCCACCATCGTCGAATCCACCTTCTCTCGTCGCCACCATCGCAGAATCCATCTTCTCTCGTGGCCAACATCGCCGCAACCATCTTCTCCCCTCGTCTCCTTTTCGATTATCCTATCTCCATCACCAATGGCTGGAGAAAAGCAAGGTCGAAAGCGAGCATCTGCACCCAACGTTTCTCAGAGACAAGTAGCAGGGAAACGACCAAGCAGTCTACCTGTTCAATATGATTTTACACCGGCGGCTCCAATTCCTCCGATTCAGTCAGCGCAGGAGGTGGTCCCAGTTTTACCCCAACAATCAACGCCACGACCAAACTTCCGAGACTATGTACCTCCACGAGCACTCTTCCAGGGATCTTCTACTCACCAGCGTGAAGACGCTCATTCACGGGAATTTCAGAACAACCCACCTCATCAATCAACTCCAATTCATAACCTTCAAGGCACACCGAGTAATCCATCGTCACAAGGGAACAACTTCCAAGAGGACTCTGATGCGGTGTTGCCGGAACTTCAAGATGACTCACTGAGGGATCTTAATGCTTTATTGACCATGCCAGGCCGTGAGCAATTTGTTACGCTTCTGTCTCCCTCACCAACGCCTAATTCTAAATGGTATGACTCTTCCTCCTTAGCTTTTTGTTTCTTGTTATGCAAATGATGATGATGTTTTTCCGAAAAAGATGGTATTTGTTTATCAAAAATTTTGAATTAATGTGTTGAATTAATGTTGAAGAACCAATAAGCTTAAGCTTAATAAGCTTAAAGAGCCAATAATCGTAAGCTTAATTATCTTATTTTCATTGTTTCTTTTTCAGTTTTTGTTGGCTTTATAGATCAAGCTTGTTTAGGAATGAAGTGAGATAAGTAAACTAGTGATGCTTGTTGTTTGTATTGTTTTTTAACTTGCAGGTTTACTCGTGACAAGAAATCACAACTGGTTCGGAAGATCACTAAAGTTTTAAAAAACAAATTTCATGGTCCCTTTTACAATTGGTCATGTGTGCCTCAAGATAAAAAAGAAAGAATGTTTTTGGAGTTCGCGGTACTTATTTCTTTTCTCTATCCTTTTTAAAATATAAGTTTACTTATTTTGTTTTCACTAACATTAATCTCATGTCTTTGTTTTTAAGAAAACACACACTTGGGATCCATTGATTACATGGACAATTCAACAACACTTTGAAAAGATTTGTCAACGGCGGATGAAAGACATGGTAAGCACTGTGAGGACTAGCCGAGAACGTCCTACATGGATCTGTAAAACTCTCTGGGATACGATGGTGGCCTATTGGGATACTGAAGAAGCAAAGGAACAGAGTATAACCTACTCTAATGTTCGTATGTCTGACCGTAATGGTCTCGGTCCTCACATCCACTTATCGGGGCCAACATCTTATGAACAAGTCAAAGTAAATATGGTAAGTAGCTTTTATATCTCCCTTGATACTTATTCATTTGCAGCTTTAGTTATATGGTGATCCTTGTTTATGCAGGAAGAGAAATTGGGCAGGCCTGTTAATGTTGGTGAGGTTTTTGTGAAGACACATACAAGGCCAGATGGTACATTTGTGGATAGGAAAGCAGAGAAAATCGTGCAAGCTTACGAGATGAACTTGCAAGAGAAGTTGTCTGAGATCCAGGTAGAGCATTCTTGTGTTTCAGATGGCACTTCGCGAATTCAAGAGCTCACAACAGATGATTATACAAACATATTTCTTAAGATCAAGTAACTTTTAACACAACCCATATTTATATAATCTGAAACTTACTCTTTCTCTTTATTAATTGTTTTTCACTTTCTTTTGATAGTCTACCGAGAAGAATTCACGAGGCATTCCTTATGGAGTTGGAAGCATCAATGTTGACGATGTTGTAGCTGGCAATAAACAAGGAGGCTCTTTGGCGTTTGTGACACTCGAAGAGAAACTGAAGGAAGCTCAAGCCAAAATTGATGAGCATGTTTCTTATAATTCACGACGTGAACAAGAGCATGCTCGAGTTGTTGATGAACATAAGAAAAAGCTACAACGCTTATCTTTGGTGGAAGAGTATCTACGGCAGAGTGATCCAGCTTTTCTGGATTTTATGGCGGCTCGTTCTGATGAAGCAAGAAGCCCTATCTCACCCTCTCCGACCACAACTCCAGACTCACCTCCACATGCTTCTTAGGTTACTTATCACTTCTACTTCTTAACTCTCAAAACCTTATCACTTATGTACTATGTATGTTTGGAACTTATATGTATCTTTGTTTTGATTTATGACTTGTTAGAATGATGAAGGCTTTAATTTTGTAACTTATATGAATCTTGGTTTGATGTTTAAATATGATCTTGGTTTATCTTCAGGTTTTATTCTGTTTTGACAATATGATAATATAACCAATTGGAATCAGAAACAAAACAGACCATATATATACAAACCGCTAAAAATGTAGTCACTAACTAGTCGTCAATCAGTCATAAGATAGTCGTAAATTAATCGCAAAATAGTCCCTAATAGTTACGACTACACAACGACTTCGAGAACAACATTTGAGTTCATCAGATTAATCGTAAAGCAGTCGTTCCTCAGTCATAAAACAGACGTATCACAGTCGCTAAATAGTCGCTAATTTTAACGACTATATTATGACTAATTAACAGCCCTATTTTGCACGCAAATTAATCATAAATTTGTCGGAAAATAGTCGTACATTTCGCGACACCCTTACGACTATTTTACGACAATTGATATTTGTCGTATTGTAGTCGCTAATTAACGACTAAAATACGACTACAAAAATTAGCGACTAACAATTTCCGACTATAGGCTATAGTCGCCAAATTGTTGTAATCTTTCAAATAGCGACTATAATACTACTACTTTTGCAGTCGTAAAATCGTTGTTTTCTTGTAGTGTAAGATGCTTTCGTGGAGGTATGAGATTAGTGTATCCATAACCTATACAACACGAGCTGATTAAATAATGTGAATCTAAAGACATTACAAGTATAGTTGTAAACTTACATGGGTGGAGGTAACTGTTGCAGGACGGAGGAGCTCTAGGAAGTTGGCCTCTACCAATGTGTGACCATCGTATCGGGAAATAGCTTGCACAAGACAAGAAGAAAATACATGAAAAATAGTCTACTATTTTTATATATAGATGTTTATTACTCCTTATTGACTTGGCATTACCTTGGTTTGTCCATTGATTTAGTTATTAGCTCAACCTCAGCCTGCGCAGGTGGTTTGAACATCTTTGTTACTGAACATTGACTACCTTTGTTCGGTAGCTCAACCACGTAGTCGGTGTAAGAAGACGACGCAAACTTGGTCCGCTTGTTTTTCCGTAAGTAAACTTTAGAAAACAACTTCCTTTTGTTTAGTTCTTGTGTCAACCCAAGGGAAAAAGATGGGGGAACTACGTCATCTTTAGGCAATTCCCCTAGGACTGCCTCTTCAGGTCCACCAACAACCTTTATTACATAGATAGGCAATAAAATAGAAGGTTATGTTAGACAAGGCAACATATATACGGTAATAGCCTACTACTAATGTTTTTAAAATGGGAAATAGTCGATTATCATTATTGTAACTTAGTCTACTATCCATTGAAAAAAACATAGTATACGGCCTATATATTTTAATATTATAGGCTACTATCTTTGAAATTACCGTAGGAAGAATGTTCTCGTCACCTGGTGGTACTTCCACTTCTTCTGACCACCTTAACATAATTACCTGATTTTCCAACTCGTCGTACACTTGGTTGGATAATGTCGACATGTATTCATCTTTTCCACACTGTATTAGAAAGATACAACTTTTAATACACAACTATTACAAAACAAAGTAAGAATTCAGGGTTTATACTTGAGCTAAATGTTGTGGTTGAGTCTCTATGTTGGGATCTCCTTCCTCAAGTCCTATCGTCGTGTCTGGTTGTTCCTGAAATTCTTTATCCTGTGAAAAGACACATCTCACAAACATAGATGAACATATTCACAAAAATATATGACTTTTCGAATAAAAAGTTAAATATCAAAAATATATAATACAATAAAATTACCTGAGGAATATGTTCAACACCTAGATCAGAGTTTTCAACCACATTGTGACAAGAGGGGTTAGAATCAGCTTCCTCCGACTCAGTACCTTTCAACCTACCAACTCCTGGTTCCTCTACTCCGTCATCTTTCGAATGACTCTTAACACCACTTCCTGATTCATCTTTTGCATCAGCCTCAAGGTCGGCCAGAACATTCCTCACAGTCCGGTCGGGTGAATTCATATCCTCATCCGATGGCCGGTCGGGTACTGACCTGGCCTGGTTGACGTCTGGAGTACTTTCTGACCCAGAAGAATCATGTGGTACAGGATGTGGCACATGACGTGGTGCTGTCTGTGGAAGAGGCGATCTTGGAGCTGAAGGATTATGCGGGTTCTGGATTTCATAGAACATATTCTCCAACTTGCAAAACTTAAGCAATACATCAGTCTGAATTGATGTTATAGCAACTTCAAACATGTCCTGCATCTTTGCAAAGAATTCTTGTTTCACAGCCTGAACCCTTTCGAAGCACGCATCACCAACCTCTCCCATTATCTTCTGCACATCTAATTGGTTTGATTCAACTTCTTCTACTTTCTTATGTTTCACGACATCATCAGCACGAACCCCCCCCCCTTTCCATGTCTGGTGTGTAAACTTGTGTTTCGAACGTATCAAGCTCATCATGTATTCAACAGAAGGGTCTTCCATATCACTCAATTTTACATGCTTCTCCACTCGACGTTGATCGGCTACGCGAGCAGTATAGAAATGACATCGCCCTAATCAAAAAAATGTTATGGTTATCTTTAGGTGCATCATAGGTAACTACTTCGTAATAACATAGATGTGCATATGCTAAAGATAGTCTCATAATCTATATATAGAAAATAGCCAAACCATCTATATGGAGTCACTTTACTAGATAAAAATATGTCTATATTAAGAAATAGTTACATATCCTAATAAAAAAAATGTCAAGGTTATCTTTAGGTGCCTCATAGGTAACTACTTCGTAATAACATAGATGTGCATATGCATAAGATAATCACATAATATATATAGAGAAAATAGGTAGACAACCTATATGGAGTCACTTTACTAGATAAAAAGATTTCTACATTATGAAATAGTTACATAGTCTACCCTCCATAAATTAGACTATTAAACATTATCGAAACTGGCAAGTGTACCTGTCTTGCTTTGTCGTCATGATCAAGCTTACGCACAAGAGGCATGTATATATTGATTAGTTTGGTTCCAATCCCAGTACAGAAGGGTGCTCCTCATCATCTGAACCAACTGATGAATATTCTCATGGGTCTGTTGTAAGGATATTCGGTGAACATGCAAGTACCACCATTTGTAAGGCATGTATGAACCCTTGTATAGCAACCGAGGATTGAGTGTATTTGTGAATCAATGACGTCCCAATGCTGGTCATGGTAATATCAAAAGATTTCCTATCCCATGGGTATGTTAAAAACATGTCGATGTCTCTAACAACTTCCACAGATTCTAACGAGATCCTCGCTTCACCGGATTTGCGACACAACAGACCATCAACAATCAACAAAAGCGCAAGACGCATCCTAGTTTCTCTGTCTTTATATGGCGCACCACTAAGCTTCTCAACAATCCATTTTGGTGTGGGTGGCACATCTTGCCCAAACAGCTCCTTAGCAAAGTCTCTGGTATGATCTGTCACAGCAATCTCGTGCTCGTCGGATATGACAGAGCAATTAAGACTAGTTACAAGAGAAAATTCTCTTAAAGAGAACCTAATCGGTTGTCCACCAAATAGAACCCAAAACTCATTAAATTTTTTGGTGATGAGTTGTCTACATAGCAGAAAATGGGCAAATTTGACAGAGAAATCAACTTTATTCCCAATCCCTAGCAAAGTCCCAAACTGAGAATCCATAAGAGTTTGAATTTGGTCTTCGTCAAGCCCTTTTTGACAACCTCAAAATAGTTCAAACTGAAGTATGAATTCACTTTCTTCTTAAAGGGTTCTTGACCGCGAGCAAACATCCTAAGTGGCTGAGACGGCGGTGATGTTGTATCGTATTGACTGAAAAAATAAAGTAAGAGTTTTTCATCAAGATAATCGATAATAACTGACACTAAGAACAAAATCCCTAAACCCCATTACTCATATTTTATATCTCTAATTAATACTTACCGAGTTCTCCTCTTGGCCGAGGATATGTCGGAAACGATCTCTCCGATAGTCTTCTCTGGCGTAACATCGACGGGTCGACGATTCTTTTTCGTTTGCATCTTTCTCATTTCACAAATTACCACTCACTCACTGTTACGAAATTGTGATTTTGGTGGAGAAGATGAAGTTTCTTTCTCTCTCTTAATGAAGTTACTCTCGAAAAACTAATTTGTTAAGAAACCGTCATATACGACATAAAGGAGGCGTGTGTCAGACAATTTGGGGGAAAACCAAATTACGAAAATTTTGATTCAGGGGTAAAATAGTCATAAAATTTACACAAAAATTCTCATGTCATTTACCTAATTTCTCTCCTCCCTTTGTATATCTAGCCTAATTTCCCTAAAATTAAATCTGTTTGACCAAATTCTTTTTTAATAATAAAGCTAATGACTTTTGAAAAGTAAACTATATTTTAATATGCACCATTCACTGAGGCATTTTTCTATTTAAAGATCGATGACATTTAGTTTTTAATTTAGTTCAAATTTATATAATATATTATATGCTTATCCTATATAGTTTTTTCTTGGTTTTGCTCTCTTTTCAAAAACCTCGTTTCATAATTTAAAAAAATATAAATACAAAATTATTAACATTTCAAAATAATCAAGGGGCCCTCCAAACCTAGATGAACGTCACTAGAAGTGCTAAATATTAGAACAACACAAAAGCTCAATATTATGATTCATCTCAAATGTCTAAAAACCCCATTAGATCTATTACATCTCAAAAAAGGCTACGTCTTAACGATTTCTTTATTAGTTATAAAAACCAAACCATAAGTGTCTCTAAAGGACCATCTTATATAATATGATTGAATGTTTTTCTTGTGGTGGTGACATGTGTTTGTCTATTCTTATGACATGTGTCTTTTTCAAAATTTAATGGTTAATTTATGATTATTAAAAAAACATTTCATTTTAATTAATTTTTAAAATCAAAATTGATTTTACTTTTTCCAATAATCAAAAATAAATACCAAAATATTTTCTATGTATTAAATCTTTTAATTTAAGATTAATTATCCTCATAAGTTTTCGTATATTATTGATTTTAGATTTTATTATAAATTTACAATCAATATATCATATTAGTCACATAATTGAAATAATATCTAAAATTACTAATATTTTACCACTTTCAAAAATTAAAAAATAAATGTCAAATAATAGTTTAGAAAAATTATTAACATTACTTTCATATAATACTATTTTTATATTTTATTTTATATATAAGATGAGGTTAAATGACATGTGTCCTCTATACAAAAAAATAAATGTAAAATTAGAATAGTTTTAGTTACAAAATAAAATTCACAATTACTATATTCTAAAAATACAATATTTTTGTAACCTCCATAATACTAATTACATTTATGCTATTAAATAAATTAAATAAAACAAGATAAAATATAAATTTTGGTCAAATGATATTTATTTTTTATAAAATTGACCAACAATAACTTTCATATTCAATTTGACATTAATAAATTATAAAATATTGTGTAACCTCCACCATAATGTTGTGTAAGCAATGGAGTATGTTTACAAAATCAAGAAAAAGTTAGTGTTCACTCTAACATCGTCTTTCTTTAAGCAAACAATAAAAACGAAAAAATGTGGATAACTCTTTTCATCTTCCTTTATTTGTTATAATTTTATTTTGTGTTCTTGAGAGCACAACACAAAAAGATTTGAATGTTTATGATTTTAGGTACGTCAAAAAAAAGTCACAGTATGGGGCGTTTCAAAAACTAACAAAAAGGGTTCCGTCTTCGTAAATACATGTTTCTTTCTAATTATTGTATTAGTGTCACTTTTATATTTAAGTATTTTATTTTACAAATATTAATTAGTTCATGTCGTAAAATTGTGTTATTATAGTATTTTCTGTTTAAGTTTTTAAAAGAGAGTTTAGAGGTTGATAATCTTCTCTTTTGAAAGAATTTTATTGTTTCTCGAGATAATAATTTTCAATCAATTATTATTGTAAATATTTTGTTGTTCAAATGTCGAAAAACTTATGATTTGTTTCTTTTACTATTAAAGATTTATATCATTAAACATATATATATAAATGTTTAATATATTAATTTTTCTCTACAATTTTAAATATAATAACCAATACTAAAATCTTCCAATTAAATAGTATACACATACCTCATAATTTTTGGTTATTAGACTAAGGTGATTTTATCTTTTTCATCTTTTATCATGTAACTCAAACCAAATATGTTAATTAAAGTTCGGAGGTTTTTACAAAACAATATAAATGATTTCTTAAAAGCATAATTGTTTAGTTAGTTTTGTGTATATCATAATAAGATCTAATTGTGTACATAATTCAAACTCTATCAATTTATAGTTATTTTGAAAAAACAGAAAATAATCAAATAGATAGTAGTGATGAGATGATATAACTTTAGTGGTTTCCCCGTGCAAAGCAGGGGCATAATACTAGTATGTAAATATGAAGAAAAAACCAATTAGTTCGGTTTCTTCTACCTTGGTTAACAAGACACCAAGAAAGGGGATCTATAATAATTTTAATTAATTTAATTATTTATTTAAAATTTAAATGGTAAAGAAAAGGTTCAACAAGTGATATGTGAACATGTGTGCGGAGCATTTTCAACGCATAACTCATTTTTATTTCATGGACTTTAACAAGTTTGTCAGAACCTTCGCTTTCGGGACATTAAAATTTAGTATGACTATGGGAAAGCCATAAACAATCCATCATGTTGGCCAAGATATGAGATGACCATCCGATAGATTACCATCGCCCAAACATTCCACACATGTATTTTCTCCCTAGCCCCTTCCAATATTAACTCTATAGTTAGAGATATTGCGAAAAGTGTGATGAAATATGGTTATTTTTAATCGTGATTTTCTTTAGGAAGACTAAATTGATTTATGCATGTATTCATAATGAAACTCAATAATGTTTAAATATGTAATTTCAACAAAATTGTCTCTGTTTCTATCCTTTCTTTCATTTTAACTCCAAATATTGTAACTCGGATTGATGTATCTTGATTATTATCAGTGAGATACAAATACTCCTTTTTTGTTTTTCTCCCACATATCGGTTTTCGATGCTTTAATGTTTTTAAATTACTTGTTACTATTTGTTTATTGTATTACCTAAGCTGTAAAATATTGGTCGTTGTGCACAAAACATGTTCATAATATTTAGTTTAATTTCATTTATTTTATTTTTGACATAACCACGTACATGATTATAACATGCAACGAGCATCTCTCATAATTATAGGTTTCTTACATATTTTAGATCATATATTATACATCACAAAATCTCCACTTGAGTAATTAAGCTGTAATAGCATTGTTTCGAACTTCTGCTATTGGAGCATTTTCATTAGCACTATTCTTTATTATATTACCACACCCACCGATCTTTTCTATAGTCGACACAGAAAAACAGGAATGGCAATTAGCACAATACGTTTCAGCTTCCACCACAGTGCACCCAACACTATTCGTCTTACTTTCCACCACAATGTATCTATCACTTTTTTTCTCGGCCGCCACCACAAAACATCTAGCAACTTCACCACACTTCTTCTCAGTTTCCACCACAATGTATCCATCACTTTTCTTCTCGGCCGCCACCACAAAACATCTAGCAACTTCACCAACACTCTTCTTCTCAGTTTCCACCACAGTGTATCCATCACTTTTCTTCTCGGCCGCCACCACGAAACATCTAGCATTTTCAACACACTTTTTAGTCGTAACTATGGTTGACATCTCCGGACTCGCTTTCCAATATTTTTTACCAAATGTTTCTTCCCATATAACATTAGTTTCAGAGAACATATTATCGAGCTTCTTATCACTTTTTCTTTCGATATTGTCTACATCATCATCATGTTGTAAGATGTTACCAAATATCTTTTCCATATCAGTGTAGTAAGAAGAAGGATTTAGTTGATGAGTGTGCCATATTAGATCTATATCATTAGTCAGAACACCGATTATGTCCATAGACATTTCACGGCTTCGCTTGATCAAGTAAAGAAATGCTTTGTATCTATCAATTGCTTCTTGAATAGTGATTTCATTGTCTACATGGGCTCTTAAAACCTGGATCAAAGATATATTAAGAAATCAGTTATATAATAAATGAAATATTCGAAAAAGTAATCTATTATATTAATTATAAATAATGTTTGATAAAGTAAATTTTAGTTTATGAATATTATATACAATATCATAGCAAAAATAATTAATATTAAAAATATTTTGATACCTTTCTATCAAAAATATAAATATTTTCAATATCTTTTTATTATTATTAATTAATTATAATAATTTTCTAATTTTTTCTTATTAAATCCATGAAACAAAATTAAATATTCTTACACTAGTTTCAAAAAGAGATTGTCGTGCATAAAATTTTACACGGATAAAATTCTACTTGTAGACTAAAAGATAAAATATTTGAAATCCATCAGCGTGATGCTTGCATGGAAAAATATTTAATTTTTCCATACTTATAAACACACAAGTAATGAACTTGGACCGATCATCATGGGTTCTTTATTAATGTTATACCTTTGAGTAAAATGAGCTTTGCCTTTTGGAAGCTGAAATAAGATCATAGGTGGTGCATTTTTCAAGATTTGATATATCCATTGGCTCAGAGATTGCCTTATCCAAATTAATGTCATAAGACTCCATTGGATACAATCTCTTCCATATATTCTCGGTTTTTGATTTGAAGCTTCCGTTTGTGGAAGACACAATGTCATAATTGTCAAGAACTTTCCCATATAGTTGCTCACAATCAGATATATATCTTACCTGGATGATTAACGAATAATCTTGAGTTGTATATACAAAAGAAATATTTGTAAAAAGATAATAGTTTTTTAGAAACTCCTATGTAAAAATATGGTCCCAATAACATCTTAAATTAATAATTGTAATTTTATGCATATAATATATAACTATGACAACTTAGTAAAATATGAATATTATAATGTTTTGTTTTCTTAAGATTAAGTATACATTAAAGTTTACAAATACGTCAAGGACGCGAAATTTTATAACGTTTTAACTATATCTTGTATCTCAAAACCTTGTTTTACATAACTAAGTATTTATAAGTGTAAATGAGCTTTATATAAGTTTTGTGAACTTAAGAAAAATCAAATATTAATTTTAGTAGGATTCAAACTTTATTTTTGAAAAAATATACTTGTGAAACACGTAAGAAACACACTTTTATAACATCTTAACTTTAGTACAAATATTTCCTTTTATATAAAAATATCTCTTAAATTAATAAAAATTAATTGATTTACACTATAAATTAATAAAATATCAAAGTCTCAACATTATTAATTTATAGACGTTTTACTGTATATATATATATATTTAATTACCGGATTAAGTCTATGGCAATGCCAAATCCATTCACAGTCAAGAGGAGGGACTAATGGTCCTTCAGAGACTGTAGAACTCTCTGAATATTTGGCAAGCAAAGGAAGCCAATATGAATTGTATCTAGCAAAAAAAACAAGTCACCAAATTTGTTTTATTAAACTAAAAGTATCATTGTAATTTTATGTAGTCCACTATTGTAATTTTTGTTTTCTACCTGTAAATGGCTCTTTCGAGTATTGGACCGTCGAAGAGCCACGGGTTCTTGTCAACAATTTTAAGGAAGTGAAGATGTTGTTTGGCTGCAGCAAATAGATCAATGCTTATCCCTATCTTTTGAGCTTCAAGCCACTCCAAACTTTGCACCATTTCTTTCTCCATTAGTTCACCTACAAAATGTAATAAGTAATAAATATTGATTGTGAATAGAAAAAAAGTATCCTAAGAATAAAGAATGGATTGGTAAAGTTCTTACACTAAAGCACCAAATTGATCTTAAACTATGAACAAGAAGATGGGAAGCTAATGTTTTCAAACGATGTTATTTATAGTGGTTTCTAGTTTCTTTGGTACCAAAACACAAAGAGACGTTACTCTCATACACCATACAATGTTTGACACTTGTCCAATTATTAGCTAAGCATTTGAATAACTCTCTACATGTAACGCTTATTGGTCTTATACTATCTTTAATTGGGTTTCATTTTCAACTTTTTTTTCAATTTTATTTTTTTCAAAATGTATTCAATTGTATCTGATTTCTACACTCAAATTGTATTTGATTTCTACGCTCAAATTGTATTTGATTTCTACTTTTCAGATTAAACCTTCTTTTTTTTATAAAGGTGTCTCTAGGTTCAACTTGTTTTAGTTCATATTTTTAAAAGTAGAGAATGCTTTGATATCATCAAATTTGTTTATATTTATGGTAATTTATCTAACAAAAAAAAATTTATTTAAAAATAAAACTAAAAATTTAATCTATAATTGCAACATTTATTAAAAATAACACAAAAACATAATTGTTTGAAAAGTTTTTAACTGGTTTAGACAATGCAACAGAAAAATCCTAAAATATATTCTTGATGTATAATCTTTGAATTACGACTAGTTAACAATTTATAAAAAAAGATCTTGTCATATTTACACATCGTTCAGAAGTTACGTCATCTTTTGAATGATTATTCGTTATGACATTAGGTATCCAATGAGCCCTTGATGTGGTCAACCGTCCATGACTTCTTACATAAAGAATGACTTGTGTTTTTTCATAGTAACAAGAATTAATCATATTAGACTTTTAGAATTTATCCATTCCGATTTTCTTGAATCTATCTAGATTTTGTTGTGTTCTTAAATCGACAAATGATTTGATAATACAATGGAAAATTGGTACGAAAACTTCCATTTGGAAAATGGCAATAAGAACCATGTCAAAAAATATTTAAACATGCATTTTATGTTTTTCAATTACCTTTTGCAATATTTTAAAAAAATCAGCTATATTTTCATAAATTTTGATACATGCTACGAGTACGATTCATGTATCTTACATAGGAAGATTAACATATTTCGTTACGGAAATTTTTAGTTCCATGTATTAAATTTATTTCTATGGTTTTGATTAGATAAGGTTAATCTTTATTTGAGTAAAATATTACTAAAATATATTAACAAAAAAGTATCGCTAAAATAAAATAATTTTGTAGAATATAGATTTGCTCACGCCTAACAAAGACATTAATTATCAGTTACGTAACTTAAATGTTGAGTCGCTCAAAAACAAACAAGCTTATAAAGAAAGTATGAGTTACAAAAACAAACTTTTTTATTTCAGTTACAAAGTAACGTTGATTTAAAATCATAGACTAATTAGTGTTTTTTTTCTTTTGTAATGATGGTAAATATATTTAGAGGCTTAAGCCTTGGAAGTATACTTTTAAAATTGTAACCCAATGTCTTTTAATAAAGAAGCTCTAACCGCTTTGACCCTTTAAAATTTTCTTTTTACTAAGAGCATCTTCAAAAAGGAACCTCAATTTTGAGGTTTCATCAACATCAAATTTGAGGTTTCATGTGTTTCTCTCAAAAAATAAACTTCAACCTTAATTTTAAATATTGTATTTAAGTCCTTACTATTTTTCATAATTAATAAAATATTTTAACTTTTGTAGATAACTATAAGACATACCTCAAATAATTATTAAACCAATACATAATTACGAAATTAATATATTTATTTTAATTTAAAGTCTTTCTTTTAGTTTTACGTGTAAAAATTAAGTTTATATTTACAAAATATAATTTCTTATATACTAAAATGATAAATTAAAAAGTTAATAAAGATTGTTATGAAATATTATTAATTGTAGGGAGTCAAATGCAAAAGAAAGATGGAATCTCAAAATTTGAAGTTTTAAGGTTTCTTGTGGAGGACAAAAAACCTTAAATTTGTGGTTTTGAGGTTTTATTTGGAGATGCTCTAAGGTGATTGAATATGATTTTAATTTTAGATTGTTTTTAATCTTTACAAAATATGACTTGAATTAATGTTTGATATGTAAATAATAATTTTCATTAAAATAATACTTTAAATGACTGTGAATTTAAATAAATTATCTTATGTGATATGCGACTTTAAATAAAATAAAAGCTTTGTAATATTGACTTTTAGAAATTAAACTTGGAATTAATATGCGGTTTGCACTAAGACATTTTTGTATATAAAGATTAATTTCATTAGTTTTCAGTTTAAGTCAAATTTATATACTCCCTTCATTTCAAAATAAATGGCATTCTAGCCTTATTTTTTTGTTACAAAAAATGGCAATCTAAGATTTCAATGCAAAAATGTATTAACAAAAAAGTATTGCTAAAATAAAATAACTTTGTAGAATATGGATTTGCATGAGAAGTCGTCACGCTTAACAAAGACATTAATTAAAAGTGTACGGAAAAGATTTGTAACATTACCTAAAAATAGAGCTATCAGTTACGTAATTTAAACGTTGATTCACTTAAAAACAAACAAACTTATAAAGAAGGTATGAGTTACAAAACAAACTTTTTTGTTTTAATTACAAAGTATACGTTGATTTAAATATCATATACTAACTAGTGTTTCTTTTTCTTTTGTAATGATGGTAAATATATTGAGGAGCTTAAAATCTTGGAAATCTATACTAATAATAATAGCTATTTGGGACCCCTGGGTGTGTCCACGTAAGCTATTTCAAGTGCTCTAAAATCTTTCCACGTCAGCCATGTTAAAAAAATATAATCGTTTCTCTTTTTCGTTTTGTTATAATTTTCTCCCCTTTTTGCAAGATCGATCGCTTCTCCTTCCCAAAAAAACTAATTGTCAAAGAAATTTACATAAATCATCACGAGCCTCTTCTTTTCTTGAAACCCTAAAACATAATGTCAAGAAGAATCGGAGTTTCGGTGTTTTGTCGGCGACCTCGATGAAGCTCTCGAGAGATCCTTATCTCAGTTCGGCGAAGTTACTGATTCTAAGATCATTAACGATCGTGAAACGGAAAGGAGCTTGATGGACGCAACATCACTGTCAACGAGGCTAAGTGTAGAGGAAGCGGTGGAGGTGGCAGTGGTGAATACCGTGGAGGTGGTGGATATGGGAGACGTAGTGGTGGTGGAGGTTATAGATGTGGAAGGTGGAGGACATGGAGGTGACACCGTGAAGGTGGTTACGGAGGAGGTAACGGGTGGATATGGAGGAAGCGGTGTTGGTGGCGGCTGCCGGCTGGTAATTGAAGATTAAAGTTGGCTTTTTTTGTATTGTGTTCTTGGTTTAGATTTGTTCATGCAACTTTGGTTTGGTTTGGTTTATTCCGGTTTACTTATTTGCAGATCGTTTAGTCTTTAATTGCCTAAAAAGAAATGTTTTTTTTTGGCAATAAGATTTCATATATTGATGTGGATGTTACACAAGAGTTTAAGCAAAGAATGATACATGAATCTTTGATTAGTGTTAACTATAAAATTCTCTCTTGTGAAATTCATGAATCTTTGATTAGTGTTAACTATAAAATTCAATGCAATCTACGTTTAACCTTCCATATGATCTATAAGTTCTCTACTAATCAGTTTTTTCTACGGGGCAATATCAACTCGTACTCCATCGCGTCAAAATGAATACCAACACTTCAGGTAAGCACTCCTATTCTGGGAGTGTCCACGTGGGCAAAAAAAATACTCTAAAAAGAGGACACGTAAGCTTTAGCAACCTAGCATTATTGTTAATAAAAAATGAAGAGATACGACATTTTCTCCTTTTTGGCGTTACGATGTAAAACCATGAAACCGTTTTATATTGAAAACCTCTCCTCTTCCTTTCTTTAACTCATCCTCTTCCTTTCTTTAACTCATTTTCCCTTCATTCGCTCTGTATAAAGCCCGCACAACATCTTCTTCCTCCAAACCTATCTTCCTATTTCCCTAAAAAAATATTAAAATATGGCTACAAGCACCGAAAAGGCATAGGAGAACAAGAAAAAAGACTGTGGATGCGAAAAAACGAGAATGAGAAAGGAGACAGGATGTGAGAGCACGAGAACGAGAAAGGAGATCGTGACGAGGTTTAGATTGAACTAAGGTATTTATCTCAAATTTGGTTTTAAATTTTTATAAGCTATTCTTCAATCAAAATTATATAAACATGTACTAAAAGGATATTTTTCAAATACTCCATCCTTTAATTAAACATTTAAATGATTAAATATAAAATGTAATTGTGTTCATATATTCTTCTTTTCCTCAAAATAATGAGAAAGTACAAATCTTTTTGGATGGTTCATTACTCTAAGTCATATTTATTTGGGCTAAATATGAATCAACTTGATTTTGGGTCTGATTTTTTTCTTTCATTGAACATATTTATAAAAGATGTTTGGGAGCCACAAATTAACAACAACATGAGTTCAGTTTGTCACAAATACGTCTTTTTGAAGGCTTATTCGGACAAGATCTTAACATTGTCGAAGCTGGTTGGCATGCCATTCGGTTAACATGATATCTGATTTGTCTTTTATGATAGTTATGTACTTTGATTTGTGTTTCTTTACTATAGGTGAGCTGTGATCTCTATAGTGACTAACACAAGAATCCTCTTTTATTGGGCTATAAAGAGCTTCTAATCAAGTTCTTATAGTCATACGCTTTTGATTTTTTACGATCGTTTCGAGCTTTCTTTATGTTACCCGGAGTGAATGTTGAATAAACTTTCAAACCTTGATAAGATATATCATGTAAGTTCAAAACTGAAAGAAACTCGCAAAGATAGAATGCAACTTGCTCAAAAGTTATTGTGTGTCTCCACCAGTGGCGTCTACTTGGTTTATGAATGATAGGTTTGTCCTACATGTGCAACACATAGCTTTGATATTCTCAAGGTATGCACTTGCTCTAATGGAGGCATATGGTTCATCATCGATCATTGAAAAGAAATAACCCTCCGAAAACCATACCTTCAAGTGATCTCTCAAGCTAAGACTAACAGTCTTTTCTGCTTGCTACCAGTATCCCAGTGGCACCATACATGAGTTTATTCTATAAGGTAGAAGAAGGATCACTTAGTTTATTTTACTTGCTATAATTGTGTTCAAAAGGAAAGTTGTTATTTTCAAGAGAGAGAAACCAAAGATGTGATGAACTACTTATCCAAGAAGCATCCAAAGAGAGAGTAAAAAGCAATCTCTCTCTCTCATGACATGTCACTCTCCATAATAACAATCCAGTGCAATTCTCAATTTAAGATAAAAAGTCAGTTCTTGCTTCTTTGTATGTCCCTCTAATACAATGTTTGGCCATTCTTCTTCTTATTCTTCTCAAACAAAGAACAGAAAAGAAATTCGATGAGTATGAACTATTCTATTAACAAGAACCGTTTTGGTGCGATAAAATTATAGGATAAAGAGGAGTTTGTTGGTCACACTCTCGGTATATTTTATACTTTGTGCCATTAGCAAGTTGTAGAGATTCACTTCAAGTGTTTCTTTCTAATTAGCAAGCTAAAAATGTCAAACATGGTTGTTATGCAATGTGGTTGTTTTCTATAAGGGAAGTTTGATTTTTTCATTAGTTTTGTGTCACGAGTCAAAGTGTCAAAAACACAAACTTCAATTAATAGACAAAATAATAGACCAATTAAGTTAAGTACCATATGAAAATTTAGTCATACCATCAAAAAAAATAAGAAGGGGTGAAAAGAATCGGTCATAATATTTCTTTACCGAGTGTTTTCCATATAGATCAAATTTAAAGCGTATACTTCCAATAGAAAGAGTGTATATGGAAAACATTTAATTATTCTACATTGTTTCACATAAATCAAAGTTTCTCTTCCTAACGATAACTCGGTAAGTAACAATGAAACTTCTCCATCAACAATTTCTCAAAAGTCCATACAATTTTACTAACATTTATATTTTTTTAATAATTTCTGCTAATACTTCGTTAATAGGTCTTATGGCCTTATGCCTCTCAAAGCTTTGAAAACATATATACTCTAGGAATTTATTATCAAAGATATACTCCCTCCATTTTTTTTTGAAGTTATAAAATTTTCAATTGAACAACTTTCAATACTTTTCAACCAATAATGTTTTCAGATTTTCAATTAGTATATTTTAAAATTAACATTTCACTAATATTAATAGATAAAGTTATATTGATATTGGTGAAAATCAAACATTTTGAAACAAAAAAATTATCTAAAACATCAAACAGAAAAAGGAGGGAATATAAACTACCAAACTTCAATTTCATTTTTATAATGTCGCTTCTTCTTTTGTTTAAAAACTACTATTTTGTATAAATCGTAAGAGTTATGAACCTTTTCTCTATAGTCTCTACCGATGCCCAAATGCAATTGTTAATGATACCACTTTTAAAACGAAACACTCATTTCTCAATTCGAAATACATTACTTGACCATTTGTGGGAAAAATCCTTAATAATGTTTACAAATAGGTACTAATTGTTTTCATATTTGTGTTGTAAGATAAAATTTTGATTTTGTGATTATCATTTAGTTTTAGTAAAAAATATGTTAGCAAAGAAAAATGAATGATTGACATGAATAAAATAAATAGATTGATTTTGTGGATTTTAAAAGTAAGAGATGTTTAAGAAACTAATAAATAAAAAGGAAATAAATATATATTTTCTAAAAAATAGAACATAAAATATATACATTTTTGGAGTAAATCTCATCTCTATTAAATAGAGACTAGATTTTTACCCGTGCGTCCCGCACGGGAATAATATTTACAAAAATTAATTTCATATAATTTGATATTATTTTTTATTGATGTATGTTGAATAATAAATTTTTTATCATCACTACAAGAAAAACGGCAAATAGCAACGCCGTTTTTCGTCGCTAAATCGTCGCTATTGGCAAATAGCGACGATTTAGCGACGAGAATATTTACGTCGCTATACGCTCGTCGCTATTCAATATTCGTCGCTATTTCGTCGCCAATGTAGCGACGCCACATAATCGTCGCTAATTATATTTCGTCGCTAATTCGTCGCTAATTTAGCGACGAATTAGCGACGTTTGTCGTAAAATATTAGCGACGAATTAGCGACGTTGGTCGTAAAATATTAGCGACGAATTAGCGACGTTGGTCGTAAAATATTAGCGACGAATAAGCGACGGTATAAAAAATAAATTTCCAAATTAAATATTTTGCGAAAACAAATCCTTGCTAATTCGTTGCTAATTTAGCGACGAATTAGCAAGGATGGCTTGACACGTCCTTGCTAATTCGTCGCTATATTAGCGACGAATTAGCGACGATTTAAAAAAAAAAATTTAAAAAAAAACAAATTTAAAAAAAACAAATTTTAAAAAAAACAATTATAAAAATATTAAAAAAATACAAAATATTTTAAAAATACAATAAATTAAAACTAAACAGCGGGATCAGCGGGATCATCGGGATCGACGACGTAATCATCAATCCCGATATCACGTCCGAGGTCTTGAGCTGCCGCTGCCGCTACATCTGGAGGGATCACTGGTGGCTGAGTTGGTTGGACTCCCCGCTGCTGCATCAACCTCGCGAGGTTTGGACTTTCCATCGCGATGATGGAGAAGAAGTCCGTGATGTTCTGATAGCGGACTTCTTGTGCCGCGAGCTGCTCCCTCAACCGAACATTCTCTTCGGCGTGATCTTGGGCAGTGGGACGAGGCTGCGAAGAAGAAGCAGCGGGAACCGTCTTTATCGAACCGACTCCAAAAGTGCGGTTCTTCTTCGTCTTCGGGGCCACCTATATAGACAATTTAAAATCGTTAGATATTAATAAAATAAATATTATTTTGAATTAAATTAAATTATTTTAAATTATTACCTCATAGTAGATCTTGTCGCACTCGGTGACCGACAACTGTCCCGAGGAGTTGACCGAACTACCTTCGGTCGACGTCGAACCCTGACTAAGCCGCTCGGCGACTCTAGCCTCATATGCGTTCACGATCTTTTCAGATCGTGAACTCACATAGGTCCCGTCCTTCCTCTTCTGGACCTTCTTCAAAATTTCTACAATGGGCGGAAGTTCGCCCATCTCCTCGCGCTATTGAAAATTATAATTAAATTATATATTTTTAAATTTTATATTATTTGAAAAAATAATGAAATTTTAAATATATATTAATTAATACCATCTTTATACGCCGTTCGGCGTAAGAAGTCGGTCCTGAGGTGTGGACATATGGACCGGTCTCGTCGATCGGTGTGAGTCGGGACTTGGAGCAGCTACCCGCAACTTGAACCGAATGCGGGTTCGTCCAATAGTCGCAAAGGCCCTTCCACACCGCCCCATCCATTGCTATGGGTTTCGCCTCGTCTCCCTTCTTCAGCCACTTCGTCTTCCATTTGTTGATAATCCCAGTAAGACGATGCATGGCTTTCTCCTCCAAACCCTTGCGGACTTCAAACATGTCTTCCTCCCGCCAATGCCATTTTTGCTATTTGAGTTTTTTAAGATATTAAAATAAATTTTAAATAATAAAAAAATAAATTTTGTTATAATTATTACATTTTATATAATATATATGTTATTTTATTACAATAAATATTTATATATTAACTTTTTATAATGTTTAATTTTTTAAATTTAAATAATTAAAAATTTTACTTACCGCAAAAGATTCGAACCAGATGTCCTTGATATAAGGAGGGGTCTGCGACCAGTTGACGTGCGGCTCCACGAAATACGTCTTCATCACATCCGAGACACTCCTACTAACCTTGTTATCGCAAAACCTACGAAAAATAAATTTATCGTTAGCAATTATTATATTTGAAAATCAATTAATTAAATAATATAAAAAATCAATTAATTAAAATAAATCAATTAATTAAATAATATAAAAATCAATTAATTATTAAAATCAATTAAATAATTACCAAAATGTCCCTTGTGGCCGCTTGGAATGGAGCAACGGTAGGTACTGGTGGCTCTCCTGCCGAAGAAAGTCGAGGATCCGCTGCATGTGCCGTCCAAGATGCTGAGGTGGTGGTAAATCGACGGGGGGATCAGCTGGAGCATCGGGAATAGGATCTTGACTTGGGTTTTGTTGGGGTGGGTCTTGTTGGGGTGGGTTTTGTTGGGATGGGTTTTGTTGGGATGGGTTTGAAGTAGAGGTGGAACCGGATCGGTTCCTTATGAAATTATAGTAATGAGGGGGTTGGTTATTTTGAGACATGTTTTTGAAGTTGGGTTTTGGAATTAGGTTTTTTTAGAGAGATAAAATATTTTAGAGAGAGAGAGAGAATGAGATTGTGGGAAAAAATGAGAAGTGTCGTCGGGTATATATAGGATTTTGTGTCGTTGCTAATTCGTCGCTAAATTAGCGACGAATTAGCAACGATTCGTCGCTATTTCGTCGCTTCTTTTGGTTCAAACCTTTTGGTTTCCCACCCGCGGCAAACGAAAAAAAGGCGCGATATAGCGACGATACAATATAGCGACGATTTAGCAACGATTCGTTGCTATTTCGTCGCTATATGGTAACGTGACACGAAGCGATTTACATCGTATTTAATAAGTACATGCATGTCAGAATTCGTTGCTATTTCGTCGCTATGTATATTTAGCGACGATTTAGCAACGAATCGTTGCCAATTCGTTCTTAATTCGTAGCTATATGTTAACATGACACGAAACGACATTCATCGTATTTCCAAGTACGAGGATGTAAGGAGGTTTAACATTAGCGACGAAATAGCAACGAATTCGTCGCTAAATCGTCGCTAAATGTCAATAGCGACGAAATAGCAACGATTCGTTGCTAAATCGTCGCTAATGCTAAACCCTTATTTTAGGGTTTGGAACCCTAAATTCGGTTTGTATCGTTTTTTTACCACTTTTTCGTTAAAACGAGTTTATAACATTGATCATATGAAGTCACAAACTCAATATATGACAAAAAAACTTGTAAACTAGTTTATTATGAACTTTATAGTATAAACTCTTATAAGTTATGGTTTACTTAGCTTAAATGTGTTAAGTATAATTTTGTAATCTATAATTTTTATTGGTTTATACAAATATATTACTAGTTTTGTACACTTTTTTAGTTAAGTAAAACTCGTATAAATCGATATTAAGTGGTGTTTTAGGGGTTTAAAGTTCGAAGGATTGCAACGACTTAGCAACGAATTGGCAAGGAATCATGATTAGCAACGAAATGGCGACGATTTAGCAACGAAATGTAATTAAGTTTAGCGACGATTTAGCAACGATCTTGAACCCCTAAATCTGTAATCCATCGAAAATTAGATTTTTTATAAATCGTTGCCAATTCGTCGCTATATTAGCGACGAAATGGCAACGAAAGAAGCGTAGCGTTGCTAAATCCTCGCTTATTAGCGACGACTTGGCAACGAAAGAAGCGTAGCGTTGCTAAATCCTCGCTAATTAGCGACGATTTAGCAACGGAAATTACAAATCCTGGCTATTTCGTTGCTAAATTAAATATTATTTTAAAAAAAAATAATTACAAAAACACACACAATTATTACAAAAACACACAAAGATTACAAAAACACACACAAATATTACAACTAACACATGTACACAATTATATTACAAAAACACAAAGAAAATTATTCATTATTATCGGAATCAACAGATTCGATTTCGCTACTTTCATCGAATTCATCTGCACCTCCGTCGTCTTCATCATCCACAATATCTTCAACAACTTGATTATCGGGGTCGACAAGAAATACATCTTCCGTCGATTGATTTGTTGGAATGATTGTCCCACTAATGACATCTTGTTGCATAGGAACTTCATCGTTACCCATAATTAAACCTCTTGGAACGATTCGGACTACGCACTCCATGCTATACCGCTAGTCTTAACCCGAGGATAAGGTATGAAAGTAACTTGTTCAGCTTGCGATCCAAGGATAAAAGGTTCAAACTTCCGATATCGTCGTGATCGGTTGACGTCAATCACACCAAATTTGTTGTACCGAACACCACGACCGAGTGTTGGATCAAACCAATCACATTTGAAGAGGGTTGTTCGTAAATTGACTAATCCCGGATACCGCACTTCAATAATATCCGTTAGAAGACCATAAAAAACTGAATCACACGACACAGTTACCCCATAATTCGCGGTTGCTCGACGTTGACCATGACTTAAGGTGTGGAACACGTAACCACGAGTGAAATACATAGGAGAAGTTGTGATCTTTCCGAGCGGTCCTTGTATTAACTCGCGAAACCACACTGGATACGTTGTGTCACCATATGCGATCTGCGTTTTCAGCCAAGCTGCAAAATCTCGTTCTTTAAGAGCGGTTACTTCGTCTTTTGAAAGCCCTGGATAAACCTCATCCACTTGCTCCTCAAACATTCTAAAACAACGCAGAAAACTGAATCAAAATTAAATATTTATGCATAATGGGTTTGCGAATGAATAGTTTCATGCATACCTTTCAAAAGGTCGGGCATATTCACAATTAAGGAGGATGTAAGTATGTGCGCTTTGCCGATGTTGATCACTTTCCCACCAAACTTCTTTTATTTTTCCGGCAGCTCTTCCGATTGGTGAAAATATATCGTGTACCCCTTCCATTTCATACACCGCGCCAACACCTCCATCATCGTAGCGTCGTGTTGTTGTTCTACGTGTTTTTACATTGGAACCGAAATAATATGAGGCGAAATGAGACGTCTCTTGAGTTAAAGATCCAGCAACAATAGATCCTTCAACCCTTGCAAGGTTTTTCGCCTTTCCTTTCAAATATCCCATAAATCGTTCGAAAGGATACATCCACCGAAACTGCACAGGCCCTCCTAATTCGCCTCGTGAGGAAGATGTATTGGAAGGTGTTCCATAACATCGAAAAAGGATGGAGGGAAAATCTTCTCCAAGTTGCACAACACAATCGGGATACTTGTCACGTACTGTTCAATGGACCTCTTCTGTAAGCGTACGAGTGCATAGATCTCGGAAAAATGCACCGATCTCTGGAAAATTTTAAACATTATATTAATTATATATATTATATATATACTTAATGAAAATTAAAATATAAACATTTTAGGGTTCAATGATACCTGCTATTGCTGTGTGTGCGGGTTCAGGTAAAAGCTCATCGAAAGCAAAAGGTAAAAGTCGTTGCATAAACACATGACAGTCGTGACTTTTCATACCTGAAAACTTTTGACCATTCTCAACACATGCAGATAACTTGGAAACATATCCGTCGGGAAACTTGACATCTGAAGTGACCCATTTGAATAACGCGTTTTTTGCTTCGGTTTCAATCGTAGATTGGGACCGGAGCCTTACCATCGTTCGTGATATGCAACTCACTTCTAAAACATATTTCGGGCAAATCTAGTCTTGTCTTCAAATTGTCTTTAGTTCTCCCATGTACATTCAACAATGTGTTTATAATATTATCAAAAAAGTTTTTTTCAATGTGCATAACGTCGAGGTTATGTCTCAACAAGTGATTTTTCCAAGTACGGGAGTTCCCAAAAAATGCTTTTCTTGTGCCGTTATGGCTTTCTCCGTATCCATCGGGTAAATTAGAAACATGCCAATTACCACCCCGTCTACATGTTTTTTGCGCCCCATAATTATCCAACTCCTCCAATAACTCTGCCCCCGTCGGATAAAGTAGGGGTGGATGTTTAACGACTCGATTCTTCTTAAATAACCTTCTGTTCTTTCGATATGGATGATTGATTGGAAGGAAACGTCGGTGACAATCAAACCAACTTGTTTTCCTTCCATGTGGGAGTTGAAACGCATCGTCCGATGACGACAATATGGACAAGACAATCGTCCATGCGTTGTCCAACCTGCTAACATGCCATAAGCGGGAAAGTCACTAATAGTCCACATGAGCACCGCACGCATCGTAAAATTTCTCTTGCATGAGATATCATACGTACGAACCCCGGTGGACCATAGCTCTTTTAACTCATGTATCAAAGGTTGCGAGAAAAACATCAAGAGCTCTCTTTGGGTGCTTCGGACTCGGTACTAAAATGCTTAAGAAAAGAAATTCTCTTTGCATGCACATATTGGGAGGTAGATTATACGGAGTTAGTATAACTGGCCACAAAGAGTACTTGTCTACCGGACATACCGAATGGACTAAATCCGTCGGTGCATAAACCAAGGTATACATTACGAACCTCTCTCGCGAAATCGAGTATACCGTGTTGAAGTGCTTCCAAGCCTTTGCATCCGACGGATGAGTGACTTCCCCATCTTCAACCGAGTGTTCTGCATGCCATCATCGAATCGATGTCCTCTCCGATTGATACAATCTTTTGAGTCCGTCCGTGATGGGTAAGTACCACATCCGTTGATACGGGACTTTACTCCCCTTCCCTTGGACCTTATATCTCGGTTGACGACAAAAACGACATTCAAGCAATTCATCATCATCTTTCCAATAAATCATACAATTGTTAACACAAATATCAATCATTTCGAAGGCAATCCAAGACTAAAAACCAACTTTTGTATTTCGTAATACGACTCAAATAGCCTACATTACCCTCGGGCAGAAATTCTTTCAGTAACTCCGCCCATGAGTCCATACAAAACTCACTCAAATTATTATCAGATTTTATATTCATCATCCTAGATGCTAATGATAGTTTTGACAATCCAACTTTACATCCCTCGTAAATTGGTTTATTCGCAGCGTCTAACATATCATAAAATCGTTTAGCATCTAGGTTAGGTTCCTCAACTACATTTTCGGATAAATACTCCCTCGTATCATGAAATGCATCAGCAACCATTTCATGATATCTATTATCATCTACATGCACAGAACCACCGCCCTGACCATGATCATAGTTACTATCAAAATGATGCGGTAAATTAGCAGGTTCGTTACTAACATGATCACTAACAGGAAACGTATAACTACTATCTCCAACTTCAGTATTATAATTAGAGTTATACCCTTCCCCATGTTGAAACCAAACAAAATACTGCGGCATAAAACCTCTATTAAAAAGATGTTTCCATACGGTTTCAACAAACACATATTTAGTGTTAACGCACTTCTTACATGGACAATACATTTTACCGGTATCTTGCGTATTCGCATGTTTCCGGCCTGCTGCATGAATGCTTGAAGTCCCTCCGTAAATTCGTCCGTAACTACCCCCGATCGATCTTTATGCCGATACATCCAAGACCGTAACTCGTATATATTGTTATTACCGTGAGACATATTGAAATTTTTAGAGTGTTTATATTTTTATAGAGTTATTGATTTTGTATTGTGTTGTGGTGTGATTTTTTGAAGAGTATAGATGGGTTTATATAGATGGAAAATTAGCAACGAATTAGCAAGGAAATAAAATTAGCAACGATTTAGCAACGTTTTTGAAAACGTGCTTACCTACTTAGCGACCCTCCTCGCTAATTCGTCGCTAATTAGCCAGGATATATATTCGTCACTAAATCGTCGCTAATTTAGCGACGAATTAGCGAATTTTTGAAAACGTGCTTACCTACTTAGCGACCCTCCTCGCTAATTCGTCGCTAATTAGCCAGGATATATATTCGTCGCTAAATCGTCGCTAAGTAGCGACGATTTAGCGACGCGGCACTTATTCGTCGCCAAAATCGTCGCTAAATCGTAGCCAATATAGCGACGAAAACATACCTCGCCAAATAGCGACGATTTAGCGACGACATTATTCTCCGTTGCTATTTCGTCGCCAATTCGTTGCTATTTCGTTGCTATATTTATTCGTCGCTATTTCCTTGCTAAATTTCGTTGCTAAAAGCCCAGTTTCTTGTAGTGCATATATTTATATAAGTTCTAATATAGAAAAATTATTTTTTATATATCATAAATTATGTATGATATATTTTGACCCGTCGCAAAATCAACATGAATTCTCCCACAAAGGTATATAAAAGTATTAGTTATTTAGATTTTATATATTTTCGGATACTTTTGGTTTTTTATTTACATCATCGATTCATATATTTTTTTTAAATACTTTTAAATAATTAAAAAATTTGTAACTTAATTTATTTAAAAATAAGTAAATATTTTTAATATTGTATGATGGATTATCATAAAATAGAAATATTTATAATATTTTATTTTTATTAGGATACCTATTTATTTTATTTTCGTTTTTATTTAAATCCTATTAATTAGGAATAATTTTTTTATTTTGTTTTTCTTTTAATCCTATTAAATAGGAATGTTTTTTAATTTTTATTTAAAATTACCTTATATTAAAATATATACAATGACATTACATGTAATTGAAAGAAAATTTTAAGGTTCCTCTAAAATTGTCCTTCTCAATTAATAGTATAGATGGCTATATCTAAAGAAAAAAGTTAACCATTGCAGATGGTCTAATGTAACGGATATTTGTTAGAATTGATTTCAAGTTTAATTTCTCCAAAAATCACCATAAACCAAAAAAGAATTAATTTTCCACATAATACAAATACAAAACAAAAACATTTTGAAAGATATTGAAACATATTATAAAGTGACGACATATTATAAAACCTCTATTCCGCGCGTAGCGCGGAAACATCCCCTAGTTATACTTCTAAAGTTGTAACCGGTATGATTTTTAATAAAGAAGTTCTAACCGCTTTGAACCTTTGAGATTTTCTTTTTACTAAGGTCACTGGAAATTATTTTAATTTTAGAATGTTTTAAAAATATATGACTTGAAATAATATTTTATTTTTAAATCATAATTTTATTAAGAAAATACTTTCAATCATTGTGAATTTTAATAAATTATGTTCTCTAAAATACGACTTTAAATGAAATAAAAGCTTTCTAGTATCGACTTTTAAAAAGTAAACTTGGAATTAATATCCGGTTCGCACGAAGACATTTGTATCTAAAGATTAATTTCATTAGTTTTCAATTTAGGTCAAATTTATATAATATGATATGATCATCCTAGCAAACGAACAAGGCCATAGTTTTCTCTCTTTTTGATACCTTGTTTCATATTTGAAAAAATATATACAGAGTTATAGGGGAAAATTCATTATAAACTGATAACTTCGTGTTTTAGCACATCAAATAACATTTGAGTGTACACTACCACAAGCAGATGGTATGTCGACATCACAATCGGGATGGATCGTAATGCTCAACGGAAGCATACGACGATCAAAACGCTTCATCGAAGGTCGAACGCTTACTTTTCATGAAGAGACACGTCTCTTATCTTAACAAAAAGAGATTGCATTCAAAGAAGAAATATATTAGATTTCGTCAACCGATAACAAATCCTCTTCGAGCTACTAAGCCTCGAGAAAAAAACGTCTATTTCAAAGAAGTAACTGCCTATCTCTTTGAAACACGTTCAAACATTGATGAAAAGATTACCATGAGTAATCCCAATCAATAAAGGAAGAGTATTATGCATTAGCATGAATCTTTCTCAAACGAGATCTCATTCGTCGATGGGCCAATGAATCTCTCAACTTATACAACAAGGATGTATAATGGGGAAAACGAAACCCTAACAACTATAAAAAATCATGAACCGTTCACAACGTCTATCCAAAATAAGTCGACCATCTCGTCGTCAACCATCTAATGGCTACCCATCTGCTCGTCGAGCAATTTGTCAACAATATAAATCTGATAAGGGTGTCGACGACCTTTATGAGGTTCCAAACCCATGATGAAATATGTGAATGACGAGTTTCTACATTCAAACGAGGTGTATCGAAACTACGGACAACGTCCTCAATAGAGTATGTCACAAGTCAATTGGCAGGAAGATTCGGCCAACGGTTATCATCGATTAACAACATCGGATTCACCATAGCTCGGCGACCAAAACGAGTATAAAACTCACCCCACGGCGGTATCAAAGTAACGACTGAGCAACTCGTATACTATGCAATTTGCTTATTTTCAAAGATATTTAGAAGAATTATGAATCCCATGACGCACAAGTTATCGTGTTAACGGTAATCGCTCGATGGAAGGAATACTCGTCAACTATAGAAGCTTGATAAACACTCTCTTCATGATTGCCTATAAAAGGAAAATATTAGAACAATAAACCGAGGAGTCAACACACCGAGTGAATTCGTGCAAAGACCAAGATCTCACGATGCGAAGGCAATTCCATCAACGCTTAAATACACAATCGAATTCCACGTCCATGAGAAGTAAGTCATAAGAAAATTCTTCGACGACCTCTCAAGAGGATCACAACATACAAACAACGACAATAAAAAGTAACTGATTTCTTAAATTGAAAACGTCGATCCCTTGTATGGCTGCATGCCAATTCTGACTTCAAAGTCACCATGGACCAACAACTTGTGACTCAATCGTCAAACGACAAATCCAAAAGAGAAGAAGGTTCACTACCAATCACGACTCAATCATCAACAACAAAGTTGGTAACCTCTTTCGATCATGTTTCATCTCCGAGACAAGCTCGTTGACGCTACGACAAGTAACCAATGCTACAACAAGTGATCTACACTAGAGAAAGTAACCATGCCATTTTACAAATTTTATATATAAAATAGAATCTAAAAATAGTAATATATGAAAGTTATGTCAATCATTTGCATGAAATTAAAAGAGACATATAAGATAATTTGACATTTATTTTTCATTTTTGAAAGAAGTAAAAGATTATTAATTTTAAATTTTATTTCAATTATGCGTATAATTGTAAATTCTTAATAACATTTAAAGTTAAAAATATATTGAAACTTATGAGGATAATTTGTTTTAAATAAAAAGATACGTATAAAGTAATTTGATATTTATTTTTGATTATTGAAAAAAGTAAAATAAATTTTGAATGAAAATTAATTAAATATGGACACATGTCAATATAACAATGACACACTCGTTGGTTCACAATGAACTTTACAAAAACATTCTATCTTATTGTATAAGATAGATGAGAAATTTTATAGTATTTAGCATTTTGTTAACTTACCAAAGTGGACTTGGTAGATTACAAAACAGAAAAATGAAGTGAAAAGAGATAATATTATGGTTAGTAAAAAAAAAGGAATCTCTTCCTCAAACAAAGACTTACAACAAACAAACATATGTGGATTTTACTATTATACATTGTCTTTCTTTGTTATTACAAAGATTTGCATATTATCTCCTCATCACTCACACAACTTCTTTGCTTTGTAGTTCGAACCTCTCTAACCACCATAAGGCAAGCTTCATAAAGCAAAAACATTAAATCAAATTAAGCTTTTACAAAATTGTTCATTTAACTATATCAAAACAAAATAAACCAATGAGAAAATAATAGTTTATACTAAGAACAAATAGCATGTTATTGTCATTCTATATTTTTGGACAATATAATCATCTACTAAAACCAACACTTATAATATAAGGTTTCTTGAAAGTCATGTTAAAAATTATTTAAATCAAGAAAATTAACCATAAGAGTCAAAACAAAGTGAATATAATAATTAATCAATTAAACAAAATTACCCGAGCGTAAGAGAAGTATCAGAGCTCTCGGAGTCAATCGGAGCTCCGGTGGAGTTTCCGGCGTTAGTAATTGACTCCGACGAGTGTCATTCCCCGCACACCGCCGTGTTCTCCAATTCAACACATTCGTTTCTTTCATTGATCACATTATTATTAAAATTATATATCTACACCATACATAACAAACCAACACAAAATTTCAAATTATAATATATAAATAAAAAATAAACAAGATTTCGTTAATGATACAACAACGTACTTGCATGTCTAGATGCTCGTTCTCTTGCGTTAGTTGTGTTCCCTGCAAAGCAAGTATTTGAAATTTAATAAAATAGACAGAAAAATATCATTTGTTTATTGATTAATTAATTTCTACATTATTAACATATCAAAACAAAATATAGCAAAAACGAACTAAATCGAAAGCAAAAAAATTATTTAAGGATTTGAAATTAAATAAGATTTGTATATTCATCTCCAGGTTCCATATTCCATAAAACCAATGAAAACCAATGAAAACATGGACAATTCTCAAGAATACTATTTTTAAAAGTTTTTATGCCTAAAATATCAACACATTATTAAAACCGAAAAAGTGAACCAAAACCATGCACACTTTTACATCTAGAACCAAAGTTTCCTATGTAAAAGCTAATTAATTAAAGTTAAACCCTAGAGACTAACAAAGCTTAATGATTTAGTTTTAGACTTGAACACATTTTTTCAACCTCGCTAATCACCTTTGTTTATATGTTCAAAGATATGGGGTATAAAGTATTAATAGAGTTTGTACGAAGCTTAGCTAATTGTTTATAATCATAATCAATGCCATAATTAAAAAGTGTGAAAGTCTTAAAAAGATTAAAAAGTATAAGAAGCGTACTTGTTGCCTAAGCCTATTGTTTTCATCCATTAATTGCGTTCCCTACACACTCATAGAGAAAAAAAGTGAATTATCAAAATTATGTGAATCAATAAGTATACATTAGAGATAAAACCATAATTTTGAATCTTACCTTTCTTTGAAGGTCATTTATTTCATTCATAATCTTCTCACTCTACAACAACATCTCACAATAGTTAAGTTACATTCTTAGAGAAAATCTTATTTGTGGTTTTATATAGTGTTTAATAATTTAATTTTTAACAACCTTTGTTTCAAATACACGCGATAAGCCAGTTTCGAGGGCATTTTCTAGTTGTTGTAGCTCTTCAATGTTCCAGTATAAGGTTCATTGTGGAGACAATATACTAATTACTATTTTGAACATTCACTTGTCTTTTAACATTACTTTTTGTTTATACTAGGGGCGAAGCAAGCGCGGGGATGTTGATTAATTTCTGAGACGGTAATAAATAATATATAAGAAGTAGTAGTGCAGAGTGATGTCAAAGTGAAGAAGACGTTAGTGATGAATGTCGATGTGAGCGGAGTTTTTATAAAGATTTAGTTGTCTATAAAAGGCATTATAGTCAAATTCTTTGGTAGGTGAAAACACTACTAATATGTTTTGACACTTGTGTAATTATTTGGCTAACAATTTATGCTTGAGTTTGGGAAAGGCGAAAGTGCAAATGCTCCCAAAAAATTAAAGAGTTCCTTTTTTATATATTAGAAATGAAAAATTGATTACATGAATGGGTTGCCTTTTTTATATTAATTTTTTTTTTTAAAAAAACCGGGAAATAGAAAAGAAACTGAGTCGCATACAGAAAAAAAGAGTACCCTTTGGATAAAAAAGTTTAGAGGCACGGGAGTACTGGGTTCACGCCTAAGTGGTTCCAAACTCTCGTTCACCTGAGATATCTAGTCCTCCTTCTTGCATGACAGCCGATGATATTTGAGTTGTAGAGAAGTCGGCTGATACCTTCCATATTCACTATGACGCATTGTTTGACAATGTGTTTGAAACTCTGTAGCGACATGGAGAAGCTTATTATCAAGTGTGTTGTATAGGTTTGAAGTACACGAATTGTAAATTTCTATACCTCGTTCTCGTAGATGGCGTTGTTTCCAACAACGGTAAAGGGGCAGGTATGTAACGTGAATTTGTCTGATGTGAGCACATCAAATAAAATATCATATAAACTTAATAAATCTACCTAAAATAATCAAGTAATTTAATTTCGGATTTAATGTTTTCATTGTAATCATATTGTAATCATTTGAGAGAAAGCATTATATATAGGAAATCAAATAGTGGTAGATAAACTTAAAGTATTTAACAAATATATCTTAAACAAAATATCTTTATCTAAAATAAAATAATTTAATGAGTTTAAATATAAAACAAATAACACATCTTTATCTAAAATTAAAAAATTAAAAAATTAATAACTAATTATATTATTTCGAATTTAATTTTAATAAATAATGATATAACTTTAAATTTTAATTTGGGCAAAAAAGTTAACCCACAGTTAAAAGGAGTTAGTTTTCAAAAGAAAAAAAGTATACTTTGCAAAATTTTAAATACGAAAGAGTCATTTTTCCGAATTTTCTCTAAAATAAATTGGAAAAGTCATAACTTATAAATAATATTACCAAAACTTGTTTTTAAAATACATGCGTCTAGCGTCGATTTTAACCTTGTAGTTGACTTAAGTTTTTTAGAATTTGATAAACCTTTGACCTTTTATAAATTTATGATGTAAAAAATGTATATAATTATATTACTAACAACTATTTTTTTCTTCAAAAACAATCATCACATTAATTACATTTTAAATAAGAGATAGTAGTTAAATAAGATTATTTGATTACCATGATGGGTTTCATGGAAATTGCATCCACGAATAGTTATCTTCCCGCTATTCAAACCCACTCTTGCGAACTTGAATATCACATCAAACCTTAGGTACTCCACCATTAACGGAAACTCTTCGAAGCCTTCCTGAACTCTTCTCCAATATTTTGTTTTGTTTCAAAACTTATAGAGTTTAGAGTTAGTTTTGATTCACTCCCTTTTAGTTCTTTTGGTGGGCTCAACCAAGGCCAATAATTTTGTCTTAATAATTCATAATCTGACCATACTAACGGCACATCAAAAAACAACTTACTATTTGAGTTAATAAAAGTAATCTAATACCTAGCTAAATTGAGAATGGAATAAGAAATATATGAACACATGTAATAAGAAGATTACATGCAACTATGCAAGCCTCTGAAACAATGTCGCCAAAAATATATATGCAATTTGTATGGATCTGTAAATACTTCGAAATGCTTTATTCTCAAGGTTGTACAAAAACATACGATGGAAAGTAAAAAAACAAACCCAAAGTCAGATCAATAATTATGCTTCAAATGAGTGACTCCTGGCTAGCATTTTGGAATTTAAAAGTAGAAAAACATATATATAATTGAATAGCCATAGTTCTTGTAGTTAGGAAAAAATAATCGAAGCAATTAAAATGGAATTTGGTACCCATATTTTATCAATTTCTTGTCGATATGTGAAATTCCTTGCAGCATCGTTACATATACTTAAACTATGAGTCCTTATTTGAGTGTATGTTTGTGTTACTTACCTAATAGGTTTCCATTTTGGTCCATGATGAGGAAAACTACGTACATCGCACCAACGTGAACGTATTGGTCTTGTATAGTCCTTTGGTCTGGTGTTGATTTGTAACAGCATATACGGTTTGATGAGATAAACTTCGCCGAGCACAACATTTGCTGGAGCCATCTTTTATATTAAAAAAGAAGACAAAATGCAAACGTGTCGCGACGTGAGAACTTTTAGGAATTTTTTTTTTTTTTGCATTTATGCCCTTATATTTTTGAATAACTTTTTTGACAAATTTCATAAATTATTTTTCAACTCCAACAAATTGAGGTCCATATATAAAACTACTAAACATTAAATTTGTCCCACATCAAAAACAATAAGAAACAAAATAAGAAATCTTTTACTATAAATAAGATTTCATCCCATCCGAAATCATTAAAGCGGACTTTCGTTTAATGGACCTGCGAATTTCGATAAATGGATTGTGTTTTCGTTTGCCGGATATGCATTATTGCAAACCTTTTTTTTAAATGGTTATGCGAGCCTCATAAATTAGTCAACACTAATTTTTTGCCGGTTTTTTTGAATATATTCCAATTCAATATATTTTTGTCTAATTTTTCTAAATGAACCGAAGCAATAAGAATAATTATTTTTTTGAGCCGATTTTTTAATGAGCCTAAAATAAAGAGAAGAGAAATAAACTATATGATATATATTCGTACAGAAATATAAATATATAATATTTGTTAAGCTATTATTTATACAAAAAGGTAGAATAATTAGATATTGAACATAATGTTAAGTCTTTGTCGCGCGCATAGTACGGGGTACTTACCTAGTTTGTTAGAAATAAGATAAATTGATAGTATACGGTGCGTTTTAGCAGGGCAGTTAGGGAGAGGACATTTATCTAATTCAGGAAAATAATTTAAGCCCCAAACAAACAATTGCAAAACAAATACAATTTCAGGGGCCCGACCCATATCGCAATGTTAGCCCAAACACAAATGAATATTGATCAGTTCATGTTTTCTTCTGTCATCACCCATCAATCTTACCAATCTTAAATTCGTAGGTTTTGGTTACCTTTTAACTTAATTGTTCATTGTACTTTTTAAGCCATCATTAATCAGTTCATAAGACCTTTATTAGGCATCATTCTTAAGTTGTGGGTATCACTTTACCTTCAAGTTCTCTTCAATGAACTCTATAATCCATCGATATGTTTCAGTTCCAGACCAGAAAGTTGATCAAAGTCTCTGTCTCAAAGACTTTTGTTAACTACTCTCATCCAAGTCTAGTCTTTTTCCTTAGGACTTTTATGCCATTGTTTATTCAGTTCATGTTTATTTCTGTCATTAGGCATGAATCATAACCCATACGTATGGTTTTTCTCTCAAGTTTTTACGGGTCTTGTTGACTTTCAAAAGTCATGTGTTATGTTTTGTGTTTCATAACAGAAAGTGATCTTAGTCTTTTGTTTTAGAAGTTGAAAACCGATTAAGAATCTTGTCTGAAGACTTAATATAAGACATGGGCAGTAGAATCGGTTTTCAAAAGTGTAACTTAAGCCATAAGTTTCATATTGCCATTAATCAGTTCATGTTTTATTTTGTCTGGAGACATTTATAAGCCAACAATCTCAAGTTCTTACCGGTCTTATTGACTTTTAAAGTTATGAGATCTTCTGTTTTTATAAGCCATCCAATCTCAGTCTTTTGCCAAAAGACTCTTTCTCTAAACCAACAATGTTAAAAGCCATCAATTATGTTTCTGCTCTAGTATTTGGAAACTGATCAATAATCTTGTCTGAAGACTTATATATATAAGACAATGGGCGTATTATAATAAGATCAGTTTTCAAAACTAAAACTTTAAACCATAGGTTTTTATTTTTCTTGCAGCATTTTTTTTCCAAAAGAAAGTTCATAAATTGTAATCAAATTGATGTTACATGAGTATTCTAACTTATGTTATATCCCTAAGGTTAAATTTTAAAACTAACTATACCAATCATAAAAATTATATGCTAAAATAATTCACAAATCACAACATATGGTTTTTGTTTAGTTAGATCAACAGACTAATTTGTTCATTTTGTTGTGGATACTAAACGGACATACATGGTTTCTATACACATGTCAAGTTATACTGCCTCTCTTCTTCTATCTTCCTAACTGTTCTCTATTCTTCATCTCTTCTACCTTCCTCCACAAGCTTCCTCTCTTCTTTCTCCTTCTCAAGGTTTCTTGGTTTGTTATCGGCTTTCTAAACTCTCATGAGGTATTCTTCCTCCTCAATCTTCCTTCGTTCTTCTTCAAACGTCCTTTGTTCCTCTAGAAGCTCCTTGATATTTTTCGTCCTCTATGCCATGGAATGTGCTCTTATCTGCGCTATCCTTTGCCTTTGCTTTGTTGTCCTTCCTCTTTCTTATTTGTGTGATTCTCTGCATATTTTTTCTGCTCCTCCGTTAGCTCTCGTTAAACTACTGCCTTTTTCTTTGACCATGGACTTTTCATGTTTCTTAAAAGTTGCGCCGTCGTTGCAGGATTCTCAACCTCTTTAAGCTCTCCCTTCCTCTCTCTTCATTGTTTATTCTCAATCTTCCTCCGCTTTTTTCACTCTGAGGTATATTGTTAACCAATATGTCATTGTTCTCTTTCAAAGCCACGACGTTACCTTTGACATCATCCAAATGTTGTTATCACCAAGATTACACACCAAATTGTTTTTCAATTTGAAAACGAATAATATCAGTTAAGTGAGAGAGTCATAAAAACTCAACATCTTTTCTTATCTCATTCACAATACATTCTAATTCTCACTTTCTTTCTTATTCAGTTATTTGGAATCAATATCGAAAAGATGAGTTGCAGCTCTAATCAACTATAATAGTCCTATCATTGATGAAACTTATATCTTGGATTCCATGGGAAAACAAATGTCACTACTATTATAATCAAAACCATTATATTTGAACCATATTTAGGTGAAAGGCAAAACCATATATAAAGCCTCTCACATTCTATCTAAAAGGAGAGCCAAAACAACACTTTGAATGTTTACCATAATCAAATTTTCTCTAAAAAAAAATCTAACCTTTGTGTCGAGGAAAAGGAGAGTGATGCCCATGAATTCGCCTTGCTTTTTTATGTTATTCGAGTCCCAGAAATGGAGGAGCGGCAGACAATTGACTGATCAGAGCGCCAAGGCTGAGATCGCTTAAAGCGGTGGGATTTTTGATGGCGTGTGCAACAAACATCTTCGACTGTTTTTTGGGGTTAATGGAAAAGTTGGTGAAAGAGATAGAAGTGGACAACAGGTAATTTATAGTTCGACGCATGAGGGAAGGGAACCGGCCTGATCTGCGCCTTTACTGCCTGCCCAGAGATGACGACATCCTAAGGCAAAGAGTCAACATTACTACGGAGCCATTATTACAATGAATGAGTGTAACGGCCCGCAAAGAGCATAACGGCACGAAGGTGGAGAGGCAGCACCTTCAATGGCGGTGGTAGACCGCTAACAGAGAAAACCCTACGTTAAAGGAAGAGGAGACAAAATAAAGATACGGCGTCGTTTAAACAAAACTCGAAGCCCACTAAAGTCTCTTCTCTGGGCCTTCGAACATCGAAGTCTCAAAAATCGGCACTTATTTTTTTTATAAAAAAAATCCGACGTGGAGAGCTGTGATGAGGGCAAAAAGAGCCTCATTATATGTTAGATTCTTTTTAATTATATTTGTTTTGGAAAAAAATTTAGATAACTTGTTGATTTTGTACACAAGATTTATGGTGCCTTTTATAACTACATATTTCTCCACTACTCACAAACCATTATGGTGGAGGTTACAAAAATAATATTTCAAATTGAAGATGGAAGTTAATGTTGGTCAATATTATAAAAAAATAAATATCATTTGACCAAAATTTTATATTTTTGCTTGTTTAATTTAATTTACTTAATTAATATTATGGGGGTTACAAAATATTGTATTTTTAGAATATAATGATTGTGAATTTTATAATTAATATTTTGTAACTAAAAGTATTCAAATTTCACAATTTTTTGTATAGAGAACACATGTCAGTTTACAATATTTATATATAAAATAGAATCTAAAAATAATATTATATGGAAGTTATGTGAATCATTTGCATAAAATTAAAAGAGACATATAAGATAATTTGACATTTATTTTTCATTTTTGAAAGAAGTAAAAGATTATTAATTTTAAATTTTATTTCAATTATGCGTATAATTGTAAATTCTTAATAACATTTAAAGGTAAATTCTCTCTCTAAAATTGCCCCTCTCGAAATCGATCTCCTTCTTCTGAACAGGAGTCCTCTATTATACTGGAACTTCTCAGCCTTTGGCGGCCTTTTCCTCCTTGGCGGGACTTCTCGGCGCATGCCCGACATACGAAAAGCTGCGTTGTCGAACAGGCTCTTGCATCAGACAGCACGCCGGCGTGCCTCCTGTACGATCGTCCCCTACGAACTGTAGGCCTGTACCGACGTCACCATGTCGGCTCTGCGAACTACGGCTTCGTACCGCCGTCATCGTGTCGGCTCTGCGAACTCCAAGTTTGTGCTGATGTCATCGTTTTGGCCACAACTTCTTTGTTTTCTGTACTTAATGGGCCTCAACTTCGGTGGGCTTCGAAACCGAACTGGGGGCCTTTCCGAAGGCCTTTTCCCCTAGACTTCGCAAATGGGTCGGGCTATGTTGGGCTCAGACCCACCACTAACAATCGCTTTAAATTTTTGCACACGGATTTAAAATTCTCTATTTTCAACATAAATAACATTAAATATGATCTAATCAACCAATTGAAAAAACCTACATTATATTATTGGTCAAAAAAGTCAAACTTATTTAATATTTACATTCAAGACCCGAATTTTACATTATTGACAAAACTCCCTCAATACTTTCAATCGTATCAATTTCATCCAAACTGGAACAATAGTCTCCCACTACAAGAAGATCAAGAAAGGGATGAGATGTCACATCCCGAGTTACAATTTTTGTACATGTGCTCAAGCAAATTTCTGGATATTGGGGCCCAAATATTTCCACTTTTCAAAAATTTAGGCATAGAAAATATTTAATAGGGTCCAAAAAATTTTTATTTCACTATTTAGTGTCTAATTTTTTTTCCCTAGAACTCTTTATATTGATGGGTCAAACTTGCATTTGTAATGGAAAGCGAACAATGGGACGAGTTTGTTGCATTGTTGCAAGAAGCATTGTCGTAACATTCTTGGAGATACGAAAATTTTCGGTCGTTGTGGTCAGGTTCGGACCAATTTAGTGCCCTAGAGAGAAAAAATGAAGAATTCACAAAACTAAGTTATCGTATAAAATAATTTACTGATGTATAATCTTCAAATTACAACGAATTAACAACCTATAACGAAAGATCTTGTCATAGTTACACATTGATTAGAAGTTATGTAATCTTTTAAATGATTAGTCGTTATGAGCATTATGTCTCGAGAGTGCCATAAAAAAATTACTCTTGTTTTCTCAGAATAAAAGGAAATAATCATATTATACTTTTTGAGTTTATCTTATTCGATTGTTTTGAATCTATTTGGATTCGGTTGTGTTCCAAAATTTCAACTAGAAAATGGCAACAACAACTATGTGGAAAAGATTTAAACATACATTTTAAGTTTTTCAACCAAGTTTTGCAATTGTTGAAAAATCAACAATATTTTAAAAACTTTTATTACATGCTACAATGATTTGTATATCATTACATAACATGATTAACACATTTCATTCTATAATTTTATAAGTGTTTTTATATTGTTTTGATTAATTAAGTTTAATATTTTTTCAAGGGAACTATTGCCGAAATATATTAAAAAAAAGGTATTGCTCAAATAAAATAATTTCGTAGTATATGGATTTTGCATAAGAGCCAAAACGGTTAACAAAAACATTAATTAAAGGTGTACCTAAACCGGTTTGTAACTTTATCTAAAATAAAGATATCAGTTACAAAACATACATGTTGACTCACTTACAAATAAACATTAAAACTTATAAAGAAGGTGTCAGTTACAAAACCAACTTTTTTTTTGTTTCAGTTACAAATGTGATGTTGATTTAAACATAATATACTAAGTAAGGTTTATTTTTCTTTTGTAATCATAGTAAATATATTGAGGGGCTTAGAATCTTGGAATTATACTTTTAAAGTTTTAACCCCTGTTTCTTTTAATAAAGAAGTTGTAACGGCTTTGAATTGTTCACATGTTCTTTTGAGCCAGGTGTACGAAACCAATTTGTAATTACCTAAAAATAGAGCTATATCATTTAAAAAATTACATGTTTTTTTGTCAACATTTGGAACAAAATGGTCGGCCCATTAGCCAATTCTACACATACGTAGGCGCTGGTAATCGATCCCGGGTAGGGTGGTGTTACCTGCCTCAAGTGGACTTATGAATGTCACTATGCCAAAGTCACTTCCCCAGAAACTTACATGTTGATTCACTTAAAAACAAACATTAAAACTTATAAAGTAATTGGTGTCAGTTACAAATCCAACCTTTTTGGTTCAGTTACAAATCCAACCTTTTTGGTTCAGTTACAAAATGGATATTGATTTAAACATCATATATTAACTAGTGTTTCTGTTTCTTTTGTAAAGACGGTAAATATATTAAAGGGCTTAAAGTCTTTGATTTGTACTATTAATGTTGTAACTTGTAACCTCTCTTTCTTTTAATAAAGAAGTTGTAATGGCTCTGAACCTTTCACATTTTCTTTTGAGTCAATGTGATTAAAAATCAATACTATAAAAGTAGAAGTGTCTCTCCATAAACTGACACCTAAGCATTTTTATGCTTTGGAAAATGGACATCTTATTTAAAAATAAGAAATAAAATACAAACAAAACACTTTAATTATACACATCACTAAAACTTAAATTTAGAAAACTAATCAAAAAGGCTCTGAGATATTTAAGGTCTGCATTCAGAGAAAAGAGAAGATGAACTTGGTGAAGCATAATGAGTGAGCTGAGCAACCACTAGTTTTGCAGGATCTGCCTTTGGAGTGTAAGAAGGTTTATCAAGAAGAGTTTTCTTTGGCCAATCGGATAGCCATTGATTAGCAGGTATCAACTGACCATCCCACAATGAGAGCAAATAGGTCTGTTCTGCTTTGGTGTGAAGGTAGATAGCATTGACAGACCTAAGCTGAGAGATGGAAAGCAGATGCATTCTGAGAAAAGGCTCTAAGCTCTTTTTGTAGAGCTGATCACGGCAGCCAGACAGAAGACAATAATAATCCCCGAAACTAAAATCCGTCGGGCGAAAAAAGTGCAAGTGTGTGCAGGTCAAGCTCAGGGGAAGTTGAATCTAGCGGAGGTCTTTGCTTTTGCTTTTCATGACTCTGCTGCTATTGAATCCGTTTATGTTCTCTTACTCTTCTCGACTGTTGCTTATTTTTTTCGTTTCAAAAAGAATATCGATTGTTGAATCAGCTGAGAATGGTATCGATATCGATACCGGAGCTGCTAAACTAAAGAAAGTTACATCTAATAAGGAATATGGCATCGAATGCAAGCTGCTAGAGATAGAGAAGGGGCTTTGAGGGTGACTTCCTTCTTCTTCTATTGATTCAGCTACTATTGAATCCGATCCTAGGGCATTAAAAGAAGAGTACGAGTTAGCAGGGCTGTCTCACCTTGGGCTTGTTGGCAGGCGGAATAACCGCAGTAACCTCCTTGACTTCATGCCTTTGATAGAACCGAGATGGTAATTAGGCTGCTGGTAGTACAACTAGGCTCTTTGCAAGATTCTCAGCATCTATGGGGAGAATGTCCCAAAACCCCTTTTCTCCAATTGCAATTCCAGAGGGATATCCTTTTAGACGCTCTCCCGACATTAGAGGAATAAGAGCAATGGGACTTGAGCTAGTGAGATAGATTCACTTTCACTATTTGAATGCCCCTCTTCGATTTCGATGAGCAGAGGATTTTCGGACATTAGCTTTAGTAGACCATTTGCGGCATATACTACTATTTCCATGAAGACTATAACTGAAGACTTACTTTCTTATTAATAAACTTACACTAGGATTAGCCCCGAGAACCCATAGTTGCCCGCTACGCCCCTTCTGCGACTTTCTTTCTAGGTCCAATAGGCTCTTTGTCGGTCTTGATGCCGAGAACTGGAGTTCATCCTAAATGCAGCCGTGATCTTATATACGATGATACCACCAGACGCGCATTCCTTGGGATTAGAAGGAAGAGTTGTCAACGGGAACTGGCGTGGCGAGACACTTCTGACGTTAAAGAAGGAAGTCTTCCCCGGGAGGTAACTAAACAAGTTAATGGAAGTCTGTCTTCCCGAACTAAGCAAGTTAATGAGTTCAGCAAGCACACAAGGTTTCTTGTAGACATAAGTTTCAGTTGTTGTTCCCTAAGAAATAGATCTCTTTGGGAATCAGAACAGAAAGATAAGCTTAGTGATTCCTTTGGGAAAGCACTTTCAACAAAGCCAGAATGTTTAGCTGTGAGAGAAACCCCTGGGAACTTTAGAAGAAATCTATGCTTAGTGATTCCTTCTTTGAATTGAAATGCTTACTATAGCTAATAAATCATACGAGATTACTTGGACCTTACCACGTTCCCTCCCCTCTCTTAGTATGGGTCTTGCCCCGTACTAGCAAATCGCTTCAAAAGGAAAGGATTTGTCTCCAATCTCTTTAAAGGCACAATTGTCCAAGCCCATTCTGATGGGACCACCCTACCTAATTCATTATCTCTTTTCCTGGTTCACTAAAAGCTGAGAATGAAAGAAGAAATAGGGCTTTGCCCGCTCTATTCTATTCCGAAAGAGGGGATTCGTGCAATGCCCAAGGTTGAAATTGTTTTGATTAGTTTTCTAAATTTAAGTTTTAGTGATGTGTATAATTAAAGTGTTTTGTTTGTATTTTATTTCTTATTTTTAATAAGATGTCCATTTTCCAAAGCATAAAAATGCTTAGGTGTCAGTTTATGGAGAGACACTTCTACTTTTATAGTATTGATTTCAACACGTTTAACTAGAATACTAAAAACTAATGAAATCAAACATCATTAAAAATCTAAATCTGGAAACTAATGAAAAATTAAATCTAGAAAACTAATGAATCACACACAATATCAATTTTTCATCATTTAAATACTTTATGCAAAAATTATGTAATTATAATTCACGTTAATGAAAACAATTACAATACGTTTGATTACAATATATTATTTAAGTACTAGACTACCCTCTGTCTCTTTACCTTTTTGATGATGTAGTAATCTTCTCGAATGGATCTCCTGTTTAATGAAAGGAATTCAGGAAGTCCTAGAGGAGTTCTTCCTTTCTTTAGGCGATCTTATCGCCTCTCTTTGTGCAACTCCGATCTGTAACCTTTTATGTTGCAGATCGGAAAAAACTTATTCAGCTTTCCCTTACCTTTTCCTTTCCTTCATGATCCTTATCTGAAGAAGAAACCTTTTCTGATAAGAACCCTAATCCCCTTGTTCAGCTTCTGTTCTAACACAAAACTTCCAGATCTGACCACTTCCGCGACATGCAACACCACCAGGAAGCACGACGAACTGTCTGATTTCCGGCGACTAGTCTGGTAAGCTAGGTAAGCTAACCTCTCCACCTTCTGATTTCATATCTGAACACTAACCTGTGTAGATGCTAACTTCTTTGTTGTTTCATGCCTTGACAGTGACGAATGGACAAAGATCTGGTCTGAGCAAGTAGAACCCGAAGAACCTTAAAGCGATACCTGAAGTCTGACTCTGCATCTAGGTATGGTAAGACTCTCATACTCCTCTGTATAGATCTGTACCGGTTTTTGATGCAACCCTTTTTCTCAGTTCTCCTTTTGACAAACCTGATGATAACCACTAACACCAGTTTGTCTTGTTTTGCCTGTGTGTCTGCGAGGTGATGAGCTGAGAAGAACACCTGCGGACGAGGCGGCTAGCTTCATCGGACCAGCTTCAGGGCCAATAGACCCTTCTCCAAAACAGTACCAGGTACGCTCTTGGTAAGTAAATCCGCAAGGTTTAGACTAGTATGAACCTTGACTAATGTGACTTCCCCATATGTGATTTGATCCTTGATGAAGTAGCACTTAGAAGACATATGCTTAGTCCTTTCATGATAACCCCCATTTTTTGCTAAACCTAGAGCACTTTAGAGCACTTTGTGAATCACAATGAATCTTGATTGCATCCTGCTTAAACCCTAGATCCTCACACATGCCTCTTAGACCATCTCCAACAGAGAAACCCACAAAATTTCTTAACTATTCAGTGGGGTCCATGAACAGTTGGTTTAAAACAAAATAAAAAAATAAAAAATAAAAACGGACCAATTATGGGCCGCCACGTATGCATGAATAGTTAAGATCCGGATCTTAAATAAGATATATAAGATTCAGTTATTAACTATTTAGGTGGGCTCCACATGCTAAGATCTCGTTAAGAAACACCATTGGATTTGCTCTTAACCAAATAGCTTCTTTAACTGCTTCTGTTAATGCTAAATACTCTGATTCAGTAGTTGATAAAGCTACAACTTGTTGTAAACCTGATCTCCAACTGATAGTATTACCACCAACTTTGAAAATGTAGCATGTGATTGATCTTCTTCTGTTTAAGTCTGAGCCATAGTCTGCATCACTGTGTCCTTCCACTATGAATTCTGCATCTTTATTGAATGTTAAAACACAATCCACAGAACCCTTAAAACACAATCCACAGAACCTTTAATGTACCTTAAAATCCACTGAATTGCCTTCCAATGCTCTCTGCTTGGATGTGCCATAAATCTGCTAACCACACCCATTGAATGAGCTAAGTATGGTCTTGTACCATGCATGGCATACATAAGACTACCCACTACGTTTTCGTATGGTATGTTGGCCATGTGACTAGCTTCCTTCTTTAACTCCTCCTGAGTTAAACTCTTTAATTTGAACTGTGAACCAAGTGGAGTAACAACTGGTTTATAGTCAAACATATTAAAAGTCTTTAGAACCTTCTCTAAGTACTTTCCTTGTGACAACTTGAGTGTTCCTTTCTTTCCGTCTCTGATGATATCCATTCCTAGGATTCTGGTTGCTGGACCCAAATCCTTCATCTCAAATTCCATGCTCAGGCTGTCTTTCAGATCCTGAATCTTCTTAGAATGCTGAGATGCAATGAGCATATCATCCACATATATAAATAAGTAGACCATTTCCTGAACACTAGAGCCTTTGGAGTAGACGCATGGGTCATGTCTTGTCTGCTTAAAGCCTTGATCTTTCATGAACCCATCAAATCTCTTGTTCCATTGCCTTGGAGACTGTTTTAATCCATACAGAGATTTCCTTAGAAGGCATACCATGTTTTCTTTTCCTTTTTCCTTGTACCCCTCTGGCTGCTCCATGTAGATTTCCTCTTCCACTGTTCCATGAAGGAAAGCTGTCTTTACATCTAGTTGTTCCAGTTCCAAGTCAAAGTTAACTGTAAGTGACAACATTATCCTGATGGATGCATGTTTCACAACTGGTGCAAAAACCTCTGTGTAGTCAATGCCTTCTACCTGAGAATAACCCTTTGCAACCAACCTTGCTTTATATCTGGAACTTTCCACATTTGGTATTCCTGGTTTTCTTCTGAAAATCGATCTGCACCCTATCACCCTTTTCTTCTCTGGTCTTTTGGCAAGATCCCAAGTGTGTTTCTTGTGGAGTGACTCCATTTCTTCTCCACAAGCTGAAGTCCATTCTTCTCTGTCCAAACTCCTCATAGCTTCTACATAAGTGTATGGTTCATCTGTCTCAATATCTTTGGCAGCTGATAAGGCAAAAGCTGATACATCAAAGTCATCAAACTTTGAGGGTAGCTTTTTGTCCCTTCTAACTCTGTCCCTTGCCAACACATAGTTATCTAAGTCCTCTACCAATTCTGTATCTGAAACAGTGTCTGGAACTTCCTCTAAGCTTTTTGTGACATTTTCTGAGATGGGACTTGATTCTACACTTTCTGTATTCTGATATTCATGAACCTCTGATCCTGATTCTTTTTCTGTCTCATGAGTTGCTCCACCTGATTCATGAGACCTAGCTCCACCTAGGGATAGAGAATCTGCACCATCTGAACCTGATGAACTTGCTCCACCTGAATTGTGAGTTGGTTCTGATGGTCCTCTGACAAGTATTGGACTAAATGATACTTTCTTCTTTTTCTTTTTTGTTTCCTCTGTTACCTGAGTGGTGCTTCCTGTTGATTCCTTGAAGACCTCTTCCTCATGAAATATAACATTACTGTTGATAACACACTTTTGCTCATCTTGTAACATACTTTGAAACCTTTAGTGTCTTGAGGATAACCAATGAAATACCCCTTAACAGCTCTTGGACTTATCTTTGACTGTGTGACATGAACATAGGCAGCACAACCAAACCTTCTGAGATGTGTTAAGCTAGGCTTGTTACCTGACCATAACTCTTCTGGTACTTTGAAATCAATGGATGAACTTGGTGATCTGTTTATCAAATAAACTGCAGTACTTGCTGCTTCAGCCCAAAACTTTTCTTCCATTCCACTTTCTGCTAGCATACATCTTACTTTATCCATAATGGTTTTGTTCATCCTTTCTGAAACTCCATTCTGTTGTGGAGTGTAAGCACACGTCCTATGCCTTCCTATTCCAGCTTGTTTGCACAGATTGTCAAATTTGGAATTACAAAATTCCAATCCATTGTCAGCCCTTAGAGCTTTAACCTTCTTTCCTGTCTGATTTTCAACCAATGTTTTCCAATCAGAGAAGTTCTGGAAACCTTCATCTTTTGTTTTCTGAAAGTAGATCCAAACTTTCCTTGAGTAGTCATCTATAAAAGTGACGAAATACTGGTTTCCTGCAATGCTTGGTGTGACAGATGGTGATCCCCACAAATCAGAGTGAATGTATTCTAGCACATTCTTGGACGTGTGTTTTTCCTTAGGAAAGATTTGCTTGTGTGAATTTCCCAAAACACAGTCTTCACAGAAACTAAGACTCTTAACATCCATGTCTGAAATGTATCCTTCTTTGATCAACCTTTCCATGTTCTTCTGACTCATATGGCCTAGTCTAGAATGCCATTTCTTGGCTGGATTAAACACATCCCTCACTGTGTTAACTTCCCCATTTGGCACAGTACCCTCCAAATAATACATATCGTCTTCATATCTCCCAGACAGAACCTTCTTGCCTCCATTTTTCAGAACAAAGTTTATTCTAAAGTCTTCACCTTCATATTTGCAACCAGCTTTCTCTAGACATCCATAGGAGATTAGATTTCTTCCCATCTTAGGCATATATCTAACTCCTGTTAGTACAACACTTTGGCCTTCATCATTCATGATTCTGACTTTGCCAATGCCTCTTATGTCACTGAATGTGTTGTTCCCCATCAATACCTTTCCACCTCTGAACTCCTCTAGATCAAATAGGAGATCTTTGTTGTGTGTTATGTGGTAGCTACTTCCTGAATCCAGAACCCAATCATCTTCTGATTTCTGAATTTCTGCTGATAGTGTCATAGGTTCTGTGATGTTGCCTAACTTGTCCTCTACAGTTTCAAGCACCAAAGAATCATGATACTTCATTACCACGTTAACATTTCCCTGAACTTTCCTCTCTGGACAATCCCTTTTCCAGTGGCCCTCCTTTCCACAGACAAAACAACCTTTGTCTTTCTTATCAGTTCTGCCCCTTGACTTGCTCCTAGCACGTCCTTTGAATTTGCCTTTCACTTGATGATTATCTCTCTTCTCTGGCTTGCCTCTACCATTTGACACAAACAACCCTTCTGCTTGATTTCTTGTAGATTTGTTGTAGATTTGTTGTTTTCTGAAAGTTCCCTCTCCTTAGACTTTGCTGATCCAATAACCTCACTTAGACTCAAAGTCTCTCTACCATATTTGAGAGTTTCCTTTAGCTGGTCATATTTGTAGGGCATAGAGCTCATTAATAGAATGGTTTGTACCTCTTCAGATATAGTTACTCCAATGTTTCCCAAATCAACCACTAACTTGAGAAAATCATCCACATTCTCGTCAATGTTCTTGGAGTCTATCATCTTAAGCTGTAGGTAGATTCTGTTTGGTAAAGTACTTTCCAAATACAATTTGTCTAGAGTCTTCCACATAGAGGCTGCAGTCTCACAGCTTATGATTTTTCTCAGAACATGATCTCCTACATTTGGGATTAGGATTCTCTTTGCTTTTTCTGATTTCTCCACCTTGATAGGATCTTTAATTTTGACCACTAAGGTTGTATCTTGTGAGCTATCTTTGCTTGTCTATGTTCCTATTATTGTCTCTTATGTTGTTGTTGTAACAGGATCCTTCAAGAGCTCTTCATCAAGGAGGATATCTTTGAGCCCAAGCAAGCTGAAGTGAGCCATCATCGAATCAATGGCTCAAATGCCACAAAATGGCAAAACTTCATCCGATATGCCACTTTCTATTTTCTTTTTTTTCTGATTTATTTTTAATTCACTTTAGGGGCAAAAGGACGAAAATCACATGTATATTTCACTTATTTACGACCCAACCAGTTAGATCCGACCCAAACCCGAACCCGAACCCAAAACCCGACCCAAACCCGAACCCAAATCCAAAACCCGACCCAAACCCGTGCCCAAACCCAATACCCACAAAAAAAAAATCAAACTTAAGTTTCTCAAAATTTATCAAGAACCCTAATTTCATTTTCCCCCTTTTGCTAAAACGAGAGGAAACGAGGAAGAGCGCTACTTTTCTCATTTCTCCTTCTTCGATCTATTCTTCAAAATCAATCCAAATCATCAATGGCTCGTATAAAATTTGGGTCCACATACTATTTTTCAAGCGAATTCGCAAAAAAAAAACTGCTTGAATCCCACAAAGAAGAAGAAAACAAAGAGGAAGAAGATGTGAACGAAGAAGAAGAAAGTTCAGAGAATGGAAAAGAAGATAACGGAGAAGAAGAAGAAGAAGAAAACGGAACAGAAGAAGAGGAAAAAGATAACGAAATAGAAGAAGAGAACGGAGAAGAAAACGAAAAAGAGGGCGAAGAAAAAGAGACCGAAGAAGAAGAAAAAGAGAACGAAGAAGAAAAAGGGACCGAAGAAGAAGAAACAAAGACCGAAGCAGAAGGAAAAGAGACTGATTCTTTTCTCCTGCAGGATAACGATGATGATGATGATGATGTTGACGACGACAACGAGACCCAACCGATGCAGCCAGAGGTTTGTTGGATTGTTGTAACTCTGTTGTGATCTTTTGGAGTTTTTGTTGTTTTTATTATTATGCGTTTTGGATTTTGGATGTTAGGTTTGTTTGTTGGATTATTATTAGGGATGTGCTTTTGTTGTCTGCCAAACAATTGAGTTTAATTAGGTACATCTGTGTTTAGGTACATGTGTTTTTGTAGTTAAATTGTATCAGTTTGGTACATTTATAAAACAGTTGTACCATTTGTACGAAAAAACTGTACTCACGAAAATACCAACAAAATTGACACAAACAACTAATTGAAAACAGAGCATTCCACAAAACACAGAAAAGATAAAAAAAAGTCATACAAATAGATAGAAGAAAATTATTGAGCATACAAATAACACAAACATACAATCTACTTAGCAAGTAAATTCTTCATCTTTGCAATCTCTTCTACTTAGCCAAAATTGTCGTCGGCGCGATTACAACCACTCGAATAGCTTGCTTCAGAGGAAGAAATGTTCGTGTAACTGATTGGCATTTTGTAAGAAGAAGATCGAAGATGAACAAGATCGAAGAAGAAGAAGAAGAAGAAGAAGAAGAAGAAGAAGAAGAAGAAGAAGAAGAAGACCGCCGCCGTGAATGCTCTTCGTGGATCTAGGGTTTGGAAGAAGGAGAGAGAAGATCTCCTTTTATAAACAAATAAAATTAATTAAATAAACAAAAAATAAATAAAATTCAGAAATTAATGCTTTTGTCGGTTTTAAAGTACAATGTAGGACCCACATGTTTTTATCACCATAGTTTAGTTGTACCTAGATATCCAAGTGTATTATCATCACCATAGTTGTACTTTCTTGATTATTGTGTAATTGTAGTTGAACTTCATTATAAAAATTAAAATTCCAGTTGGACCATTCATATTCGACCATTATATATCATTTAAGAGGTATCCATAATAAAACTTTCAAGTAATCATAACTTTTACATTTCTTGACTTATAATTAGTGAACAATGACATGTTATTCCTTATACTTATAAGGGTTTGTTAAGATTTCATAGAATTTTTTTAGAAAAATTTATTTTGGGTTTGTTTTGTTTAATTTGATGTTTTGTGTGTTGTTACTTTGTTTTATAGGCAACATATTTATTACATAATAATTTTTGAGCCGTAAATCATAATTTTATAAAACCGAAAATGTTTAAGTAGTTGTACATAATTGTCCAAGAAATACAATAGAGACATAAACAGAAAATGTTTAAGTAGTTGCAGTTTCTTCTTCTGCTTCATTATCATCATCTTCCTAATCAGCTTTCCTTTGTTTTGATCAATCATAATCTTCTTTTGTATCCTTTCTTCTAAAACCGAATATGTTATATCTTCTAAAGATGAGGTCATAAGAGATATAACGTATACGGATTTTCCTGAAATTCATTCATGATCTTCTGAATAGGACCCTCCATAGTCAAAATGTATGTTGGTGCCTTTGTTTTTCATCGATTCCTGCCACTAAAACAAAACAAATCATAGTTACAAACTACCCAACTTCTGTTAGTTGTACTATTTGTACTAGCTGTACGATAATATATGTAACACCAGTTGGACCAATTGTATATACAAACAGTGACACCAGTTGCACCAGTTGTTCTATTATCGTATATATCAAATTCAATCAAGATTCAATCGATTTGGAGCTGGGGATCTTTAATTAAACTAAATTCAATAAGTTTCAACAACTACATTAAACGAAATCATAATGCAGATAGATAATGAGAGATAAATCAACACAATAACATAATTCTCCATTACCTAGAAACAATTTAAGACAGCTCGAACTCGTACGACGGAGAAGAATGGCCGACGAATCTCGACGAAGAAAACGGCCGACGAAGCTCGACGAAGAAAACGGCCGACGAAGCTCGACGACGAAGAGCTCGGAAAAAACGCGAAGCATGTCGGCTCAAGAAGGTCGCGAAGAATAAGCTAGATCTGGAATTGAATTTTCTTTAATTTTTTGAATTATTTTAATTAATAATTACTAGGGGTATAATAGAAATAACACAATATAAGTGGCAAGTAGATTGATTTGTGGCATGGGAGATTAAAATTTTTCATTTTGTGGCATATGAGACCTTTGCTCGCCATCATCCTAACGTTCCACAGAGAAAAGTCTCTTGTGCCATCAAACCTGTCCACCTTCACACGCGTCTTAATCGGCTTATCATCCACCATGGTTCTTGATACAGAAGTTGAACCTGAAGACCAAGAAGCTCTACAAACACACACGGACCAGCAGATAAGTTTCGAACCTTGCCCTGCTTGTCTTCTTTGCACTTATTGATCTTGAACCTAGCCTCTGAATCTCCTGAACCTATGCTCTGATACCACTTGTTAATGTTCGTCTCTATAATAGTTGATGATGATCTTGATTATACGCTATGTGTTATCTTGTTCTTGTTATGTAATTAGACACAAGAACTTGTTACCCTGAGTTCATCCAATAATGGCTACGTCTCAGGGGCCAGATTCACCGGCGTTGCACTATGACCTTGATCGGAAAAAGCCTCCGATCGGTGGCTCATAAACTCAAACACTAATCCCTAATTGTGTCTCGTGTTTATAGGTAACAACAATAAAAAGAGATTACGGAGTTTATCCTTAGCTGAAAACGACTACAGAATCTAGAAGACAAGTCTCCGGCGATCCCTCCGATCTGGAACTTCTTCTTCTCCGGCGAAACCAACAAAAGCTCTCTCTGTATTTCTTTCGCTCTTGTATTCTTCTATTTCTTGGACTTGGACCTTTTATACAAAGCTGTAACAGGCCCTTATTTGTCGCGGCCCATTAACAATTTGTATTTGTCCCATTAGGTTAAAATGAGCAAAGACAAAACTCCACAAAAAGATGATTAATTATTTGCACCTTGATAAGTATTGATTAGAAAATTCAAGTGCATGACGTCTCCTACTCCTTCCTAATTAATGGATTTCCACAAGGGCATGTAACTCCTTCGAGAGGACTTAGGCAAGGGGATCCTCTCTCCCCTTACTTGTTCATTCTTTGTACTAAAGTCCTCTCGGGCTTATGTAGGAAAGAACAACAAGACGGATCTTTACCGGGTATTAAAATTGCTAGAAATAGCCCTCCAGTAAATCACCTCCTATTCGCAGACGACACTATGTTCTTATGTAAATCCAATGCAGCGAGTTGCAATATCCTTAAAGGGATCGTCTCATCCTATGAACGCGCTTCGGGACAGGTAATAAATAGACAAAAGTCCTCCATCACCTTCGCAGCAAAAATGCCGGCTACGAGAAGAGGTTTGGCAAAGCGACTTCTCCGTATCAACCAGGAGGGAGGCACGGGTAAGTATCTCGGGCTACCAGAACTCTTTGGGAGAAAGAAACGAGATGTGTTCATAGCCCTGTCAGATTGAATAAGACAGAAAGCACACAGTTGGTCAACGCGATTCCTATCGATGACCGGTAACAAGTGATGCTAAAATCTGTTTTATCCGCGATCCCGACTTATTCGATGTCTTGTTTTAATCTACCCCAGTCTCTATGTAAAAAAATTCAATCCATTTTAACAAGATTCTGGTGGGATGACAAAGCGGACAAAAGAAAGATGAGCTGGATAGCTTGGGATAAGCTAGCCGCGCCAAAAAAATGATTGAGGCCTCGGTTTTCGAGATGTTGAAGCTTTCAATGATGCGCTCCTCGCTAAGCTTAGTTGGCGTATACTAAAGAACCCCTCCTCTTTTCTTGCCAAAGTCCTAAAAGGTAAATACTTCCATGATACTGATTTCTTAGGAAGCTTAGCCACCTCTAATTGCTCCCACGCCTGGAAAGGCATCACCATAGGTAAAGCTCTTTTTGATAAAGGACTAGGGTGGCTGGTGGGAAACGGAGAGAACATAAATGTTTGGGATGATCCTTGGCTCTCCGCGGCAAGCCCGATTAGGCCGGTTGGACCTAGGCCCCTCCCTCTCGTGTCACTGAAAGTTTCTGATCTTATCGACCATGAGGTGAGACAATGGAAGTGGGAAACAATCCGAGAGCTGCTACCACTTTATGAGCCGATGATAAAGGTTATCCATCTAGGAACCTCAAGGAAAGAAGATTCATTTGTTTGGCTCGGAGCATCAAATGGAAAATATACAACGAGGCTGGGATATAACATGGTGATGAGTCGCACTGATAGGCTATATAGAGTCTACACAAAGAAGAGAAAGAGCATAGAATTGGATCAAGAGGAAGAGACTTTACCGGAGATAGAAGAGGAAGTTGTGGATAAGATCTGTTAGAGAAGTAGTTAGAGGCAGTTATGCAATCTAACTAGTATAAATAGCTAACCAGAACTTTTGTTTAGTTATCTTATTTTTTCTGTAAATCAATTGTGTCAAGGAGAAATAACGAAGGAGAAGAGAAGGACTTGATTTGACAGAAATACCACTTTTATTCACAAATACACTAAATTGTACAGAATTACACTAGTATATTCTATAAAATTGGTGCGTTACTGACGTTCGAATACACCGATTCAGAGATGACGAAGAAATTTACCGATACGTCGAAGAAGACGACAACGATCGAAATTCCAGAGGAGAACACGTCGATTATCGAGGATATCAATGAGAGATTGGATGCGACGCAACTCGATGTTGGAAATCTAACAGACGTGTGCAACAATATGCAAAAGGAAGTGCGGGAGTTAACCACGGTGATGTTAGGTATCCAAAATCAGCTCGCGACGATGATCCAAAGCTCACGGCGAGATGAATCGCAAGAACGGCGAGGAGATTCTGACCTAGCTGATGATCGATTCAATCCGCGGCAAAATCAGGTACCAACACCGAACTTAGAACCTGGCCGTAGAATAAACGCAGTAGGAAACAAAGACAAATTGATGAAAAAAGTAGAAATGCCTATATTTGATGGTAGTAATACCTATGGGTGGTTAGCTACAGCTCAAATATTTTTCAGGCTAGGTGGTTACGATGACAGAGATAAAAGAGACCTAATCTCTATAACACTAACTGGAGACGCATTGAGCTGGTTTAACTACGAAATCAACAGACGAGGTTTTGATAGTTGGCAGGAGTTTAAGCAGAGATTGCTTATCAGATTTGGCAATGTCCATAGCAGAGGACCAAGCCAGAGCTTGTTCTGCATTAAACAAGAAGGGACAATACCTGAGTATGTTCACAAATTGAGGATCTGTCTTCTCAAGTGACAGGACTAACTGATCAACAACTGGAAGGGATGGAGACTTGCAAAGATGTGCAATTCTACTTAGCAGGTGTTAAATTTGTAGCTGAGTTTGTGGCTTTGGAACTGGGAAGTGCAGATGTGATACTAGGAGTTCAATGGTTAAGGACATTAGGTAAATGTCAAGTGGATTGGGAGTTCCAAGAAATGACTTTTACACATGAGGGTAAAGTCATAACATTGAGTGGAGAATCTGATCTGCACACAAGGAGTATATCACTCAAAACTTTGACATCCAAAGTAAGACAAAATAATTCAGTGGGTGACATCAAGGAGGATACAACTGCTTTATCACACAAGAAGATTAAGGAGGTGTTAAATCATTACAGTATGGTGTTTGAAAAACCAAAAGGACTACCACCAGTAAAGGGTAGAGAACATGCCATAAACTTAGTAGCTTGAAGCGATGCGATAAGTGTCAGACCTTATCGTTATCCACATGCTCACTGCAAGGAGGTAATGGAGAGAATGGTGAAGGAAATGTTGGAGTCAGGTATCATTAGAGAAAGTCAAAGCCCCTTCTTTAGTCCAGTTCTGTTAGTCAAGAAGAAAGATGCTTCTTGGAGATTCTGTGTTGACTACAGAGCATTAAACAGAGCTACAATACCTGATAAGTTTCCCATTCCCATGATTGATCAGTTATTGGATGAATTGCATGGATCCAAAATATTCTCCAAACTTGATCTGAGAGCAAGATATCACCAGATCATGATGTGTGAGAAGGATGTTCAGAAAACAGCATTCAGAACTCATGATGGCCACTATGAGTTTATGGTAATGCCGTTTGGTCTTACTAATGCACCGGCAACTTTCCAGGCTTTAATGAATCAAGTATTCAGGCCATATCTGAGAAGATTTGTATTGGTGTTCTTTGACGATATTCTGGTGTATAGTAGGAATGAAGAAGATCATGCAGAACATTTAGCAACAGTATTGCAAGTGTTTAAAGAACAGAAACTGTATGCTAACAAGAAAAAGTGTAGTTTTGGGCAGACTAAGGTGGAGTATTTGGGACATATTATTTCAGATAAAGGAGTCTCCACAGATCCTGCTAAGAATAATGCAATGAGAACATGGCCAAAACCAAGAAACATAAAGAGCTGAGGGGTTTTCTTAGATTAACAGGATATTACAGAAGATTTGTTAAAGGCTATGGATCATTAGTTAAACCACTGACTGAATTGCTGAGGAAGGACAAGTTTGAATGGTCTGAAGAATCTCAATCTGCATTTCAAAGTTTAAGAGAAGCTATGATTACTGCTCCTGTCTTGGGTTTACCAGATTTCCCACAGAAGTTTATAGTGGAATTAGATGCATCAGGGTTTGGGCTAGGAGTTGTATTGATGCAGAGTAAACAACCAATAGCATACTTCAGTTATGGGTTAACACACAAGGAACAACTCAAACCAGTCTATGAAAGGGAGTTAATGGCAATTGTCATGGCTATACAGAAGTGGAAACACTATTTGATGGGAAGAAGATTCATAGTAAAGACTAATCAGAAGAGTCTGAAGTTTTTACTTGAACAGAGGGAAGTTTCTATGGAATATCAGAAGTGGTTAACCAAGTTATTGGGTTTTGACTTTGAAATTCAGTATAAACCAGGAGTTGAAAATAAGGTTGCAGATGGGTTGTCAAGAATCATTCAACCATCAGTGGAAGTAGTAAAGACAACTCTGCTTTCATTGACTACTCCTCATGTTATACATATTATGGACTTATACAAATAGAGTCTGATGCAGATTTACAAAAACTGACCAAAGACATTGCAGAAGAAAAAGTTCAAAGAAAACACTTTGGGGTCAGAGAAGGGAAGCTGTGGTATAAACAGAGGTTAGTGATTCCAAGGAGGTCAAAATACATTCCTCTGATATTGTGTGAGTATCATGATGGATTGTTAGGAGGACATGCTGGAATATTAAAAACTACAAAGAGAATACAACAAAGCTTTCATTGGGAAAATATGCATTTGGATATACAGAGGTATATACAAGAGTGCAAAATTTGTCAAACACACAAGTATTCTACTTTGTGTCTTGCGGGTCTGTTGCAACCTTTACCAATACCAACAACTGTGTGGGAGGACATTAGTATGGATTTTGTTGAAGGTCAGCCTATGTCAGGAGGTTATAATGTTGTCCTGGTGGTAATTGATAGACTCAGCAAATATGGTCACTTCATTGGGCTGAAACACCCTTTCACGGCAGCAGATGTGGCTCAAAAGTTTACAAAGGAGATAGTAAGACTTCACGGATACCCTGCATCCATTGTTTCAGACAGAGACAAAATATTTCTAAGCCAATTTTGGAAAGAAATGTTCAAATTGTCAGGAACAAAATTGAAGTATAGCACAACCTTTCATCCGCAGACGGATGGCCAGACAGAGGTCCTGAACCGTTGTTTGGAGAGTTATCTACGTTGCTTTGCTTCTATCCATCCAAAGACTTGGTCAACATTCTTACATTGGGTTGAATTATGGTACAATTCTACGTACCATAGATCATTACAGACGACACCTTTCAACGTGTTATATGGCAGAAACCCACCAGCTATATTAAAGTTTGAAAGAGGGTCAACTACAAACTTTGACTTGGAGTTGTTGATGGAAGAAAGAGACAGAATGTTAGTGCATATTAAGAAACATTTAATCAGAGCACAAGATCAGATGAAGAACAATGCTGACAAGCATAGAAGAGATGTGGAATTTGAGGTGGATGATCTGGTGTATCTCAAATTAAGACCTTATAGACAAGGTTCTGCCTCTAAGAGAATCTGCAACAAGCTAGTAGCTAAATACTATGGACCATATAAAGTGTTGGAGAGAATGGGAAAGGTAGCTTACAAGCTGGAGCTACCACCTGCATCCAAAATTCATTTTGTGTTTCATGTCTCTCAACTAAAGAAGATGCTAGGAGCTAACCATGAAGTGAATCCTTTGCCAAATGTTCTGTCAGATAAGGATGAGTTTGTCATTGAACCAGAACATGTGATTCAGACCAGATACAATGATGAGGGCTCGTTAGAAGCATTGGTTCAATGGAAGGGTCTACCTGCTCATGAGAACTCTTGGGTTAATGCAAAAGAACTGGTTCAAGAGTTCCCATATATTGAACTTGGGGACAAGTTCTATCTCAAAGAAGGGGGTATTGATAGGCTATATAGAGTCTACACAAAGAAGAGAAAGAGCAGAGAATTGGATCAAGAGGAAGAGACTTTACCGGAGATAGAAGAGGAAGTTGTGGATAAGATCTGTTAGAGAAGTAGTTAGAGGCAGTTATGCAATCTAACTAGTATAAATAGCTAACCAGAACTTTTGTTTAGTTATCTTATTTTTTTTGTAAATCAATTGTGTCAAGAAGAAATAAAGAAGGAGAAGAGAAGGACTTGATTTGACAGAAATACCACTTTTATTCACAAATACACTAAATTGTACAGAATTACACTAGTATATTCTATCACGCACACCATCCTTAGCCCAAGACTTCAATTGGCAGAAAAATGTGTGGAAAGTAAAAACTCCTCCGAAGTTAAAAATGTTCCTATGGAAAGCAATTTCTAGAGCTTTACCAGTGGGGCTTAACCTCTCCAGGCGTGGCATTGAGGTGGATAATAGATGCAAAAGATGTGGACTTTTAGAAACGACAGAGCACGTTTTATTGGATTGTCCTTTTGCTACACAAGTATGGTTGCTTTCTCCCATCTTCGTTCCTCCGACTAGATTTCCTCAAAGCTTTAAGGAGGTCATTGAGGCAGCACGAGCTGCAAAGAACCTCCCCTCGACGGGGCTATACAATGCAAATTTATATACATGGACATGTTGGAACATTTGGACAGCAAGAAACAATCTGCTTTTCGCCGCAAAAAGCATCAAGTGATGCACGCGCTTTGCAAGAAGCTCAACTCCTCCTACCAAAACCTCATTTAGCTTAACCCCAACATCATCATGCACCTCTTGAAACAGAAACCTTGATTTATGTGGATGCGACTTGGAGAGAGAGCTCCCTTGAATGTGGTATGGGTATAACTTTCCGTGCTAATACGAACACTGTGACTATGAATTTGTCTATTATTAGGATGGCGTTCATTCAGCTCTAACGGCGGAAGCTTGGGCTCTTCTTACAGCCCTCGAACAAGCAAGAGACAGAGGTTTTGATAGACTTCGTGTACACTCAGACTCGCAAACATTAGTTAACCTACTAGTTAAGGGAGAAGAGCATACCGGCCTATATGGACTTCTGGGAGATATACGTACAATTGCGAGCTCCTTCTTATTTATTTCTTTTAATTTCATTCCACGTACAGCCAATGTTTTGGCTGATTCACTTGCAAAAAGAGCCATTGCAACTCATTATTCTATTGTTTGAATATTTTAATAAAGTGGTATTTGTGACAAAAAAAGAGCATTGTTATTATTTCCATCCCACAATATTTTTCTTCCGATTGATATGCTTCTTCTCTCCGAATATTTAGAGATAATGTTATTTCGCAATTTTAAATATACAAAATATGTAGTAAGCAAAAAATAATAATAATAATTTTAAATTTAAATTTAGCGATTGTTCTTGTGAAACAAGTAAGATATCTCGGTTGTTTATACATTAGTGATTATGAACTTTCTTTTAATTTCCTATTAAGACTGATATTGTAATATATTTTTATTATGTATTATAATATTTTATTTTTTAGAATAAATATTGAATCATATGACTAACGTAATTTTTAAATATTTTTTTATTATAAAGTTTTGATAACTTTAGAATTATGACTATATTATGCAATTTTCTTATCAAAAGTAATTATAATATAAATTATTATAATTATTATAATATTTTTTAAAGCTAGAATGAGTATTATATTAACTTAATGTTAAAATTTCGAGTGAGATAAATATATGATTATCTTTTATGTTTTAGAATAAATAACTAAGGAATAATATAAGTATGTACAAAAAAATTAATTAATAAATCTTTAAATATATAAATTTTTGACTGAATTATATTTATTTAAATAAATTTGATAGTTTTGACAGTTGTACCTAAACTACGACCCGCGTATACGCTTGTTTATAATACAATATTTCAAAATCCGTTAAATCAGAATAGAAAATTAAAAAAAAACATTCTTTCGATATGATAATACTTGAATTTAAAATTTTACAACTAATATCCTTTAATATTAATAACTTATTGACTTTATTATTTTGTTTGATAACTATTTATATATTTATTTACTATATGCAATTTAAAAATAATTATGTTACTAATGAATTTATTTTAAATTAAAATATACTCAAACTAATAATTTGTATGTTCTATGTATTTACAATTAAGAGTTTACCTTTTTCGTTTATTTTTTATAAATTAATCTATTAAGAATAACTAAATACATTAAAATATTTTGTAATATAACTTAAAAATATAATTTAAAATATATACTTTTCATTTTTAATATAAACAAAAGCTAATTATTTTAGTTATAAACTTTATGGTGAAACAAATTAAAAAAAATCTTCAATTAATGGAATGACAGTTTTAGTTTTTAATTTAAATCTTTTGCTATTTTAAAGACAAATTAATACCAAATAAAATTAAATGTTATTTTCTCAAAAACTTACCATTTGTTATATATTCTATTTGTCCCAAAATATAAGACAAAAGCACTTTTAAAAATCCTTAATTAAAAAAATTCAACCAATAATAATAAAAACTATAATATATAAATAATTCTAAGGCATGAAATTACTTTGTAATTTGCATAGAAACTTGGAAAACATGTTATAAGTTGAAACAAAAAATCTCTATAACATATATATACTAGCACGAAAGGAGTACTAGATAAAAATTAAAAACAAAGATGTATAACAACTGAAATGAAATTCTTATATTACTCTTTCGGTTAATTAAAAAATGTAGATAGAAAGTACATATTTCTAAATATGGCTTTAAAGTATAAACAAATATAAAAAAATGCGAATAAGCATCCGCGACGTAGCGCGGATAATTAGCTAGTGATGTTAATTTTAGATGGTTTTAAATCTTAAAAATAGAACTTTAAATATAATTTGATTTGTAAATAATAACATGACTTTAAATAAAATAAGAATTAAAAAAAAAATTGACGTTAAATAAATTAATCTCCTGTAAAATGCTACATTAAATAAAATTAAAGCTTTAATATATTGACTTTTAACAAGTAAACCTGGAATTAATATGCGCTTTGCACAAAGACATTTTTTGTATTTAAAGATTAATAACATTCGTTGTTATTTTAGCCCGAATTTATATAATATTATATGATCATCGTATATAGTTTTCTATGTATTTTTGATACCTTGTTTCATATTTGGAAAACATATACAAAGTTATTTAAAAAATTTCCATAAAACTATCAAATTGACTTTCATTTCCACTTTAACCACAAAAGTATGTTGCTCTCGATTTAATATTTCAAAGGGTCATCTTTGTAAATTTAAACTTTTAAATGCATATGACATGATGACATGACATACTAAAATTATTTATGTATCACTTATTTTGTTTAATAACCTAAACTTTTTAAAAAATAAAAAATACAAAAAAAATTCGAAATTCAGAAATAAACAAAAAAATATAAATTAATGCAAGTAATTTTAGTTTAAAATGTTAAGAAATTTTGAAAATTGCAATAACAAAAAATAACAAATTAAAGACCTAAACTTTGTGTTAAAATATTCATAAAATCAAAGAACAGAATTTAAAAGTTATAATTGTATTATAATCTAAGGTTTTGAATAATTTTGCACGATGGTTATTAGTATGCGGCTATATCTTTAATAGTATTTCATTTTCCACTTTTTCTATTCATTTTCAATTGTTTTTAAAACTTGTATTGTATTTTTACTTTACAAAATTAAAAAAATATCCGAAGATAAACTTCTTCTTTTATAAATGTGTCTCTAAGTTTAATAAATTTTAGTTTTAAGTTTAAAAAGGAAAAATTGTTTTGATATAATCATCTAACTAATTAAAAAGTTAAGGGAAAATCACAAAACTACACCATTTGAATTACATTTCACAAAACTACACCATTTCCAAAATACTTCACAAAACTACACCTAAACACTCAAAATTAAATTCAAATAAACTCTACCCAAACAATCATACCCCTTTAATATTATACCCTAAACACTAATTAGCGAACCCAAATGAAAAAAATTTAATTTTGGTAATTTTTTAAAGGTTAAATCAAGCTTTTAAAATTTTGAAAGGGTGTAAATATGTGAAAATATTAAATTAGGAGTAGTTTTGTGAAGAAGGGGTTGAAAGGGTGTAGATTTGTGAATTCCTCAAAAGTTAATCTAGAATTACAACATATATTAAAAAAATACCACGACTTTATTAAAGAATTAATTGGTCATGGCAGTGTAAAAGAATGATCGGAAAAAATAATTTATTGATGTATAATCTTTAAATCACAGCGTGTTAACGACTTATAGCGGAAAAATTGCTCCACTTTAAAAAAAAGTGATAACTTATAAGTATGTCATCATTCAAATGATTAGTAAAAGTGTATGAAACCGTTTTACTAAAGTATATGATATACTTTGACCCAAAAAAAGGTACTAGTTACGAAACTGATATGTAGGGTCAATTAAAGGGAAAATTCCATTTTAATACATCAACTTATTTTCGATAACAAACTTAATACACAAACTTTTTCAGTGACCAAAACGATAAACAAATTAATTTTTTCTTCCAACTTAATACGCAAACAAATTTTTTCTTCCAATTTAATAATCAAACTTTTAAATGTTAACCATTTTACCATGTCGAGTTAACATAAGTTAACTTTCCGTTAACTTTTTATTTATTTTTTAATTAAAAATATTAATAAATAATTAGTTTGTGTATTGTTTTTGTCACTGAAAAAGTTTGTGTATTAAGTTTGTTATCAGAAATAAGTTGGTGTATTAAAATGGAAGAAAAAATTAGTTTTTGTATTGTTTTTGTCACTAAAAAAGTTCGTGTGTTAAGTTTGTTATCAGAAATAAGTTGGTTTATTAAAATGAAATTTTCCCTCAATTAAAACAAACATTAAAATTACACTATAAACAAAACAAAGTGTCAAGTTATGAAACCAACTCATCATGTAGTGACGAAAATTTTTGTTTCAATTACAATATGGATATTGTTAAACATTGTATACTAACTAATAATCGGGTTGAACCTTTCACTTTATTCATATTTATTGTTAGCCAAGGTGATTGAAAATGATGTTAATTTTATTTGGATAATATTTTATTTTTAAATAATAATATCGTTATAAATAAAATATGACTTTAAACAAATGTGACGTTAAATATATTTGTTTTCTATATAATGCAGCTTCAAATAAAATTAAGGTAAACATACAAAGGTGAGCTAAAAATTTAGGTAAACATACAAAGGTGAGCTAAAAATTTGCCCAAATGACAAATGTATAACTTAATTTGCTGAATTGTGTTTTGTAGGTGGAAAAACACAAAAATGCCGAAAATACCCTCAATCTTACATCTTCCATAATCGGCGGCATGAGCAGAAGAGATCTTGAAGAATCGGCGGCATGTCACATCGTGGACAACTCCCGACGCAAAAACATAAAAGCACTCGATTACTTTACCTCCAAACCCATATAAAATATATAACTATTTTCTAAACACAACTTCCTTTAAAAATATTGACTCTATATATGAAAGAGAAAGAGAAGACAATAGTTTAACAATCTACTTTCATAAAAAAAACAGGTTTTGTGTTCAACATTGATTTTGTATTGTTCACATTTATTGTAAGTGAACATTAATGGCCGTTTGCATTTATTGTTCTTCATATAAAAAAATTTGGTTGTATAAATAGGGAGTTATGATAGATGTTTTACTCTTGTATGGAGAGTGGATACTAACAGAGTATCGAGTTTGGATCTTCAATGCATCTAACAATTATGGACTGAGCCTTTCTTCAAGGACGAGTTATGCTGAGCTAATGCGTATGGTGGAGGAGAAGCTCGTTGTGGACCGTAGAACTCAGAGGGTGAAATTAACTTACCAATGGCCTACGTTCATGTTGATGGAAGATGGGAAAGATGCTCCACCTGTCCCAATAACAAAAGACGAAGAATTAGATTGCTTCCTATCTGTTCGTGCGGAGGTACCAATGCTAAACTTATGTGCCACCATAAGAGAGCTTTCACCCACTGACCACGAAGGTAAGTTCCTCTGAGTCATATATTTATATTAAATAGTGAACTATGTAGCTTGTATTAACTTTGTTATTTTAAAATTTGGGATGAAAGTGGTGGAGTCTAACAACATATCCACATATCCTTGGGTCGCTGATTATTTTGACCAAGAAAGTATCGGTTCCACTGAAGAAAACATCGGTGCTATTGTCGTCTACCAAGGAGGGAATGAACCGCACTCAACAGGTCAATGTAATGTCCAAACATTAACCCTACTTTTGAGAATAGATATCTATTTTATATTTTGTGAAGAAAATAACAAACTACTTTAACATCTATAGGTGTAAATGACCTTCTCCAACATTCGACTGAAGGTATACATTCCCTTATCCAAGGAGGGAATGAACCGCACTCTACAGGTCAATGTAATGTCCAAACATTAACCCTACTTTTGAAAATAGATATGTATTTTATATTTTGTGAAATAAATAACAAACTACTTTAACATCTATAGGTGTAAATGACCTTCTCCAACAATCGATTGAAGGTATACATTTGCACATTATTTATAGTCAGTTCATATACACCTATATTCCTCATTTGATCCAATCTTAACCCTATCTACTACCATTTATAAGAGAGAGATTGCATGACGTTACAACATCATACATTGGTAAGGGGAAAGGGAAGGTGTGGATGAAGTGTGTGGTACCAGCAACGTTCCCCTTAATCTTTTTGAGGTTGGTGTTGAATGGGAGGGTATGGAATTAGCCATAGCCCGCAGTACTAGGAATGTTCATGAAACAGAGGGTAAAGTTATCTTCTTGGTTTATTTATTTGAGTAGACTACTATTTACATTTGGTAGACTACTATTTACATAATAACAACTATGCGTTGTCCAAACACAGAAGGAAGCATGCGTCAAGGTGGTTTTGATAAGTCTGCTTGGCAAACGATATATGCAGAACTTGATGGGATATGCCAACAAAAAAACTTGGAGGGCCTTCAAGCCATCCAGCACACGTGGGACGGTGATGACTTCGCCGTACCTTCTGAAGAAAGTTACTCCAATGACGCAATAGGAGAAGACAATGTAGATCCAATCAATGCAATGAGAAGTGCACAGGGGAGCCTTGAGAAGCTAATAGCTGAAGAATTCGATCCCGCTGAGCCGTTTGTATGGGGAAACCCAGAGGAACATGATCAAGAAGAAGGTATAGACAACTATTTACTAATGTATCTATTAAGTAGACTATTATTTATAAAATGTAGTATCTATTATAATCCATATAGATGTTTTGCAGTAGATAGTACTATTAAATAACAATCTATTTCCTAAAGTAGATAAATACGTTTATGTTTTGTAATAGGGTACTATTTACTATATATATTGGTTGAGAGTGCAAACATATTGATTGATTTTTGTATTTGCTGGACATAGGTTCCGTTCGGTCAACCTGAGGATAAGTTGTTCATTGGTCGTATATTCAAAGACAAGGCAGAATTAAGACTCCATGTGTCCATCCATGCGATGAAGGAGAGATACACGTTTAGGACACTTCGTTCTTGCCCAAAAAATACTTGGGCTTGTATGCATTAACTTGAAGTTTCCTTGGAAGGTGTATGGTTATATAATTGGTGGGACCAGTGAATTCAAATTGAAGATTGCTGATTTGATTCATACGTGCGGTGTAGATGCTAGACGCTACTACCACAGACATGCTACAGTGGATGTTTTGGGAGAGCTCATGATGCCAAGATTCGTTGGAGGTCGTCGTGGTCCAAACCCGATAGAAATACAACGCATAGTTTTCTTAGAGCATCAGGTCCGCATCAGCTACTGGAAGGCATGGAAGTGCAGGGAAATCGCATTGGAGAAGGATGTGGGTTCTATAAGTAGAAGCTATGCTTTGTTGCCTTCTTATTTGGACAACTTGGTTGATAGGAATCCGGGGTCAATTACTAAGCTAGAGGGTTAAGCTAGAGGGCGTAAACGATAAGACAAGAGCAACGAGATTCAAATATCTTTTCATCTCCTATGGAGCCTCAATTCAAGGTTTACCCTTCCTAAGACCTGTTATTCTCATTGATGGAACACATCTACGTGGACGATACGGAGGGTGTCTATTAATCGCAAGTGTACAAGATGGGAATCACCAAACATTCCCTATTGCATACGGCGTTGTAGACAGTGAGAATGATGCTTCGTATGAGTGGTTTCTTCAGTGCTTAGTTGGGGTGATTGATGACCACCCGCAGCTAGTGTTCATTTCAGATCGCCACCCCTCTATAAACAAAGGTTTTAGACAAGGTACATAGTTCACTATTTTAGATATAATTCATGCGGCTACTTATAAGTAAATAGATTACTACGATAACCATTGAGAAACTACTTATATAGCCTATAGATAACTACTTATACATAAATAGATTACTATTTATTAGTACATGTATTCTGCTATAATTAATATATAGTTAACTATATTTTGTAAACTAATCGTTATATATGATCTACGTTTATGGTGTAGTTTTACCCAATGGCTCGGCATGGAGCTTGTCTGGTTCATCTGGTTAGAAATGTGGCAACGAAGTTTAGCAAGGAGAAGAGGTTGCCCGGATTGGTGGTAAGGGCTGGAAAGGCCTACACTGTTTTTGAGTGCACGCAAGCGCTAGCTGAGATGGACGTTGTGAGTCCATCATGTGGAAAGTATCTTCAAGATGTTGGTCTTACTCGATGGACAAGGGCTTACTTTAATGGAGACCGATACAACTTGATGAACACAAATCTAGCAGAATCCTTGAACAACATGTTGAAAGAGTGTAGAGAACTCCCTATTGTGGCAATGCTAGAGGCAATAAGGATGAGCTTGCAAGGATGGTTTAGTTCTAGAAGGCGAGCGGCTAACCAAGACACTCACTCCCTCACGCGTAAGGTCAGGGAAATACTTGAGCCAATCTTCAACGAAACTCACTACATGACAATTTACAAAATCAATGACGGTGAGTACGAGCTCCATGACAGATCATGTGGTAAATTCTTTGTGAATTTACTTGGGAAGACATGCAGTTTCATGTTTTGGGATAAGGAGATGATACCTTGTCCACATGCTTTGGCTGCTCGGAACAGAGAAAACCTAAGCGCTGAGAGCTTGATCTGCGAGAAATACTACCAAGGCTACTTGCAGCATACATGGGCATAATCCATCTATCCATTCCCGATACCTCTTGCCACAGAACCTAGAGTGATGCCTCCTTGGACAAGAAGACCACCAGGAAGACCAAAGAAAAAGAGATATAAGTCAAGACTTGAGATGAAGGTAAGCTCCAAATTTATTTAACTGAATATATGCATCTACTTCAACACATAACCATTTTCTTTTATGCAGAGGCGATCCACGAAGCAGAAGAAATGTTCAAGGTGCCTGGGGAATGTCCACAACAAGGCAACTTGTAAGAGGCCTCTCCTTCAGCTCAGTACGTGTTTATAAGTAAGGGATAAGGGTTAAAAATGGGGTTGCAGGTAAGCTTTTAATTGGTCGGATAATAGGACGTAGAAGGCTATTTTGGGTGGAGTTTTTTTGAAAATAACCTTCTAGTCCTGTAGAATTAGTTTTATGTCAGTTGATATTTTCGGCTATGTGAACAATGTTTTGGTGTTGCAAAAAAAGAAGGTTATTTCAATGCTTATTGATTAAAATAGCCTCATGTTTCTGGACAATAGGTTGTGTTACTTTTGGTCTTGTCTGTAATAATCCCTAAACCCTAATGTTAAATAAATAATATGTTATTTCCATGTTATAATCGCATCTATGTATTCATTTAGGACTTGTCCAATTACTTCAATGTTATATCTTTCATATAAACGAGAGTATGCTCTTTATGAATAGGCGAATATAACAATAAATAGACTACTATTTTTGTAATTTTGTGAAATTTTAACATAACACAAACCCTAATGTTAGATAATGAATAGGCGAATATAACTACTAAATAGACTATAATTTTTTTAATTTTGTATATAAGATAACACAAACCCTAATGTTAAATAAATAATATGTTATTTCCATGTTATAATTGCGTCTATGTATTCATTTATGACTTGCCCAATTACTTCAATGCTATATCTTTGATATAAACGAAAGTATGCTCTTTATGAATAGGCGAATATAACTATAAATAAACTACTATTTTTGTAATTTTGGGAAATTTTAAGATAACACAAACCTAATGTTAGATAATGAATATGTGAATATATCTAATAAATAGACTACTATTTAAATAATTTTGTATAATTATTAGATAACACAAACCCTAATGTTAAATAATGAATAGGCGGATATAACTTATAAATAGACTACTATCTTTATAATTTTGTATAATGATAAAATAACACAAACCAAAACCCTAAGAACTAAACCCTAAACCCTAAGAACTAAATCCTAAACCCTAAGAACTAAACCCTAAACCCTAAGAAATAAACCCTAAACCTTAAAAAATATACCCTAACCCTTAAGAAATAAACCGTAAAACCTAAGAACTAAACCTTAAACCCTAAACCCTAAACTTTAAACCCTAAACCCTAAACCATACACCCTAAACAATAACCCTAAAAAAATAAAACCTAAACCCTATAACCTAAAATCTATAAAATAATAAGACTAAACCACGTGCACCCTGAATACTAAACTCTAAACCCTAAACTCAAGAGTGATGGTTAAAAAAAAGAAAAAACGAATACACCGAACCCAAGAACATAATTTGTAAATCCAATGACTTTCCAAAAATAGTGGATTATATTCAATCATAGTTGGTGATGCTTGTTTATAAAAATATGTTAATATTAAATAACCGACTATCACAACTAATAGGGTACTATTATCATACTTTCCTGTTTAATGTGTTTTAAACTTATGAGTTATGTGAAATTGAGACAAACAATACCATTAAAACCACCTAGGTTATCAAACAACATAAGGTCAACGAAAAGATGCAAAATATCGTTTTGCTAAACAACGAGATAAGTAACTGGTCCAGATTGTCTGTTTTTAAAATAGATATGTCCTAGGAAACTTGAGACAAGCAACATGGGATAACTAACCTTGGTCAGAGTGGTTTTTCAGCACTGCTTGGAATACCGATACAGCGTAATGCTTCATCGCATCCTCGACCTGCTTGCGAGTCAACTTTATTTTGTTGTCCAACTTGTCTTTAGCATGTATGAGCATCAACATCACATATGCAATCCCACTAAGCTCTAAAATAGATGAACATTAAAGACATTAGTTTTAAACAATTAACTTGGGCCCTTACAACTGATATTTGCATGACATACCTGGACCTGGTAAGTTGATGTTGAGAGTTGGTCTTGTAATTTCAAAGGGACCAAGCTCATCATGCTTCATTTCCGAATTGTAAGCAAGTTGGCGTGTTACATACGGAAGAGCAGAGGCAAATAGTGTGAGCAATGCATCAACAATTGGAAACTCTACAACGTCTTCATTGCAATCGAGTACAATGATCTTGTGCTCTGCCAATTTCACAACCATTCCAACCCAATGCTTATCCTCCAACAAGAATGGACAGAGAAGGGTGTCCACTTCGGTTTATAGATTTCTTCTTGACTTAACATACGCAGTTAATTCATTATTGATTGGTAGCTTCTTGTGTCGCTTATTCAGTTCTATCAACACGTGCAAGAGTCCAATGTCGTTCAGGAACGTATAATCCAATAAATCATACTTCGGAGGCTCCTTCGCAGTGGACTGTTGTAAGACGCTTTTGTGGAGGTATGAGATTAGTGTATCCATAACCTATACAACACGAGCTGATTAATTAATGTGAATATAAAGACATTACAAGTATAGTTGTAAACTTACAAGGGTGGAGGTAACTGCTGCAGGACGGAGTAGCTCTAGGAAGTTGGCCTCTACCAATGTGTGACCATCGTATGTGGGGGAATAGCTTGCACAAGACAAGAAGAAAATACATGAAAAATAGTCTACTATTTTTATATATAGATGTTTATTACTCCTTATTGACTTGGCATTACCTTGGTTTGTCCATTGATTTAGTTATTAGCTCAACCTCACCTGCGCAGTGGTTTGAACATCTTTGTTACTGAACATTGACTACCTTTGTTCGGTAGCTCAACCACGTAGTCGGTGTAAGAAGACGACGCAAACTTGGTCCGCTTGTTTTTCCGTAAGTAAACTTTAGAAAACAACTTCCTTTTGTTTAGTTCTTGTGTCAACCCAAGGGAAAAAGATGGGGGAACTACGTCATCTTTAGGCAATTCCCCTAGGACTGCCTCTTCAGGTCCACCAACAACCTTTATTACATAGATAGGCAATAAAATAGAAGGTTATGTTAGACAAGGCAACATATATACGGTAATAGCCTACTACTAATGTTTTTAAAATGGGAAATAGTCGATTATCATTATTGTAACTTAGTCTACTATCCATTGAAAAAAACATAGTATACGGCCTATATATTTTAATATTATAGGCTACTATCTTTGAAATTACCGTAGGAAGAATGTTCTCGTCACCTGGTGGTACTTCCACTTCTTCTGACCACCTTAACATAATTACCTGATTTTCCAACTCGTCGTACACTTGGTTGGATAATGTCGACATGTATTCATCGTTTCCACACTGTATTAGAAAGATACAACTTTTAATACACAACTATTACAAAACAAAGTAAGAATTCAGGGTTTATACTTGAGCCAAAGGTTGTGGTTGAGTCTCTATGTTGGGATCTCCTTCCTCAAGTCCTATCATCGTGTCTGGTTGTTCCTAAAATTCTTTATCCTGTGAAAAGACAAATCTCACAAACATAGATGAACATATTCACAAAAATATATGACTTTTCGAATAAAAAGTTAAATATCAAAAATATATAATACAATAAAATTACCTGAGGAATATGTTCAACACCCAGATCAGAGTTTTCAACCACATTGTGACAAGAGGGGTTAGAATCAGCTTCCTCCGACTCAATACCTTTCAAGCTACCAACTCCTGGTTCCTCTACTCCTTCATCTTTTGAATGACTCTTAACACCACTTCCTGAGTCATCTTTTGCAGCAGCCTCAAGGTCGGCCAGAACATTCCTCATAGTCCGGTCGGGTGAATTCATATCCTCATCCGATGGCCGGTCGGGTACTGACCTGGACTGGTTGACGTCTGGAGTACTTTCTGACCCAGAAGAATATTGTGGTACAGGATGTGGCACATGACGTGGCGCTGTCTATGGAAGAGGCGATCTTGGAGCTGAAGGATTATGCGGGTTCTGAATTTCATAGAACATATTCTCCAACTTGCAAAACTTAAGCAATACATCAGTCTGAATTGATGTTATAGCAAGTTCAAACATGTCCTGCATCTTTGCAAAGAATTCTTGTTTCACAGCCTGAACCCTTTCGAAGCACGCATCACCAACCTCTCCCATTATCTTCTGCACATCTAATTGGTTTGATTCAACTTCTTCTACTTTCTTATGTTTCACGACATCAGCAGCACGAACCCCCCCCCCCCCCCTTTCCATGACTGGTGTGTAAACTTGTGTTTCGAACGTATCAAGCTCATCATGTATTCAACAGAAGGGTCTTCCATATCACTCAATTTTACATGCTTCTCCACTCGACGTTGATCAGCTCTAGCAGGCAGTATAGAAATGACATCGCCCTAATCAAAAAAATGTTATGGTTATCTTTAGGTGCATCATAGGTAACTACTTCGTAATAACATAGATGTGCATATGCTAAAGATAGTCTCATAATCTATATATAGAAAATAGCCAAACCATCTATATGGAGTCACTTTACTAGATAAAAATATGTCTATATTAAGAAATAGTTACATATCCTAATAAAAAAATATGTTAAGGTTATCTTTAGGTGCCTCATAGGTAACTACTTCGTAATAACATAGATGTGCATATGCATAAGATAATCACATAATATATATATAGAAAATAAGCAGACAACCTATATGGAGTCACTTTACTAGATAAAAAGATTTTTACATTATGAAATAGTTACATAGTCTACCCTCCATAAATTAGACTATTAAAAATTATCGAAACTGACAAGTGTACCTGTCTTGCTTTGTCGTCATGATCAAGCTTACGCACAAGAGGCATGTATATGTTGATTGGTTTGGTTCCAATCCCCAGTACAAAAGGGTGCTCCTCATCATATGAACCAACTGATGAATATGCTCATGGGTCTGTTGTAAGGATATTCGGTGAACATGCAAGTACCACCATTTGTAAGGCATGTATGAACCCTTGTATAGCAGCCGAGGATTGAGTGTATTTGTGAATCAATGACGTCCCAATGCTGGTCATGGTAATATCAAAATATTTCCTACCCCATGGGTATGTTAAAAACATGTCGATGTCTCTAACAACTTCCACAGATTCTAACGAGATCTTCGCTTCACCGGATTTGCGACACAACACACCATCAACAATCAACAAAAGCGCAAGACGCATCCTAGTTTCTCTGTCTTTATATGGCGCACCACTAAGCTACTTAACAATCCATTTTGGTGTGGGTGGCACATCTTTCCCAAACAGCTCCTTAGCAAAGTCTTTGGTATGATCTGTCACAACAATCTCGTGTTCGTCGGATATGACAGAGCAATTAAGACTAGTTACAAGAGAAAATTTTCTTAAAGAGAACCTAATCGGTTCTCCACCAAATAGAACCCAAATCTCATGAAATTTTTTGGTGATGAGCTGTCTACATAGCAGAAAATGGGCAAATTTGACAGAGAAAGCAACTTTATTCCCAATCCTTAGCAAAGTCCCAAACTGAGAATTCATAAGAGTTTGAATTTGGTCTTCGTCAAGTTCTTTTTTACAACCTCAAAATAGTTCAAACTAAAGTATGAATTCACTTTCTTCTTAAAGGGTTCTTGACCGTGAGCAAACATCCTAAGTGGCATAGACGGCGGTGATGTTGAATCGGATTGACTGAAAAAATAAAGTAAGAGTTTTTCATCAAGATAATCGATAATAACTGACACTAAGAACAAAATCCCTAAACCCCATTACTCATATCTTATATCTCTAATTAATATTTACTGAGTTCTCCTCTTGGCCGAGGATATGTCGGAAACGATCTCTCCGATAGTCTTCTCCGGCGTAACATCGACGGGTCGACGGTTCTTTTTCGTTTGCATCTTTCTCATTTCACAAATTACCACTCACTCACTGTTACGAAATTGTGATTTTGGTGGAGAAGATGAAGTTCCTTTCTTTCTCTTAATGAAGTTACTCTCGAAAAACTAATTTGTTCATATGAACAAATATGAAACCGTCATATCCGACAATACATAAAGGAGGCGTGTGTCAGACAATTTGGGGGAAACCCAAATTACGAAAATTTTGATTCAGGGAAAAATAGTCATAAAATTTACACAAAATTTCCCATGTCATTTACCTATTTTCTCTCCCCTCTTTGTATATCTAGCCTAATTTCCCTAAAATTAAATATGTTTGACCAAATTCTTTTTTTAAAAATAAAGCTAATGACTTTTGAAAAGTAAACTATATTTTAATATGCACCATTCACTAAGGCATTTTTCTATTTAAAGATTGATGACATTTAGTTTTTAATTTAGCTCAAATTTATATAATATATTATATGCTTATCCTATATAGTTTTTTCTATGTTTTGCTCTCTTTTCAAAAACCTCGTTTCATAATTTAAAAAATATAAATACAAAATTATTAACATTTCAAAATAATCAAGGGGCCCTCCAAACCTAGATGAACGTCACTCGAAGTGCTAAATATTAGAACAACACAAAAGCTCAATATTATGATTCATCTCAAAAGTCTAAAACCCCATTAGATCTAGTACATCTCGAAAAAGGCTATGTCTTAACGATTTCTTTATTAGTTATAAAAACCAAACCATAAGTGTCTCTAAAGGATCATCTTATATAATATGATTGAATATTTTTCTTGTGTTGGTGACATGTGTTTGTCTATTCTTATGACATGTGTCTTTTTCAAAATTTAATGGTTAATTTATGATTATTAAAAAACATTTCATTTTATTAAATTTTTAAAATCAAAATTGATTTTACTTTTTTCAATAATCAAAAATAAATACCAAAATATTTTCTATGTATTAAATCTTTTAATTTAAGATTAATTATCCTCATAAGTTTTCGTATATTATTGATTTTAGATTTTATTATAAATTTACAATCAATAAATCTTATTAGTCACATAATTGAAATAATATCTAAAATTACTAATATTTTACCACTTTCAAAAATTAAAAAATAAATGTCAAATAATAGTTTAGAAAAATTATTAACATTACTTTCATATAATACTATTTTATATTTTATTTTATATATAAGATGAGGTTAAATGACATGTGTCCTCTATACAAAAAAATAAATGTAAAATTAGAATAGTTTTAGTTACAAAATAAAATTCACAATTACTATATTCTAAAAATACAATATTTTTGTAACCTCCATAATACTAATTACATTTATGCTATTAAATAAATTAAATAAAACAAGATAAAATATAAATTTTGGTCAAATGATATTTATTTCTTATAAAATTGACCAACAATAACTTCCATATTCAATTTGACATTAATATTTTATAAAATATTGTGTAACCTCCACCATAATGTTGTGTAAGTAATGGAGTATGTTTACAAAATCAAGAAAAAGTTAGTGTTCACTGTAACATCGTCTTTCTTTAAGCGAACAATAAAAACTAAAAATGTGGATAACTCTTTTCATCTTCCTTTATTTGTTATAATTTTTTTTTGTGTTCTTGAGAGCACAACACAAAAAAAATTGAATGTTTATGATTTTAGGTACGTCAAAAAAAAGTCACAGTATGGGGCGTTTCAAAAACTAACAAAAAGGGTTCCGTCTTCGTAAATACATGTTTCTTTCTAATTATTGTATTAGTATCATGCAAATATGTCACTTTTATATTTAAGTATTTTATTTTACAAATATTAATTAGTTCATGTCGTAAAATTGTGTTATTATAGTATTTTCTGTTTAAGTTTTTAAAAGAGAGTTTAGAGGTTGATAATCTTCTCTTTTGAAAGAATTTTATTGTTTCTCGAGATAATAATTTTCAATCAATTATTATTAATACAATAATATTTTGTTGTTCAAATGTCGAAAAACTTATGATTTGTTTCTTATACTATTAAAGATTTATATCATTAAACATATATATAAATGTTTAATATATTAATTTTTCTCTACAATTTTAAATATAATAACCAATACTAAAACCTTCCAATTAAATAGTATGCACATACCTCATAATTTTTGGTTATTAGACTAAGGTGGTTTTATCTTTTTCAACTTTTATCATGTAACTCAAACCAAATATGTTAATTAAAGTTTGGAGGTCTTTACAAAACAATATAAATGATTTCTTAAAAGCATAATTGTTTAGTTAGTTTTGTGTATATCATAATAAGATTTAATTGTGTACATAATTCAAACTCTATCAATTTATAGTTATTTTGAAAAAACAGAAAATAATCAAATAGATAGTAGTGATGAGATGATATAACTTTAGTAGTATTAGGGGCATAATACTAGTATGTTAATATGAAGAAAAAACCAATTAGTAAGGCCATTGGTTCGGTTTCTTCTCCCTTGGATAACAAGACACCAAGAAAGGGGATCTATAATAATTTTAATTAATTTAATTATTTATTTAAAATATAAATGGTAAAGAAAAGGTTCAACAAGTGATATGTGAACATGTGTGCGGAGCATTTTCAACGCATAACTCATTTATATTTCATGGGCTTTAACAAGTTTGTCAGAACCTTCGTTTTCGGGACATTAAAATTTAGTATGACTATGGGAAAACCATAAACAATCCATCATGTTGGCCAAGATATGAGATGACCATCCGATAGATTACCATCGCCCAAACATTCCACACATGTATTTTCTCCCTAGCCCCTTCCAATATTAACTCTATAGTTAGAGATATTGCGAAAAGTGTGATGAAATATGGTTATTTTTAATCGTGATTTTCTTTAGGAAGACTAAATTGATTTATGCGTGTATTCATAATGAAACCCAATAATGTTTAAATATGTAATTTCAAAAAAATTGTCTTTGTTTCTATCCTTTCTTTCATTTCAGCTCCAAATATTGTAACTCGGATTGATGTATCTTGATTATTATCAGTGAGATACAAATACTCCTTTTTTGTTTTTCTCTCACATATCGGTTTTCGATGCTTTAATGTTTTTAAATTACCTGTTACTATTTGTTTATTGTATTACCTAAGCTGTAAAATATTGGTCGTTGTGCACAAAACATGTTCATAATATTTAGTTTAATTTCATTTATTTTATTTTTGGCATAACCACGTACATGATTATAACATGCAACGAGCAGCATCTCTCATAATTATAGGTTTTTTACATATTTTAGATCATATATTATACATCACAAAATTTCCACTTGAGTAATTAAGCTGTAATAGCATTGTTTCGAACTTCTGCTATTGGAGCATTTTCATTAGCATTATTCTTTATTATATTACCACACCCACCAATCTTTTCTATAGTCGACACAGAAAAACAGGAATGGCAATTAGCACAATACGTTTCAGCTTCCACCACAGTGCACCCAACACTATTCGTCTTACTTTCCACCACAATGTATCCATCACTTTTTTTCTCGGCCGCCACCACAAAACATCTAGCAACTTCACCACACTTCTTCTCAGTTTCCACCACAATGTATCCATCACTTTTCTTCTCGGCCGCCACCACAAAACATCTAGCAACTTCACCAACACTCTTCTTCTCAGTTTCCACCACAGTGTATCCATCACTTTTCTTCTCGGCCGCCACCACGAAACATCTAGAATTTTCAACACACTTTTTAGTCGTAACTATGGTTGACATCTCCAGACTCGCTTTCCAATATTTTTTACCAAATGTTTCTTCCCATATAGCATTAGTTTCAGAGAACATATTATCGAGCTTCTTATCACTTTTTCTTTCGATATTGTCTACATCATCATCATGTTGTAAGATGTTACCAAATATCTTTTCCATATAGTGTAGTAAGAAGAAGGATTTAGTTGATGAGTGTGCCATATTAGATCTATATCATTAGTCGGAACACCGATTATGTCCATAGACATTTCACGGCTTCGCTTGATCAAGTAAAGAAATGCTTTGTATCTATCAATTGCTTCTTGAATAGTGATTTCATTGTCTACATGGGCTCTTAAAACCTGGATCAAAGATATATTAAGAAATCAGTTATATAATAAATGAAATATTCGAAAAAGTAATCTATTATATTAATTATAAATAATGTTTGATAAAGTAAATTTTAGTTTATGAATATTATATACAATATCATAGCAAAAATAATTAATAATAAAAATAACTTGATACCTTTCTATCAAAAATATAAATATTTTCAATATCTTTTTATTATTATTATTTAATTATAATAATTTTTCTATTTTTTTCTTATTAAATCCATGAAACAAAATTAAATATTCTTACACTAGTTTTAAAAAGAGATTATCGTGCATAAAATTTTACACGGATAAAATTCTACTTGTAGACTAAAAGATAAAATATTTGAAATCCATCAGCGTGATGCTTGCATGGAAAAAGATTTAATTTTTCCATACTTATAAACACACAAGTAATGAACTTGGACCGATCATCATGGGTTCTTTATTAATGTTATACGTTTGAGTAAAATGAGCTTTGCCTTTTGGAAGCTGAAATAAGATCATAGGTGGTGCATTTCTCAAAACTTGATATATCCATTGGCTCAGAGATTGTCTTATCCAAATTAATGTCATAAGACTCCATTGGATACAATCTCTTCCATATATTCTCGGTTTTTGATTTGAAGCTTCCGTTTGTGGAAGACACAATGTCATAATTGTGAAGAACTTTCCCATATAGTTGCTCACAATCAGATATATATCTTACCTGGATGATTAACGAATAATCTTGAGTTATATATACAAAAGAAATATTTGTAAAAAGATAATAGTTTTTTAGAAACTCCTATGTAAAAATATGGTCCCAATAACATCATAAATTAATAATTGTAATTTTATGCATATAATATATAACTATGACAACTTAGTAAAATATGAATATTATAATGTTTTGTTTTCTTAAGATTAAATATACATTAAAGTTTACAAATACGTCAAGGACACGAAATTTCATAACGTTTTAACTATATCTTGTATCTCAAAACCTTGTTTTACATAACTAAGTATTTATAAGTGTTAAATGAGCTTTATATAAGTTTTGTGAACTTAAGAAAAATCAAATAATAATTTTAGTACGATTCAATCTTTATTTTTGAAAAATATACTTGTGAAACACGTAAGAAACACACTTTTATAACATCTTAACTTTAGTACAAATATTTCCTTTTATATAAAAATATCTCTTAAATTAATAAAAATTAATTGATTTACACTATAAATTAATAAAATATCAAAGTCTCAACATTATTAATTTATAGACGTTTTATTGTATATATATATTTAATTACCGGATTAAGTCTATGGCAATGCCAAATCCATTCACAGTCAAGAGGAGGGACTAATGGTCCTTCACAGACTGTAGAACTCTCTGAATATTTGGCAAGCAAAGGAAGCCAATATGAATTGTATCTAGCAAAAAAACAAGTCACCAAATTTGTTTTATTAAACTAATAATATCATTGTAATTTTATGTAGTCCACTATTGTAATTTTTATTTTCTACCTGTAAATGGCTCTTTCGAGTATTGGACCGTCGAAGAGCCACTGGTTCTTGTCAACAATTTTAAGGAAGTGAAGATGTTGTTTGGCTGCAGCAAATAGATCAATGCTTATCCCTATCTTTTGAGCTTCAAGACACTCCAAACTTTGCACCATTTCTTTCTCCATTAGTTCACCTACAAAATGTAATAAGTAATAAATATTGATTGTGAATAGAAAAAAGTATCCTAAGAATAAAGAATGGATTGGTAAAGTTCTTACACTAGAGCACCAAATTGATCTTAAACTATGAACAAGAAGATGCGAAGCTAATGTTTTCAAACGATGTTATTTATAGTGGTTTCTAGTTTCTTTGGTACCAACACACAAAGAGACGTTACTCTCATACACCATACAATGTTTGACACTTGTCCAATTATTCGCTAAGCATTTGAATAACTCTCTACATGTAACGCTTATTGGTCTTATACTATCTTTAATTGGGTTTCATTTTCAACTTTGTTTTTTCAATTTGATTTTTTTCAAAATGTATTCAATTGTATTTGATTTCTAATTGTATTTGATTTCTACTTTTGAGATTAAACCTTCTTTTTTTTATAAATGTGTCTCTAGGTTCAACTTGTTTTAGTTCATATTTTTAAAATTAGAGAATGCTTTGATATTATCAAATTTGTTTATATTTATGGTAATTTATCTAACTAAAAAAAATTATTTAAAAATAAAACTAAAAATTTAATCTATAATTGCAACATGTATTAAAAATAACACAAAACATAATTGTTTGAAAAGTTTTTAACTGGTTTAGACAATGCAACAGAAAAATCCTAAAATATATTATTGATGTATAATCTTTGAATTACGACGAGTTAACAATTTATAAAAAAAGATCTTGTCATATTTACACATCGTTCAGAAGTTACGTCATCTTTTGAATGATTATTCGTTATGACATTAGGTATCCAATGAGCCCTTAATGTGGTCAACCGTCCATGACTTCTTACATAAAGAATGACTTGTATTTTTTCATAGTAACAAGAATTAATCATATTAGACTTTTAGAATTTATCCATTCCGATTTTCTTGAATCTATCTAGATTTTGTTGTGTTCTTAAATCGACACATGATTTGATAATACAATGGAAAATTGGTACGAAAACTTCCATTTGGAAAATGGCAATAAGAACCATATCAAAAAATATTTAAACATGCATTTTATGTTTTTCAATTACCTTTTGCAATTTTTTAAAAAATTAGCTATATTTTCATAAAATTTGATACATGCTACGAGTACGATTCATGTATCTTACATAGGAAGATTAACATATTTCGTTACGGAAATTTTTAGTTCCATGTATTAAATTTATTTCTATGGTTTTGATTGGATAAGGTTAATCTTTATTTGAGTAAAATATTGCTAGAATATATTAACAAAAAAGTATCGCTAAAATAAAATAATTTTGTAGAATATGGATTTGCTCACGCCTAACAAAGACATTAATTATAAGTGTACGATTTATAACATTGCCTAAAAATAGAGCTATCAGTTACGTAACTTAAATGTTGAGTCGCTCAAAAACAAACAAGCTTATAAAGAAAGTATGAGTTACAAAAACAAACTTTTTTATTTCAGTTACAAAGTAACGTTGATTTAAAATCATAGACTAATTAGTGTTTTTTTTTCTTTTGTAATGATGGTAAATATATTGAGAGACTTAAGCCTTGGAAGTATACTTTTAAAGTTGTAACTCAATGTCTTTTAATAAAGAAGCTCTAACCGCTTTGACCCTTTAAAATTTTCTTTTTACTAAGAGCATCTTCAAAAAGGAACCTCAATTTTGAGGTTTCATCAACATCAAATTTGAGGTTTCATGTGTTTCTCTCAAAAAATAAACTTCAACCTTAATTTTAAATATTGTATTTAAGTCCTTACTATTTTTCATAATTAATAAAATCTTTTAACTTTTGTAGATAACTATAAGACATACCTCAAATAATTATTAAACCAATACATAATTACGAAATTAATAATTTTATTTTAATTTAAAGTCTTTCTTTTAGTTTTACGTGTAAAAATTAAGTTTATATTTACAAAATATAATTTCTTATATACTAAAATGATAAATTAAAAAGTTAATAAAGATATTTATGAAATATTATTAATTGTAGAAGTCAAATGCAAAAGAAAGATGGAACATCAAAATTTGAAGTTTTAAGGTTTCTTGTGGAGGACAAAAAACCTCAAATTTGTGGTTTTGAGGTTTCTTTTGGAGATGCTCTAAGGTGATTGAATATGATTTTAATTTTAGATTGTTTTTAATCTTTACAAAATATGACTTGAAATAATGTTTGATATGTAAATAATAATTTTCATTAAAATAATACTTTAAATGACTGTGAATTTAAAAAAATTATCTTATGTAAAATGCGACTTTAAATAAAATAAAAGGTTTGTAATATTGACTTTTAGAAATTAAACTTGGAATTAATATGCGGTTTGAACTAAGACATTTTTGTATATAAAGATTAATTTCATTAGTTTTCAGTTTAAGTCAAATTTATATGAGGAATTCACAAATCTACACCCTTTCAACCCCTTCTTCACAAAACTACTCCTAATTTAATATTTTCACAAATTTACACCCTTTCAAAATTTTAAAAGCTTGATTTACTCTTTTAAAAATTACCAAAATTAATTTTTTTTCATTTGGGTTCGCTAATTAGTGTTTAGGGTATAGTATTAAGGGGGTAAGATTGTTTGGGTAGAGTTTATTTGGATTTAATTTTGAGTGTTTAGGTGTAGTTTTGTGAAGTATTTTGGAAATGGTGTAGTTTTGTGAAATGTAATTCAAATGGTGTAGTTTTGTGATTCTCCCAATTTATATACTCCCTTCATTTCAAAATAAATGGCATTCTAGCCTTATTTTTTTGTTACATATCATATACTAACTAGTGTTTCTTTTTCTTTTGTAATGATGGTAAATATATTGAGGAGCTTAAAGTCTTGGAAATTATACTTCTAAAGTTGTAACCCGTATGATTTTTAATAAAGAAGTTCTAACCGCTTTGAACCTTTGAGATTTTCTTTTTACTAAGGTCACTGGAAATTATTTTAATTTTAGAATGTTTTAAAAATATATGACTTGAAATAATATTTGATTTTTAAATCATAATTTTATTAAAAAAATACTTTAAATCATTAAGAATTTTAATAAATCATGTTCTCTAAAATACGACTTTAAATGAAATAAAAGCTTTCTAGTATCGACTTTTAAAAAGTAAACTTGGAATTAATATCCGGTTCGCACGAAGACATTTTTATATCTAAAGATTAATTTCATTAGTTTTCAATTTATGTCAAATTTATATAATATGCTATGATCATCCTAGCAAACGAACAAAGCCATAGTTTTCTCTCTTTTTGATACCTTGTTTCTTATTTGAAAAAATATATAGAGAGTTATTGGGGAAAATTCATTATAAACTGATAACTTCGTGTTTTACCACATCAAATAACCTTTGAGTGTACACTACCATAAGCAGATGGTATGTCGACATCACAATCGGGATGGATCGTAATGCTCAACGGAAGCAAACGACGATCAAAACGCTTCATCGAAGGTCGAACGCTTACTTTTCATGAAGAGACACGTCTCTTATCTTAACAAAAAGAGATTGCATTCAAAGAAGAAATATATTAGATTTCGTCAACCGATAACAAATCCTCTTCGAGCTACTAAGCCTCGAGAAAAAAAAACGTCTATTTCAAAGAAGTAACTGCCTATCTCTTTGAACCACGTTCAAACATTGATGAAAAGATTACCATGAGTAATCCCAATCAATAAAGGAAGAGTATTATGCATTAGCATGAATCTTTCTCAAACGAGATCTCATTCGTCGATGGGCCAATGAATCTCTCAACTTATACAACAAGGATGTATAATGGGGAAAACGAAACCCTAACAACTATAAAAAATCATGAACCGTTCACAACGTCTATCCAAAAGAAGTCGACCATCTCCTCGTCAACCATCTAATGGCTACCCATCTGCTCGTCGAGCAATTTGTCAACAATATAAATCTGATAAGGGTGTCGACGACCTTTATGAGGTTCCAAACCCATGATGAAATATGTAAATGACGAGTTTCTACATTCAAACGAGGTGTATCGAAACTACGGACAACGTCCTCAATAGAGTATGGTCACAAGTCAATTGGCAGGAAGATTCGGCCAACGGTTATCATCGATTAACAACATCGGACTCACTATAGCTCGGCGACCAAAATGAGTATAAAACTCACCCCACGGCGGTATCAACGTAACGACTGAGCAACTCGTATACTATGCAATTTGCTTATTTTCAAAGATATTTAGAAGAATTATGAATCCCATGACGCACAAGTTATCGTGTTAACGGTAATCGCTCGATGGAAGGAATACTCATCAACTATAGAAGCTTGATAAACACTCTCTTCATGATTGCCTATAAAAGGAAAATATTAGAACAATAAACCGAGGAGTCAACACAACGAGTGAATTCGTGCAAAGACCAAGATCTCACGATGCGAAGGCAATTCCATCAACGCTTAAATACACAATCGAATTCCACGTCCATGAGAAGTAAGTCATAAGAAAATTCTTCGACGACCTCTCAAGAGGATCACAACATACAAACAACGACAATAAAAAGTAACTGATTTCTTAAATTGAAAACGTCGATCCCTTGTATGGCTGCATGCCAGTTCTGACTTCAAAGTCACCATGGACCAACAACTTGTAACTCAATCGTCAAACGACAAATCCAAGAGAGAAGAAGGTTCACTACCAATCACGACTCAATCATCAACAACAAAGTTGGTAACCTCTTTCGATCATGTTTCATCCCCGAGACAAGCTTGTTGACGCTACGACAAGTAACCAATGCTACAACAAGTGATCAACATTAGAGAAAGTCACCAACTTTACGGTGAGCCACCAACTTATTGGATTGGTAAATGTCTTCGATGGTTGTAGCCAAATCTCGATGCATCCATGAGATCAAAATAATTTTTATCTTACAAGGCGTACACTACTATAAGGTCACGAGGCATAATGATCACCCGGCATAAATACGTGTCTCATCCACCCTTTGTTACCCGAACGGAAATCTAAAGACTCGTATGAAAAGGAGATTGCAATGAGGTTTTAAGACAATTGAATAACTAGTGAACTTCACCTCATCTTTTATGAAGACAGAAGATGAGGAAATAATTATATTTTACCTCGTCGTATCGAAGCATATGGTCATGAGATCTTCAAGGAAAAAGTTGTCTTAGACTTCTTAGTCATATTAATAGCTGACAAGAAGATGCAACTTTACTTCCAGCCACATTCAATAACAACAGAAGCAACTCATATAATATCTAATCGAATTTTGTAATTGAGAACCCAATAAACGTGTGTTTTCATGTCTTTGTAGTGTTCAACCACCAAAAGCTATTGGACAAAACCTCCATATATGTTTGTCATATATGAGCCAATAATTTGGATGAATCTTACACTCCACCATCCACGAGATGAAAAAATGTCAACAAAAATCAAAAAATTACACAACATGTTGAGCAAACTTCATCCAAGAAGAACCGTCTTAACGATCATTCTTCAAATTGTCTCCCAACAACAAAATTCCATAAGAAACTAAAAAAGTACGAATTAATAATTTAAATTCAATTAATATACCTACGAAACACAAACTTAAAGTATAAGTGAAGCCCTGAAAAAGGCTCATTTACTAAACATAAAACCAAAGTGGGTCGTCCATCGAAACTCACGCGAAATATTCATCAGCAGCAAAAACAGAAACAACATATTCCACACAAATTTCACAGGCAAAATATAACAATGATCTCGAAAAACTCTGATAAAAAAACATATACAGCCAAAAAGGCTTTAATCAAACTAGCCGACAGACAAATATAATAGAAAAAACCTCACCGGTTAAAACACGAGCGACTAACTCAAACGATTTCACTAAAAAATCACATACCTAAAGTCAACGAGAAAAAACTCAATGTCAAGAGCTCCATGTCAAGTCCAAGAGACTTCGTCAGCCGAAACCATCTAATTTGTTAAAAACTTCATTAGCTATATCTCGAATGATCAGTCCAGAAAAAACCTCACCGAAAATTTTGATGTATAGCATGTTTGAAAATGTTGGTGTTACTTCTGTTTTGTTGACTTCTTCGATTTTAACGTAAAATGACTATTTAACAGATTGAGACAAGTTTGTTGTGAAGTATTTGAACTGGTTAAGCGGAAAATCATGAAATATATTATTTAATAAATCATATAATTTGAAAAATAATCCATAAGAAAAATAGGAAAAATAAAATAAATTGTGTTTAAAAAAAAGCAGAGGACCTGCGTCACTCGCGCAGTTATGAACTGGAATTTGATGATTTATATTAATAAATCATAAGTACAATTAATTTTTGTCTCTCTTGTTCATGGTACAAACTTATGTTCTAAAATTTGTCCGCCTAACCGATTACTCTCCCAGCGTTTCCGCTACAGGTCGTACGCGTCGATTAAGTTTTTGGCCGCGTAAATTCAGTGACCTTAGTACCGTCGTCTAATTCTATAAAATTTCGCATAATCCAATTCATTATTTTCTAACTAATTTGATTATTTACAATTATATTTTATAAAAAGTTGATAAGTTTTACAACTTAATAACAATATAATGGATGATAAAAAATTAATATAAAGTGAAAAATATATTAAAACAAAAATATATTCAAAAACTACTCTCCGTTAGGCGCTAGCCCCAGTTGTCCGCACGCGTCGCGCCTAACGACAATGAATTATTAAAATAGTGACAAATGCACTACATAAATCCGTCTGTCAAAAAAACTGACAAAACATCTAAGAGGGTTATCAACATAGCCTTATAAAAAAACATTTAAGAGTGCTATATCAACATAGCTTTATAAAAAAAAAGAGTGCTATCAACATAAAAGTCTTTCAATACGTATTTAAAACAGATTTTTAGTTAAGTAGGTGTATTTTTAATGTTTGCGTTTAGGTGATTTTATAAGAGGACAAATCAAAAATAACACCTAATTTGAGACACGTTTGTCGCGTGAACATTTATGTAGTTGCATGAACATTCATGTGATCGCATGAACATTTATGTATAAAGTATTTAACAATGAATATTTAATAATTGTGTGAACATTCATGTATACGTATGAACATTCATGTTCTATATCTGACAATTTGAATTTTGGGCGTGTAGTTTTCTAAATATTCATGTGATCACATGAATATTCATGCAACTACATAAATGTTCACGCGACAAACGTGTTTCAAATTAGGTGTTATTTTCACTTTTCCTCTTATAAAATCACCTAAATATTCATGAACTTGTGTAAATATGGATATCAACATGTAAAAATTCATAGTAAAAACAAGTAATTCATAAAAGAATTGAAATAGAAAAAGTTGAACATTCACAATGATTAATAATCGCAGAGGGGTAAATCGGTCACAAAAGAGGTTTGCAAGAAGGAAAATAACCTAATTACCTAATTAGAGAAACAAATCACCCTATTAGCAAATTATTGCACAAAAAGGTACATGTTCCTTTGATTTTTTCTATTTTAAACATGTATCTTCTAATCTCTTAATGTATTCTGACGATTTATTTTTGACGTCTCACCGGTGTTTCTCGTTTGACATTTGTCTATGGAGGATCTGTTTCTGAAGCCGTTGTAATCCGCGAAGGTGGTTGTCGACTTTAGTTTCTGACATCGCTTTCATTCGTAGAAGTGGCTGCCAGCTTTTGTTTCCGGTTTCTCTCAATTATGACGGTTTATTTTGGTCATCGGTTTTGCTTTTCGCTCCTAAAATCCTTGTTTGAGTTTTTTTGAATGTAGCAACGCGGTAGATCTATAAGTCGACAAAGATGATTAACCATGCTTCCACCAGCGATACCGAAAGATGTGATGATATTCACGGAGGAACAACGATGTTGAATAATCTTATGTTTGTCTACACCGATGATGAAACAAATCTGCGAAACACTTAAGTTTCTTCACTAAACTTATCGATCTTCCTGCCTTTAGAGATCGTCTCTCTGTCTCTAGATTCAGCCTCTTGTTTTTCTGTGCCATTGCCTTGATGTGCAAGGTGATGTCAGACCGCAATTAGGTTAAAGGTGTTAAACATTCAGTAAGTCCTAATGCATATTTATATAACAAACAAATAGACCTAAGTTATGGGTCTGACGAATTCACAACCCTGTTTTTGTATCTGGGTCATGAGGCCCACTTAGTTTAAGCAATAGACCCAGAAAACTCCACATTTGCTTCAACTCACTTCCATGAAAAACAACCTTCAAACCCATGATCTTGTCTCTCCCATAAGACTGATATGTCTCATCACGCTTCTGACGCATCTTCGGCTTGATGTAATCAACCCCGGTGTTTTGAACTACCATCATGTGTTTATCTTTTTATTCAAAGCTTGTCTTGCTTGATGAATCATATACACCTTCTGACTCTTGAACTCCCTTCGCTTGTGAGGTTCATTAAGCCTCAGCCAAGCTTCTCCTTTCTGATCTGCTATGCTCTATTCCAAATCTTCAGATTCCTCTGATGCATACACTAACAATTTAACTCGCTTCTGTTATTACTCAGATCCTTGAAGACTGTACCTAATTGGGTTTTTGATCATCCCCCTGAAACTCTACTTGGAACTGAAATGTTCTCAACTCACTACTCCACGGATAATCACTTTTGAGACTCTTTAATATGTCATCCGACACACCTTTTCATGACTCAACTTTTGATTGTGCATCATGTATTGAATCACTCGTTTGACAGACTGATTATCCGGAGCTGCCTGATTCTAAGGCGAGATTCACCAAATCACAACAAACATCAAACTTAGGGTCAGATAAAGCGCTAATTTGAAGGTCTGTTGGATTCCTTCTTGTGCGAATCATTTACAACATAGTAATACCCTGGACGAACACCAACATATCGTGAGTACTCTTTAACCAACCTTTTTCTTTGTTGATTAACATCTTCAACCTGAAGAATGATGTCGTTGATGTAGAGGTGAGCCTCGTATAAAACATGTAAAACGTCTTCAACATCTCTCGTTCATACCTTTCTTGTGGCATACATGACTACCCTTCTCTCTGTTTATGTGTATGGCAATACCCATAATCCTTGAAGCATAACCTAGAATCTACATGTCAAACTATCGGCTGAGACAATCCTTAACCCTTCTGATCTCTGTTTTGTCTCCTGATACACTTAGCACGCTGTCAATACAAAGCAATAGGTAGATTGGTTTCTCTGATATGACATACCTTGTGTAGACACGTGAATAAAAATTTCTTCTGGTGAATCATTCATCCCTTAATGTATCAAACCCTTGGTTCTTATGCCTTGAGGACTGCATAAGGATGTATGTTGAATCCCTTAATAAGCACATCTTGTTTTCATCATCCTGTGTGATAAATCCTTTGGTCTGATTCATCACACAGTTTCAACTTATAATTCATGTTCATAACCAATGAAAACATCAACCTGATGACACGTGCTTCCTTACCCAAAAGAAAACATCATTATAGACTACTCCTAACTTATGGGAATACCCCTTCGCCACAAACATCGTTTTAACCCTTATTCTTTCCACACTGGGAATCCATGATCTATGAGTTAGAGCATCTCTAATGGGGAGTTCATAATTAGATACTCTTATTAAAAATAAATCAAAAATATTAAAAACTACCATTTGGGAAGAAAAATGAGAGAATCGATTCTTCCCTAAGAATTTCATAAGAAACTCACTTTCCTTTCTCGTGTGACACATGTTACTCTTTAAATGGTTATGTTTTTGTGATAAATAAATGATTTGATATTATTTAGATTACTAATTATACACTTATATTATATATATATATATATATATATATATATATATCTCATTATTTTATTTTTATTTTAATTCATAATATAAAATTATCTTCGTAGCAAGCCCAATTATGCATATGTTTACACATTTAATCAAATTAAATTCTAATTTATATTACTAAGTATTAAGTTAATATAATGATAATTTACCAAATGTATTGTTTTTTATAACAAAGTGGAATATAAGAAATTGATAATCTTATTTTTTATGTTGAAAACATTTTAATTAAAAAATTATTTCAAAAATTATATTAATAAATATTAAATTAGTAATATTATAAGTTTAGTTTAGATACTTATGGGTATCTTCCCCATAGAGGTCAATTTTAGATTAATTTTTTTAGCATAACCAATTTTAAATATACTATTATTATAATGATAGATATTCATGGAGTCTCTTACCATTGGAGATACTCTTAGATCCAAGGGTGTATTCTTGTCCAAAGAATTCATTTCCTTCTTTGCAACGCTTCTACGGAACCTCTTCTCATTACTTGTTCTTGCTCCTTGATACGTCTCAGATTCTTAAACCTCTATATCATGAGCCACTAAAAAAACATATGCCACATAATCAACGTCCTCATATCTTGACGAAGTCGTTACATTATGTCTTCTACTTATATCCCTAAGAAGTAGATACTCATTTGAATTCTGATTGTTTTATGACCCCTATGTCTCATTAAGCTCCTGACCATCTGAGTCTGATGAGCTTTCCTCAAATGATTGTGTTTGAATCAGATCTGACGTCTGATTCTCCACCTGCAAATGATGACTCAACTTGTGTGAATCCTAAAGGACTTCTACCATGTATCAAATCCTTGTTGAAGGTGATCCTCTTCTTTTTCTTTTCCTTGTCTGCTTCATCTTCTGATCTCTAACAGTTCGTCTCCTTCTTGTTTGTTGATTATTTCAGGTTAATCTCATCTATGGATATTGTTCCATGTAAGTAGTACAAGTCATCTTTGTACTTTCCTGAGATGACTTTCTTCCCATCCTTGTAGAATATTACAACTAAGTCTTCTCCTTCGTACCTGCATCCAGATGTTTCCAGCATATCGTAAGAAATCAAGTTCCTACTAATCTCAGGACTGTACCTCACGTATGTGAGAATCACCTCACGTCCAATGACCTTCTTTTCCACAAACTAAACATTTTGACTTGCTTGCCTTGTTGTACCTGCCCTTTGACCTCGAACTTGTTTTGTTTCTTTGGTCATTCCTCTGAGAAGATCTGCCACGAGACTCAACAAATAAACCTTTTGATGCTGGTTTCGCCTTGTTGAGTAACCCTTTCTACTTCAACTCAACTTCCTTTGAGTAAGCAATTGTGACCACCTCATTGACTGTGAGGGTTTCTTTTCATGTTCCATACTTGATTGTATGAACCAGTTGTTCGTATTAAGATGGAAGACCTAACAGTAACTGAATTGCATGGTCTTCATCTGAGATAGTGACATTCACGCTTGCGAGGTCATCTATCAATTTCAAGACGAATTCCATATTTTCTTCAATGGATTTATCCTCTTCCATCTTGTAACATGACAACATCCTTTTTAGGTAAATCTAGTTTGGCAGTGACTTGGTCTGATAGTCTCTCTCAAGAGCCTTCCACATACCAAGCGTTGTGGTATTAGTCATGATCTTCCTGAGAATGAGATCACTCAGACAAGTGAACTTCTTGGGTATCTCCACAAGAGTTATCTCATCCGTGAAAAGTGAGTCAACATAGGAGTAGCGCTCGGAGTTTCTTATGGGAGGAGCTACTCCTGGCATCCTCTCGATCACTGACTCGAAAGCGTTGAGCCTTTTCTCGATGATGGATTCGATATAGGCTTGATCTCTTTAGAAGTCGGAATAGTCTCGATCTTGGTCGATGACGTTCTTAGCGCGGAAGATAGTGGATCTTCCTTCAGTCATCGGACGAACGGTATTTGACGCGAATGGTCTCATCAGCCGAATTGGGGTGATCAACTCTCCCCTCTGCGGGGATCCATGGCCGATGGAACTGAGGTTTGTGTTCTTTGTCTCAAGTTGGAGATTGTCCTCCTCCAGCTTAGTGAGCCTCTCGTTGCTTGCCCGAATTTGCTCGCTGATAGCGTCTTCTCGTCGTTAAGCGTTCTCATCGAGGACGGTGTAGAAGGTTGTTCAGTTATTACTGTTTGGGCAAAAGTTAGCGATTTGTTGAAGATCTACATAATTCAAGAATGATTTATGGGTGTATAATTGGTCGTCTTTTATTGATAAGAGGAAGTATACAATATGAGAAAAAATATGATCAAAGATCTAGAAGTAGAACAATCTAAGAACAAGTAATCGAATATTCTCTCTAAAGTATGTGTTTATGTGTTGGATTCTGAAAGTGTTGAGTCTTCAAGCTTGATTTGTTTATATAGAAGATCTAGGTCAGCGAGCTCCTTTTCCTATTTAGATTAGGATGTCGACATCTTTTCCTTTTCTTTGAATTTCTTGTGAATATCTTCCTTTTTGGTGGTCGAGAGAATCTATTAATTCTCTCGACCACCAAAAAGGAAGATATTCACAAGAAATTCAAAGAAAAGGAAAAGAATCTATGAGTAGATTCTTTCATTTTCTTCTTTAAGTCGATATTAGGCTCAATCTCAAGTCCATTACCGACATTATAGGTCGGTTCTGATTCGGCCATCAAACCCGGTTCAATCTATCTTCGGTTATCTCTAAAACAGCCGATGAATAAATTTATCCATAACAGTTTACATTCACGATATTTTAAGTTGATTGACAATCTTCTAATATTTTTTAAATATGACATACTTGACTTTGAAAAAAAAAAATATATATATATATATATGTATGTACTTATGTTATAAATTTGTAAAATTTAAACTTATTATAACACTTCATATAATTTCATATCTTTCGGAATCTTAAACAATTATCGTTATCAATTTACAATTTTTTCACGGATAATGATAAAATAGCTCACAAAATATTATAAAAGTTGTTTAAATAAAAGTATTACAAAAAATATCTTAATAACTTTTTGTTGAAGTGAAGTTTGCATTTTTTAAGTTTTATTTTTATTATTAACAACCTATTACATATATAATTCTGACTTTAAACATCATTTGTCGTTCTTTATAATCTAATAATCTTTTTCCGTTTATTATATTCATGTTTGTATGATAGTTGCATTGGAAATTTAAGAAAAATATTATCCTTTATTATTTTATCATTCGAATTTATTCAAAAATGTCAAAAGTAATTATTCATTATTTATTTTGGTTTAAAAGCTATTAATATCCGCGCCATTTACAAATAAAAATAACCCAAACCGGATCAAACAACCTAATTAAAAATATAAACATATTCCGGATTTAAGTTCATTTACAAATCTAATTGGGTCTGATACAAACACAACTTACATACAAACCAAAAATAACCCAAACCGGTCTGGTATAAATAAAACCGAAATTAAATCACTATTGACCTAAACCGGGTCACTATTGACCTAAACCGGATCACTATTGACCTAATCCGTAATTATATCATTGACTTTACCCGAAATTCTATCTAACAAACTTATAATTTATTATTTTAACATTTTGAATTTTATAGCCATATGGGCGAAATAGGAGTTGTTAAAGAATTTGTGAACCATACTTGTAGAAGATTGTTAAACATCTTTGGTGTTCCTTTCCCCTTGACGTTCTAGGGGTTGTATATTGTGTAGTATTATAGTAAGGGTCTCAAAAGTCAAAACCAAAGTACACCAATACCATATATCTACTTTTGTCCTTTCTTTTTTCCAAGAATAACTGTTTTAACTTTAACACTGATAATCTATGAATAAAGACATAATATATATAGTATATATATAAAAATTCAAAAATATAATATAGTGTAGCTGCCCAAACGCAGAATCAGAACTGCTTGGGTCATGAAAACATAAACAGGGTCACTATTAAATGAGTTTGGTGAAAACATTTATAACTTTCACAGACACCCTACTAAATAATTTTGCCAGTTGGGTCTTTTCAAAAAAGTAACTATAAAAAGTTATCACAGCCAAACCAAAGTAAATTCTAATTTAAAAAAAAGATCCAAGTTCCAAAAGAAATATTATAAATGACATCTTTACCTAAGGAAGTAAAAACAACATAATGGTCTTTCTTATATGTACCTTTGCTCAGACAGCAGTGTGGTTTCCGAGCTGTGTCCGTCCGATATGTGACTACCTCGATGTTATCAAAGGAGCTTCTTCGTCGTTAAGCTCCACTCCTCCTCTTGGACTCTCCCCGTCCGATGACCGCTTCTCTTTCCAATCCTGCTCAGTTTTGTTTTGATCAATATCCATATCATTTAATACCTTATAAGATATGCTCATTATCTTTAAACTATATTCAATATATAATGCGTAGACTTAAACCCAATTTTAACAACCATTTCTACTCTTCAAGACAAGGAGCTAGTTTAACATTAAACTTTGTGATTCACAAAGGTATATATCATATTATTTGACTGTATACCTTTGTGATTCGATCTGGGAGAGAGTCGGTTGTTGGTTGAATCGCTTTCACATCTTTGATTTTTATGTAATTGTACATTACAACTCCGCATAGTGCTGAAAGAAGATATATATAGTTAAAGAAATGCACATTAAGGTTTCATAGATTGTGAAGTCAAGAAAGAAACAAACCTATCGCGTATCCGATAATGTTCAGACCGGTGATTGTGGACTCGGGGAATATGACGGTTGATAGGGCTATGAGAATCCAGTCTTTGAGAACGCCAGCAACACGGATGGTTACCGCTCCTGTCCTTCCGATTACTAAGAATATGGAGAAGTTCAAGGCAAGTGCGCAGAGAGCGTTTGAGAAAAAGATCCAGAAGTTGAATTGGATCTGTGCGACTTCCATTGTCGGTTTCTCCAGTACATACCAAGGCAAGGACAAGAAAACAAAGCTGCACAAAACCAAACAAAAAGAAAATTTATTATGATGTTGACAAAGATGCAACCTAATACAATATTAAGAACCGTGAGGTCAAATAAGTCAACAAAGTGTTAAAGCTGTATACATATTCTTGAATAAGAAAGTTATGAACTGTGTACCTGCAAGGAGCTATATAGTATAAGCTGGTGACTGGGTTTAATGTCAAGCCCTTTTTCTGAAGAAGAACTTGTGTTAGCACTAGCCGAAGTGCCTCAGCAAAGATGCCCATGACTTGGTAGACCGTGCCAATCACATTGAAGTTAATTTCCCCATAGGACGATACCACAACTCCGACACTGACCAGCAACATGTTCATAAACACGTCACACCTTGCTTTGTCAGTGCCACAAACAACAGCCATGATGAATGTCGCTACAGGCACTGTCATTCAAACATGATCAAAGGTTCATACACTAATATAAGTTTTGATCTAAAAGAAAGGTGTGCGGTTTAACATACTTAGTGCTTTGAGCATCTGTATGAAGGCAACTGAAATGTGCAAATAAGCAGTATTGCCAAACCTGTAAAAAAGGGAATAAGCAATATACTCAAGACTCAAAAGACAGTTTAATCACTCTAGAGACAGCTATGACAGGCAATAGCAAATTCAGTATTTGTAATGTCCTATACAACACGACAAATAGCATTTATGAATCGGATATGTTACAGTGTATATGGAACAAAGACTTACCAAAGACTGGATGCAAAGAATGCGCTTATAGGTACCACACAGGTCACATATCTGGAATCCATGAAAATATGTTAAAAAAAAGAACTACATTATAAATGGAGACACGCGTATGGTAAGCTGACTTACATTTCGAATGTCATTTTAACAGGAGAGACAACCTACATTTTCAAAAAGAAGGTCAAATGCAAGATAAGTACTCCGCATACATGAGAATGAAGCATATTCCCAAAAAGCATGTACATATGTGATATCCCCTTAAAGTGGAAAGTTAAATGTTGTAATTTTGAGTTTATAATACCTTGAATACTCGAATAAGAAGGAAAGCCACAAATCCAGAAAATCCCATATGGATCATAGTCAGTGTTATAGGAAGTGGAAAATTGAAGTATTTCGGAGATAGAACCCACTGCGAAATCAAAAATCCGAAAAAAAACGAAAGATACAAATCAATTTCAGCCTCTAGGACATAATAACAAAAACATAACAATCACTAAACAAAGACACTATGGCCACAGAGGTGTTTAAGCTATAAGGCTGTAGTTTCATTAAATATGCACACAACATTCGATTCAAAACCTCAAATTCTAGTTACAAAATCAAAGCTAGCCTCTAGAATATAAAAACTAAACAAAGACTATAAACAAAAACACTATGGCCACAAAGGTCTTTAAGCTATAAGGTTGTAGATTCATTACATATGCACACAACATTCGATTCATAAACTTCAAAATATAGTTACAGAATCAAAGCTAGCCTCTAGAATATAAAACTCAACAAAAACACTATGGCCACAAAGGTCTTTAAGATATAAGGCTGTAGTTTCATTACATATGCACACAACATTCGATTCAGAACCTCGGATTCTAGCTACAGAGACACAACCTAATAACATGCATTATCAAACAAGATAAGCAAACCCTAAGAGAGATCTGCATAAAGAGTTAAAGTAGCAATCACCTTGTTGTAGAGTATAACTCCAGAAGAGAGTATAATGTATACTAGTAAGTATATATATGTCAATACAAGCGTCTTGTTTATCATCTTCCCCATTTTTTAATTTCTCCGATTCTCACAGTAACAATGCCAATACAGAGGAAGCATCACACACGCAACAAACACATAGATTCCATTGACGACAAAATCTGAAATAAAAAAAAAAAAAAAAAAATCAAAAACCTAGAATCAATTCGAGAGATCACAATCAGATCCGAGAAGCAGAGAGTATAGTAAACAGAGAGAGAAGAAGCGATTCGTACCAAGGTAAGCCGAGAATGCGACGAATCTCGGCTTTGAGCAAAACGTGCGAATCTTAGTTTAACATTGTCAGCGGATCAGAGACGAAGAACTCTAATGGTTCAGATGAGGGCGAGAGAGACGAAGAACGCTTAAGAAGAGCTTCGATGGTTGCTTGAGAAGAGCTTCGATGGGGAATCGAAGAAGAAGAAGCAGGTGGAGATACTAGAGAGAGAGATAGTCTGAGCATTATAATGCGGAAGAAGAGAGATTTTCATTATTTTACAAAAAAATTAAATTAAAAAAAAAAGTAATTACTGAGTTGGATAAAAGAGTAAAGCGAGAAATTAACGGTGGGGATGAGTTTTGACGGTGACGTAAAAGTTGAAATCTAACGGATGTGGATTCATCTCCTTGAAGGTGGATTTGCACTTGGGCTTTGTTTTTTTTCTTTAGTTATGGAACTAGGAAGTTACAAACCCGGAATAAAAATTTACGGAATAAAAAAAAAAATGTTTATTGGTAAAAACAACGTATAGTATAAAATGAGATAAAAAAAATTTGGATCTCATGTAATCGTGTTTAACGCGAAGTTTAAATTTGAAGTATATATACAAAATATATTGTATTTTGGTTTTTATAATGTTTTATTTACAAAAATTTATTATTATTACTATTTTAATATTTATCATCGAAAAAGATTATCAGTGCCATTTCGATGTTGGATATTTACCATTACCTCTTATATAATATGATTGAAAGTTTTTCTTGTGGTGGTAACATGTGTTTGTCTATTTTTATGACATGTGTTTTTTCAAAATTTAATGGTTAATTTATGATTATTAAAAAACATTTCATTTTAATTAATTTTTAAAATCAAAATTGATTTTACTTTTTCCAATAATCAAAAATAAATATCAAAATATTGTCTATGTATTAAATTTTTTAATTTAAGGTTAATTATCCTCATAAGTTTTCGTATATTATTGATTTTAGATTTTATTATAAATATACAATCAATATATCATATTACTCATATAATTGAAATAATATATAAAATTACTAATATTTTACCACTTTCAAAAATTAAAAATAAATGTCAAATAATAGTTTAGAAAAATTATTAACATTACTTTAATATAATACTATTTTATATTTTATTTTTATATATAAGATGAGCTTAAATGACATGTGTCCTCTATACAAAAAAATGTAAAATTAGAATAGTTTTAGTTACAAAATAAAATTCACAATCACTATATTCTAAAAATACAATATTTTTCTAACCTCTATAATACGAATTACATTTATGCTATTAAATAAATTAAATAAAACAAGATAAAATATAAATTTTGGTCAAATGATATTTATTTCTTATAAAATTGACCAACCATAACTTTCATATTCAATTTGACATTAATATTTTATAAAATATTGTGTAACTTGTACCATAATGATGTGTAAGTAGTGGAGTATATGTACAAAATCAAGAAAAAATTTGTGTTCACCCTAGCATACAACAAAAACTACACCCTTTCAAGAAAAATGATTTCAAACTACAAAAACTTTGTTTTGTGAATTCCTCCCTTCCATAAAGATGATTTTAAAAAATGAAATTATGTCAATTTAAAAGAAACGTTTTATCACAAAAATACCGTTACAAAATTTTAGGCCTATAATATAATTTTTTCCATAAATATTGTAAATTATAATAAAAAATATATGAAAAATTAAATAGTAAATCAAATTAAACGCTGAAAGTATAATACAATTAATTGTATTACAAAAGAATTTAATACAATTTGATAACAACTTACATGAGAAAAACAATTAAAACTCACCTTTAATATTAAATTCCTACAATAAGTACTTTTAATATAGGGAGAATTATAAAAATACACCATTTGAATTACATTTCACAAAACTACACAATTTCCAAAATATTTCACAAAACTACACCTAAACACTCAGAATTAAATCCAAATAAACCCTACCCAAACAATTCTACCCCCTTAATACTATACCCTAAACACTAATTAGCGACCCCGAATGAAAAGATTTTAATTTTGGTAATTTTTAAAAGGGTAAATCAAGTTTTTAAAATTTTAAAAGGGTGTAAACTTGTGAAAATATTGAATTAGGTGTAGTTTTGTGAAGGGAGGGTTGAAAGGTGTAGTTTTGTGAATTTCTCTTTAATATATCTTCACTACAATTTTAATGTTCCATTTTCTATAAAGTTTTCTTCTCAAAATAAATTTAGTCAAATGAAATTTATTTCTCACAATATTGACCAAGAATAACTTTCATCTTCAATTTGAAAAAGTATTTTTGTAACCTCCACCATAATGGCTTGTGAGTACTTGTGAGTAGTGGAACAATATGTGTTTATAAAATTCACAATAAGTTTGTCTACAAAATCAAACAAAAATAATAATATTTACTCTAGCATATTCTTTCTTCAAACAACAAAACTAAGAATATGGATGATTCTTTTCATCTTCTTTTATTTGTTCTATTTTTGTTTGTGTTCTTGAGAGCACACAAAATTATTGTTCGCTTTACCATTTTCTTTCTTCATGAAAATAACAAAAACTAAACATATGAATATTCTTTTCATCTTCCTTTATTTTTTATATATTTAGTTTGTGTTCTTGAGAGCACAACACAAAAAAGATTCCAAGGTTAATGATATTTGGAAGTAGCGCGGGTAGAGATTATTATGTTTCGAACTTTGTATATTTTGTTGTTGTTGGTTTATCAGAAGTAAAGCTTTTTATTTTATGTTTTTTACGATATTTTTATGAAAAAATAATCTTTCTGATTTTGAAATATGATATTAACTCCAATCTAAAAGTAGCGTGAAACATAAGTATTTAATTTATTGTTTAAAAGGTGTACCATTTTTACCATTTCATCTTTTGGTTGGTGATGTTTCCGAGCTACACATTAATTTATCTTATACGGAAAAAAATTGCACTTGTTTTCCGTTATTACTTATTATAAAAGAGATGACTTGAAATAAAAAATGGTAAGTATTTTTGTTACTGAATCTTTTCATAAAAGAGACGTCTTGTATTAATATTTCTTTTCTCACATATATTATATTTTGAAAAAGTATTCATAATATTCATTTTTTTATTCTCAATTTAAAAACATATTCATACCAATAATTTCAGATAATATTTCAACTTTTGTCATTCCATGTAACTTGTAAGTGAAGGAAAATTATTATTTGTTATGTGAGTCCACCAAATTGATTGTTTTGAATAATGTGTTTCATTTTGAAGAACTTAATTCCAAGATAATGCTTTTACTTTATTTGGTCTATGAAATCTTATACAATTATATTTTTATAGTTTTGTTATTTAGTATAGATGTATATATTTATCACTATATGCCATGATTATATTGATATGTTGTTGTCTTTCCTAAATATATTACCAAAAGTGAAAAAGTTTTTTTTTGAGAAAACTCAATTTTAACTAATACCCATAAACAATTTAATTAACAATTATTCGAAAAATAGAAATGTTAATTAACCTTCTAGACTTTTAAAGAGTTATAGTCTTATAGATAGAATATGTTTCTTACCCTTTCTTTATTAGCGTTAGGAAGAGAAACATTATTCATTGGTTGGCAGAATATCATGAAATGTTATTTTAATCCTTTCAAACTTTTTTCATAAACTAACTAATTTTATATGGCTTAAAAGTATGTCAACTACTAAAATCTTAATATTTTTTTAAATGTGATTTTATTATTAAAATTTAATTGAATAAAGTTGTATATGATTTTAATTATTTTTCTAAATAAATTGGAAGTGGTCTCTATATAAACTAACCTTAAAAGCAAATGTTTTTTCCCAAAAGAAAGTACACATATTTTAAAAGCTGAATTTGTAATCAAATTTTGTGTTACATGAGTATTTTTTGTTTATGTTATTCTCAAGGTTAAATATTAAAACCGACTATACCTATTATATATAAAAATATGTATTAAAAATAATTCACAGGTCATAACACATGGTTTTAGTTTAGTTAGATCAATATATTTGTTCATTTTGGTGTGGATACTAAACTTATAGATATACATGTTTTTCTCTACCCATGGAAAACTAAACTGCCTCTCTTCTTCTATCTTCATAATTTTTCAGTTTTCTTCATCTACTCTTTTCGCTAAGCATAAATTTGTCTATAAAACACTGACGCAACTACGACGCCACGAAGCTCACAACTTCTCAACAAAATTGTAACAAAGATGTAATGGTTGTGACATGGTCCATATCGCTTTTATAATGATTGATTTTCTAAAGGTTCGTAAGCATAAACGTTTTAGCTTACATAGAAAGATAATTAATGGTCATGTAGGTTACATGAAGAAGAATACGAAATGTCAAGAGTTGTTTTGGATATGTTGAATTATATTTCTTTTTAATGAATTTAATGGGAGAACAATAAATTGGGGGAGATGTGAAAGGTATTATAGTAAGTACCCGTACAACACAACTAAATGCAAAATAATACACATTGATTTTTTTTAACTTAGATGATGTGGCATAGGTATAGAGCTTCAAAAATGATGATGTGGATTCTCCTATGGCCTTCAAAAGCTTCCTTTTATTAGTAGTTCAATCCCATCAGAAAAAGGAAAGCTACGAGGAGCGACGAGTTTTGCCAAGCATGGTCACCACCTCTTGTACTTTGAGCCGCCTCTGCGCCGTTCAAAGACGCTAATGAGATTCCTAACATCGTCATGACCTTCTTATTGGTGATGCCACTAGAAATTGAACTTACAACCTGATAATAGATGAAATGTTAATAAAAGTATCATCCAACAGATTTTGGATTTTTTGAGTCTATACGAATCATTACCTTTTTGAAAAGAGTCCCCAAGGATTCTTAGGGTTCTCTGGTTCGCCACTTATCAACAATCTCTCTGCCGGAATAGATTGGACTCGGACCTGTGTTTGCCAATCTCTCTAAGAAAAAAGTAATTAACACTTAAGAAAATCCTTGAAATAGCATGAAAAAAGTTATGTACGGTTTTTGTCCAAAAAACTATTTTTCATGATATTTTTGGAAATTGACATTTAACTATTTCCTTTTTCTAGAAAGATAAGGTGGCTCCTAAAAAGGTGAATTCAGGACAATGTAGTTCACTTATCAGAAGTGTAATAGATATGTGTTGCTGTCAGTCTCATCTTTATGTGAGATATAGTCATTACTTGGATCCACCGGTGTTTTTTGTATCGTATGTTTCAACATTGATCTGTCACAACATTCTCCTGCCATAGTTGTAGACTCTTATGAACCTAAATTTTTTTTGCTCCAAATGTAACTGTTTATCTTTGCTTACATTACAGGGACATAGGAAGGTAAAACAAGAAGGAGGTAATTTAGCTCATGGAGCTACTCAAGATTATATAGAGCAACAAAGAGCTTACTATGCAGAGGTTGATGCATATGAGCTTGCAGAAGAAGAGGTATCAGAAGCTAGTGGAAACAAACCGAAGCCCTTGAAAGTTGCTCATAAAAAGGTGAATTCAGGACTATGTAGTTCACTTATCAGAAGTGTAATAATAGATATGTGTTGCTCTCAGTCTCATCTTTATATGAAAAGTAGTCATTACTTGGATCCACCGGTGTTTTGGCTCTAGCAATTTGTATCGTATGTTTCAACATTGAGTTGTCACAACATTCTCCTGCCATATTTGTAGACTCTTATGAACCTAAAAAGGTTTTGCTCCAAATGTAACTGTTTATCTTTGCTTACATTACAGAGACAGAGGAGGGTAGAGCAAGAAGGAGGTAATTTAGCTCATGGAGCTACTCAAGATTATATAGAGCAGCAAAGAGCTTACTATGCAGAGGTTGATGCATATGAGCTTGTAGAAGAAGAGGTATCAGAAGCTAGTGGAAACAAACCGAAGCCCTTGAAAGTGGCTCCTAAAAAGGTGAATTCAGGACAATGTAGTTCACTTATCAGAAGTGTAATAATAGATATGTGTTGCTCTCAGTCTCATCTTTATGTGAGAAAGTAGTCATTACTTGGATCCACCGGTGTTTTTTGTATCGTATGTTTCAACATTGAGTTGTCACAACATTCTCCTGCCATATTTGGAGACCCTTATGTACCTATATAAGTTTTTCTCAAGATGTAACTGTTTATCTTTGCTTACATTACAGGAAAAGAGGAGGGTAAAGGAAGATTACATAGAGCAGCAAAGAGCTTACTATGCAGAGGTTGATGCATATAAGCTTTCAGAAGAAGAGGTATCATCTGATTGCTACGTAGACTAATAAGTATAAAAAGTGATAACATTCTTAAGAAAATATCAAAAATAGACACCCAATGAGTCCATAACCTTCATTGTATAGCTAAGGAGTTTTGTTACAAAGAACCCTTTGATACCACAAGACATACCAACATTTTGTGTATTTTGTTGGTCTGGGTCTGCATCTAGGATTATTTTGCAATAACACAATATAAAAAAGGCTATTAAAATATAGATGTTATATGGTAGAAAATTTAGCAAGATTTTTAAGGCAATCTAAACATATTAATGTTCTTTCACAATCAATGCATCAATGTTATTTCACAATCAATGCATCAATGTTACAAGTACGTTGCTTTGTTATGTGAAGTTATTGAAGTAGAAAGTAAATTGTAAAGAGATATCCTTTTGATTATAGTTTAAAAGTATAAGAGGAATTCACAAAACTACACATTTTCAACCCCTCTTTCACAAAACTACATTTAATTTAATTATTTCACATATTTACACATTTTCAAAATTTTAGAAGCGTGATTTACCTTTTAAAAAATTACCAAAATTAAAATCTTTTCATTTGGGTTTGCTAATTAGTGTTTAGGGTATAATATTAAGGGGTAGGATTGTGTGGGTAGGGTTTATTTGGATTTAATTTTGAGTGTTTAGGTGTAGTTTTGTAAAGTATTTTTGAAATGGTGTAGTTTTGTGAAATGTAATTCAAATGGTGTAGTTTTATAATTCTCCCAAAGTATAAATAGTGGTTTCTTTTGAATATTGTTTTAGGAGTCATATTGTAGTAAAAGCAACATCTCTCTCTCTTCTCATAAGATTTTGTCTTACGTTATTATAGTTTGAGAGAAGAGAAAATGATGATCCTAGTCCTTACCTTATGGCAGTTGGGTTTGTTATAAGCATAACTTTATCATCTTTCATTAAAATTGATTGATTATATATATATATATATATATATATATATATATATATTTGATTTTTCTTTTAGGTGAAACACCGTAAACATTCGATCCATCCGAGTCACACTTCTTTGGTGAAGTGCGACTCGGATGGATTCTTCTTCTTATTCAATCCACCAAAGAAGAAGTGTGACTCGGATGGATCGAATATTTGCAATATCAAAACATGTTCTTATTGTATGACAATACGTGAAAACAAAAAAAATGTAAACTTTTAAAGAAATAATCACATTTTTCAAAGAAGAAATTGCATTTAAAAAAAACAGAAAATAATTGAAACAATGTTGAAAATAAACTGTTATTACAAGTATTTTGGTGTAGGATTCAAGAGAAAGATTCTTGTGCACCACCTCTCGTCAGCAGTAAAATCCAGTTTTTTTTAACCAACGATGTAAAAATAAATTTGTATGTAATTGATCATTACATATATTTTATTTTGGTAAGTGGAATATTTTTCATGTGATGGAGAATTAAAATTGGTCAAAGAAAATAATAATTCTCATGATCAAAAGAATTAAGTTTTGGTCAAATAAAAATCTTCTTCTTAAATTAAATTAATAAATTATTTTATTTTTCAATGGTGTACCACCAAGTTTGACATTAAATTATATGTTAAATGTGAGTATTGGTGGTGAAACCAAAAAGTTGCATCATCTTCTATATAAGCAGGAAAATCCATCATTTTTTAACCAATGATGCAAAATAAATCTTTATGTAATTGATCATCTTATATAATAAGACAAGGTTTTTTTTAAGTCTCAATGTGGTAGTGACACATGTTTCTCTCTTCTCATGACATGTATTCTTCTCATGACTTTCACAATAAACTTATTCACATAATTGACATAAAATCTAAAATTAATAATATTTTAACTCTTTCGAAAAAGCGTACCATTTCAAAATTATGAAAAGGGTATCCCCTTCGTAAATACATGTTAAGTTCTAATTTTTGTATTGGTGTCATGCTAGAAGATTTCATTTAATTATTCTCTTTTACAAATATCAATTAGTGCATGTTACTTAAAATTGTCAACAAAAATCTCCTTTAAATTGTCAAAAATATATCTCATTTAAATTATCATTCAACAAAATTAAATTGTAATCAATTTTGTAACATAATGGTGACAATTATGTTGAGAATAAATTCTCTTATACCACTTTGTAACTCCTATGTAAGTGAGACTATATAATTCTCTATGTACAATTTTTTACTTGGTTTGATTGTTTCAATGATGTAAAAATTGAGTTACTATAGGTTTTTAAAAGAGTGTTTGAAGACCTTCCATTGTTTTTTGGAAGTTATTATTAAACTGGATATGTTACTTAACTTAATTTTATCAATTTTTATTGTAAAACATTGTTGTTTAAAAGTCGAAAAGAAGATGAAAAACTTAGATTTCAAGAGAACAATCAAAAACCAATAGAAAGACTCTTTCAACGAATAAAAATAAATCTATGTTAACTTTGTAATTACTTTTATTTATAAATAAAAATCAATTACAGTTTTCAAAATCTAACGGTTTTAATATCAGAATGTCATACATTATAGTTGAGCGTGAGGCTTATTTGCCACTTTTCCAAAAAAATGATCTCTGCCACCCAATAATCTCTCTGCCACCCAATGATCTCTCTGCCACCCAATGATCTATAAAAAATCCAGAATTCACAAATCTTAACCCTAAACTAATCGAAATGTCTTGGATTTGGATTTGCGAACCCAAGGGGTTGAATTTTGATTTCTAAACCCTAAAACTTTTCAAAAAAATATTTAAAATCGATTTTATAATCATATTTGGATGATTTTATCAAAAACATTTAAAATTTGTTTTTCAATTTTTAAAATATTTTTATCAAATCCGTAAAATTAAAAAAATATATATTGGCGTTTTCATATTTAAAAAGTTTTTTTTGTATGGATTTTTTGGTCTTTTAAAATCCAGAAAATAAGGGTGGCAAATAAGCCAAATATTTTCGAGAAAGTGGCAAATAAGTCATTGATTCATTATAGTTTGATTATATTTTCTAGACAAACAAATATTCTATTTTTTCTTAGTTTTAAAAATATTTGCTTTCATCATATGCTAATATACATAATCCATGTCAAACAATTTAACAAAAATTAAAGATAAAATATTAATTTTTTATTCCACTTTTCTAACTCATTATATCATGTTAGTTGTATGTTTAAATTTGAAAATGTATTATCAATAACAAAAAATGATATTTGCTTATATAAATAGGAAAATAATTGTTCGGTTGGCCCTATGAGATGATGTGCTAATGAATTTCGAAGAAAATTATGTATGAATAAATTAGAAAGAGTTTAATTTTGGTTACAAGCATATACCCAAGACTATACGAAGATAAATCTTAATATATAATCTTCAATTATTAGGTATGTTTTTCGATTTTCAAAATATATTGCATAACTATTAATATGAATGGAGTCTCCAACTGGAATCAACCGCATCAACTCTCATTTATAAAGAAGAAAATGCATCAATAGTTAGCAAATTTAAGAAAAGATGGGAAGCAAGACAACCTACGATGACATAAATTTATATTTATAAAACTAAATGTGATATTCATTTAATGAAATTATTTGTTTCTAAAACATCATAGAATTAAACTAAAATGCACAACAATACTTGAAAAGTCCAAAAGTAAACTAAAATAGATAAGATTCAAATATGCCAAAAACATTAAGACACCTAATTGCATATATATTTTTTTGGTTAAAAGTTTTCCTATTGAACTAAACAAGACGTGCATGTAAAAAGAGCACTAGGTACCAAGTTCACATGCTGATTAAACTAAAAAAGCACATAAGATGTAACTAAAGTTGATAGCCAAATCAAAAACTAATTAAAAAATTACTCGTGCGATGCACGGGCCTCAACCTAGTATAATATACTATTTATTATTGAAAAACAATAACTACATAGTATTTTGAAACCTTAATATGATTCGTTTAACAATGAAAAATATGTTAATTCGGTATCTAATTTGTCGTAAAACACGGACTATTAAAAACTCGGATAAAACCACTGAATTTTCGGGGGCTCGAGTCAATTTTGTGTTCAAGTTTTGTCATTTGACATGAACTTTGATTTTTAATACAATTTTACAAAATAATATTGTTATTTATTGAACAATATGTTTTATCATTCTTTTGTGCGAGAATATAACATACAAACATTAGGAAAATTATAAAATTGTGTTTTTCATTGGCTTTTTAAATATTTTAAACATATTGTCTAGGAACGTTTAATTACTCTTTCATGTCTAAACTTATCCGAAAATTATTTTCTCAAATTTTGGGAACCATGGTTCAACCGATGAGTCGGGAAAATTATGTGTTCAAGTTTTATCATTTGACATGAAATTTGATGTTGAATACAATTTAACAAAATAATATTGTTATTTGTAAATGAACAATATGTTTTATCATTATTTTGAACTCAATGTGATAAAATATAACATATAAATATTAAGCAAATTTATTAGAAATTATAAAATTGAACTTCTTATGAAATTTTAATATTATATTTTCTATATTTTATAAGTTTTTCAACATTTTTTAAATATATTATCCATTTATTATGTCAATTTAAGACATTTTTGTGATAAATTTGGGCTTTTATTTTTGGTTTTTATGAATTTTTAATGACTATTTTAATAACGTGGGATCAGAAGTGCTCATGTGATGACACATGTAATTTTTACACTCATTTTCTATCTATGTCTCCTCTATTCATAATATAAGATAAGATAAAATGATATGATTTAAACCAAACATTTTTATGGATTTAAACCAAACATTTTATTGAATGTAAAATGTATAAAAATCAGATTACATTTGATATTTGATTTTTGTTTGTGTTGCACCAACATATATGACCATTTTTTGAAATGAAAAAATGTAATGTAATTATATGAGATTTGATATGTGGGCTAGTAATGAATTGTTGTTAGTTTTTTAGAATCGTTCTAATGATGACACGTGTTATATTTCCTTTTTAGCTCAAGTAATGTTTCTGATTAGTATATATAGGATTTTCGATGATTCGTAAAATAAAATAATTATCACAACAACTTTTTTAAATACAAAATACTCATCAACTTTAATTTTATACTAAAAAATATCAAAATTCTCCTAACAAAAGGTTATAATATATAAAAATACTCACCAATTTTCTTTTTTGAGATGTAAAATGTAAAAAAATCAGATTACATTTTATATTTGATTTTTGCTTGTGTTGTACCAACATATGTGACCTCTTTTTGAAATGAAAAAATGTAATGTAATTATATGCGCTTTGATATGTGGGCTAATAATGAATTGTTGTTAGTTTTTTAGAATCGTTCTACCGATGACACGTGTTATATTTCCTTGTTTACCTCAAGTAATGTTTCTCAATTAGTATATACTAGATTATGGCCCGCGCCAAGTGCTGAGTTATTATTTCGAAAATGAAATAAAATGCGTAAGGGAATGAATGTTTAATTGAGGTGTACCTACGTTTAAATTTACCATTTATATAGAGTATATAAAGTAGGGTTTACCTTGATTTAGCATAAATTAGAGATGGTATGTCACAAATATTTTTGAAAAATGTTTAAGAAAACAAAAAAGAAATGTTGAATAAATTATAGTATTAAGGGGGTAGGATTGTGTGGGTAGGATTTATTTGGATTTAATTTGAAGTGTGTTTAGGTGTAGTTTTGTGAAGTAATTTTGAAATAGTTGTGTGAAATGTAATTCAAATGGTGTAATTTTGTAATTCTCCCTAGTTTTTAACTAATATGTAGCTTCCATTATCAATATGGTGTTTTTTAGTTATATTACTTGTTGGATATGTAGGAACGCAATTTCTACAAATGGGCAAACTGAATATTTGTGAATAAAATATGTAACTAAATTACAATATTACAATAAAAATACCGATACAATAATTTGGAAAGACGGATTGCAGAGTCGAGATCAAGATATCTTTCCTTAATTCTGTAAACGCCCCGTAGTGTGACGGTTGCATGGCGTTCCGAATCCCAGGATAAAACTGCATGACTATTATGATTTGCATCACCCAAAATCATAATCTTGCGAACCTTAAAATGTGATGTACTCTCTAAAAACAAGAAGAGAATGTGAGAGATTGTATGTTGTGTTTAACACTTGTGTTTGAATGTATTTTTGTTCTCAAAGAACATATTTCTCAATATGTATTTTATGAGAATAGAAGATGCCTTCTTTTATAGCCAAACTCCATGGGAGTTACAAATGTGGAGTCATGAGAAATTCTCATCTTAATTTAATTTTTCTGTTACAAAATTAATCACACTTTAATTTTGTTGAACACAAATCAATAAGGAGATATTTTTCTTTGTTGACTTATTCAACAAAATAATATGGGCCACAAAGTTATCTTGTTTTAGACCGTTGGCCCATTTGCCAATTCCGAAGTCCGGATCTTAAACCCGGTTCAGATATTTCCTCTTTCCAATACACCAAAGTGTATATAAAATTTTAAACATTATTAAAATCTTTCCACATTATATAGTAAAGGATTTCACCTCTAACTTTCAAAGTAGTATATTTGCTAGTTTTTACACTTAGCCAAATTTAGAAACTTTACAAGCTTTCTAATCACTCACTTTGAACTTCAATTTCTCATTCAAACTAACTCCGATTTTGACATATTAATACACTATTATATAGTGCTCACGGCGACGATTAAATCGTGCCCATAATCCGTTCATTTCGCTAATTGTATTAGCCGAAAACTTAAACGGATTATTGGCCTAAGCCACTTGTCAAAAACGAGTTCCAACAATCCCCCACATGAATAGAAATGACTCTAGACACATGACGACTATAGACTTGACAAACTTGACTACCTAGACAAGACTCGACAAGACTCAAAAGACTCGATAAAAACGACTTTCGAGAGTACAAACGAAAAATCACTTCATTTGAAATGGTAGCATTTTCAGCCTTGAACCACTCATAGTGAATAACTATCGAGTTTACTCGAGCAGGTAGTGAACATGATGTCTTGAACCACCCGGACTTTGATGTAAACTTAAACAACAATTATCACACAGTTTCATTTTCTCACAGAACTTGGTTCTCTATTGTGTTCATTTTGGCCGTGAACTTGCCTGGTTAATCATGAGTGAACTTTAGAGAATATAGCCTTTCCATATTCTCCTAGAAACGGCCCCATTTCACACTCACAAGGTGATTTGCCATTAACTTTGTTTTAGGAATATCCTGCAATATTCCACTTATATCTCAAAGTTATGGACACAAATCATTAAGAGCAAAGCTCATCCTACACACTTGCAGGTAACACTGTTTCATCACCCTAGAACTGGGTAGAGACTAGAGTCTCACAGTGCTCTTAGCAGATTTAGTTTGACTTAGTTTTCCCTTTGAACCTACTTCTTGGGATCTCCAGTCACGTAGGTGGGGTTACCATCAAACCTCCTATTAGTCATAGGCTTTAAACCCATTCCTTTTGATGATTTTAACAATTTAATCTCGTGATAAACCTTTAATAATTGGATCCTAGTTTATCATTTCATTGACTTTTAATCACTTGAGATTATACCGTTTGAGATCAATTGTTTAATGGTTTCATGACTTTTCTCAAAAAGACCTGGCCACTATTTTATACAAAACTTTGTGTTATAATATTCACACAAGTTTTCTAGGTGTTATTCCGATTATTTTCGGACACCCCCACACTTTTAAATATTTATAAAAATACTTTAAAAGTTCAAATCAACATGGTCTTATGTGGTAAGCTAAGCTTCCCCCACATTTCCGAGAAAACTCGGATTTATGATTTGTTATGTTTATTAAAGTTCAAAATTTTGTTTTGAAACTCTAACAAAATCTGCTAAATGTAGATCCCGCACGAATTTTGCACGTTTTTTTTTCCTTTTTTCTGAAAAAACTGCACAAATTCTGCATGTTATCTGATTCAACTTGAATCCAGATGTAACATAAATTTTGCACGAACACTGATTTTGTTAAAATATAGTTTCTGCCAAAATAACACGATTTTTGCACGAACACTAATTTGACAAAATCCAGTTTGTGCTCACATTAACACGAATTTTGCACGATCACAGATTTCATTAAAAAATCCAGATTCGACACATATTTTGCATGAACACAAATTTTGTTAAAATTCAGTTTCAGCAGGGATTTTGCACGAACACTAATTCTCTCAGAATTTAGTTTCGGCACACATTTTGCACAAAGACTGATTTTGTGAAAAATTCAGTTTCTGCACGAATTTTGCACGAACACTAATTCTATCAGAATCTAGTTTCGGCATTAATTCTTATTTTACACAAATTCTCTACGAATTTTTTAAAGTAACAAATATCGATGGAGAACCACTACCAAACTTAATTCGGTGCGTTATCTCATCATATTTTTCCGTTTACAAGTGAAAGACCTTTTCCAAAATAAATTTGGAATGTCAATTCACTTTTTAACGTATACAATGTGGTTAACCACTTCCAAATTAAATTTGGAGCGTCGACTCACACATATGTTTGAGACAAAAAACAGAAAACTGTCTTTTTCGTTTTCATCCTCAAACATGTACAAAACGTTAACAATATCAACAATAGTGTGATAATCATCGTTAATCATACTTAAGCGAATCTGTTCACAAAACCAAAATTCAATTAATATATTAATCAAAATTGAACACATAAATAAATAATTTAGTCAAATATGAATAAATTATAAATTTAAATCACAAACAATTTAATTCACAACATATATATGCATTAATAATTCATATTAATAGCAAGTGAATGACAATAACCGTTTTTCAAATGTTTTTCCTAACAAAAGTCAAAAGTATAATCGAAACAACAATTTAATTATCACGATTAAATGTATTAATAAACCAATAACCGTTTCTAGTTAAAATATAAACGTAACCTTCACATTAAAAGCCTTAAAGCTAAATCAAAAGGTAATAAATTTAGTGCAGTCTCGGTTTAGATCAAAACCAAATAAAAGCATAAAACTCTAATAATAATCAAAACTAATAAAGCAAACTGTTATGTTCTTTTGCATATTAACGCATAAAGTGTCACACTAACGTGTCAAAACCTGCAAAAAATATTTTGGTTAATACCAACCCTAACCAAGGTCACGTCATTGAGGGATCACAATCTTTACACATTAAAACCAATTATCAATCTGATTTAATCTTATCAATACAGTTTAAATGAAACTTACTCATCCCTGCAAAACCATACTATTCCATAAATAATTAGATATGCCTGGAAATATGATAACATATTGACCGAGACATTTAGGACTATTCTTTATAAACCATGATCGGTTTACTAAAAGTCAAACCAAATTAAAGCTTAATGAAGTCAACGATGACCCACGTATCGTTTGTTTAGAAACGTTTCTAAAATTCCTGCATTAACAAATAATTTATTAATCGATAAGATAATTTATTAAATATCAAGAACAATCTAGAATTGAACTCTATTTGATCCATGATCGTTTCTTTTTCTCATAAGATAAAGCTTTCACATAGCTCATGTGAATATCCAAAACCTGTGTTTTTCAACAAAACACTTCACAAAATTATCAGTTTTCGTTAGTGTAATAAACAAAAACGAAAATTTACAGAATTAAGATTGTAGGAACGCAATTTCTACAAATGGGCAAACTGAATATTTGTGAATAAAATATGTAACTAAATTACAATATTACAATAAAAATACCGATACAAGAATTTGGAGAGACGGATTGCAGAGTCGAGATCAAGATCTCTTTCCTTAATTCTGTAAACGCCCCGTAGTGTGACGGTTGCATGGCGTTCCGAATCCCAGGATAAAACTTCATGACTATTCTGATTTGCATCACCCAAAATCATAATCTTGCGAACCTTAAAATGTGATGCACTCTCTAAAAACAAGAAGAGAATGTGAGAGATTGTATGTTGTGTTTAACACTTGTGTTTGAATGTATTTTTGTTCTCAAAGAACATATTTCTCAATATGTATTTTATGAGAATAGAAGATGCCTTCTTTTATAGCCAAACTCCATGGGAGTTACAAATGTGGAGTCATGAGAAATTCTCATCTTAATTTCATTTTTATGTTACAAAATTAATCACACTTTAATTTTGTTGAACACAAATCAATAAGGAAATATTTTTCTTTGTTGACTTATTCAACAAAATAATATGGACCACAAAGTTATCTTGTTTTAGACCGTTGGCCCATTTGCCAATTCCGAAGTCCGGATCTTAAAACCGGTTCAGATATTTCCTCTTTCCAATACACCAAAGTGTATATAAAATTTTAAACATTATTAAAATCTTTCCACATTATATAGTAAAGGATTTCACCTCTAATTTTCAAAGTAGTATATTTGCTAGTTTTTACACTTAGCCAAATTTAGAAACTTTACAAGCTTTCTAATCACTCACTTTGAACTTCCATTTCTCATTCAAACTAACTCCGATTTTGACATATTAATACACTATTATATAGTGCTCACGGCGACGATTAAATCGTGCCCATAATCCGTTCATTTCGCTAATTGTATTAGCCGAAAACTTAAACGGATTATTGGCCTAAGCCACTTGTCAAAAACGAGTTCCAACAGGATAAGATTTAATGGGCCATAAAAATTTCAATTAACATTAGACTTTTTATATTCAAATTTTATGAACTTTTTAGATTCAAATTTCATGGACTTTTAATATTGAGTATGTAATCAATTGTTGTTAGTTTTTAAAATCATTCTAATGATGACATGTATTTTATTTCCATGTTTAGCTCACTGAATGTTTCTCAATTAGTATATACTAGATTATATCATGTGCCAATCGCGGAGTTATTATTTCGAAAATAAAATAAAATATGTAAGGGAAATAGTGTTTAATTGATATGTATCTACGTTTAAATTTACCATTTATATAGAGTATAGAAAGTAGGGTTTACCTTGATTTAGCGTAAATTAGAGATGGTATGTCACAAACATTTTGAAAAATGTTTAAAAAAACAAAAAAAATTGTTTAATATTTGGATTGCTCACAAAATCTCTAATATTAAATATTTCTTTTGCAGCAAGGTCTAAAAACTACAATGTCGTAATTTTTGGACTCGTGTCAAGCGCAAAGTTTTAATTTATGAATATTTATTATATAGAAAAGTTATGTATTTTTAATTTTTGGCATATCAAATTATTTAAAATAAATTTGGAATTGTGTTCAAACCCTTTTTTATTATTTATTAGGACAATTTTCAAAAATATCATTAATTTTTTTTTCTAAAACAATAATTAATTACATCATAATTTTTTTCCTTATTAAAAATATTTGATATTTCTATTACCATTATTATTCATTTTATTTATATAATTATTACTTTTATTTTATATAGGTTTTGCTATTTTAAAATGTGGCCGTATTGGCGATAAAACATCCGCTTATTCTATATTTAGTGGCGAACCGTGCGATCTTGGTCAAATCGTTGAGAAAATATCGTTGACTGGTTTTCAACCGATTTCCAACCGATTTCCAATCGATTAATCAACTCAAATCGGTCCAATACCGATTTATTTTTAATAAATTTAGACTGTTGTGGGTTAACGTCAATTTTGATGGAGCAATATAATAAACATTTACTAAACTCATTTAATTCTCTAAGCACAAAAGACTTATTCATAGGTAGTTTTTAACTAATATGTAGCTTTCATTACCAATATGAGACTTTTTAGTTATATTACTTGTTGAATAAGATTTAAAGGGCCATAAAATTTTAATTAGTATTTGGCTTTTTCTATTCAAATTTATGAACTTTTTAGTTCAAATTTAATGGGCTTTTAATATTGGATATGTAATCAATTGTTGTTAGTTTTCAAAAATCATTCTAATGATAACATGTGTTTTATTTCTCTGTTTAACTCACTCAATGTTTCTCAATTAATATATACTAGGAAGTTCCCCGCGCCAAGCGCGGGATAAATATTTACGGAATAGAGGAAGAAATGTTTTTTGGTAAAAACAATGTGTCGTATAAAATGAGATAAAAAAATTTGGATCTCATGTGATCCGCGTTTAACGCGGAATTTAAATTTGAAGTATATATACAAAATATATTGTATTTTGGTTTTTATAATGTTTTATTTACAAAAATTTATTATTATTACTATTTTAATATTTATCATCGAAAAAGATTATCATTGCCATTTCGATATTGAATATTTACCTTTACGTATAATTTATTATTTCTTTTTGAAAAACAATAACTACATAGTGTTTTAAAATCATGATATGATCCGTTTAACAATGAAAAGTATATCAATCCGGTCTCTATTCGACATAAAACTCTGACTATTAAAAATTCGGATAAAACCACTGAATTTTCGGGAACTGATGGTTTGAGTCAATTTTGTGTTCAAGTTTTGTCATTTAACATTAACTTTGATGTTAGATACAATTTTACAAAATAATATTGCTATTTATAAATGAACAATATGTTTTGTCATCTTTTGTGCGAGAATATAACATACAAACATTAGAAAAATTATAAACTTGTGTTTTTCATGGGCTTTTTAAAATCATATTTTATGGGTTTTTCAAATAATTTAAACATATTGTCTAGGAATGTTTAATCACTCTTTCATGTATAAACCTATCCGAAAATTCTTTGCTCAAATTTTGAAATGAGTCGTTAATTATGTGTTCATGTTTTGTCATTTGACATGAATTTTGGTGTTGAATACAATTTTACAAAATAATATTGTTATTTGTAAATGAACAATATGTTTCATTATTATTTTGAACTTTATGTGATGAAATATAACATATAAATATTATTGAGATCTATTTGAAATTATAAATTGTGTTTCTTATGGATTTTTTGATATTATATTTTTATATTTTATGGGTTTTTCAACATTTTCTAAATATATTATCCATTTATTATGTTTATTAAAAAGACTTTCTGATAAATTTGGGCTTTTTGTTTTGGGCTTTTATAAATTTTTAATAAATTTTTTAATGATGTGGGACCAAAATTAATCAGGTGATGACACGTAAGATTTTTGAACTCATATTATCTCTCCGTCTTCTGTATTAATAATATAAGATAGGATAGGATATTTGAGCTTAATGAGCCCTTTTGGGGGAAAAAAATTCAGGTGTGCCACTCTCTAATTACACTACCACTCATATATGGAAAATTCAATACTACCCTTAATGTATATTGATTTAAATTAAAGAATAAAGAAAAACAAAATATAATAAAAACAAAACAAAAAACAAAATAAAATAAAAAAACGAAAACGAAAATAAAAACAAATCTCGTCGCTCTTCTTCCTCTTCCTCCTCCATTCTTCGAGCTTATCCTCCTTCATCTTCATCTCGAGCATCTGTGAAATTAAGATTGTGGGTCGAGTCGGCTATTAGTGCTCATTGATTTCTCATCTGCATCCATAGGTTAGTTCTTCTCTCATTTCAAGTTTTTGTGTTTATTTTCAAGATTCGTAAACGTAGAGATTTGTAATGAAATTGATTGCTTAATTATGTCCACATTTGTTTGTTAACCATCTTGAGTGTTTACGCATTGATAATTTAGCGAATGTAAGTGATGAATCGTGTGAATTTTAGTTAAATTAGAATCCCTTAATCGATTGGAACTTCATTTCAATTTAGATTGAGTACAATTGGTTCAAATGGTACAACTATTATAAATCTCCATAATCAGTATAAGTGGTTCAAATAGTACAAATGTGATTGTCGATATAATAGTCTATCTAGCACAATTGGTTATACTGTTACGTATCGGATCGTTCTAATTGAGTTTTATCTGTTGTTTCTTTGCAGGATGTGATGAAGAAAAAAAGCGCAAACATACTATTCTGAAGAGCATGAATGGAATTATGGAAAAGATGTGTATGCTATATCTCTTAAGACGTGTTCCGTGGAAGATATCACTTACTCAATGTTAGTTGATAAGATCTACAAAAAGACTCTGAGTGATGAAAGCAAAGAAAAGCTCAAACTGAGTTATAGTTTATCTAAAAGTCGGAGAGAAACACATATTATAGATAACGAGGACGTGTATGTGTTACTAACATCACTTGATACAGAGGGCTTAAATATGTGTTGCATGTTGAGGTAATCCAAAATTTGGAAACAAACCAGAGAGTGGAGCAACAATCAAGAGCAGAGCAAGAAAGTTCATTTGGTCTGAACTATGGGGAGCTTGGTTCAGACAACATAGTTGGTGATGTAGATATTGATCGTATGTCGTATATAGTGAATGATCCGATTAATGAAGACGTGATTGAGGATGTTGTACATGAAAATCTTGTTATTGACGGGTTTAACGAATCGGCTTCAACGGTGAATAGCCCGTTGGATAACCATGTTGATCAAGATTTTGATAGGAGGCATGAATATGTTGACAAAAAAAATTCAGTTTGTTGGTGAATGGGATGATGGTACAGATATGGAAATAGAACAAGAATTTAGTTCTAGAGAGGCAGTGCAAGATTTAGTTTACCGAGCTGCAAACAAGAATTGCTATGAGGTTGTAACAGTGAAGTCTGATACGAATCGACTTATGCTACGATGTCGACAAGCTACGGTAGGTTGTATATGGTATGTAAGAGCTGTGAAGACTTAGGCGTCATCTTTTTGGACCATCATAGTGCACAAAAAGATGCACACATGTTCTCGCCTTGACTCGGCTGCAAGTTGTAGCAGCGGTTGTCAGAGAGGTACGCAAAGGTTAGTTTCTTCAATGTTACATGAAGACTATCCAGGTGTATATGATACACCTGCTCCGAAAACCATTATTAGTATTGCACAACTTCGACTTGGTGTGCAGATGTCCTACTCTACCGCTCTGAGATAAAAGAATTAAACAACATGTTACCGATGTTAGGGGTAGCCCACAAAGAGGCTACAATATTTTGTTTTCTTATCTGCACATGTTAGAGAAGGTTAATCATGGAACAAAGACGTATTCATCGCGTTGGTTCAGAGCATTGAAGGGTTTAAAGCAATGAGGAAAGTTATTGTTGTGGATGCAACATTTTTGAAGACTATATACGGAGCTATGTTAGTATTTGCTACAATTTAGGATCCTAATCATCATCATTATCCTATTGCGTTTGGTGTAATCGATCGCGAGAAAGATGTCAGTTGGACATGGTTTTTAGAGAAGCTCAAAACCGTTATACCTGATGATCATCAAATCGATCATGGAGGTGTACCCTAGCAAAACATGGAAATTGTATTTGACATTTGTGTCAAAATGTTAGAGGACATGAGAAGAAAAACAAAGATGAACTTGCAAAGAAATTCAGGGAATGCGATCATGCTTATAAGAAGCCCGAGTTTGATAGACAATATGCTGAGTTGAAGATATAAGGCACCCAAACCGGTAAACTAATACAATGTGAAAATTATAAAATAACAATATATTTTCTAAGAATTACAATACTAAATTATCTTTAAAAAAACCTAGTTAGCAGGGTCGAGATCGAAATCTCTTTCCTTAACTCAAAAATTACCCCGTAGTACAACGGTTGCGTGGTAGTTAGAGCCCCAAGCTAAAGCTGCTACTCGTCTATCTCACGACACCGAAGAGTAAACGACTACGAACCGAACAATGTGATGTACTCCCAAAACTTAATAAAATACTAAAGAACTTTTTTGTAAAAAATTGTTTTCTATTTCTCTTAAGGAGATGTTTGTGTTGATTGTGTGTGTTGATACAAAGGCACTACGTAGCCTTTTATAGCCCAAGAAAGAACACTCACAAAATCATAACGTAAAACATTAATGGAGAGATTAATTAAGGTGAATTATTCACCTTGACTCCACAACCAATTCAAATCAATTATCATTAATAAGTATAACTCATTTCGACCTTCACGACATTTCTCAAATAAATGAGAATATCTTTTAATTTGAATTGTTCATGGTTTGGATTTTTATCTTGTGTTAAAATAAAACACAAAGCCCAACTTAAATATGACCCAAAATTTTTGTCCAAGGGAGGGAAAGAGATAATGATAAAATCGGTGGCACATGCCCTGCCTACGTATGTCACGTCGTGTTTCCTTTTACCTAAGAAACTGTGTGATCAGTTAACAAGTGTTGTGGCAGATTTCTGGTGGAAAACAAATGAGCAATCCAAAGGGATCCATTGGATGTCGTGGAAAAAGATGTGTATTCCGAAAGAGGATGGCGGAGTAGGATTTAAGTCATTTGGAGACTTTAACAAAGCCCTTTTGGTTAAACAATTGTGGAGGCTGCATAGATTTCCAAACACATTAGTGGCACGGGTTCTCAAGGGACGTTATTTCTGGAACGTTCAACCGTTCCAGGCGAGGAAGCCATATAGACCATCATATGGATGGAGGAGTATTTGGTCGTGACGTGATCTCCTCAACTCAGGGATAAGGAAGATAATTAGTTCAGGGACACAGACAAGAGTCTGGAATGATAACTGGTTACCGGATAAGATACCCCGTCCAACTTCGGGACCATGATCATTTTATTATCCCGACCTGAGGGTCTCAGATCTGAGGATAAATGGACAAAATAGATGGAATCTCCAATTATTAAGGCAAATGGTATGCCAAGAAGATATTCCCTTAGTCATGAGTATCAATCCACTGGCAGGACTGAGGGATGATAGTTATTACTGGCATCACACGAAATCCGGAAATTATACAGTAAAATTAGGTTTCCAGGTTCTATACTTAAATAAAAATGATGAGGAGATTCAATCCCTCTTGTAGGAACCATCATTATCGGCTCTAAAGAAGTTTGTCTGGAAACTAAGGTCTCCAAATAAACTTAAACACTTTCTATGGCAAGTATTGGCCGGAAACATCCCGGTCAAAGAAAGATTAGTGTTCAGACATATGGGGAGAGAGGGGGAATGTCCCCGATGTGGACAGGAAGAAACGATAAACCATATGTTGTTCAAGTGTCCACCAGCTGTTCAGATATGGGCCTTATCTGGCGTACCGTCTGGGCATAGTCGATTTCCTACAGATAGCTTGGGAGCTAATCTAGACTTTCTTTTCTTCTGATGGAGTAACCCTGACGCGAGAATATCGGCGTTCCCATGGTTGACATGGTATATATGGAAGGCACGAAATGATAAACTCTTCCGGAATATTGACCGTGACCCAATGGACACGAAGGATTTGGCACTAGGGGAAGCTGAGGCTTGGTGCATGGCACAAGAACTTATGGCAGTCCAGCACTGTTATAGAGATTGAAGGGGAGGGGGGGGGGAACTACGAATGACCTTCATGATCATGAAGGAGAATTAGCCTATTTTACAGATGGTTCGTGGAAGGAAGGAGACAACACTAGTGGGGTGGGATGGATTCTCCAATCAGTGGCGGCGGGGTAGAGGTTTTAGGCTTGAAAGGGTTCAAGCAGACCTTATCCCCGCTTAATCCTGATATACATGGGCTCATTTATGCGATGGAATGTCTGCATAGATGTAGACCCGAGGGGGGGGGGAACTACGAATGACCTTCATGATCATGAAGGAGAATTAGCCTATTTTACAGATGGTTCGTGGAAGGAAGGAGACGACACTAGTGGGGTGGGATGGATTCTCCAATCAGCTGGCGGCGGGGTAGAGGTTTTAGGCTTGAAAGGGTTCAGCAGGACCTTATCCCCGCTTAATCCTGATATACATGGGCTCATTTATGCAATGGAATGTCTGCATAGATGTAGACCCGATTGTTATATTTTTTATACGGACTGCAGGGATTTGCTAACTATGTTGGCGGAACCGCACGAGTGGCCTACATTTTCCGCGGAGTTGGAAATGCTACGAGATTTGCAATTGTTCTTCCCGAACCTCTCACTACGGTTTGCAGCGCGGAAGAGAAACAAAAATGCGGATCTACTTGCACGAAGTGCACGTGGCAGGGAAGGGGTTTTCCATTTTATTGGTCCATCGCTTCCTATTTGGCTTTCAGATACGTGTAACGTTTTCGGAAGACAATAGAAAAGATGTACTAGAGTGAAAAAAATATATATAAATATGACCAAATAAAATAAGTTAACAATCCAAAGATCACTAACAAATTTAAATCCAACTCAAACAAGAATGTGACATTTTAACTTAAACCTTTCTTGCTTTACAAGTTATTCACATTTTATATCCATTTCTCATTCAACACAACTTCGATTTTGACAAATGAATACACTATCACATAGTGCTCACCCCAACGATTACATCCTGTTTAAATCCGATCATTCCAAAAAACGTCTTCATCGGAAACTCTCACCGGGAAATGGTCAACGACCATTTCGTCAAAACCGAGTTCCAACAGAAGAGTAGGTTTCCTAAAGTTGGTGTCTATCTAGACAATAGTATATGATTTGAAAAATGGATAAAGGCGTATTTTGAAGGAGACAAATACAACATAGACACCAGCAACACATCGGAATCAATGAATAATGTGTTTTTGAAAGCAAGGAAGTATCATCTAATTAGTATGATTGATGCGATTTTGGAGAAATTTTCTGAGTTGTTCAACACACACAGAAAAGAATTTGGGAATGCGATAGACAAGCAATTGGTGCCTTTTGTGGAGAATGAATTGCATGGTCAATGTTTAATCGCAGCAAAATTGTTGGCGGTTGAGATAAATAATTTTCATCTTGAATACAACGTAAGAGGATGAAACTGGAAGATTTATGTGGTCAACTTGAAGGAGAAAACATGTTCTTGCAAATGTTTGGACATAGACAAGTATCCGTGCGTTCATGCAATAGCCACAATGAGGGTCTTCATGAGAAAATAAGGAAGAAGAATGAATATCCAAATCCATGATCCATGCTCTGAATATTACTTAATGCATTCTTGGGTTTTGGCATATTCCAAGATCATTTATTTGTGCCCATGAATTCAATTGGAGTATTCCTGATGGTATTCTACAGTTGTACGCTTTACCGCCAGAGTACACTCCTAAGCATGGAAGAAACCAAGACACTCGGTTCCCATCTACCAGAGAACGGAGGAGAAAGAAATCAAACAAGCGTACCGCTAGAATAGACTTGGAACACTGGTTACAACCCGAAGAGGATGAAGAGGACGAAGAAGGAGCAGATGAAGATCACGGAGAATGATCATGATGGAGTTTGTATTATTTTTTCTTTTATTACGTTTGGACAACTTGATAAATCTGGTACAACTTTTGTTTAAATGGACAACTTGGTTATCTTGGTACAGTTTTATTGTGATTGTTGACTTAATGTTATAATATGATAAACTAAGTAAACTTAATATGTTATTCCAAAATTGCCAATGAAACAATGATTCAATCCACTAATAAAGTATTTGAACAAATAAACATAAAAAAATTCAGTTTTCATCCAACATGTGTTCGATCTCATCATAAAACCCTTTATAGTATAAGGAAACTAGAGTAAGTTATCACTTATTACACAACAAAATTGTTTAAGTAAGATTTCGTGAATTTTTCCCTTATAAACAATCTTCAAACGTGTACCGTCCCCAAGGAAACTTCTCACAAGCATGCAAATCATTAACAATACGTAGAAGGAATGAGTCTATATTTCCATCACTCTTAATCTTTGCTTTCAATATCTTGCATAAGAAATACAAGACCATCAACTTCTTCCTCTCGATGCAGTTGTCGGTCTTCATTTCTTCCAATGTCTCTTCCACTTCTTTTATTTTTATACATTTTCTCTTTCCAAACACCTTTTGTACCAACTTGGTATTTCCCAATTCCTTCCACTTGTCGGGATAGTCACGGCAGGATAATCCAGTTAACAAACAATGCTCTTTCATAGAATATATAATCGGAACGCCATTGACCACAAACAAGCACTCTTTTGGCATCTCAGTATCAGTTGTACGAACTAGAAGCATCCACTTGCCTTGAGTCATATGGTTTGGCTCCTTAGACATGTGGAAAATATGTTTGAACTGAGAATGCTTTCTAAACCACTTCAATTCTGGTGAAAATCTCTCAATGTATTCCACTGTCTGACTAACATTGCACCTTGTTGCTAACTTACATGCTTTGGTGTATTCACTAAGAGAAAAAAACAGTCGAGTTGGTGGCAGAGGTTGGGAATCATCGTCAATATCCTGTCAATTATTCACATAAGTAAGATGTTCTAGTTATTGGCAATGTAACTAAGTTGGGATTTCTATTTAATTCAGTTATATGCAATCGCACCAAAACAACTACAAATAATACTTAGTTGTCCAAGTTATCGTCAATTGTACTAAAGAAACTACAAATATTACTAAGTTGTTCTACTTTACTTCAATTGTACAAAACACATAGCACGTCCAAACATTTAATCTTAGTTTCTATTTACATACCTGGTCACTATCAGTAGTTCCAAGGGTTTCTACGGATTCTTCTTGATCTTTTTCATCGGCTTCATCGCCCACATCATCTCCAGATTTATCTCCTTCCTCTTCATCACCTTTTTCTCCATATTGCTCTTGTTCTTCTTCATTGTTTTGGTCTGCCTCGTTTTATTTTTCTTCTTCCTCTTTCTTTTCTTCATCATCTTCCTTGTCTGCCTCGTTTTCTTTTTCTTCTTCCTCTTCCTTTTCTTCTTCGTCTTTCTTTTCCTCTTCGTCTTCCTCTTCTTCATCTTCCTTTTCTTCGTCTTTCTTTTCCTCTTCGTCTTTATTTTCTTCTTCGTCTTTCTTTTCTTCTTCGGCTTCCTTTTCTTCTTCGTCTTCCTTTTCCTCTTTGTCTTCTTCGTTTGTTTCTTCCTCGTCTTTTTCTTCTTCGTTCTTTCTTCCCTCTTCTTCTTCTACACTTTATTCTCCATCTTCTGCGACGTTTTTTCCTGCGTCGCCTTCTTCATTGTCTCCACAGTCGAACCATTCTTCTTGTTCTTCATCACCGTCTTTCTTTCTTCTTTTTGTGTTTTTGCCTTTGCATATTTGGTTGACTCATATGCTTTTTATTTCTTTCCCATTCTTACGCGAGCCATGAAATTGAAGAATGGAACTTGAGATTCGATTTTGAAAAAGATGAAGTTGAGGAATCCATTAGGGTTTATCTCTTTGAGAAAGGGGAAAAACAAAAATAATTTAGGGATTTGAGGATGAGGAATCGATATGAAAATCGATATGATATATCGATTTTGTTTTAAAGCGGGTTTGGGTTTGGACTTGGATCAGATTCTTAGTTGGACCGTAATTAACCCATAACTTCACCCCTTTTTCGTCTTTTAATAAGATAAAACCATTTAAAAATAAATGTTATAAATACATATATACGGTTGAATACGTATAGTGGCAAATAAGCTCGTATTTGCACCAGAAGTGGCATTAGAGCTATTAATCCAACTAGGGATGGGCGTTCAGGTATCCGTTCGGATTCGGGTCGGATCTATTCAAGTTTCAGATTTTCTGGTAGTTATTTTGATAATTTTTACGGGTACGATTCGGTTTTCTTCGGGTTCGGTTCGGATTCAAGTACCCGAAATCATTAAAAAAAACTCTGAAATTATAAATTAAAATATTATAAAATATTCAAAATATGTAACTTATTAAGATGATCCGAATAATAGATAATTAAAACTATCCAAAATTACTTAAATTCTACAAAACTACTCGAAATATTAGAAAAATGTTATAATTTTGGATATAAAATTATTAATAAATACAAAATTACTAATATTTATATATATTTAATTAAATTTTTGAGTAGTTCGGATATCCATTCAGGTTTCGGGTTCGGGTCCATTCGGGTTTTCAGGTCTTGAAATGTAAAATCCATTAGGATATTTGGTCGATTTCGTTTCGGGTTTGGATCCTCTTTTCCGGGTTGGGGTTGGATTCGGTTTTTTGGGTTAGGTTTTTTTGCCCACTCCTAGGAGTTTAAACCTTTCATAATCTCTAAATTAGATACACGTCTCTTTGACGATTACTCGATTAGATAGATACTTACTTATAATAAAAGTAGCACAATAAAAGTTAGCTTTGTAGGTAGGATGTAGCAATACAATGTATGTCCAAAAGTTAATATCAAAATTAAATAATGGTAGAGAATGTTATTTAGCCAAAGTGATTTAAAGATGATAGAGAAACACGGAGAGTGACATAGTTTATCCACTAAGCTTAAAAGAGTTCTTTTTGACTTACTAGGATTTTTCACGTGCTACGCGCGCGATGTCTTCTAATTTACTTATATCCTAGGTAATTTCTCGCGTCATACGCGATGAATAAATTTTGAAAATAATAAAGCTTTACGTAAAAGTGGATAATTATGTTTAAGTTTTAATATAAAAATATTTATAATTTGATTTACTTTTAGTTTTGGATATAAAAAATTTCAATTTTTTATTTTAACTCCACTCAGTTTTTGTAGAAATATATTTATAAAAGTATTCACATAAACGGATCCGGATATCCTTCAAAAGTCAGCGGGTATTCTCTGACCGAATATTCGTCTAATGGATCTGAATTCGAGTCATTTTTTTACAGATTTAGGCATATGCGAATTCGGATATCTTAAAAAACGGATATATGGATCCGGTTCACCATTAATATGCGGTATATATTTATAAGGTTGTAGTGACGTTAAACGTTTTAATACTGAGATTTATTGTTATATCCATTTCATAATAAATATAGTTAAAAAAAATTCTTTTACTCCATCGGTTTATTCTTTTTTATTTGTAATTGAAAAATTTAAAGCGTTTTGACTTTTTTAACCAATAAAATTTTATTACATTTTTCTATATTTGTTGTACTCTATATATATATATATTTTAAAATTAGTATTTATATTCTAAAGTATTTTTTTATTTCATTTTTTTTTGTTTTTCCATAAATGATGCTTGAAATTTATTCTAGTTATTTATGCCTTAAAAGCTTTTTCATTTTTTCTATTAATAAATGTTTTTCCATGTCACATTTTTTATTGGTTATTAAAGATCCCTCTTGCCGTGTCAAAATTAATTTGTTGAAACTCATTGTGGTGTTGACACCTAGGATTTTTCACAAATAATGTCTTAGGGATTGAAAAATTTAAAGCCTTTTGACTTTTTTAACCAATAAAATTTTATTACATTTTTCTATATTTGTTGTACTATATATATATATTTTTTAAAAAAATTAGAATTTATATTCTAAAGTATTTTTTGTTTCATTTTTTTTGTTTTCCATAAATGATACTTGAAATTTATTCTAGTTATTTATGCCTTAAAAGTTTTTTCATTTTTTCTATTAATAAATGTTTTTTCCATGTCACACTTTTTATTGGTTATTAAAGATCTCTCTTGCCATGTCACAATTAATTTGTTGAAACTCATTGTGGTGTTGACACCTAGGATTAGTTATTTATGCCTTAAAAGCTTTTTCATTTTTTCTATTAATAAATGTTTTTTCCATGTCACATTTTTTTATTGGTTATTAAAGATCCCTCTTGCCATGTCACAATTAATTTGTTGAAACTCATTGTGGTGTTGACACCTAGGATTTTTCACAAAAATCAGTTCACAAATAATGTCTTAGGGATTTCCATGTCACATTTTTTATTGGTTATTAAAGATCCCTCTTGCCATGTCACAATTAATTTGTTGAAACTCATTGTGGTGTTGACACCTAGGATTAGTTATTTATGCCTTAAAAGCTTTTTCATTTTTTCTATTAATAAATGTTTTTTCCATGTCACATTTTTTATTGGTTATTAAAGATCCCTTTTGCCATGTCACAATTAATTTGTTGAAACTCATTGTGGTGTTGACAGCTAGGATTTTTCACAAAAATCACTTCACAAATAATGTCTTAGGGATTGAAAAATTTAAAGCGTTTTGACTTTTTTAACCAATAAAATTTTATTACATTTTTCTATATTTGTTGTACTCTATATATATATTTTTAAAAAATTAGAATTTATATTCTAAAGTATTTTTTTTTCATTTTTTTTTTGTTTTCCATAAATGATACTTGAAATTTATTCTAGTTATTTATGCCTTAAAAGCTTTTTCATTTTTTCTATTAATAAATGTTTTTTCCATGTCACATTTTTTATTGGTTATTAAAGATCCCCCTTGCCATGTCACAATTAATTTGTTGAAACTCATTGTGGTGTTGACACCTAGGATTTTTCACAAAAATCACTTCACAAATAATGTCTTAGGGATTGAAAAATTTAAAGCGTTTTGACTTTTTTAACCAAAAAAATTTTATTACATTTTCCTATATTTGTTGTACTCTATATATATATTTTTTTTAAATTAGAATTTATATTCTAAAGTATTTTTTTTGTTTTTCCATAAATGATGTTTGAAATTTATTTTAGTTATTTATGCCTTAAAAGCTTTTTCATTTTTTCTATTAATAAATGTTTTTTCCATGTCACATTTTTGATTGGTTATTAAAGATCCCTTTGCCTTGTCACAATTAATTTGTTGAAACTCATTGTGGTGTTGACACCTAGGATTTTTCACAATAATCACTTCACAAATAATGTCTTAGGGATATTGTTTTTTGGATAATTATGAAAATAAAATTATATGTAAATTTTGCATGTCTTAATTACTTTTTTTGTTTTGTTTTCATGATAGGTGAAAATATTCGTGCATCTGATATTAATAGTTATTTTTTAGAGAAAATTTGGAAAAATAACTCTCATGTGTTTTGTATTTTGAAAAGTAGACCTTTTATTTATTTTTTTGGAAACTAACACATTTAGATAGTATTTTACTTTTTTGTCCACATTTAAATTAATAATTAATTATTATTAAATAATATTTAAATTCGAAAAATATAATTAAATTTTGTATCTTTAAAATCTAAACTCGAAATAATATATTTAGTTTTTATTTTAGATAAATATGTAATATTTGTTTTATATCTAAATCTGATTATAAATAAATCTGTTAATATTTTAAGTTTCTCTACTAATGTTCGATATCTTATACATAATGTTTAATACGTCGGTTTGCAATCATGGTTTTATATGTCGGTGGTTTCGTTAGTCAATACGTAATAAGAGATGGAAGCGGTAAGTCGATTCAATACAAAGAAGAGGGATTTTGTAACATTCGTCCCACATCGGATATTTAGAGAATGAAAATCTAATATATAAGGGAGAGTTTAACCTCAGTTTAATGTGAGGCCTTTTGGGAAGGAAACCAAGACCAAAACCGTGCGGGCCTTAGGGCCCAAAGTGGACAATATCACATTAATGAAGGGTTAAACTCTCAAAGGTAACGGATGTTCGGGTCGGGGTCGCTACAAGTGGTATCAGAGCGAGAAGTCACTCTAGTTCTGACCTAGAGGGCCGATTGTCTGGGGCCTGGTGCGCAACGAGGACGTTGCGCCTTTGAGTGGGGGTGAATTGTGACATTCGTCCCACATCGGATATTTAGAGAATGAAAATCTAATATATAAGGGAGAGTTTAACCCCAATTTAATGTGAGGTCTTTTGAGAAGGAAACCAAGACTAAAACCGTGCGGGCCTTAGGGCCCAAAGCGGACAATATCACATTACTGAAGGGTTAAACTCTCACAGGTAACGGGCGCCCGGGTCGGAGTCGTTACAAAGTGGTATCAGAGCGAGAAGCCACTCTAGTTCTGACCTAGAGGGCCGATTGTCTGGGGCATGATGCGCAACGAGGACGTTGCGCCTTTGAGTGGGGTGAATTGTAACATTCGTCCCACATCGGATATTTAGAGAATGAAAATCTAATATATAAGGGAGAGTTTAACCCCAATTTAAAGTGAGGCCTTTTGGGAAGAAAACCAAGACCAAAACCGTGCGGGTCTTAAGGCCTAAAGCGGACAATATCACATTAATGAAGAGTTAAACTCTCAAAGGTAACGGATGCCCGGGTCGGAGTCGTTACAGATACAATGAAGAAAAAACGGAAAACGATCGATGAAAAAGAAAAGTTAATTGAAATCATGCTATTAAAACCTAGAAATCCCAATTCACATTAAATCTCTCAAAATTTTATCGTTTTTTTATTTTATGATACGATGATCGTTCATACTTAACCGTTATTAATTTGGTTGATTGAAATGTATATTTTGAATTGATATGATGTTTTTAGGATTTTTTATATTCATGAAATAGAATATCTATATTTTAAAATAAATAACTATAAAATATTTATAATTTAAAAACGAAATTTTAAATATTTAATATATTTTTTTGTCAAAAAAATATTTCTTAACTAAATTGGACAAAAAAGTAAAATTACATACAAAAAGAGTTAGTTTCCAAAAAAATAAAAAAGAAGGTCTATTTTTCAAATTTGTAAACTCATATGAGTTACTTTTCAAAATTCCCCTAATTTTTATTATTTTAGTTAGTCAAACCTTTTGACCATTACAATATAATGTAAATGACGTAGATAGGTCATAGATTTCACTATAATTATAAATTGAAAGCTTGAAAGTAGACTAATTTGTCTTTATAAGTTTGGAAGAACATTTATGGATTGTTTTGTTTCATATTTGAAATTGTGTCTTTTTCCTCACAGTTTAGTAATGTGTTTCATAATTAATAATTTGTTTCAAAATTAGTAAACTGTTTTGTAGTTCTTCTTTCCTTGTTCTTCGGTTCGGGTCTACAGGTTCGGGTTAATACGCCCAGACCTAGTTAAAATTAATTGTTTTAAATATATTTATTTTAATTGTTGTAATTTCGTTGTAAACAAAAAATTATTGTAAATTCAACTATACTTAATTTAATCATATCATTTTATTAGTCTAAAATACATGTTGTTTTCGTATGGTGAAAATTGTTTTATAGTTTGTTCTATTCTCCCCCCAAAATATTTAAATCTTTAATTAACATACTTAACATTATATCGCCCGTCTAATGTGACCCTTACACGTAACTGTAACCGTTGGATAATGGATTTATTGCAAGTAACCGTATGTAATCAAGGCTCATTTATATATGGAGTGATATAGTTAGTTATGATGTGAAATGAGACTATTATTAAATTCCAATTAGGATTTGGCCTTGTCTATATTATTAACATTGTTATGCATAGTGACATGCATTATGGTTCATCTGATCATCCGGGAGAACCAAATACTTTCACATATGTAGATTTAAATTTGTGAGGCACCTCGGCTAAATATTTGTTTTTAAGATTGGGAGACTAAGCATAATGTAGAGTTTTTTAAATCATAAAAGTTGAATTTTTAAGTAAGCAACACCATCAAGGATTTGGACATAATGTTTTCAGCCACAAACTGCTGGACATTGTATCAACAAAAGGTATAAATAAATAAAGGGTTTATGTTAAAAAAAATTAAATAACTAAAATGGTTGTGCCTGATGTCATAAAAAAAAATGTTTGTGCCTTATTCTCTTCTCGTTTGTATGTTATATATTGAAAATTATTTCATACATCTCACCAAAAAAATGGTTGTGCCTTATTCTCTTCAAGTTAATTGTTTATAAGTAAAGAGTTGTGGAAAAAATTCATTGCCTTATTGACATCACAATGAATATATAAAATTGAGGTACTAACTAAAAAATACTAATCAGCTACCAAGCAACTTCGAACACCTATATGTACTCATATTCCTTTCACGTTTTTTGGTGGGTTTGATGGTTTGCTTGAACACAAGTGGGTACAACACTGTTTTTGTTTTACATAACATTGCTCTTATAAACCGTTGTGAATGTGGTATTTTGTTTCTTGAGAATTTGAGGACACTAAAACACGTATGTAGAAATAATCATAATTAATACTAAGTTGCATAATAATTAATAAGCTTACAGGAAACCAAAATCTGAATCAAATATAAACTCATAAGGTAGAAGAATACTAAATACCTTCGAATAACTTGCCTTAATATGGAAAACCTATATGATTTCATTGTTGTACAAATCATACATCTAATAATGAAAGGAAAATGTAGAAAAGTAATAAAAAAAAAAATCCACGCTGGTTCTCGTAAATTTGGAAGAAAACTCTTGACAACAATTTCTATTAAACCAAGAAAAGAAATTGCAGTAAATACGTCAAAAATATAAAAATGTTGATGGAGAAAATTGACAACTTAGAAAGATACAACTCTAGTCTTTGATGCTTACTTCATTCCAGTTTGTTTTGGAGTTGTGTGTAATTACTGCATCATGATCCTTGGTTGCTAGCTAGTGTGTTTCTTATGGTGCATGGAACAACATTTAGAAAACTTGATGTGAGATATGAGAAGGTTTAACTTTTTATAACTCAAAAATGGTTTTGGTAGATTAAAATGACGGAACCAAAAAACAAATATTTTGGTATGAACCCACCAAGTTCTTTTTTTTTGTCAAGAAATTTCCTTCAATATATTAACCATTCATAGTACAAAGATTATCAAACGCTACAAATGTAACCGTTAAAAAATAGACAACCGAAATTTTGATGAAGCAAACAAAGCAAATAACAAGGATAGAGATATCACATATCTTCAAAGTTCGGAAGTCTTGAAGGATCCTTATAGAATCAATGCGAATAAAGTCCGAAGTCTTATACTTCACATTCGTGAATAGCTTGGACGAAACTTTCACTTCTAACCATTCGGTTAGTGTCGTTAAAACTTGAAACTACGGAATTATCAAATCAATGGCAAGTAAGATAGCCATAATTCGAGATCGGAGAAGATTCCAAGGTGTCTTCAAAACAGGTTTAGAAAGATCGAAAAAGTGGCTAGTAAGATCGGCGTCACAATTCGTTACTAACCGGAAGTTCAAAAACATCGAAAAAGTGGCCAGTAAGATCGGCATCACAAATCGAGTTTGAAAACGGAAAGAGAACCTGGTTGAAATGGAAATCGGTACTAGACCGTAATAGAACCTGCATACATCTGTATCATATCGCATGAAAGTGAAAAGAGTATCACTAGAGGATACAAATGATGGTACCAAAGGTCTCAAAGCAAACATCGAGCGGAGAGGGTTCAAATATGAGAACCCCGACAAAGAACAAGCAACCAAAACGATTTGGGGCTGCGCTCGTGTAAGATCTGGTAGGTTTAATGGATCTGGAGGCTCCAGTGGCTTGGCGATATTTGGTATCATTGGAAGCAACAACAACCCGAGGAGAAGTGGAGTCACAACAAGATCTGAACGAAATGACGGAGAGGTGGAGACTGTTCGTCGCGAGGCAAGCATCGAAACCAACTTCGGAGGAGAAGCCATCATGTTTTATGGCTTAAAGCTGAGACCCAGAAACCAACTCAAAAACCATTCTTGTAGCTTAATCCAAGTGAAACAAGAACAAATAATCGATCCCGATTAGAAATCCGGCGAAAAAGTGAATTTTTTTTTGAAATTTCAAAATCTCCGGTCACTGCCATCGGTAGGTGCGGCGGAGGGGAGTAGCTGCGACGGAGACTCAGATTTCGAGGGAGGAAAAGCACCGGAAGTTTGCTTCTCGAGGAGATTGAAACGTCGTCTTCATCTTCCTTGGGCTTCGTGGCTGGAAGCAACTTTACTTTTTATTAAAAAATGATAATGAGGTGGTAACCCACCAACTTCTTGATTTCTTATTTTTTAACAAAGATTAAATGTTGAATATGTGAGATGATATCAATCATTCTACTTTTTTAAAGAGAACATATAAGACGTTTTACAACTTCCGATTAGAGAAGTTCAATGGTTTGTGGAACATTAAACTAAACGATGTCGACACTTGTTTTTACTTATTATAATTAAGTAGATTAAAGCCGAGAGTTAATAACAACATAACTTAACAAATGATGATGTGTCACATTTCTAAGACCTCTAAAATGTTGCGGTGGATACTCTCAAAGGCTTCAAAAGCCTCCTTTTATATAAAGGAGGATTAGTTATAAGCCTTTTTGACATAAACATTAACACTATAATAAACAAATACATAAGTAGAATCATCATTGATAAAAAATATGCACCCTAACTTCTCTATATCTCAAATAGAAAAGTTAACTAGACCTTGTTCCCATAGAGCAAGCTTCTAATAAGAATTTTCACAACACCTTTGCGTCAAGCACTCTCTCTCTCTTTTAACTAGAGGGCGGTGTGGCTTTGGGGCTAAAACCAAAAGAACAAACTTTTTTAAAGATGTTTCATTCATCAAAAAGAGAAGAGTTTTAAAGTGTGGTTTTACCGTTGGGATTGCCTTGCTCATAGAAACATTTAAAAAGAGAGACGGCCTCTTCTGCCATTATCCCTCCTCTACACTTGTACTCTTTTCGTCTTTGTGATTCTTCTTCACTATCACTATAACATAACTCAATTAACAAGACATTTTATCTATTAACAAGATTGTAATGAATTGATCATAGAACCTACGAGATATCTGACGACTGAGAATTGCTTAAGTGGAGTGACAAGATGGAACCGCATCCCCCAAATTTATCATTCGCACATCCGTAATACACTTCTTTTATACCTACAAATTTAAAGGTAGATCATGTTATTTATCATAAGAAGCAAAAACAAATGTTTTGTTAAGCTCAAGGAATCAATACCGAGAAACGATAAGGCTGATGCACACATTATGCAAGGTTCACATGTTACGTAAAGAACACATTTCGAGAATTTCTCAGCGACCTGTGAAGGCGAGAGACTATTTTGCCGCCATTGTGCAATAAGTTGATCGATTGCTTCCATCTCAGCATGTCTTGTGGCCTTTTTCCACAGAACATAAACAATTGAAGAAAAGGTAGTAGCCACACAAATTACTAGGAGAGACGTCGAAAAAAACAATGAAATATAGATGAAACTAGCTTAGAACTAGAGCAAGTAGAATTTTTATCGAGCTTTAGTTGCTCGTAAGAGTTTTGTTTGAGTGATTGATTACATTGCGTGTTTGGTTAGTTCGGTTTCTCCCTGAAGCAATGACCTTACCGTCCTCTAGAACGACACATCTGATTCAAACAAGACATAAAATGAAGTGTATTTGATCATAGAGATAACACTGATTGTTATGAAGCAAAGACAAAAAAAAATACAAACCCGACGGGAACTTCAAGAGCGTCCAGAGCAAGTTTAGCCTTACAAATCCATGAAAAATCAACAACCGTAACTTTAAAAACAAACGAGCTTTAGCAGAAATATGAGACCAATACTAAGCTGTACCTGTTGCATAGCAAAACTCATATACTTATGAGACTCCTCGCAATAGTTATCTTTCACTTGTTCCATAACTCTATTATTATACTTTGCTTCACCAGAATGTTAACAAAATGAGTATTAGGGGTTTAACTTAAATCACATTTAAGCCATAAGTGATTAACCAATTAATCAAAAAAGAAATGTATATATAGGTTTCAACAAAATTGAAGAAAGTAATTGATAAAAACACAAAGGAGATGATCAGACAAAGGGTCAATGAAGCTTTGTAAAACTAAAAGATTCAATAGGTGATGAGAAACAACAATACATACCAAATATGTGTAAAGAGAAAGCTGATTTTGAATAAACTATTCAGAATCGTAGAAGAAATCGATATAGCAACGAACCAGACAAATCTAGGGTTCAGATGAGATGTTCTGGTCGGTTTAGGCTAATTCGGGGTTATTGAAGAGTAAACCGAAGTAGAATCGAAATTGGTTCGGTTAGATTTGGACATGTTTTGTTCGGTTCAAATATTTTTTTAATGGGGAAGTGGTCTTGGCTATGGCGTCATATTCATGTCACGAGGCAGGTTAACACTCTCCCCCCGGATCAATTCCAAGCCTTACAGCAGTGTAGGATTAATTAATGGCCAATTATGGCTAAATGTTGAAAAAAAAAAAAAATATTTTTTTAATAAGAGACAGTTCCCTTTTTTTTGGTAAAATGTTAAATTTTATTTTGAGAGAATTTACGGAGATTACAAGAAGCAGAAAAAAATCGAAAATCTACAGAAAGAACAAAAAAAAACAACAACAACAAATCAGCACAAAGAGAAAAAGCACAAAACCAAGTTAAGAACCCGAGAAGAAACACCGATTCCAAGTCGCGACACTTGGACATCCGCGCGATTTCCTGAACTCAAAGAGTCTGAGTTCCTCATCATCATTGCCACGGGCACCAAACCAGAGAATGCCGCCTTCCAAAACCTCTTAGAGAGATACTTATAGCTTCTCCGAAAACTAGCGCAAAACCGAGATGACAACCACAGACTAACATACCTATCCGTCGGTATAGGAGCAACCATGGGCTGCCAGAGGTACCAATTTCGGCCGCTTCACCTATCGCTAACGATATGAACATGTAAAGCCGCTTTGATCATGACGTCGCCTCTATTCTTAACTTTATCCTCTACCAGCTTAGCGCAAGAACCCATTACATATTGAAAACAACAAATGAAAGCACCACCATCGAGCCACCTTTAGCCGAGAAGAGGAAACCGTGCGGGAGATGCATAAAGCATCTAAAAAGAGATGGTTATTATATAACAGAATGTACATTTGGGTTTAACATGAGAAGTTGTGATCAAGATGATAACTGAATGATCTTTGATTTGTGCTTAGTGTCCCTCTGTTGATTCCCTTACATGTCAATAATAAAATATTATAACCAAAGTTCAAAGGTGACAACTTAAGAAGAGTTTAATAATCTAAAAGCTCCAAGATTGAAGAATAAAGTTTAATGTTCAAGAACATTCTCAGACAAAGAACTAACAAGAGAGAATCTTTTAGGATATTCACCAACAATGAAACAACGAAACAACAAAAACTCAAGCTCCAGCAAAGTCAAAATTGTCTTCCTGAAACTGTTCTTCAGCAGCTTTCTTAAGAACCGCCGTTTTCAAAACAAGAAGAACACTACATCATCACTCTCAATCTCATTATCGAGCTCTTCCCATGTAAACATCAATGGAAAAGTAGACCCACACCAAGTATTGAAATCAATCAGCTTGTATTTCATATCTTTCGTAACGTAAACATCGAAAACATAGTCAACAGATTCAAACTCCATCCTAATCTTCGCATCAAAGAAGTCTTCAATCAAACCTTTGATCAATCCCTTGCGTCATCGAAGGAGGGAGGGGGAGGTTCTATTAGATAACAATTAGATAAGTATCTAGGATAGTTTATTCCTTAGTATATCCTCTGTTTATTTAGGAGATTCCTAAGATCACTCAACCACATTGTACTATAAATATTGTGAGATCAATAAACAAACATTCAGGGAAAACATAATAACTTTCATGGTATAAGAGCAAGTTTGATCTTTTGACATTAAAATTCTCTGCGTATTCTTCTTTCTCTTCTTCTCTTTTTTTCTCCTCTTCTCTCTCCTCTTTTCTTTTCTTTTCTCAGCAAGTTCGGATGGCTGATGATAATCCAAATCCGATAGTTGATAATAATCAAAATCAAACAGAACGTGCATATGGCGTCACAAACATCAAAAATCACATCCCTATTCGCTTAGACATCGATGACGGCAATTACGACGCTTGGCGCGAACTACTCTTCACTCACTGTCAAAGTTTTGACGTTTGTGGACATCTAGACAGATCCCTACTTGCCGCTAATGATGACAACGTCGCTTGGAAAAAACGAGATAGGTTAGTTAAGCTTTGGCTTTACAGTACTATCTCAAAGGATCTCTTTAAAAGCACCTTCAAAACAGGAGGCACATCACCGGAAATTTGGCTTCGATTGGAAATTTTTTTCCGGGACAACAAGGAAGGGAGAGCATTCCAATTAGATCACAAGCTACGCACGATGGAAATTGGAGATCTAACGATTCATTCATATTGCCAAGAGTTGAAATCTCTTACGGATCTACTCGCTATCGTAGACACACCAATTTCAGAGAGGACATTGGTAACCTATCTTCTCAATGGTCTTAATGACAAATACAACAACATCATCAATGTCATAATGCATCGCCAGCCTTTTTCCCACTTTCGAAATTGCTAGATCAATGTTGCTTCTTGAAGAAATTCGACTTGGCAAAAGCATGAAAACAAGTCCTTCCAACGGAAGCTCATCTACTTCAGAAAAGGTCCTCATTGCCACCGATTCAACCACAATTGCTGATCCGAAACCACCTCAACACAAGAATCATCAACAAAGATTCAATCAGAACAGAGGAAGAGGTGGTTATCGCGAAAGAGGTCGTCACTATTATCAATCTAGGCCACAATACAATCAGTGGAATGCTCCTTACTGGTCTGGCGGCTATCCGATGCAGCAATACAACCCGTGGACACAGATGCAGGGCTTACCGTTTCAGCAACAGGGCCTCCTCGGATCAAGACCGGCGGCTAATCGACAAACTGCTGGTGTTAACAATACAACGCCAACCACGGACTTTGCTGCGGCGTTCAACACAATGACCCTTATGGATCCATCAGACAACCAGTGGTATATGGACTCCGGTGCGACTGCTCATCTTGCAAACTCGGCAGGTAATCTTAAGCCTCTTTTTAAAAATAGCATCGGAAACTCAGTAATCGTTGCTAATGGAGAACATATTCCAATTAAACTTTCCGGTTCATTAATGGCTTTCCCCACAAAATCTCGTCCTCTTCCCCTAAACAGAGTTCTTGTTACTCCCTCTATCATTAAAAACTTAATTTTTGTTCGTCGTTTCACTAAAGATAATTCTTGTTTTGTTAAATTTGATCCTTTTAGTTTTTCTGTGAAGGATCTTCTTACGAGGAAGACAATTCTCCGCAGTGACAGCACAGGAGATCTATATATCATTCATTCTCCTACCAATAATGCTTCTTCTTCCCTTTCAGCAATAACATCAACGGATTGGCACAATCGTCTGGCTCATCCCGGCGATCAAGCGTTGAATTTTCTGATTTCTTCTAATGCTTTATCTTGTAATAAACATGTTTCTTCAAAACTTTGTTATTCTTGCCAATTTGGCAAACATATTAAACTTCCTTTCCATTCTTCTAACACCACAGTTGCGAACCCGTTTGATATTGTCCACTCGGACATATGAACCTCGCCGATTCAGAGTATTAGTGGTATCAAATATTACCTTCTCTTTCTTGACCACTATTCTCATTTTCTTTGGGTATACCCTCTGCGATATAAACATGAAACCTTCTCGAAGTTCATGCATTTCTCAAACTATGTAAAAACTCAGTTTGGTAAGAACATCAAGTCACTTCAGTGTGACAATGGAGGTGAGTATAATAACACTCAATTTCACAATTATTTCGCAGAACATGGTATCACCTTCCGTTTTTCGTGTCCTCACACATCTCAGAAAAACGGTAAAGCGGAGAGAACGATACGCACAATCAATAATGCAATGCGTAGCATTCTCTTCCAAGCTCATCTACCATCTTCTTTCTGGGTAGAAGCTTTGCATACGGCGGTCCATATCATTAAAATGCTACCTTCCAAAGCGATTCAAAACAGAGTCCCATTCACAACTCTTTTTCGAAAGCTTGTATCCTATTCTCACTTAAAAACATTTGGCTGCTTATGTTATCCTAACATAAATCACTTTAACCTTCACAAGTTATCCCCAAGATCCTCTAAATGTCTCTTTCTAGGTTATCCACATAACCTGTGAATAATAGTGAAAGAGATGATATATTATTGATGAGAAGACAAGATATTTATACAAGATAAAGATGACGAAGACAAAGAGACAGTCAAGAGGAGAAGAAGACTAAGAGATAGACAATGATACAAAATACGATAAGGAGAGTCAACACAAAACTTAATTATAGTCAATACGCCCCCTCAAGCTGGACGTCGAGAAGCAAGTCCAAGCTTGAAACAGAAGAAGAAAACTTGGCACGAGATAGAGGCTTGGTAAGAGCATCAGCCAGCTGATCAGCAGAAGAGACATGAGTGACACGGAGACCACCGGATTGAACCAAGCCGCGAATGAAATGAAAATCCACCGCAACATGCTTCATACGAGAATGGAAAACAGGATTTGCACTCAGATAAGTAGCACCAATATTGTCGCAATAGATTACAGGGGTAGTAGATGGTGGAAAGCCAAGTTCAGCAAGTAAAGACATGACCCAAAGAACCTCTGAAGCAGTGTCAGAGACAGACTTGTACTCAGCTTCAGTTGAAGAACGAGCCACAGTTTTCTGTTTTTTGGAGGACCACGAGACAAGATGTTGTCCAACGTAAACAAGATAAGCACCAGTAGAAATATAGTTGTCTTTGTCACCCGCCCAATCGGCGTCAGAGAAAGCATGAACAGTCAACGGAGTAGTTGAGGAGAGAAACAAACCCATGTGTTTAGTGCCACAAAGATAACGCAAGATTCTTTTTGCAGCAAGCCAATGATCAAGACGAGGTTGATGCATATATTGGGAAAGCTTATTGACGGCAAAAGAAATATCTGGACGAGTGAACTGCAAGTACTGAAGACTGCCAATGATAGAACGATATTCAGCAGGGTCGTCATGGAGTGGTCCAACAGACGCAGAGAGACAAACATTTTCAGCCATTGGTGTGGAGACAGCTTTGGCGGAGATCATGTTGGTTCGATGCAAAAGATCATTAATATACTTAGTCTGGGTAAGAGTAAGGCCCGACGTCGTACGAGTGACTTCAATTCCAAGAAAATAACTCAATGCACCCATGTCTTTAAGTGAGAAGCGAGCTGCAAGAAGATCGATAAAAGTCTGAACATGAGTAGGAGAGTTACCAGTTACGACAATATCATCAACATAAACCAAGACAAACAAGAGGATTCCAGCTTTGTTGAATATAAAAAGCGAAGTGTCAGCCACCGAATTGTAAAAACCCGAGGCAACCAAGAAAGTGCGAAGCGCATTATACCAAGCCCGTGGAGCTTGCTTGAGACCATAAATTGCTTTGTTAAGTTTACACACAAAATCCGGTTTTTCTGGATCAATAAAACCAGGCGGTTGAGCCATATAAACATCTTCAGAGAGTTCACCTTGTAAAAAGGCATTATTCACATCAAGCTGACGGAGATCCCAGCCTCGTGAGACGGCTTGACCGAGAACCAAGCGTATGGTTGGTTGTTTCACAACAGGACTGAAGGTTTCAAAGTAGTCAATACCTGGTCTTTGGTGAAAACCTTTTGCAACTAATCTCGATTTAAAACGATCCACTGAGCCATTAACTTTTCGTTTAATGCGAAAGACCCAACGACAACCAACAAGATTGTAGCTCGGATTTGGGGGAACGAGAGTCCATGTATTGTTTTGAACCTGTGAATTGTACTCCTCACCCATTGACTTATTCCAACGATCATCTTTGAGAGCTTGTAAATATGTTCGTGGCTCAACATCGGTAGTTAGGCTGGTAACAACATTCATCGCATAACGAGGATTAGGTTTAATTATTTGATTCTTAGAGCGTGTAACCATGGGATGAGAGTTGGTAGGAGGACCCAAAGGTGCAAGTAACGATGTAGGAACAGAATTAGAAGAACCTGAGATAGTAGAATCTGCAGAGAGATCGCTTGTTGTGCAAAGTTCCGGTGATGACGAATCAGTAGCCATATACGGTGAAGATTCTAAAATACGAGGCGATGCACCAAAACCAGATTCACTAGAAGCGGAATTGAGTGGTGGAGGAAGAGGAGAAACGGAAGGAAAGAAAACGGGTTCAGGTTCAGAAGAAGAGAAAGAAACAGGGGAATGCTGAAAAGGAAAAGTGGTTTCAAAAAACTCAACATGCCGAGAAGCATAAAGACGAGAAGAAGATTTGTCAAAACAGAGATATGCACTTTGCGAAAGAGAATATCCGACAAAAACACATGGAGCGGATCGTGAGGCAAGCTTGTGAGCAAAATAAGGCCGAAGCCAAGGATAACATAGACATCCAAAAACCCGAAGTTTTGAATAATTTGGTTTTTCATGAAAAAGGAGTTCAAAAGGAACCTGAAATTGCAAAGAAGAGCTTGGAAGTCTATTAATTAAGTATACTGCAGTAGAAAAAGCAAGAGACCAATACTCTAAAGGCATATGGGCGTGAGATAAAAGAGCTAGGCCTGTTTCAACAATATGACGATGTTTACGCTCAGAAATTCCATTATGTTCTGGAGTGTGAGGAGGTGAAGTGCGATGAGAAATACCATGTTTGGACAAAAAAGGAGTTAAGGCTTGAAATTCTCCCCCATTATCAGAATAAAAGGTAACAATACGTGTTTGGAAACGATTTTCAACAAGTTCTTTGAAAGAGGTAAAAATTTCAAAAACTTGAGATTTGCGTTTGAGGGGATAAAACCAAGTATACCTTGTAAAATGATCTACCAAAATTAGATAATATTTGTATCCGTCAAAAGAGAAAAGAGGAGAGGTCCAAACATCAGAAAAAATAATTTCAAGAGGTTTAGAAGAAGAGAGAGTATTGTCTCCAAAAGAGAGTTTATGACTTTTATTGATTGAACAAGAGTTGCATAACAAAGGAGAAGAAATTTTATTGAAAAAAGGTAAAGAACGTTGAGACAGAATACGATTGAGGGTTTCAAGAGATGGGTGACCGAGACGAGAATGCCATTCAATCATAGAGGTTTTTATTGCAGAGAGAGCTTGAATTTTGGTCGAAGAAGGAACAAAATCCAACCACTCATACATCCCATTCCTAGTTCTGCCGGTTTTGAGTAGCGCCCCCGTGATTAGATCCTTCACCTGATAAGACCAAGGATCAAAAGTAATGGAAACACCATTATCAGCACATGTTTGACGAACAGACATTAGATTCTTCTCAATATTCGGAGCATAAAGCACATTTTTTAACAAAATTGATCGAGAGGGTAAAGTAAGAGAAGTTGAACCAGTATGAGTAATAGGGTGTCCTGAACCATCACCGAGAACAACATTTACATTGCCTTGATAAGGAGAATGTAAGGCAAGAGTGTTTAAGTCAGATGCGATGTGGTGAGATGCGCCACTATCAAGCAACCATGATGGAGTGTCTTGGACTGGAGACATTGATGCAACATGAGCACGAGGTTGCCATGCAGGAGAAGATGCTTGATATGGCTGGGAGTTAGAGGCAATGATGCGAAATTTGGGACAACGTTGAGCGCTATGACCTTGCACTCCACAAGCCTGACATTTGCCTAAGTATGGTCGAGAAGGTCGAGAGGAGAACTGAGGACGAGAACCAAAAGAGTGAAATTGTTGACGATTGTCAAAATTTTGCTGTGGTGGCCGAGAAGTTGTTTTAGGCCTGTATGATGCAATATTGGCAGTGACAGGAAAAACAGGAGTTGGTTGAGAACAGAGAAGACCAGCTTCGCGATTAACAAGTTTATCGCGTAATTCCTCAAGTGTTGGTGGAGTATCACGTCCATTAATTTGTTCCACCACGCCACGATAATCATCATCCAGGCCATCAAGAATGTATTCTATGATATCCTCATGATCAAGCGGCTTGCCGAGCAAAGCGAGTTGATCAGCCTTTGTTTTTACCGATTGCATATATTCATCAATTGAACGTTGTCCTTTGGAGCTTTTCTTGAGTTGTTCCTTGATTTGTTTCATATGGCCACGAGAGGGACGGCCAAAGGTACCACGAAGAGAGTTCCATGCTTCAAGAGAAGTTGTTGCGGTGGAAACAAGCGGCTGAAGAGGCGTGGAGATTGTGCCAAGCATAGCCGAGAAGATCAATTTGTCTTGTTTTTGCCAAGCCGTGAAAGCAGGATTAGGCGAAGTAAGATCATTGATTTGTACGTAGGAGAAGGAAGAATAGCGTCATCGGAGATGAACTGAAGAAGACTATGGCCATCGAGAAAAAGAGAAACTTGAAGACTCCAAGTAATGTAATTTGAGGCTGTGAGTCGAGTCACAAGTATTCATATTTATGGAGAGAATGAGATTTTGTGGGTCGTTAGGGTTAATGATGATTGCAGAGCCAGAATTGACTGAAGAAGTTTGGGACGCCATGAGAAGATCGTCGGAAACTTAAAGAAAAGAAAATAAAAGGTAATAGATCACTGCTCTGATACCATGTGAATAATAGTGAAAGAGATGATATATTATTGATGAGAAGACAAGATATTTATACAAGATAAAGATGACGAAGACAAAGAGACAGTCAAGAGGAGAAGAAGACTAAGAGATAGACAATGATACAAAATACGATAAGGAGAGTCAACACAAAACTTAATTATAGTCAATATAACCAAAGAGGATACAAATGTTTAGATCTATCTACCAACAAGATCATATTCTCGAGACATGTGACTTTTGATGAATCTCAATTTCCATATAAAGACTCGGCTGTAAGTAAAGAGTGAGATTACGACTTCTTATCACCAGACAGCGAGCCTTCAAGTCTGTTTCGAACAATCTTAGAAGCTCCCTCTGCAGTTGCCACATCGACAATTGTGGCTCCCACTTCTATAGATCAACCAACTCACACTGCACCTGCGGTTGTTGAGGCTCCAAGGCACCCCATGACTACACGTTCAAAGCATGGAATCACTAAGCCAAAACATATTTTCTCTCTAGCATCTACTACTTTTTCACCACTACCAAAGAGCCATTTATATGCTTTGCGAGATCCAAATTGGAATCCGTCAATGGTTACAGAGTACGATGTTATTATTATGAGTAAGACTTTTGATCTTGTCCCGAGACCAGCTAATACTAATATTGTTCGGTGTATGTGGCTTTACAAGCACAAGTACGATGCATAGGGCAATTTTAAGAGTCATAAATCACGCGTTGTCGCGAATGGAAAATCTCAATCAGAAGGTATCGATTTTGACGAGACGTACAACCCGGTTGTAAAACCAGCGACGATACGCACCGTCTTCCATCTCGCCCTCACCAAAGACCGGCCGATTCATCAATTAGACGTCCAAAATGCGTTCCTCCATGGCAAACTTGATGAGGATGTTTACATGTTCCAGCCACCCGGATTTGTCGATAAATCCAAACCGCATCACGTTTGCAAGCTAAACAAATCAATACACGGGCTCAAGCAAGCCCCAAGAGCTTGGAATGCAAGATTTGTAAAATTCATTACAGACAATGGGTTTATACAATCAAAGTTAGATTCAAGTTTATTTATTTACAGGAAAGGTGGACTCATTGCATATCTCATCTTATACGTCGATGATATTATAGTTACAACATCTACAACTACTCTACGAGATACAATCATCAAGGTCTTGAGCTCGGAGTTCCCAATGACTATCCTCGGCCGCATCAGTTCATTCCTAGGAATATCGGCAAATTTCAATGATAAAGGAGTCTTTCTCTCACATACAAAATATGCGGAAGATATCATTGAACGAGCTGGCATGAAAGACTGCCAACCATGCTCTACACCAGTGGACATGAAGTCTAAGCTTGCGGCGAATGACGGAAAACCGGTAGTGAATCCCACTGATTACCGCAGCTTGGCAGGTGCTCTCCAATACCTCACTTTTACTCGGCCATACATAACCTACGCGGTACAACAAGTTTGCTTGTTTATGCATGATTCGCGTGAGAGTCATCTTTTAGCCATCAAGAAAATCATTCGCTACCTGCAAGGAACAAAACAGATGGGACTTCAGCTTCTCAAACGTCAAACAATGAAGTTAACAACCTATACAGATGCTGATTGGGCAGGCTGCCCGTCAACGCGTTGTTCGACTTCAGGTTACTGTTTATACATTGGGGACAATCTCGTATCGTGGTCTGCAAAAAGACAGCCAACAGTCTCAAGATCAAGTGCAGAAGCAGAGTACAAAGGAGTTGCGAACGTAGTCGCGGAAGCTTGCTGGTTACGCAACCTTCTACTTGAAATGGGACAACAAATACAAAGCGCAACAGTTGTCTACTATGATAATGTGAGTGCAGTCTATCTTTCCTCGAACCCTCTTCAACATCAAAGAACAAAACACATCGAGATATATATTCATTTTGTGAGAGAAAAGGTTCGAATGGGTCAAGTCCGCGTTCTACACATACCATCGTCACTACAGTATGCAGAAATCTTCACCAAAGGGCTTCCATTCTCTCTATTTCACAGCTTCTGATCCAGTCTTGGCGTGAGAGATCCCACGCTGCAACTGATGGAGGGTATTAGATAACAATTAGATAAGTATCTAGGATAGTTTATTCCTTAATATATCCTCCGTTTATATAGGGAAAACATAATAACTTTCAGGTTCGGTGACTCAGCTTCGTTATCCGAGCCTCCAGAGACTTTGAATCATCTTCTTGGGTTGTGGACTCGATTGGGCATGGCGTTTTGGTTAGTTAGGGACTCAAGGAGGAGGAAGGGAACCGAATCGTCGGTGAGGTAAGGGATGAATGGTTCTGGGAGCTCGCGTTTTGATTGTAACGGATCTGAACTTTGGGTACCAGTTTTGGATCTGGCATCGATTTATTTCTTCTTGGTTCATCGCGACGGAGATGAGTTTTTTGCTCCGCCGTTTGAGTGAGGGTTCTCAGGATATTCCGGCGAATTGACGGAGACGAGTTTTTGAGTTTAGGGTTTTTTTAAAAAAAAATTTGGAAAAATGACTCATATATGTTTTGTATTTTGAAAATTAGACATTTTATTTATTTTTTTTGAAAAAATAACTCTTTTTAGATGACATTTAACTTTTTTGCCCACATTTAAATTAATAATTAATTATTATTGAATAAAATTTAAACCAGATAAATATAATTAAATTTTATATCTTTAAAATCTAAACTCAAAATGATATATTTAATAATAATATCTTTATTTTTTATTTTAGATAAATATATAATATTTGTTTTATATTTAAAATTTGATTATAAATAAATTTATTAATATTTTAAGTTTCCCTACCAATGTTCGATATCCTATATATAATGTTTAATACGTCGGGTTACGAAGATGGTATAATACGTCGATGCGTCGTTGGTTTCGTTAATCAATACGTCACAGGTGATGAAAGCGGTAAGTCGGTTAAATACAAATAAGAGGGATAAGATAAAGAAAAAGCGGAAAACAATCGATGAAGAACGAAAATTAATTGAAATCATGGTTCAAATTAAAACCTAAAAATATTAATTCACATTAAATCTCTCAAAAGTTATCGTCTTTTTTTCATTTTATGATATGATGATGGTTCATACTTAAGCATTATTAATTTGGTTGATTTAAATGTATATTTTGAATTGATCCGATGTTTTTAGGATTTTTTATATTCAGGAATTAGAATATCTATATTTTAAAATAAATAATTATAAAATATTTATAATTTAAAAACGAAATTTTAAATATTTCATAAATATTTTTATTTTTTTCAAAGATATAGTTCTTAACTAAAAATTGGACAAAAAAGTAAAATTACATATAAAAAGAATTAATTTCCAAAAAATAAAAAAGAAGGTATATTTTTCAAATTTGTAAACTCAAAAGAGTTAGTTTTCAAAATTCCCCTTTTTTTGATGAGTTGAATATTTATAGGCCGTATTAATGGGCTTTAGATGAGCTTTATATTTTTTTGCTTAAAATGTAGTAAGTCGGTGTTAGCGATGTATCAACCTGTGTTACATGGAAACGGAAGCGGAAACGCGGAAACGGAAGCGGAAACGCGGAAACGGAAGCGTGTTGAATCGCGGAATCGCATAGTTTTAGAAAAATAGGAAGCGGGTACGTCTTGGAAGCATATACGTTTACATAAAAATTACATATATATAACATTACGTTTAAAAAACCTTTAAATTAATAATAACTAAATAAATTTATAAAACTCAATTTTAAATAATCAATATATGATTAAAATAAAAAATAAAAAGTATTGTATTCATTCTTATTTGTTCATATTCATTAGATAAACTTACATTAGATACTATATTATATCGTTAATAAATTATTAGCAAACTAAATTTTGTCAAAAAATAACATTAAACTAATAGAAAACTTATTATAATATATAATATAATTATAAACAGATTTTTTTATAATTAAAAGAAGAATTAAGTTTTTTCAAATACAAAAATATTAAGTTAATTTAGTTTTTTTGTCGCCCAAGTTTATATTGATAAAAAGAGAGACACGTAAAAAATAATTTGTTTTCTTAGTTTTAAACTGAAGCGCAAGCTTCCAAACCGGAAGCGCAAGCTTCCAACACATATTTTTAGGGTTTTATTGGAAGCGTCATGGAATCGAGATTCCGAGGTTTTCTGCTTCGGAATCGATTCCGAAGCGGGAAGCGGACCTCCAACGAAGCTTCCATGCAACCTAGGTATCAACTCAAAATAAATTGACATTCATGTAATTTCTTTTTTTTCATTAGATGAGCTTACTTATTTTATTTTCTTTTCTTTTTTTAATTTCATTTTTAACTTTTAATCTTATTAAATAGGAATAGTTTTTGATACTTATTTTCATTTTCCTTTTTAATTTTTTTTTAAATTTTAATCCTATTAAATAGTTATAACGTTTGTTATTAATTTATTTATTTATAAAATTACTTATATTATGTTTTATACAACGGCATTCATGTAACATTCATGTAACTAAAATGAATATTGAAGGGTTTATAAAAAAAAGTCATTTCCATATAATAGAATAGATAAAAAAATAGGTAATTTAGGATTGATTGGCTTTTTACAAACACCACTTACCATAAGTGCTGACTTATTTTCTTATCTTCGTTGACTTAAATTTTGTTTTAACTGACTTATTTACTTTTCGTAGATTTAGCTGATTTTTTTGTTGATTTTTATTAAATGTTACTTGTTTGCATTATCGATTTAAATATTACTAGGTGCGGACCCGCGCTATACGCGGAATAAAGTTTTATTATCTTTAATAATATATTTAGATTTATATGGGAGAATCACAAAACTACACCATTTGAATTACATATCACAAAACTACACCATTTCAAAAATACTTCACAAAACTACACCTAAACACTCAAAATTAAATCCAAATAAACATTACCCACACAATCATACCCCCTTAATACTATACCCTAAACACTAATTAGCGAACCCAAATGAAAAGATTTTAATTTTGGTAATTTTTTAAATGATAAATTAAGCTTTTAAAATTTTGAAAGGGTGTAGTTTTGTGAAAAAATTAAATTAGGTGTAGTTTTGTGAAGGAGGGATTGAAAGGGTGTAGTTTTGTGAATTCCTCGATTTATATATAATAAAAAATTAATTCATGTTTTAAATTATAGAGGATTTGAGGTTTATATATAATAAAAAACTTTGTCCCTAATTATAGAGGATTTGAGGTTTTTCACGTTTTTTTAGAAAACACATTAATTATTGGTTTCAAAAAAATTGTTCGATGAATTACACAATTTTCTATAACTTTCAACCAATAATGTATTGAAAAACTCAATTAATGTGAATTGAAATCCTAAAACCTTTATATTTTGGGGACAAAAATATTTTCTAAAATCACTTCAAACATTATTAATATGGATGGGCGTTCGGGTTCGGGTCGGATCCATTCGGGTTTCGGGTTTCGGGTTTTCAGGTAGATGATTATAGGATCCATTCTGGTATTTCGATAATTTTTTTCGGGTTTAGTTCGAGTTTGGGTACTCGAAATTATTAAAAAAACTACAAAATTATAAATTAAAATATTCGAAAGTATATAACTTATTAGAATATTCCGAATAGTAGATAATTAAAACTATCCAAAATTACTTCAATTATACAAAACTACTTGAAATATTAGAAAAATGTTATAATTTTAGATATAAAACTACTAACAAATATAAAATTACTAATTTTTATATAAATTAAATTAGATTTTCGGGTAGTTCGGGTACCATTCGGGTTTCAGATTTGGGTCTATTCGGGTTCAGGTTTTCGGGTCTTGAAATATAAAACCCGTTCGGGTATCGTTTCGAGTTCGGTTCTTCGGATTTGGTTTTTTACCCACCCCTAATTATTAACAGTACATGACAAAATTGACATTAATCACGAACCAATCGAATAAAAAAAATTAGAAAAAGTCCGGTTTAGTTAGGGTTGAGTAAAAAAAATCTGATTGGCAATGGTTCCAAGTCTATTCGTAGTTGGGTTTGGTTAGGGGTTAAACCGGCCAGAACTCGAAATTTAAATAATAATTTCTGATCTGACGCTTATTTTCTCATATGTGTTGTGGGGTAAAATGGTTAAGTACTTTGCTCGGAGTTTAGATGAAGTTTAGTTCGGAGTTATATTATCAAGTTTGGTTCGGAGTTTATATGTGAAAAGGAGTCGGAAATCTCGTTAGGACAACTGTGGTTCGCTTGAATAGTTCGCTAGGTTTTCCAGCGAACTATTTTTATAAGGCTAAAGATAGCGAACAGAATAATGGCAAAGATGCCGAACAGAATGACTAACAAAGATGCCGAACAGAATGATCAACAAAGATGCCGAACAGAAAGTGTCGAACTAAAAGATATATAAATTTGGGATTGTTGTTTCTCTCTGTAGGTTCTCTCTCTTGAATTCCGGATCCCTTTCTCTCAACAGGAAGCTTGCTATTTATAGTAAATGCCTCCTTGGCGGAGTTCCTTGGTGCGCGATCACTGTATCGATCCCATACTGTCGAACAGTACCCTATCGTAGGGTTGTTTGGTTCGGCGCTGTGTAACCGCTCTGTCATGGCTGCCGTTCGGCGCCGCGGGACTGTACTGTCAGGCGTGACGTGGCACCGCTATTGCTAACGGACCCGATCCTAATTGGGCCGTGACTTGTTGTTTGGCTTGGTGGGCTCGACGCAGCGGGCTTCTCAAATGGGCCTGGTCATGTTGGGCCTGAAAGGCCCACCCTTAACAATATGGTTAAGTTTCTTCTGTAGATTTTTTTTTTTTTTTAGATCTTTATTCGAAGAAGATGGTTTTAAAGTGAAATACAAACGCTCTTTGAACGATCGTGGAGGATATATGGACTCCTCAAATTAGTATGTTAATATTTTGATGAATGAACCGTAAGCAATGACTTAGTTACTATAGGAATCATCAAGTTTCTCTCAGTTAGCTAAGAACTATAAAAAAATCACTTAATAGTTAATAGTGTTTTCTTTCTTTGAGTCTGTTAAGTTATTATTATTTGCTTAATTGCATTATTGTAGGTAGAAGGGATGCTTATCTTTGAACCAAAATCAGATCCAAATCTTAAAGTGAAGATTCAGATCATCAAAAGTATAGTTTCTCGGTTCATGATAAAACAACGAGTGATTTACGTTATAGGATACTTTTAACACTTACATATCAACATAAGACACTTTTGTGATATAGAGCATTTTTTCCTCTTTTTATTTTTTTAAATACAGTTATACCTTTCGTGTATATAAAGTGGTGGATACAAAGTTGTCGATACATTTTTACCAATCGTGTACATAAAAATTGTGTACACAAAGTTGTAGATACGTTTTATGTGGGCATAATTTTGTATAATTTCGTAAATGTTTTTCAATTTATTCTAAAATATATTATTCCAATAATTGTTGTCATATCATAGTTCTAATTACATAAAATAACTTATATGTAGTTATACTCTAAATTAAAGTATGTTTTGTATTATTCTTAATAAATGTGATATATAAACTTAGTGAAATAAAATTTTAAGTCCTCCATTCTACTTTGAACATTTGTACAATTCTACGTGGACATATATAAAAATAAGATAATGATCAGTTGTCCACTTTGAATTTTTCTTGCTATTCAATAAAAATTTGTACACAACTGTTCATATGTGGAGTGTAAACCTTTAATATGTGTGATTACTATTGGAGGTACTGCCATTTTTTATTTTTGGTATATTTTTGTATTGTATTATCGAATCCATGGTTCAAATATCGTGTGGATTACTCTTTGTGTATGAGATAATCGTGAATTCCATGTTTTTAGTTTGAGGGTATAATCGACTTTTTACTCATTAAAAGTGTGTCTTGGTAAAAAAAATGCTTCATAATGTAATTTGTAAGTGTAAAAGTGTGTTTAGAAGTAAAATTCTCTAAAACAATGGTAGATTTTTTTTGATCAATTTTTATATTTTTTCGTTAATCCATTTTTCGGGTAAAGAAGTTTATGACCCAATAGGGTAATTTAAAATTTCGGTTCGGGTTCGGTTAAGGTCTTACCGGGTTCGGGTCGGTTCGGATCTCAAATTTAAGAACCAGTAAATACCTGGAAAAATCGGGTACCCAAAAATATATGGTATTTTTACCCAAATACCCGAAAAATTACCCAAAAACCCGAAAATATTAAAAAAACTTAGCAAAACTAATCAAATCAGCGACCATACGGGAAAATAAATCGGCAAAACAATAAATCGACTATAACGTGATGGTCAAATTAGCAAAGATTAACTCAATCGTCAAAGACAAAACATAGCAGTGGCCACATAAAATTAGTCAGCAATATACAAAACTCCGCGGTAACATCATAAAAATCAGCTGCCAAAGGGGGTCATACTAGCAATTTCAATTTTACAAATAAATCAGTAATCGTGTGAAATAACTACGCTGAAAAACATATCAGTTAAAAAATAAGTCAGCGGTATATTTATAAACAACTCAGCCTAATCTTATAACTCAGCCATCAGTAAAAACAACTCCGTTAAAAAGTAGAACAAGTCAGCTAAAAAATAACACTCAGCAAACAAATACAACAAATCAGCTAAATTTACAAAAATACCACATCATATTTTAAACATCTTCGCACAAATAAAAAAACAGAGTTAATCATCTTAGCGAAAATAAACAACTTTACCAAATCAAATAAGCAAAATGAAAACATCTTCGCGAGAAATCAAGTCAACGACCAAATGACCACTCGTTGAGATGTTTTCGTTAACAAAACGTTGATGGCAAACTCGTAATTAAAATTTAAAGCTCTTTGATTGCTGATTTTTATATTTTCCGCTGAGATGTTTACATAATGGCAAAGTCGTAAATTTTTTATTTTACCAACACGCGGGGATAGACTGTTTGGATATTAAAAAATATCCCTTCCAATCTAGTTATTTTTTTTGTGGGTTAGTTAAGATATTATCATCATCTAATTTTTTTTCCTATATTTTATAATGATTGAGCCTCCATGGGCCTTTAAGTGGACATGGCTTTAGTTTTTAAAATGAAATGGTTTAGTGTTTATGATATATTTATAGGGAAATTTAGTATACAATGTCATTTTTGTTTTCAAATTATGAATAAGGTAGTTTTAGGTTTATAATTGGTACAGTAGGTAGTTTATGTTTTAGTAGGTTGTAAAATGACTATTATACTCTAATGTAAGTTGATCTATTTTTGATTCCTTTTATTTAATTTTAAATAAAAATTCGATTTTATAACAAAAAAAGGAAATAAATTAAAAAAAGAAAACACAATTTTGGTAGTTATTATTTTCTTATGTATAGGATCGTGAAATGAAAAAGATTTATGACATAAAAAAAGGAAACGTATCTTTTCAAGAAAAAATAGGTGAAAGGTATGTTTCAATGGGTGATTTGAAGATAATTGCAGAAGATAACAATGATTCACGGCAAACAAAGTTCCAAGTGTCTGACAAAAGTGATCAAGGTTTGTTTTTTTAACAATTTGAAGGTATAAATAACCATCCTAGTTTATTAAACATTTAATTACTATTTTATTTTCAGAAGAAGAAAAAAACATTGTTGTTATTGCGGGACGATGGATTTGTTATATCAATGGAGTTTGGGATTTCAAACTGGACAAATCAAGGCTTGGGAGGTGTCTGAAAGTTGCAAAAATCAATACTTTTGAAGATTTGAAAAATTTGGTGTTGGAAGAGTTCATGCTAAATCGTGATGTACATGTAGAATTGTCATACTGGGAGGATGGTGATGAAAGTTCAAAACCATTTATTATCTGATCTGATCGTGAACTAGAAGTATTGAAGACTCGACAAAAGGAACAAAACAATGTTACAATATTTTCTTCGTTTAGAGAATTGGTCAATGGTGAATTTGTTTTTCTATCTGCAACAAGCAAGGTAAGTGTGGTGTGCAATGTTGTGCCAATTGATGAAGTTGTGCGCGGGGAGGCGATGACATCCGAGCAAGCTAATAATGATGATGAAGAGTTAATAGCGTTGTTGGATGCACACGAGAAGATGTATCAAGGGGCAATTGTCTTGGGTAATAATATGCCGGCATGCGAAAATGTAACTGATGAGTGTGTCGATAACGATTCCGATCAGGAAGATGTCAACGATGAGGTTAATTCTATTTCAACACATATATGAATAGTGAATTGTTTTACATGAATCGTGAATTGTTTTACATGAATCGTGAATAGTGAATATGTCCTTGTGAATGTGGGTACTTGTATATGAAAGGTGAATTATGCCGTGAATTGTGATTTATTTTAGTGAACGATGAATAGTAAATGCATCTTTGTGAATGGTGATACTCATATATGAATGGTGAATCTTGCCGTGAATCGTGAATTAATTTTTGGAATGGTGAATACTGAAAAGAAGCTATGTGAATGGTGATACTCATATATGAACGATGAATTGGTCGCTGTGAATCGTGAATTATTTTTTGGTGAATGGTGAACGGTTGACTAATATTGTTTTTACATTATTTATTTTTACAAGGTTGTGACAGTGACGAAGCGAGTGAGGAGGACTATGACTACGATTTTTGGACAGATTTAATAAACAGAGAGAATGGAGAAAATGTTGGATGTGAACTTAGTGATAATGATGACTTTGTAGACCCTTCCGTTGTGAGCAGATCTGAGATATCACTTGCTATAGAGAAGTGTAATCGAGATGTTAATGTTGAAGAGATATATGGTTTTGACGATGTCGAGCCAATATTCAATACTTTGGGAATGTCTGCATATGGTGTTTCTGAAATTGACTTAAATAAGGAGGACGATGAGATCTACAAAGGGAGGATATTTAGAAACAAGGAGGAGTTCAAGATCAGTATGTCGATTTACGCAATTAAGCGAGTGTTTCTCTTTTGTATTAGTAGGCATGTGAAATTGTATACGGTCATGCAATGCATTGAAAAGCCGTGCGATTGGCGTGTGTATGCGCATCAACTAGTGAATTCGGATCACTACGAGGTGAGAAAAGTTTATTTAACTCACACATGTACTACTGACTCGAGAGGACAATTCAAAAAACATGCGACAACGAAGGTCGTGGCTGCACTTTTGAGAGCAAAATTTGGGAATATCACTACCGGTCCGCGCGCAAAAGAGCTTCCAGAGATGGTGTTTGTCGAACACAATATCGATGCATCTTACTGGAAGTGTTGGAAAGCTAGAGAGCTTGCGATCGCCGAAGCTCAAAGGACTGAATAAAAATCATATGAAATTCTTCCTGTGTACCTCCATGTTTTGAAGCATTCGAATCCGGGAACAATTACACATCTTAGGACGCACCTTGAAAAGAACGGTGTTGTTCGATTTAAATATGTATTCATATCTTTGGGTGCATCCATAGCAGGAATTGTGCATTTAAGAAGAGTTGTTGTTGTAGATGGGACACATCTCCATGGAAAGTACAAAGGTACTTTGTTAACGGCAAGTTTTCAAGATGCAAATTTTCAAATATTTCCCATAGCATTTGCTGTAGTAGACAATGAAAACGATGAATCGTGGAAATGGTTTTTGAGAAGTTAAGTGAGATTGTCATGGATGACAAAAATTTGGTGTTTGTTTCTGATAGACATGCGTCTATATACAATGGGTTAAAAGCAGTTTATGTTAAGGCTGGTTATGGAGCGTGTTTAATTCACCTAGTAAGAAACGTCACTGCGAGATTTAAGAAGAAGTTCAATCCTGAGATGGTTACAAAGGCGGGAGAGGTGTATCGAGTGTCTGAGTTTAAATCAGCATATGATGATATAAAAAGAAGGATTTGGCATGTTGGAAGTATTTAGAAGAAAATGATTTGCAACATTAGACTAGGGCGTATTTTCCAGGCATGAGATACGATCTAATAAGTAGCAACATCGCGGAATCACTTAATAAAGCTTTACTTCCAGCGAGGGATTCTCTAATTGTCGCTCTATTAGAGTTTATCCGAAGAATGCTTTGTTGATGGTTTTGTTCACGAAGAAAAAAAGCTTCAACGGTTAATGGAGATTTACCACCAGAGGTTGACAAGTTACTGACAGAACATCTAGAGAACTCTGTTGGTATGTCCGTGCTTCAAGCATCAAACTGGGATTTTGAAGTTCGAGGAAAAGTAAAAGGAAAATACCATGTAAATCTTGAACATAGGACATGTGCATGTCTTGTTTTTGATAAGCTTAGAATTCCATGTTCACATGCTGTTGTTGCGATCAGGAAAGTTGGTATGAAAGAAAGTATGTTTGTTGATGAAGTTCATAAGAAAAGTAGATGGGATATAACATATGAGGGTATTATACTTCCACTCCAAGACCCTGATGACATTGAGATCCTTGTTTCAGTGAAGAAGATAACTTTCCAGCCGCCAAAGACAAGAAGGCCTTCCGGGAGACCTCCTAAAAAACGCAAACCTTGTATTGCTGAATTTCCGGTATGTACTTATAGTAGGGGCATGTGGTTATTATGCTGTAAAATTATATGTTTTTGTGAAGTTTACCTTTTGTCATGCAGGTAAGGAAAAAACATACATGCACAAGTGTTCTCGAAGCGGTGAGACATGACACAATCGCGTGACGTGCAAAAATCCCATAAACTAGATTATGTTTTTCTTAGTTTTTTCATGATTATTCAAATTACGTTATTTGTTTTCGACGAATGATATTTTTATATTATTGGTTTCAGACGGTTTGTGTTGTGGATTGGTTTCATTTATTTTGGAGTATGTTTTCGATTTTCCACTACTATTTTAACTTGAGATATAATTTATTTTCATCTATTATAAATGGTGAATGGTGAATGTTAACCATGAACGGTGAGTTATGAATGCTGAATCCATTTTTATGAATGGTGAATCTATTTTTATGAATGGTGAACGGTTTTGATCACGAGTGAACAATGTATATGATTTTGTGAATAAAACATATTTTAAGGGTAAAATAATTTTTCTAACCGAGGAATTTTAATTGTGTAAATTTCTATAAAAACGAGTAAATTATCTTGTTAGTGAATGAATGCTTTTATGAAATAATCATTCTCTACAAAAAATGAATCGAAAAATAGTAATTTAGCTATTTAAAACTTTAAAATAAAAGTTCATTAAATGTAAGAAAAGTAGCCTAAAATTTGATGCAACCAAGCTAAAAAGTTGTTTGATGACCCTAAAAAAATTGAAACTAGTAAAAACACAACATAAGCTAATGTAGTAAAATAAGTAACACAATGTTTGGACTAATCTGAATCCTCCTTTCTACTCCCAAAAAGTTTGTGTACACAGTTAACAAGCGCGGTGACGAATTTTTGGTGGAGCGCAAACGGAAACTCAAGAGGAATACATTGGGTGTCTTGGAGGAACTTGTGCATTTCGAAAGACAATGGAGGTCTAGGGTTTAAATTCTTTGAGGATTTCAATAAGGCTCTCCTAGTAAAGCAACTATGGAGGTTTCATCAATATCCAAATTCCTTGGCAGCCAGGGTCCTAAAAGGACGGTATTTTAGAGACCGACACCCGTTCGAAGCAAGAAAGACAAACATACCCTCATTTGGATGGAGGAGTATTTGGTCGGCAAGAGACCTGGTCAAAGCAGTAACACGAAGGATTATTGGAACTGGCGAACAAACGCGGGTATGGCATGACAATTGGATCCCGGACGGATACCCGAGACCAACATCAGGTCCGGGACAAGCATACTATCCACACCTGAGGGTCTCAGATTTAAGGCTGTTAGGACACACAGAGTGGAATATGCCCCTATTGGCGCAAATGGTGCGCCCGGAGGACATCTCCCTAATCAAAAGTATCATACCAACAAGGAGATTTGCGAACGACAGCTTATGCTGGCACTTCACAAAGTCAGGAGTTTATACGGTGAAATCAGGATACCAGGTTATGCACTTAAACATATATGATGAGGAGATTCAGATTCTCTTACAGGAACCATCATTCAGAATATTGAAAAAGTTTGTCTGGAAACTCAAAACTCCACACAAGCAGAAACATTTCTTATGGCAAGCCCTATCACGGACTTTGCCTGTAAACGAAAGGCTCGCCTATAGACATATCGGGAGGGAGGTGTCTTTCCCTAGATGTGGAAAAGAAGAGACGATAAACCATATGCTTTTCGAATGTCCACCGGCCTTGCAGGCGTGGGCATTGGCGGGCTACGCGACGGCCAGTCAGCGATTCCCGTCAGGTAGTTTGGGAGCGAATATGGATTTTCTCTTCTGGAGAGGACGACATTGTCAGGAGAATGTTCCAACTTACCCATGGGTGGCATGGTATATCTGGAAAGCAAGAAACGACAAATTGTTTCGGGGTGTGGAACGTGGGCCTATGGATACAAAGGAGAGGGCTCTGGGAGAAGCGGAGGCTTGGAAAAAAGCATAAGAGTTGATGTTCATCTAGAAACCAAGAGTAGATTCGGAAACTCAGGATGAGATGACACATGGACAACACCAGGGAGCAGGGGCCTCATGTTTTACGGACGGATCGTGGAAGGAAGGGGAAGCTACTAGCGGGGTTGACTGGGTTCTACAGAATCAACAAGGAGGTACAGAGTTGTTGGGACTAAAAGGTGTCGGTAGGAGTATCTCGCCACTCCACTCCGAAATACACGGGCTTATGTTTGCCATGGAAAGTCTAAAGGACCCACGACATAATTGTAGAAATTTTTACACGGACTGCAAGGACCTAGTAAACATGGTTGCAATGCCACATTTGTAGCCAACTTACACGTCGAAGTTGGAAACGTTACGTGATCTGCAAGCTTTCTACCCAGACTTCTCACTATGGTGAGTATCGAGGGCAAGAAACGAAAAAGCGGATCTTCTAGCACGAAGTGCACGTGGCAGGAATGCGGTATTTATGTATATCAGTTCTTTTCTTCCTACCTGGATCTTTGATACGAAAAACGTATTTGTAATAGGGTAGAAAGAAAGTAACTCAAGAGACAAAAAAATAAAATATGAATCCTCCTCTTCAACCCTTTTCATGAGCTCTTTGGTGATGATGTTGTTCACAAATTTCTTCTTTGAAAGCAGGTCCACGTTAAACTCCAACACTATTAATATAAAATAGACTAACAAGTAAAGTTTGTGTAAAAATGGTAGTTACTTGTAAACAAAATTGATACGTACCAAGATTATTGAAAATGTCCGCAAAGGTAACATGTAGTAGTTTGACCAAAAATGTATGAGGTTAAAATAAATTTGAAATATTGTAGTTTGAACTCTTTTATCAAACTAAATTTTATATTTCATTTATGTCAGCATTTTTTAACTGGCGAATGGATGGATGCCTCCTTTAAAGTTTCATCTGTGGGAACACTGATGGAATCCTCATCTGCAATACATTAACAATGTTAAGTTATTATATAAATCTATAATCAATAAGAAAGAGTAAAGTGTAAAACCTATTGTATCTTTTTTTTTAGATTTTGTGTCAGCTCTGTTGGGAATGTCCTGAAATCTTTAGTACTTACTCTAGTAAAGTTGTATTGTCGAGGTTTGACAATATTGTATAATGTTATGTGGTTATGATGTTTTGCTAGAGACCGCTTATAATCTATGTGTTGAGCTCATTACTAATATTATGCGATCCTACAGGGTCACACACCTAAGCAAACTAGATTATTAATATGCTAAGTTATAATGATCATATAAAATATATAGTATATAAGATATACATATGTTTTATGTTGTGTGCACTTTAAATAAATGTATATTAACATATACATGAATTATAAGTTATAATTTAAAATAGGTTTGGCCCATTATGTAACCTAATTGGATTAGGTTATGTGTCTCAATATATATATATATATATATATATATATATATATATAAAGTGATTGCATAAATCAATAGTCTCTTTTGCCGACGTTAATGTAACGTGACCTTGATAAGTTATGATAATAAATATTTTATTAGATAATAAATCTAATGATAAATATTTAAAATTTAAATTAGATTAAAATAAAATATTTATCAAGAAGAAATTTATTATCTAATAAAATATTTATTAGATAAATGTTATTGTTTTATTATTTTATATTAGATATAAGATTTAAATAAAACATAATTAGATAATATTCCGTTCCTCAAATTAATGTTAAGTAATTTGATGTCTCCCCAATCTTATAAATTGTCAAAACCTAAATTGTTGTATGGCGGGTGCCAAAGCAGCGGTCTGCAATTGTTTAGGAGTGAGATAAATATTTGAATTGTTGTGTGGCGGGTCTGCCAAAGCAGCGGTCCGCGACAATTTAAGTATGATGATAATCGTTATCATAAAGATTGGTTAACTTGACTAGTCTATCAAAACGATTTTGGGCTTAGAGACATAGGGTTGGATTGTACATAAGATGTCATCCACAACCAAGAGTTATATTGGATATAATTAGCAAAGGGGTTGCTTACCTAAATAACTAGATATTCAAGGGTGGAGCCAAAGCTCACTTGGATTCTTGTGAAATATGGATCTTGGATCACTATATTCATTTTGAGGAAAATGTTATTTGAATATAGTGGAGTTTTCTTATATGTTAAGAATACTCAAAATTCATGAACATCAAATTTTCTTCCGCTTTTTGTTTCGACGATTTTGTCAACCACTCACAATTCTTTTCATTTGAGTTTTGTCCTTGAGAAAGACGAACTAAATGAATAACTTCTTCTAATTGTATTGAAAGTTGAACTCTTTGAAAAATTCAAAAATAGTTCAGAATGAAATACAATACTAATTTGGCTAAACAATTAAATCTCTTCGATTAGATCGCAGAGAAATTATTTGAGTCATATTTTAGATGATCATCTTAGAGAATATGAAATCGTTTCATAGCTCATTTCTCCATGAACACTAAAGTAGTGTGTCTAGAAGGAGAAATCAAACTATATCTTTAGTTTGATCGAAGATGATTCATATTTTATAAGCTCAATAATGTCTTAGTTTACGTTATATTGATGTCCACCAATATCAGTAGAAAATACACCATATAAGATATGGATTGGAAAAGTTTCTAATTGTATTTTAGGAATCTTAGATATGACAAACTTATGTGAAACTATGGTTTATTGATAAGTTAGGATCTAAAACTGATAAACGTTGCTTCATAGATTTTCCAAGGACACGAAAAATCGTTACTTTTACCATCCTACTAAGAACAAATTGTTTGTTGTTTAGATGTTTTTCTTTTAGAAAGATTGTTTCTTCCAAAGGAACCAGTGGGAGTAAAGTAATACTCAAAACAGTTTGAGATCTACACTGTGATGTTCTAACCATTTTAGAAAGAACATAATTGGATCTACGAAGAGTCGTAGAAGTCATATGTGTGGAACCTAAGGTAGGTATGTCCAACACAATTTTTAATGATGAATCAAATAAAGATTATATGTCATATAATCACGATTTATTAATTTTAGAAAGTAATGAATCTATGTTTTATGCCGAAGCGATCCACGTGGACCCTAACTCCAATGAATGGTTAAAAGCCATTGAATCCGTATGAGATTCATGTCTAAAACAAAGTGAAGACTTTGGTTGATTTGGATTTTAGTGGTGAAAGTCATCATTAAAACCAATTGGGTTCTTAAGAACAAAGGAGACATGAATGATTTATATATAGATATAAGAAGTTAAGTGATGGTTAAAAGTTTTGTATAAACTTATAGTAGTGACTATGATGAAACTTTTTTCTAGTCAAAGTGCTTAAACATACTTGTATTCTCCTAACATTTGTCACTTGTTACATTGAGATGTATGACAAGTGAACATGAAAAATTGTTTTTTTTTCTTATGGAACTTTTGAAAATTCAGTAAATATGTATGACATAATATGAATATTTCATAGTTCAAAATAGTTGGGAAGGTGAGCAAACTTTAAATGGTTTAAAGTAAGCAACCCGGAGTTTGACTTTTTGTTTTGTTTTAGTTAAGTGATCAAGGAGTTTGATTTCTTATAAACAAAGAAGTATTACACGTTTACTAAAAGACTAGTGGGAGCTAACATTTATTGTTTGGTATTATATAGTTGACATAACTCTCATTAGAAATAAGTTCTTATGTGTTTGTCCATTGCGATTTAACTAAGAATTATTTCTCGATGATATAAACATGAATAAACAATTCTTGTAAATACGATCTATAAGGATAGGTCAAATAAACTTATTTAGATGAGTTTATATATACACTTATAGAGATAATGTACAAGAAAGTTTCTCATGTGTTTCATGTTATGTACTTGTTCAAATGTTGAATGTATTTGAGCATGACGAGTGGATACCAACATGGACCGATGAGAGTAATTGGTCGTTAATTAAGATTATTCTTAAATACTTGAGAAGTATTAGGGATTTATTCTTAACTTTAGGATGAAGTAGATAATTTTTGTGAGTAGGTTAAAAGATGTAATATAGATTCATCTTTGATATATAGCTGAGTGATGCAAACGTTGATCATCATCTAACACAAAACCTTACAAGTAGGAAGTATGAAAGTCATACTACTATAACTAGATTCTTAAGATAAGATCATAATTCTAGTGGGAGGTTTTTCTGATAAATAGATTTTCATGCAAACATAAGTGTTATGTTTTGAATTAATGAAATTTGTTTCATATATTATTTGGTTATTGGATAATTGAATGATAGTCCCAAAGTAACTTATGTCATTCTTATAGGTCATCAAGTGCGTGACTTGATCCTGAAACCCTATGAGTGAAAGATGAATAAGTTATTAAAGTCCCTGGTCATGATTATTAGTACGGTACGTTAATAGTCATAAATGACCAGTATGTGAGGTGGCTGATGGCTAAGTTTCGTGGAGTCATTGATATGTAGTATTAAAGCCAATCGCATAGATATGTGCTGGAGAACACAATATCGGATTGACCCGCTATGAGAACTCAACAAGATTGTTATATGAGTGTCATAAGAGATTTTCATAACAACTATAGAGTATAGTCCTTTGATCTGAGTTTGTCATGATTTCTTACGCATGGATTGGTTCGCTTTGACATTGTCAAACGTCTGCCGTAAATGGGGATTATAAAGGCAATGATTGAGCGGATTAGAGAAGTGTTTAAGGAACAGGGATGGAATAAGATGGGATTTGTCCCTCCTATATAACAGGAGATATATATCTCTGGGCCTATCGAAGATTTGCTACTGAGAAATGTGTGGCCACGCTCAAACGAGGTGAATGTCAGTCGTTTGGTTTATCAGTATAAATCGGAGTTCGATAAACATGATCTAGCTTGATAAGGATGACACGGTTTCTTGCCTTATGCTAAGATCGAGATATAGAGACAAAGGGATTGTAGGAATAGAGATTCCAGTACAAGTGGGAGATTGTTGGGAATGTCCTGAAATCTTTAGTATATATATATATATACATAAAGTGATTGCACAAATCAATAGTCTCTTTTGCCGACGTTAATGTAACGTGACCTTGATAAGTTATGCATAAAGAAATAGTTTCTTTAGAACATCAAGACGAGAGATGAGAGACAAAGTGTGAGGAAGAAATTGGTTTCTTCTCATGCCGGTAAACTTAACAATTCGCTTGAAAGTCAAGCTTATGAGATTGGATCTCAACGGTACTAGCATACCATGTCGGATCTAGTTTGTGTGCGTGTGGATACCGGTAGAGGCACGACGCTTGGAGTGCTTGAAACCTCGAACCGATTCGACTTATTGTTCCGCTGCGTAATTTCCAGGTATATTCGATAACCTTAAAATATTAGATTTAATTCAAGTATTTGCACGAATCCTAGGAAACGAATTCGTAATTAGGATTTATAAATCGTTATAAACCGTCACGAGTTCCAACAAGCTCTTCAGTTTTTTTCCGTCGAGTTGATCTTCTCGTAGTTGTTTCAACGGTGGTTTTTTTACGTTTTCCAACATTAGTTTTAGCTGCCTTGTTTGCTAAGTTTCCCACTACATTTACACCAACCTTTGAACACAAAAAATACTTAATATACACGAAAAATCTTATGATTAAATGTGTAATTAAAAGTGTGCAAAATGTTTGAAACTTGAACTTGTTTACCTTTCTGTGAGGTAGGTCAGCATACAATGATTTATGTCTACCTTCACCTGTGAAAGGGGAACTAATTTGGTCTGAACGAAGTCGAACACGTCTAGTACGTTCTGGTGGAACATCTTTTTTTTTACGACACTTGAGACCTTATAACAAACATTTAACATGATAATTAACAATTAATTATACTAATTGTGTTCAATTCATCGTTGTAACAATGTTCACCTCGCACGGTAAGTCTTGGGGTTCTTCTTCGGCTTGTGTTTTATTAGCTTCAAGAAAAGGTGCAATATCTTTGAATTGGAGCTGAGATGTATCTACTTGAGTGCATTTTTCCTAATAAAAATGAAAGTCTTGATAATAGAAAAAACTAAGAAAACTATTGAAATGTAATCATGTGTAAATCTAAATCTAAAAAAGTAAGAAAACTATAGTAAACCAGAGGGTTGTGTAGGAGTTGTTCTTCATTGTTTTCATGAGAAAGGTTAGTGTTTACTATAGTAGCATCCTGGTCGTGAGACGTTTCTTTATTAAAAATTCTTGCCTATCAAAAAGGACCAAACTAATAATTAGAACACAGAAAAAGAAAAGTGGGGTTAAAAATAGTTTACCTCGTCTGCGACCCCTTGAATTTCCTCACTATGTGGTGGTTTATCCTTGTCCTTTAAATGTGCATAGTCGTGTTGGCATTCATCTCCAAGTTCGACCTCACTAGTGAAATGCAACATACGTCACAATGTAGTCAATTTACTTACATATTCACACAAGTATTCACCATTTATACGACGAGCACATTCATGTATACACGGATAAATTATTGAAATAGTAAAACCCACAAAACGATCATCATTCATTAAACATTGGGAGTGGTTTACCTGCTCTTCTTGTTCATAGGGATTTCTTTGATAATATATAAGTCGCATCGTTGGCATCGTATTTGTTGTTGTAATCATCAGCAAAAGTCGTTTTCTCCAAATCATTTAAGTTTGAATACTTGTGAATCTCTTTACTAATGTATAATTTCATTTCTTTCATTTAAAGACCAACCCATTCACTACAAGAAAACAGGGTAATTTCCTACCACATTTCCGACCGTAAAAACGTGGTCGGAAATTTCCGACCACTTTCCGACCGATACGTTGTTCTGTTGTAGAATCAATCATTGCAGAGATACGTTGTTCTGTTGTAGAATCTATTTGAGCAATATGTGGACCAGTATAAGTATTTTTCAGTTGCCATGACGAACGACTAACGGTGGACTGTGTGACCTTCTCTTTCTCATGTTTTCGCAGAAGGTCAATACATGGCATAGAAGTATTGAGTGTCGACCATTCTTCACTGTGGAAGTTATGTCCATCCTTTAGAAGTTGCTCTAAGTAGTCTATTTTAGGGTCTTGAATGTCGTCATCCCATGTGTAGTCATTAGTCGCATTAAGGTCATTACCATCAATGAAAGAGATATGTCACTATTTGCAAATACAAAAAGAGAAAAATTAGCGTTTAAAATATGGGAATATTGGCTTTTTGGACAGTTTTTCAAAAGTAATCCAAAAAACAGATATGTCACTATTTGCAAATCAGTTTTGGACCGTGGGTCCCGCCATTATCGTTTGCTTAAAAGTCCACAATGGGTATAAGGTTTGTGTTATTTACATGGTGTGCCATTCTCCACGTTGCTTTTCATTTATTTTTTTATTTTTTTCTTTTTTTTCTCTCTCCTCTTTGTCTTCTCCACGCTTCTTCTTATTATATAAAATTATATAAACTTAAGAATCTAGAGTTAAATTCATAAGTTTAGAGAGTATATTAAGATATTTTACATTATACAATTTTAATTATATAACTTTATATGTACAGACGAATAATTAAATAATAAGATTGTACAACTGATGTGTACACTCTATACGGTGGATTCTAACTATACACTTGTCTCTATATTCTTTTTTCTCTTTTTCTTCTCTTTTTCTTGTCTCCTCTCCTCTTCTCTCTTCTCTCCCCCCCTCTCTCACGTTGATTCAATAAATGTACAAATTCACTTATATTATCCAGTGGACAGTTCAGTTGTACAGTCGAATAACATTTGTTGTAAATTTAATGTACAATCTAACTATCCAATGGATTGTTATACAAAAAGAGATATCAATCGCCTGTACAGTTTTACTTTTAACTGTCCAGTGAATTGTCGTACAAATCCACTGGATTGTTGAGTCGGCAAATCTAGTGGATAGTCATACGAAAGTTTTACATTTGTACAGACAAAAGTGTACATGAGAATATTGTACATCCGCTAAACTGTCGTACAATTGTTGTAATGTAATGAGTTGACTCGTAAGGTTTTTGAAAGGAAGAAGAAAAAAAGAAAAGAAAGAAAAAAACAGAAAAAAGAGAAGAGAGGATGATCACATAATAACTTTGCATTCTATATATATGTACATCTTTCATGTTAACATCATTTAATGCTCTCAAACATGCATTCTCTCTCTGTCAGAGTGCATTTAATGCATTTGTTGACTTTTTATATGATTAAATCAACAAGTGGGAAGTTCGGTTGTCCACTGTTTCGACGATATAGTGATATACCCTTGATATTAATTTCACACTGGACAGCCTCACGCGCTCGTTTGCTCTATTAGTGTCTGTTGTATTTCACTGACACTTATCCACTCCTCAGCCTCACGCGTAGACTATTTTCACAATTACTTTCTAAAAATGTCTAAATAGCCAACACACCCTTAAAATATTAACTTGTAAAAATGGTATTTAGAAGAGGGACTTACATTTGGATCTATCTCGCATTCTATGATGTCTTTTTGGTGAATGATGATGCTATTTTTTCCAAAATCGTATGTCCTCTCCATAAAGGACCTTACATCTTCATGGTCCCGAAGTTTTTTTTTGTAAAGATGGAATTGATAGGAAAGCAATCAATTGCAAAGCTAATGAAAATTCATAACAAGCATGCGCACTAGTCTTTTGAGTTAGGAGTTGCTTCAAGGTATTATATAGATTGATGATTTTGCCTTTTTTCTTAGGACCAATCGTCATTCTACTTATCGTCGCATTGAATGATTCACGTCCCACGGATAAGATAACAAGAACTCCTTGTCACTTAACGATTCCACATATTGTGGCGTTATTCTACCGAATTGTGAGTTGCACACAATGAATCCATCAACTATGATGAGAAGCGCGATTTTAAACTTTTTCCATCTAGGCATGTCGGACTCTTGTATAAACATCTCTAAGAGATCGTATATTGTAAGATTGACGTTTTCTCCAAGCAACTCTGACCAATAAGAAGGTTTTCCTGAGTCCTTAGCGTCTTTATTCAATGTTGCATTAGGGAATTTATCGCAAGGAAGACCTGAAATAATGCCGAATTCTCTCAAGGAAAATATGAAAGGTTTACCTCCAAAGACAAACCACATTTCATGCTTCTTATTTGTTGCAAGCTGACGACAAAACAGGTTGTGTATTAGTTTCCTCGAATTTGGACATCTAGATACTGGTAAGTCGAAAAGCTTCCCAAAACAAGAGTGGCGAAGTACGCCCATCTCAGATGTGTTTGTCAATCGATCAAAAATGGTTGAAATACAATCAATCTTCGTGTATATATGCATTGTACTATTGAGAGGTATTTCATCTGCTCGAAATAGTCTTTGTGGCAATTTAGGATCGTAACGTTCCTCGTCATGATCCATTGCTGGTGAAAGTAAGAAAATCTAGAAAAAAATCAAAGCATAAACTTAAAACAGTTACGTAAATGCATGAAAAACCCAATTCCATATAAAATCTATCGATATATATATATATGTCAACCAAAAAGTATTGTTATTTGAAACACTTTTTACTAGTAAACTTTACTTCTCTAAAGCTCACTTCTAAATATTTTGTGGCTCATGTATAAAACTTAGGTAGTATATACAGTCAAAATTAAAAAACTTGCGTGAAGAAAGAAATTAATCGTTCAGAAAACAATTTGTTCATAGTATTGGGTTAATAAATCAAAGAAAAAGTGAAAAATAAATTACTCAGTCTTTACCTAAAACTGTAAACGGGACGAAGAGAAACAAGATCTCAAGCAATAATCGAACACAATCAAAGCTAAGACTCGGTTGATTGACTTTGTTTCAATGGCGGAAGAAGGTCGCTTGTTTTTTTAGGTTTCACGATTATTAAGACTAGGGGGAAATATTTTATTGTTTTACTTGTAGTTTGAAACCATATGATAGATATGCGTGAGTGATGATTTTTAAAACAATTTTGTGTTTAAAATTTATTCTTAAAATTGTTTAACATTGTTCTAATATTTTTTGGCTAATTGTATTTGTATGATGTGTATAATATAATTATTTTCAAAACAAATTGTGATAATTATTAATTTTCAAAATTAATTTTTTAAATAAAATTTGGTCTAATAAAACCTAGATAAGAGTGTAAGTATGTAATTTATCATTTATGAACTTTTTTTTTGTTTTTTTCAATTTCTTATTTTCAATTTTAAAATTTTAATCTATTTGTGTGATTCTTATTTTATGTCACATTATAATGTTATTTTTATTTCCTAACATATTTTTCATCGAATATTCTTTAATTTCTATGTCAAAATATATTTTATATTTTTAGTCCTCTATTTTTAGGTAAATATATTATTAAAATATATTTTATATCTAAAGCAATTCTCATGAATAGCACTAAATAAAGTGTTTCTTACAAAATTAGCACACATTCTTAAAAGTTTTACAAATACCATTAGAAAATTTTTTTCTCAAAAATAACAAAAATCTTAAATTAGTTTAAAATTACTAAACTAAACCATGAACCTTGCAAAATTAAACTATGCCCCCTTGAATACTATATAGCGAACCCCACTTAAATCTTAAGTGTTAAAACGCGTTTTAGTATTTGTGGTAGTTTTGTAAACTACTGCTTATTAGTGGTAGTTTTGATAGTTAAAAGCATTTTAATGGTATATTTGTTATGAAAAACTTTCTAATGGTATTTCAAAATGTAAAATATTTTTTGTGGTATTTTGAGGAATCTAAGTCATCTTTCATCACCTTTGTCGGATAAAAATCTTTGCTCACAAGTAAGAACAACATAACAATATGATAAACTTGTCTCTGAACATAATAAACGGACAAAGAGCTATTATACCCTTTGACTGAAAGTCAAGATCTCTCGTACCCTTTTGTAGTCTACTATATCCTTTGACCCCGTTGACCATAATAACCAGAGTGGCTCTTTAATTGGATTCACCAAAAACAAGTCAATGTAAAAGTGACAAACAGTTAAAGTACCTGAGATTCCTTTTGACTAGAAATAAAAGGATTGTTAACATCCCAGCCAAGAACATTGCATACAACATGTGCAAGAGCTAATAGCATAACATAATATGTAAACTGCTTATAAAGAGGCTTAATGTCATGAAGCTCTCTGTTCATCCAATATATACCAAACTCAATAAAGACAAGATAGATAGCAATGCAAACAAGTTAGTGTATCCAACTGAATTTGCTTATACTCGAGTAACAACTGGTCCAACCACGTTCAATCATACTCTCTGAGACTGTTGGTAGAAGAGTGTGCCAAGGCATTGCCTTCATTCCCACATATATTTGCAATAACATTGTCTTTCTTGTGCAAACAACATTTGTTGAGACAAAGCACAACATTGGTAATGAAGATTTACAATAAAACAATCACTTCAATTGCAAATTAAAGTTGCACAACATTCAATTTCAAAGATCTGGGACTAATTGATAGCTTAAGAGCGTACTATCAAAACCGAAAGATGAGAGAATATTAATAAAATGGGTTAAAGTCGCAACCTTTTGATTGTAATTGATTGCTAATTTTAGTAGAGTAATTGTCGAACATGATGACTTTATTGGAGCAATTGCCTCACAAACACATAAGAGTTTGACTGTGATCTTACATTGTGCAAGTTTAGAAGCTTCGCATTGACCAGTTTTTTCAAAGATAGACCTAGCTCCACGGCTACAACAACACTATGAACGTAGAATCATACATGTTAGATTACTGATGATAACACAATAGATGGCATAATAATAATATAATCAAAGTCAACTCTAACAAGTCTCTACAAGTTTTAGATACTTTCTACTTGGATTCATCATCTACAATTCTCATAAAGGGGGAAGAGAGCTTTTACCATAGAGACCATCTCCTTTCTCAAGGTGTTCAAACTGAGAAGGTGGCATCACCATAGATTGTAACTTGACTCTTCCACCACGTTTGTTCTGTAGATCACATAAACACAAAGAAACCGTGTTAGAACATAAAGCTCAAGTGATTATAAGAAACATCCATCAATGGCCAAAGGACCTGATATCCATCAACATCTCAGCGTGCTCTCGTTCTTCAACACTCGAATCCGTGAAGAATCTTTTAAACAAAAACACAAAATCATTTGATTAGTAAGTCGAACAAAGAGCTTAATATATCATAAATTGAAACAAACTCACTTGGCAAGGCCCTTAAGAGCAACGCTATTACGATCAGAGTTAGCATACAAAGCGTGATACACATAAGAAACATTGTACTCCACGCTGCGTTCAAAGCAAAACAATCAGATTCATAAGATATTTCAAAATCTAAACTCAACACAAATCTCAGTCGATATATTCAACAATCAACAGATCTACGATACCAGATGATTCGATCTTAGGATAATACCTTACTTGATCTGCTCATTCACGGCGGATTCACGCTCAGGCGAGTACACATGATGTGCAAGCGAGAAATTCTCACCACTTTCTTCCATCGCACTTTCTCTTGGTTAGGAGTTGCGACTTTCCGCGTTTTCCGATACGTTGCGTTTGTCTCCTTGACGATTACAACAGACCTCCTAGCCACATGACCCAAGTTTAGGTTACGAGATCGATCGAAGATAGGCTCTCCACGGATCAGATCCTTGTTTGTATCAGCGGCTTCATTGTTCGCGAGCGATTCGCTGTAATCGAATTCACCGAATTTTTTTTGTCTCCGGAGAGAATGATCTAATTCAGCACTTAAAATCTGTTTTAATCGCGGAATCGAACAAGAGTCAAATAGAGAGGAGGAAGGAGAAGAATCGAAGGAGGTTCAAAGTTGACGTGGCCTGTTAAAAGGAAAATAACCAATCATATAACGAATAAAATTGACGAGTTGTCGTTACCAGGAGAGAAATTGCTCCTAAAATTTATTATAAAATTAATAAAGATTAAATTAAATAAAAACGTAATATTTAACCTAGTAAAACTACCTAAATGCAAAGAATGTTAAAAAGTACCTATTTAGCAACTTAGAGAACTTAAAACTACCATCCACGCCAATTTATACTATTAAAAGAGAAAACAAAACACCTACGTGTCGCGACGTGAGAACTTTTACGATATTTTTTATTTTTTTGCGTTTTAGTCCTTATATTTTTCAATAATTTTTGTTCGGCGAATTCTATAAATTATATTTCAGGCCCAACGAATTCAGATCCAACGAATTAAGACCCACATATAAAACATTTAAGAATTAAATTTCTCCCACATTGAAAACAATAAGAAACAAAATAAGAAATCTTCTAATTAAATAAGACTTTATCACATACAAAATCATTAAAGCGGACCTTCGTTTAATGGGCCTACGAATTTCGGTAAATGAATCGCGCATTCATTTATCGGGGTATGCATAATGCGGGTTTTTTTTTTTTGAATAAGCTTGCAAAGTTTGATTAGTTATTTCGGTTTTCGATAATGGTCTTTCATAGATGCATGCTCATAAATTGCCAACGGGTATCGGGAACTTTGATTAGTGGATTGGAGCATGGACATTCGGTTTTCAGGTCAGGCTCATTCGAGTTCGGGTTTTTCAGGTTAAAGGATATATGATCCGTTCGAGTTATTTACAAATACAGTTATGCTCGGTTCAAATCTATTCGGGTTCAGGTCGAGTTTCATAGATTTAACAAAACCTGAACTGGAACCAAATATTATTCGGTTCGGATTTTTTGATTTTTTGGTTTGAATTTTCAGGTTTTACATATTTTTGGTAAGAACTTCCGGTCTTATTTCGGGTAATTCGGGTTCGTTTCGGGTTTTGATTCGGCTTATTCATATAATCCACATAAAATTGAAACAGGCTACAAAAATCCAAATTACATTATCAAAAATATATACATGTGTATATATTCGAGTCTATTCGAGTACAATTCGGGCATCAGGTCGGTTCAGATTAGAATGGAAACCCGAGTTAGAAAATATTAAAACCTGATAGGATAATATGAGAACCGAAATCGGACCAAACCGGATTTTTCAGGTCGATTCGGTTTCGGGTTTCGGATCTCGGGTTAAATATTCAGCCCTATATTGATCAATTCATGGTCTTCCATAATATAATTTAATATTATTTATGAATATCATTTCCCGCGCAAGGCGCGGGGTATTTACCTAGTTTTCTCTTATTTATATTTAATATTTAAGGTTTATAGTTGTATTTATAAAAACTAGATTTTAAATGAAGTTTTGTAAAATGCATTTTGAAATGTGTATTTTTGTATTTCTTTCAAATAATAAGAATGACTTATTTGTATTGCCATATATACTTGTCCGTTGTTTTTTCTAACCAAAAGAGTTTCTAAGTTTTAATATTTTCCGTTAACTTTGAAAAGTTTTTTTTGATAAACGTTAACTTTGAAAAGTTTTGGTGAAATCGGTTTTGAATTGGTGACTACTTTTGTTTTATATAATTTTGTAATAAAATTTTATTTATAAAATTATATAAATATATATATATTTTTTTATAACATCAAAAAAAATATATATATATATATATATATTTTACCTAATTGTAGTAAAAATCAATGATTAAAAAACAGACCCGACTCGACCGGTTGAACCGTGAACCGGTGGTTTGTCCAGTTTGAGATTAAAAGATTGCTTTTCCCATGGAAACCCGTGTATTTTATTGCATGTAAAAATAATAATTTATATAAACAAGCTTACTCGTGTCAGAAAAAAAGAACACTGACATTAAATAAGACCATCTCCAATGTATTTTTCTATCTCTATCTCTAAAATAGAGGAACTCTATAATAGAGATGTATTTTTCTCTATTCTTCTCCTATGTATTTCTCTATCTCTATCTCTATAAAAGAATATTCTATAAAATAATATATTTACATTTTACTATAACATCTTTTATTTATTAAAAGTTGCAAATTAACCCAATTAAGTTTAATTTTCGCAAAATCTTTATAAAATTATTATATTATTTAAGTGTAAAAAATTATTATTTATAATAATATATTACACAATACAAAAAACTATCATGGAATGAATAAAAATATTTACTTAAGTTTATGTCTTTTTATAAAACTTTATATAATTTATTTTTTGTAAATAATAATCTAAAATTTTGGCTTAATATTTATAGCTTGTTTTTAATTATAATTATAAAATTTAAATGATTATTTTGAAAATTTAAAACATTTTTGAATTTAAAACATAAAAGAAAATGACATTTTTATATATTTTAATTATAGTTTATATAGAAGAGATAAATTAAAGGACTAGTATGCAAATAAAAAAGTTTGCCTCTATTATAGAGGAAAATATAACATTCCTCTATATATAGAGGAAAATATAGCAATCTCTATTTTAGAGGAGAAAATAGAGATGGGTTTGAGCAAATGTTACACTATAATAGAGATTAAAGGCAAATATAGAGGTGGTTGGAGATGCTCTAAAAGAAACTTACTAAACTGGGTCATTTTAAGTTTTCTTATTAGCAATTGTATAGTTTAACTAGGGGAATTCCCGCGCTACGTGCGGATTAAATTTATTGTATTGAATGTGAAATTACCAAAAAAAATTAAAAAATTGATATTTTCTTCATAAAATTAATTTTCTTGTCAAATTAAACTTAAATATTTAATTTATTATTTTCAGAGTGTAACAAATTTATTCTTAAATTTGGATACTTTTATATTCGACTTTCCCTCGCAATGCGATTCGGATTACATTTAGTTTTATACAAAGACTTGTGAATTAGACAAAGGAGTAGACGAATAGACAAACACGTACAACTCTTTTACAATGGATCGCTTCATTTCTTATCAGAAGACCATATGGCATGTTTTCTAAAACACTTATTTTGTTGATTGGCCGCTAATTTTTCAATAAATAATATATGCATTCCGTTATGTAAATTTCATAGTTGTAAGAATTATGGTATAACTGTGTTTTTTTTTCTTTTCAAAACTAAGAAAAATAGGACGACTAACTTGTTGGGGAAAAAAATAGAACCACTAACAATATCATGTAAATGTTTAATGAATTTAGATAAAACTCCAATGATTAATTTTCCAAGATTGACTTAATTTTTTGTACTTTTGGAGTGATACGAATTTTAAAGTAAGTTGAATCTTCTTAACTTAACCATAAAAATCCTAAAATTAGAAACTATTTTTCTCATTTTAGAGTGATACAAATCATAATGCATGGGTATACATATTTTCTCGTTTTGTCTTCGGAGTACGAGCCGAATACAAAACGAACTAAAAGTAAAGTATCTAAAAACATTATAATCATAATATACCTTTAAGAAAAAGAATAATATGCATATTGTCACATTCTACTCATTTTTTCTTCACTCTTTCACCTGGATCTTACTTGTTAAGTTTTAAAAATAATTTAGGCCATGATGTGTTTTTGCACTAATAATTTCGTATGTTTAAGACGTTCTTCTTCATCTTCTGCTTTCCTTGGCAAATCCTCTTCCTTTTGTCATGAGTTGCCGATATCATTCATCCTCTTTTTTTTTTGTCTCTCCATTGCATCTTTTCTCTAATTTTCTTGCACTTTCAAATCTCCTCTTTTATTCTCTTCATCTTTTCTTGTGTTTGTTGATCTCACCAGTCCCGACCCAAACATTTTGGGGTCTGTAAGACTTAATTATTTGGACCCCTAAAGTTAATAAAAAACAAAATAGAGAGTCTATACAACAACAAAAAATAATTTGGGGCACCATAATAGTAATTTTTGAAAAATCTAGTCCCCTTTATGTTAAAATATTTGCAAATATTTTGGTGGGCCCAAGGTCGCAACTCTGCCCCACCCCTGGGCCGGGCCTGGATCTCACTCGCGACGCAAGCAACACATGCATGTAAAAGCGATTTTTTATTAGCAATGTTGCATGATAAGCAAACCCGAAATAGAGATTATAAAAGGAATTTCAATTTATAAGTGTTGAAAACTTGGAGAGTAATGTTTCTTTTCAATTGACAAACCATGATTAAAAAAGTTACCTCAAGTTTGTGTGATGTAAGTGAATAGCAAAATCTTCTTTAAATCCCTTGGAGTTTTCTTCTTATGAACCGAGATTTGCCATTTTAAGTGAAGCTACATATATACTATGTCTCTCCATTAGTCAAGACAAACAGTTCACATCTTTTAAACTTTAACACACCATGAATAAAATATAAACATAAAAGCACAATCATTCACATAGAGAATACTATTTTACTAACCTTGAATGTTTAGGAGAAAGCTAAAATACAACAAAGTCATAAACAATATAATGCTTTAGTTTCTCTAATAAAAAATGTGAATCATGCAATATATTATATATCCCTTAGATTTGCTATGATTCAATTCAAGCATTGATCAGTCAAGAAATCTGAAGAAACAATGATTACCTATGATTTTTAAAACAACGAAATTGGTTAAACCCATGGGACTATAATAAGTAATTTAACATTAATAATAAAAGTTTAACCAAAGCCAACAACAAAAGCAATAGTAAGAACATAAATAAATTGAAAAATATAAAATGTGACCCTAACACTATAACTTTCGGAAGTTCCAAACTTGACAAAAACATATAAACCTAGTAACTGAACTTCAAAAACCTAGCAAAAAAAGAAGAAAATAAACAACAAAGCTGATCCAACATTGCTCAGAACTTGAATAAGCGAATCTAATTGTGTGATGTATGGGTGGGGAGGGGAGTGACCGATTATATAGGCCTATGGAAGAAGGGTTTGGCTGAAAGAGCTTCAAACCTAAAAATAAATTTAAGGTAAGAAGACTATATTTATGACACTTAAATTTGGTGTTAATTTGTTTCCGGTAAAGATTCCTAAGAAGAGAAAGATGAGAACGTGTAGAAGGTGAGAAGACGATCAATGTGATGGTGAGGAGATAGGTGGATTCGTTGATGAGCTTTTAATTGAGAAGATGTATCGATAGAAAGAGAGGAGTAAAAACTTGTATTGGAGGAGGAGGGGAAGCGATAGGCGTTGCTATTATGGCACAAACCGATTATTGACAATGAAAATGATTATGTGTGCTAGATGTTGATGATGTGTCACTTTTTTAGACATTCTAAAATGCTGATGTGGTTATCTTCTATGGCTTCAAAAGTCATCTTTTATATATTAAAGTATTTGTTTAATTAAGAGATTAGGTGAATTGCGATTTCAAAACAAAGAAAAAGACTATTTTGTCCATATGTATTGTTGATTTAATTTTTTTTTTTTGTAAAACTAACTTCTTAAAATCGAATATTAATCGATTTTAGGGGTGGGCATTTCACCCGAGACCCGAAATCCGACCCGAACCCGACCCGAAAAACCCGAACATAAACCGAACCGTATTTCCAAAAAACCCGAACGGATTTTAGAATTCTTTAATTCGGGTACCGACTAAAACCGAACCGAACCGAACCCGAACATGTGCCCGAATAAACCCGAATATATATGTGTTTATATAATTTTAATTGAGAAATTGTGAATTTTCATAGGATAGTTTGGATTTTAGTATGTTATTTCAGTTTTTTGGTGGGTAATTTGGGGTTAACCCGAACCGAAACCCGAATAACCCGAACCGGAACCCGAATTTCTCATCAAAAATTCAAAAACTACAAAAAATCCGAACCAAAACCCGAACCAAAACCCAAAAATTTTGAACCGGATAATATTTCGGTTCCATGTCGGGTTTTGTTAAAAATGTGAAACCCGACCCGAACCCGAATAGATCCGAACCGAATCCGAACCGAATTTGTAAATAACCCGAACGGTTTCTATATAGCCGTACCCGAAAAACCCGAACCCGAATGAACCCGACCCGAATCCGAACCGAATGCCCACCCCTCCAAATCAATTTGATAAAAAAACTTTTAAAATATTTAATTAAATAAACAAAATATATTGAAACATGATTAAGTAACTATTGTATTGTGAATGAAAATAGATTTTATTCAATTTTTGTCAATCACCTTAAATAAAAGTTGATTTTTTCACAATTATGAATCAAAGTTGTGAATCGTCGTTGTGAAGAGCATACACATAAAGAGTAGTTGTGAATGTCACCGTGAACAACCATGTATATCATCTCGTTCGCCGCCGTGAGTTACCACGAAGAACAATTGTATGTTGTTTTGAATTTTCATTAAGAACACCACCGTGAAAACCGATGAGAATTGTCCGTAAATCGTCTCGTTCGCCATCATGAATCATTACAAAAACCAATTATATGCCACTGTGATTATCGCCAATAACGTCGTTATGAATTGTCTGTGAATTGTGTGATCGTCATCGTGAATCGAGTCGCTCGTAAACCACCGTGAATTGTCGTTGTGAATCGTATGTTCGCCATCAATAACCTCGCGACGTTTCTTCTCTTCTTTCCTCACCTATGTCTTTGGTGTTGTGTCAGGGTTAAATATATTTAGTTTTGTAATTTGATTTTTAATTATATAAATTTTGCATGAAATGAGAGTATAAATGAATTTTGAACCATAAAATTATCCATTTTACAAATTAAAACACTCTAATAATAATATTTCTCTTTTAGAAAAACCAAACATAATCAAATGTTTGACCAAAAAAGACATGTTAAAAAATAATATCACGAACAAATTGATTTAAACAAACATTAATCATAAGGAACATAACTTGCCAATAGATTTAAGGTAAATTAGGGTAGATATACAAAACTTTAGAGGAAATTAGGTAAATATTTCAGTAGTACTGTTCATACGTGTATTGACTATTATACTCTTGGGCGAATAATGAAAAATAAATAGATATTTATTCCTACTAATAGTCACATAACTAAATATATATCTTTTTTTTTTGAACAACAACTAAATATATATCTATTCCAACTAAATAGTTTATAGATTTGTCAAATGTATAATGTAAAATTAATATATATGTGTATATATATTCCTACTAAATACATTTCTATTTTAAACTAACTATTTTTAGAGTTAGTTATATTATACATATATTTCTACGAATAATCGTTTATTGTCTAAAGAATAGTTATTTATTTTCCTAAAAATAGTTTTCTATAATGAATAAAGTGTTTATACAAATACGAAAAATTCTTAGGTTCACCTATAGTGTTAGCCTATTTTAATTTAACCAATTAAATCATGTCATTTAATATTTCATTAATAATCTAATTAAAAATTAAATCAAATTAATATGTAAAATTAGGAGAGGTGACTGAAATTGTTTAGAGTTTGGGGTATAAGGGTTTATTGTTTAGGGTATAAGGGTTTATTGTTTAGGATTTAGGGTTTATGTTTAGGGTATAGGGTTTAAGATCATGATTTAGGTTTTTTTATCAGGGTTTAGTGTTTTGGGTTTAATGTACAAGGTATAACATTTATGTTTTAAGGTTTAAAGTATTCTTTAATGCAAATAGATGACTATTTATCTTATGTGTAAATTAGTATACATGTAACTATCTATTTGAATCCTATTACCGAATTAGATATATATGAGAGCAAAAATGGAAAAAATTATATTTCTCTCATCTTTTTTGTTATTTCAGTAAATTTAGTAAAAATTATATCATTTCAGTAAATTATAGTCTTAATTTGTGATATTCGACAAATTCACCCTAGATTTAAATAAGCCGACATGGATTTTGCGATATTGTAAACGCAAACTTCAATTTGTGAGGTTGGATTGGATAAATGACAGAAAGTTTAATCTCCAATCGAATTTCTCTAAAATGCATAATCGTCAAATCTATCTTCGTCAGTCAATCAAACAAACAAAACAATTCACTAGACGATTCGTATTCCATATAATAAAGTAGGCATTCGGGTATTCGGTTCGGTTCTGGGTCCGAAATTTCGGTTCCGGTTCGGTTCGGTTCTTGAATCTATTACCCAATCACTACTTTTCAATATTTCGGTTCGGTTCCTATCGGTTTTGGTTCGGTTCGGTTCTTTGATTGAGGAACCGAAAAATACCCGAAATTTTCGGTTCCAATTCGGTTCCAGTTCGGTTCCGGGTATTTCAAATCAAAAATAGAAAAAAATACCCGAAAACATAAAATATACCCAAAAAAAGTTCATAAAAATACTCAAAATTAAGAAAAAAACCCGAAAATTGAAAAAAATACCCAAAAACAAAAAAATACCCGGAATAGGATAATAAAAAATACCCGAAATTAGAAAAATAGCCAAAATACCCAAAAATATTAAAAATACTCAAAGTAGATAAAAATATTTCGGTTCTTCGGTTCTACCCATGGGTATTCGGTTCGGTTCCGGTTCCTACCCGATACCCATGGTTCTTAAGTTTAGAAACCATCGGGTATTTAGGGTGTAACCGAAACCGGAACCGGAACCGTTTTTTTTCGGTTCTTCGGTTCCGGTTTTTCGGTTCCGGGTATTTTCGCCAGGCCTATAATAAAGTTTAGGGAAAATTCTGAGTTTCTAAAAACATCAGGGGCCAAAAGGAAATTTAGTCATTGTAATTTTATATAAATCAAATTAATTTTATTAAAATCCGAAAATACAAAAAAGCAAATTGTATATTACCAGAAATACATCCCCTGAGTCTCGTTCTTCGCTCTCTGAAGATCGACCGCTAGGTTTCAACGAAGCCTTGCTTGTTTTCAAATTCAGAGATCGTGTTTTGCTCTTTGATGTTGAATCGGTTCGATTCTCGGATCTCGAAGATCCTCGATTTTCTCAACCACACGTGAAGAGAAACCTTTTCCACTCTCACTCTCGGCTCTATTTTCTTCTCCCGTTCGTCGCCGCCATGTTCGAAGCTCATGTTAGCCCCCTTTTCAATTTCTCCTCTAATTAATTTTGAGGATTTAGAATTATATATGTCTTAAGTTATAGATAATATGTAAATTTCTAAAACTAAATGGGTCTTTAGCAATAATGGTAGATTGACAAGTAATTAGCTATCTAAGGACTCTATAAGCAAAGTTTATTCAGTTTCTAGAATTTTTAAGTATCAATAAATTTACGATTCGGTGCAGGTACTACATCTGCTTCGGAGGTATTTGGGCGAGTATGTGCATGGACTTTCACAAGAAGCTCTGAGGATTAGTGTTTGGAAAGGTTGACTTTTATGCTTTGTCTTATGTAGATACTTTATGGGGCGTATTGATTGACACTTGTTGTGTGTAGTGAAAGTAGTTTGTTTACTGGGTAGGGTGATAAGTGACACATGTAGATATGTATGTAATCCATTGGCTTTTCTAGTCAGTTGCTGTTTAATTTTATTTCTTCCCTTTTCTTGATGTTGAGTTTTCTTGTTTTTTTAGGGGATGTTGTTCTTAAAGATTTAAAGTTAAAGGCGGAGGCTCTAAATTCACTGAAACTTCCAGTCGCTGTCAAATCCGGTTTTGTCGGAACCATCACTCTAAAGGTTTCTGTTTTTTCTCTTGGTGGATTATTTTCGTTTTTCGTTCTCGAAAGTTTCCCTATATGAATTGATCTGCCAAGAACTTTATGCTGGATTGAATCCTTGCTAGAGTTACTTGCAGCATCTTTCTTCCCACACTAATTCCTATATAGGCCTACTAATAGTCGTTCGAGGATTTAGAGAGAGGAAAAACAACTTGGTGTTGACTTAGCTATAAATACTTAGATGACTACCAATGTTTGCATGTGTGAAGCTCTCATGTAATGATGTACAAAGCAGTGCTGGAAATTGTTATGGTTTAGCTTAGATCGCAAAGAACATGTTTGTTGGTGATAGTGAATAGAGTGGAAAATTTTAGTTCATTGTTTATATAAGTATCGAGTTGTAAGGCTATAAACATTGTAAGTTAGCAGTGTTTGTGAAGAGGCTTATTAGCTAGAGAATCTTGAATTACGAATATGCTATAATAAAGCGAAATCTTGCACTATGCTAAGTCACATATACCTGGATAAATTTTGGGCTACATGTGTTGCCAGACAAGTGTTGACCGATAATTCATAGTGAAATGTTGTAAAGACTACAAAGTTACATGTTTGATCGGATAACCCCTGAACATTAAAAATAGATATGTGCGTGCTTCTGATTGTTGCATTTGCATATATCAAAGCTTGTGATACAAATTGCGCTATCATAGAGTTTGCAAGCCAGAGTGATACCCTCCCTGATATTTGAACCTTAGATTTGTATTTAATAAAGAATATGGTACTTTTATCAGGAATCTTTTGTAATTATGGATAGCTAGCATATCTAGAATTTGAATATGACTCATACGCTCTTTTGTTTCAGGTCCCTTGGAAAAGTTTAGGGAAAGAGCCAGTCATTGTTCTGATCGACCGTGTCTTCGTTCTTGCGTATCCTGCCCCGGATGCCCGAACGGTTAAGGTATTTTTCCGGAATTTCATTTCTCTTTGTTTTGTCTCACCTTAAAGCTTTTCACTTCAGTTGGTACCAACATTATTTACACTAATCACATACTAGGAGGAAGACAGGGAAAAACTTCTAGAAGCCAAGCTTCATCAGATTGAGGTACTAAATATTTCTGGCTGACGCAGCTTGATGCATACTTCTAAATATGATTGTCAAATGAGACTTGGATTTTTCTTTTCATCTACAATATAAATTTGACATTATTCTGATTTATCTTTATTGTGTTTGTTGCAAATAGGAAGCAGAATCAGCAACTCTTGAAGCAAGAGAAAAATCGAAGTTGGGAAGTGTATGCCTCTAAACTTGATAACTTATTTTAGTTTTTGTTGATCTTACATCTTTCGGAATCTGTTTGAGTACCGCTGGAACTATCCTGATCAGATTAGAGAATTCCTTATGATCTGTTACGAAGGATATATGCACTCCTTTCTACTAGAAAAAGCTCATACTAAGCAATAAGCATGTTATAACTTGTAGCTATTTTATGGTTGGTTCTTTGCAGCCTCCAACAGGAAATTCATGGCTAGGTTCTCTTATTGCTACAATTATTGGTAACCTAAAAGTATCCATCAGCAATGTACATATTAGATATGAAGATTCTACCAGGTTTGTGGCTGTTTGTCAGTGTTCTTGATTTTTTTTGTTATTAGAGACGACTCAGAAGTACTTGTTTAACCTTTTCCTATTTCAACTATATTTGCTGTAGTAATCCAGGCTACCCCTTTGCTGCGGGCATCACCTTGGAAAAACTCGCAGCTGTTACAGTGGATGAGGAAGGAAATGAGACCTTCGACACAAGTGGTGCTTTTAATAAACTGCGTAAGGTGAGCTTTGTTTCTTTTCTTGCCATTCCCAGTTGGGTCGGGTGTAGCAGTTGAACTTGAAAGTTGACAAAAAGCGTTGTCTTCACAGTAGATGTGTGTTTGGATTATAAATATAGATGGTTCCTTAGGGACGTTTGAGTTCTCTTGTGGTTCATAAGTGGAATACAGAGCTAGTTTTCCCATTTATTAAAAATTATTCTGGCCTCAAAGATTCACCATTTTGTGGCCTCTTCATCTGCGAAGTTCAAGGGCAGTTCTCCAAAAGGGTTTCAAATACAATATAATATTGCTTAAGCTTTTAGAAGAAAATATAATTTATTTTTCCTGCTGTAAAAGACATGTGTGAATGGGTTAGCAGTTTTTAAAAAAACTTCTGGGCTCTTACACCACATCAATTCATAGTTTAAAAGTGTTTTTATCTTTATCTTTTCTCTCTCTTCAATTAGTCATTTTCTTCAATGTTTATGTGTTAGTTTTGAGTGCTAGTTAAGCTAATTAAAGATATGCTCATATTTTTGTTGGAAAGTACTCTGGTACAAGGTCTGGTGACTGAATAAGTTGTGTGATGAATGATAATGATGCTCTACTTATTGACTTGAGCCAAAAATTTAGGCTTACACATTGTTCTGTAACAGTCGTTGCAGCTTCAAAGGCTTGCTCTGTATCATGATGCAAATAGCTTTCCCTGGGTAATAGAGAAGCAATGGGACGATATTAGTCCTGCGGAATGGGCTGAGGTTTGTTCCTTTTCCTGTTTTGATTATTGTTCTTTTTTGCCAGATAATTAGTCAAATCAAATGTAGTTTGAGGTTTTATGTATTTAACTATCAACTGCCTTCCTTCAGATGTTTGAAGATGGCATAAAGGAGCAGACTGAACATAAAATGAAGTCAAAATGGGCCTCTGATCGTCAATATCTGTTGTCCCCTATCAATGGATCACTTAAGTATCACCGTTTGGGAAATCAGGAGAGAAACAATTCGGAAATTCCATTTGAAAGAGTGTCAGTTGTCCTAACTGATGTTAATGTGACAATCACAGAGGTACCCTTTTCTAGTACTATTTTTTTCTGGAAGTGTTCTTGTTTTAGGATTATTCGTAAATTTTACCCGTGTGCTCTAATTTATTCCGTCTCTTCCAACTTCCCAAGACCCATAAGTGGTTAATACTTTGTATGCGTAGTAATTTCTTTTTTCTTTTATTGAGGTGCTTGACTTAAGTCGCTTGTATTTTTTCTTCCACCTTTCTCTTAACAGGAGCAGTATCACGATTGGATAAAGCTGGTCGAAATTTTTTCAAGATACAAAACATATGTAGAGATTTCACATTTAAGGCCCATGGTTCCTGTTTCAGAGGCTCCGCGTTTGTGGTGGCGTTTTGCTGCTCAAGCTAGTTTGCAACAAAAGAGATTATGGTACATGCTTCTTTCATTTTACTTTTTCATGGAGGATTTCACAGGCAGACTAGGAAAAGAAATATCATTTACTTGGCAAAAGCCATTTTGTACTCTTAAGACTGCAATCAATATGCGGAATGTATATTTTGACCGTAATTTGCATTTTTCACCCCATTTCAGCTATCGATTTTCCTGGGATAGTATTCACCATCTTTGCCAGTTACGTCGGCGTTATATTCAGTTATATGCCAATTTTCTGCAGCAGCCATCAAACGCTAATAACCCGGAGATGAGAGAAATCGAGAAGGACCTTGACTCCAAAGTGATTCTTTTGTGGAGGTAATAATCATACCCAAATTTTATATGGAAAGCACGTGCTATCTTTCTTTTTTTTGGTAGTAGAAAGCACGTGGTTTCTTAACATATCCAAATTACTTCTGATACATATCATTCAATTTTCATTCCGTTTTCACTTGATCTATGGATCGATTTGGGAATTCACTGACTATGATTAAGTTTCAAACTACTGGAGTATAGTAGGTTCATAGATATTTGCCATTTTTTTATCGTAGAGGTAATAGTTGTTGCCTTTGTCCTAGTCGCAGGTTGTAGGTGCAGTTAGACACACATCTATGTGCTATTCTAGTTGTTTTGGTATTGCCCTTTTATGGTCAATTGCGTTTACGATTGTGAGTTAGTCTTTTTTAAGTTGTATTATTTAAAACAATTTTCCCTCCAGATGCTATTCAAACTTAGTAACAATGATTCAACTCATTTTCTCTTTGTGCTCCTATTTTGTGTTTCGAGTAATGCTCAAACTTGGTCGATCATCGTACAAATTATTGTATTTTAGTGGTTTGGAATGTCCGGTAGACACTGACAGACTACAATCTTTTCTCTGGCAATAATTGATATGTTGGAGGTCCAATCCCTGGATTGCTGAAAATTTACAGAAATATCTGATAAAATGCTTTACTACATATATTCTTATCGTTACCACTTTTTGCTCATAAGAAGTTCAAAACTTTCCATTCTTCCTCTTTGATGTAACTGAGATTCTCAAAGGCGATGTGCTGACTATGTGCTTTTTTCTCTTTCAGACTTATCTCATCATGTTTTTAATGTTGTGTTGTATCTAAATAATAGGTTGCTTGCACATGCAAAGGTAGAATCTGTAAAGTCCAAAGAAGCAGCCGAGCAGAGAAAGCTGAAAAAGGGTGGCTGGTTCTCATTTGCATGGTCAGTGGAGTCTTTTTCTTTTTTCTGGATATATTGTCTTGCTTTTGGTCAAAAACAAAATTCTTCTCGTAGCATGAGTGCAACACCACAGGCAGAAGCCAACTTTTTTCTTAACTTTTGTTGTTACCTTTTTCATGAAGGCGGACAGAAGATGAAGAAGACCATGAGAAAGATGGTGTGGCTGAGGAATCAAAATCGGTGGAGGAAGGATTGACTAAAGAAGAATGGAAAGCCGTAAATAAATTACTGAGTCATCAGCCAGATGAAGAGATGAACTTGTATTCAGGAAAGGACATGCAGACTATGACTTACTTTCTTGTAACCGTATCAATTGGCCAAGGTGCAGCTAGGATTGTTGATATAAATCGGACTGAGGTGCTATGTGGTAGGTTTGAGCAGCTTGATGTCACAACCAAGTTTAGATATCGGAGTGCTCAGTGTGACATATCACTGAAGTTCTATGGCTTATCTGCACCAGAAGGTTCGCTTGCACAGGTTTGTTTTCAATTTTTCAGAATTATCGGGTCAGCAATCTCAGTAATAAGATTCTACTGTATATTCCTGCTTGCCTATAAAATGAAGATTTGACCTTCTCCTGCTCCCCTCTTTGTTTAATACTCCTGATTTTGCAGAGTGTATCAAGTGAGAGAAAGACAAATGCCTTGATGGCTAGTTTTGTGAAATCACCAATTGGAGAGAACATTGATTGGAGACTATCAGCCACAATATCCCCTTGTCATGCTACGGTAATATCTTCATATATGCTCATAATCACTGACACTTAGGATCTGTCTAACAGTCACATAACTATAAGATACGTCTAGAGTATAGCAGCTTCTATCTAATATCTAGCAGTGACATTGAATGAAGTGTGTTGTTTCCTGAGGATTCGAGATAGTTCATTTTCAGGGATTTATATATCGTTATTCTTCGAAACTAAGAATTACTTGTAACTCTCTTGGGTATATGGAAGTTTGGAGTTAAGATGTATTTACTTACACAAAATAATGTATGCCTACTATCAAGAGAGATATGCTTCACAACATTTAACATCAGCCATTTAAGCTTTATTGTTCAAAATCTAGCTATTACCAAGGAAACACTGACATTTTCCATTCATAATAGACAGCGTCTTTTGGTGGATTAGATAAGTTGGTGCCACTGCTTTGGGCACAATAATGAATTTGCGTATTTGCAGATCTGGACCGAAAGTTATGATCGTGTTTTGGAGTTTGTGAAGCGAAGTAATGCAGTTAGCCCTACTGTTGCACTGGAGACTGCTGCTGTGCTTCAGGTACTGGTGTAATTCGTAGCAATATTCTGTTTCTTACATAAAGTTATTGCATGTATCATAGTTTTTTTCAGTAAGAAATGTTCAATTCGTTGATGTATGCATACGCAAATCATTAGAGATTGATCAGTCATAGGTTTCTATATTTTAATTTTCCTGCAGACTTATGGGCTATATGCGTTTAGTCATTTTCACCATTCTTAATTACAGATGAAACTAGAGGAAGTGACTCGCCGTGCTCAAGAGCAACTTCAAATAGTGTTAGAGGAGCAAAGCAGGTTAGGATAATTTATCTTGGCTTTCATATATCCGTCTTTATCATTTTCCCTAAGATTAAAGTTGGACCATTTGTTAGTGAATAAAACGAGATGTTTCTTACCTGGAGAAAAGCTCATGCCTTGTAGTTTGTTGGAAATGAGATTTAGTTATTTTATAATCTTGTACAAATGGCAAAGTTTTCACCGGCTTCTCTTTATTCCTTGTCTCTGGTTACTCAGATTTGCTCTCGACATTGATCTTGATGCTCCAAAAGTGAGAATTCCTTTGAGGGCTAAAGGATCGTCCAAGTGCAGTAGCCATTTCCTTTTGGATTTTGGTAATTTTACGCTAACCACCGTGGTAAGTTTCCAGAATTGTCCCTAGTTTTTAGTACTGTTTTGCGTCTGTTTTCTTATATTTCTTGTTCGATCAGGATACTCGGTCCGAGGAGCCAAGACAAAATTTATATTCTCGGTTTTGCATTGCCGGACGAGATATGGCCGCTTTCTTTACGGATTGTGAATCTGAGAACCAAGGTTGCAGTTTACTCATCGAAGATTTCACTAACCAGCCAATTATATCTCCCATTCTAGAGAAAGCAGACAACGTTTATTCACTTATGGATAGGTGTGGAATGGCTGTTATAGTTGATCAGGTATTATTTCCTTGTGCAACATTTTATGTTTATTTGTCAATTGCTAAAACGAGGCATTTCTACCTGACACACATCTACTTTGTTATAGATCAAAGTGCCTCATCCAAGTTACCCATCCACAAGAATTTCCATACAAGTACCAACTATTGGTGTCCATTTTTCGCCGACACGGTATATGAGGATCACACAACTTTCCAGCATCTTGTATGGTGCTATGAAAACCTACAGCCAAGCTCCCGTTGATCAAATCCCAGATGGAACCCAACCTTGGAGCCCTGCAGATCTTGTTAGTCATGCTAGAATCTTAGTTTGGAAGGTATGCACTATTATTTATATGCTTGTCATTTGTCAAGCTTGATTGTTCTGCATTAGCTTTGATGTCGTGGAATCTATTGTTTCAGGGAATCGGTAACTCTGTTGCTACTTGGCAGCCCTGTCACATCGCTTTGTCTGGTTTATATCTCTATACATTTGAATCAGAGAGGTCGCTTGATTATCAACGTTATTTATGGTTTGTGCTATTCTTCATCCATTATTTTCTTTCATGCACTCTCTTTTCTTTCTCTTATTTTCAAGCACTCTTCGCGTTAAATCATAAATTTTGATTCTGCAGCATGGCTGGCAGACAAGTATTCGAGGTTCCACCCTCAAATGTTGGTGGTTCGCCTTACTGCCTTGCTATCGGTCTAAGGGGAACAGATCTTAAAAAGGTAGTCTAAGCTGCTTTATTGTAAACAATAGGAGTCGTGTTAGAACCTAGAACTGACAGATAGATAAGTTTTCCATTAATTGATTATTCTCTTTCTGAATTGGGTAAGCTTGCTGAATCTTGAATGGCTACCGACCTGAACAATAAGACTACTTTTATTGAAGTTATTTTCATAGTTATACCAGAGAAATATCAAAAGATATTGTATTATCCGTTAGTGATGATGGATCTTTTGCATTCTTCAGGCCCTGGAATCTTCTAGCACCTGGATTATAGAGTTTCAGGAGGAGGAGAAGCCAGCTTGGCTGAGAGGACTTGTCCAAGCCACTTATCGAGCTTCTGTATGACTATCCCATTAACTTCTTTTTACCGGGGTTTCTATCTGCTATTTCATGTCTGGTTGATGCTGAAAAATCTTATCCTTTTGTAGGCTCCTTTGTCAGGGGATATACTTGGTCAGACAGGTGATGTTGACTCCAATGAACTTAAGACTGGGAATTTGAAAGCTGTTGATCTTGTTATTAATGGTGCTTTAATTGAGATGAAGTTGGACTTGTATGGAAAGGTTAGCTGCGGCATGTTTTTATATGTGTGCTATCTTTATGCCATGTCGTACTAAGTAGGAACTTTGAAAGTTGCATGAGGTGAAAAACCATTTAGATTCTGCGAAAGCAACTTCTCCTGATTTTTACTTTACTATCCTATTTTCCCGCAGGTCAACGATGATTGTGATGAGCAGGTTGAAGAGGTTCTGCTTCTCAAAGTTCTTGCTGCAGGAGGAAAGGTTTGTGTTTATTGGACATATATCATTGTGTTAAGCGGATGAGAGGTAGTGAGTTATTTGCATGTCTTTTGCGTTGTGGGTAATGAAGCCTGCTATGTGTGCAAAACTTAGACAATCAAACCCCATGACACTTAAACTCTGATCAAAATCATATCATTTCATTAGGCCTGGCCAAGCTAATCGTGAGATGGAAAACTACCAATATAGCCACATTATTGTTGATTAAGGTTTCTCAAATGATAATTCTTTTAGCGTATTGTGCAATCATGCTGGCATGTTGCATATATTAGGAGCACCACTTTTGAAGTTGTTCGTTGCTTGAACATTTGCATTTCTTCTTCTTATAGGGTTCCCCTTCCTGACATGCCTTGTAATGTTCTTTCAAGCTGTTATGTTTCTTTGTAAGCTATATACAGCAGACTACTTTAATATGAGGTATAATTGTGTTTGCTTTGCAGATCCACATGATAAGTTCAGAGAGTGGCTTGACTGTTAAGACGAAGTTGCACTCTCTGAAAATCAAAGATGAACTTCAGCATCAGCAGTCAGAAAGTACTCAGTATTTGGCCTACTCTGTTTTGAAGAATGAAGACATACAAGACTCACCAGGAAGACGTGAATCTGTAGGACATGCAGATGATGAAGATGCCTTCACAGATGCCGTGCAAGAGTTTCTGTCTCCTACAGAGCCAGGTACTCCGGATATGGATATGATTCAATGCAGTATGATGATGGATTCTCATGAAAATGTAGGACTCGAGGATGCTGAAGGTGGGTTTCACGAAAAAGACACATCTCAGGGAAAAGGCCTTTGCGATGAGGTGTTTTATGAGGTGCAGGGAGGTGAGTTCACTGATTTCATATCAGTTGTTTTCTTGACGAGGAGCTCCAGTTCCCATGACTATAATGGAATTGACACACAGGTATGTAATTTAAGACCATGGAAAGTTATCTTGGTGTGGCTAATATACCTTCTCAACTTTACTAAGCTCGGTTTGAAATCAATTTCAGATGAGCATTCGCATGTCAAAACTGGAGTTCTTTTGCAGCCGACCGACTATAGTTGCTCTAATTGGTTTTGGAATTGACTTGAGCGCTGCAACGTATATTGAAGATGACAAAGATACCAAAACTGTGGCATCTGAGAAATCTGATAGAGCGAAAGAAACAAATGGTGAAGGTGGACGCATTGAAGGCTTACTTGGATACGGAAAGAACCGTGTAGTGTTTTACCTAAACATGAATGTTGATAGCGTGACCGTGTTTCTTAACAAGGAGGATGGTTCTCAGCTTGCTATGTTTGTACAGGAGCGATTTGTGTTGGACCTCAAGGTAAGAAATATTGGCTTGAGACATCCTTTTGAAGTATTTGATTTTAAATCTAGTTTACTCGAATCTTGACACTTTATAGTAGTTAAGAAAACCAAATTTGTTCCTGATACTATTGTAAGCGAGTTAAAAAAGTTGAATTTGTAAATGGTTCTAGTTATAGAATCAGGATCATTGAAAATTTGGCTTTGTAATTACTCTTTTGATTGTCAAGGTTCACCCGAGCTCTCTTTCAATAGAAGGGACTCTAGGAAATTTTAAACTCTGCGACAAGTCGTTAGACTCTGGAAACTGCTGGAGTTGGCTCTGTGACATACGTGATCCTGGTGTTGACTCTCTTATCAAGGTATCAAATACTGATGGCCTTATTGTGGTATTTTTGATTCTTGTTTGTTGGGTTGCACATCTTCTTAGTTGCTGTTTTACGCTGCAGTTCAAACTCAGTTCATATAGTGCTGGAGATGACGACTATGAAGGATATGATTATAGCTTATCTGGTAGACTATCAGCTGTTCGCATTGTATTCCTCTACAGATTTGTTCAAGAGGTACCATGATCACTACCTGCCTCTTACGTAGTTGGTGTAAAATAATTTTGAAACTTATAAAAATGTTTTTGATTAAAAAAAACACTTATAAAAATGCTTTTGTTTGGGCATCATTTTATTGTTGACCTACTAAATGAAATGGTTTTCAGGTTACAGCGTACTTCATGGGACTTGCCACTCCTCAGACAGAAGAAGTCATTAAGCTTGTCGACAAAGTGGGAGGCTTTGAGTGGCTGATCCAGAAATATGAGATGGATGGCGCTACTGCGCTGAAAATAGACCTTTCATTAGATACTCCAACAATTGTTGTCCCCAAAGATTCTCTGAGCAAAGAGTAAGTAGAAATGGTGTAATAAAACTTAATATGTGCTATGCCCTTTACTGTTTTCAATACCTTCTAGGTATATCTGTTATCACAGTCTAGAGGTAAAAGTTTACATAGAATCTAGTCTAAAGAATATGAAAGCTTGAGGTGTACAATAAGTTAAATTTTTTCCGAATCTCTAAAAGGTTCACTCCAATTTTTTTCTCTCTAAATTTTGCTAAAACTCAACACACCTCTATTTGATGCAGTTACATTCAACTTGACCTTGGTCAGCTGGAGGTATCAAATGAAATAAGTTGGCATGGGTGTCCGGAGAAAGATCCGAGTGCTGTACGTGTAGATGTTCTTCATGCAAAGGTACATATATATTACGATAAATCAATAATTATGGAATAATTGTATTTAACGTGAGGATGAGTACCCTGGCCTGATGAGTACCTCCATTTGTTGTAAAGATTACTGGACTTAATATGTCAGTCGGCATAAATGGTTCAATTGGTAAACCAATGATACGTGAAGGCCAGGGATTGGACATCTATGTACGGCGCAGCCTAAGAGATGTTTTTAAGAAAGTCCCAACATTTTCGGTCGAGGTTAAGGTACTGGTTTTCTACTCCTCTATGTGTTTGATGTGCTTAAATGTTTGCTTTAGGTTTCCAGAATCTAGACTTAAAAAAGTCAATTTTTTGTCATTGTTTTTTATATTGCTAGACTTGGGTTGACTATACTTATACACGTTAATATCTTAAAAGGATTTCCTTGTATCTGAGATCAAGGATGGAATAGTCACAATTTTATATTATCCATTGTCTTCCATGCAAGCTTGAAAATTGGAAGTCATGACACATCTTTTTTTTTTTCTTTCTTTATCATACATACCATGGATATACTTGTCACAATCTCTGAACTATTGTTATCATCAGTCATTTTTCGAAACTAACTATTTTCTTTATATTTGCTGTGCAGATCGATTTCTTGCACTGTGTGATGTCTGACAAAGAATATGATATTATTGTAAGTTGCACAAGCATGAATTTGCTTGAGGAGCCAAAACTACCTCCAGCTTTCCGTGATAGCAGTTCTGGTCCCAAAGATAAAATGCGTAAGCTGGCAGGCAAAGTGAGCTTGAACAGTCAGATGATAATGTCACGTACAGTAACCATACTGGCTGTTGATATGAATTATGTGCTTCTTGAGTTACATAATAGTGTTAATGAAGAGTCACCATTAGCTCAAGTTGCGGTACGTGCTTCTGAGCCTGCTCCTTTTATCTCTTTGTATGGTTAGACTCTAAGAACTATACCGGATACTAAAGATACCGTTTTGTCTTTCATTTTGATTTAACAGCTTGAAGGGTTATGGTTATCCTACAGAATGACGTCGTTATCTGAGACAGACTTGTATGTGTCTGTTCCTAAAGTTTCAGTTCTGGATATTCGTCCTAATACAAAGCCCGAAATGCGGCTGATGCTTGGTTCATCGGTCGATGCTTCCAAGCAAGCCTCTTCTGGATCTTTTCCCTTTTCTCTTAATAAAGGAAGCTTTAAACGAGTCAACTCTAGGGGTATTCTGGATGTTGATGCACCATGCTCCACAATGTTGCTGATGGATTATAGATGCCGATCATCTTCTCAGTCATGTGTTTTGCGGGTTCAACAACCTCGTCTCCTTGCTGTTCCTGACTTTCTTCTTGCGGTTGGTGAATTTTTCGTTCCAGCTTTACGTGCAATAACAGGAAGGGACGAAACACTAGATCCAACAAATGATCCGATCACTAGAAGTAGTGGCATAGTTCTCTCTGAGGCTCTCTATAAACAGATGGAAGATGTTGTGCACTTGTCCCCGTTTAGACAGTTAGTAGCAGATTCCCTGGGGGTTGATGAGTATACTTATGATGGATGCGGTAAGGTAATCTCGTTGAGTGAACAAGGAGAAAAGGAATCAAGCATAGGAAGGTTAGAACCCATCATAATAGTTGGGCATGGGAAGAAGTTGCGGTTTATCAATGTGAAAATCAAGGTTGAGACTCTTGCTCTTTCTATTTTTCTAATACTAAAATACATACTTACATATTTATAAATAGTCATTTGGCATGCTCAGCGCAAAATTTCTATACATTTTCTGAGTGGTTATAGCTTGAAAAGGAGAAGGAGCGTCCATGCTGTAATCACTCCCCCTTTTCCACGATTCTTGATTTTAACTAGCTGCTTGTTTTCTGCTTTTTCTTCTATGTGGCAGAATGGATCGCTTCTGAGCAAGTGCATTTACTTGAGCAACAATAGTAATTGTTTATTTTCTCCGGACGATGATGTTGAAATCTCAATGTTAGAAAACGCCTCATCTAATCCTGAGAATGTGCTTAGCGATGCACAAAAATCATCAGATGTTTCAGACACTTGTCAACAAGATTCAAATTCTGGCCAGAGTCTTACTTTTGAAGCTCAGGTAGGTTTACTTGAGGTTTTCTTTACCGGTTTACTTAAGTTTTGAGCGCGTACTTTAGATTTTTTTTTTCTTTCTAAATTACAAATATTTAACCAAAAACTAATAAGTGATACATTTGTTACATTACATTTATTTATCTATTATATTCCATGGTTTTAGTGTTTCTTTCTAGTTCTTTTTGACTTATAACATGTGTTTATTATAAAGGTATATGTTAATTTTAGCTTGTGCTTGTGCAGGTTGTTTCTCCTGAGTTCACATTCTTTGATGGTACAAAGTCTTCTCTGGATGACTCCTCAGTTGTAGAAAAGCTTTTGCGAGTAAAACTGGATTTTAATTTTATGTGAGTGCAGCTTCTTTAAATCTTAACATCAGTCATTTAAGTTTATGCAACATTTTTTCATACATACAAGTTCTGAACGCAAATATGATTGCTTCATTACTTACCTTTATGTTTGTATAAGGAGAAAATTCATACTTAAGTGCCTATGAAGAAAACAAGTTTGTGTCTTCCCTAGTTTCTTAATGGCCTAAAGTTTCATGATTTTCATCATTGATGTAATTTTGCTATTGTTTCACAGGTTTGCCTCAAAAGAAAATGACATCTGGGTTCGAGCCTTGTTAAAGAACCTGGTGGTTGAAACTGGTTCTGGTCTAATCATACTTGATCCAGTCGATATTTCTGGGGGATACACTTCTGTCAAGGAGAAAACAAATATGTCCTTAACGTCAACTGACATATACATGCACCTTTCTTTGAGTGCTCTTTCTCTCGTACAAAATCTGCAAAGTCAAGTAACTGGAGCTTTACAATCCGGAAGTGCTACTCCTTTAGCTTCATGCACCAATTTCCACAGGATTTGGGTTTCACCAAAAGGTATGACATTGTTATGTGGCACAGTTTAACTTTTAAAAGCTGTTTAAAGTTCTTGGTCTAGCCACATGGTGGACCTTCTTAACAACTATATCAGAAAATCACTGTTGATTTTTTTGGTTTTGGGGATGGTGAGCAGAAAATGGACCGAGGAACAGCCTCACAATTTGGAGGCCGCACGCTCCTTCGAACTATGTTATATTGGGAGACTGTGTGACGCCAAGGTGATATATTATTACTTGCTCGTATGATTACATGCATATCTTGTCATTATCTACATTTCGCTTTTATATCTTCATTCCCACATCTAATAGTTTGTGTATTAGTCCTCTATTTCTTTATCTACTATACGTCACTTTTTGTTTTATCGCGAGTCTAGTGATTTAATTGATCAGGCTCATTAATAGCACTGAATTGCGCTCATACAAGTCATATTAAACAATTTTAGTAACAGGGATAAGCAAGCCCTTGTCGTTTTGTGTTGTTATCGTAACTGGTACTTGGATATAACTTGCCAGTTTACATCAACTGTACAGGGACAGATGTTTTCTACTTGTAGAAGTTAAAGCTTCAATATATCAATAATTTCCTTGAATTTTCATTTTTGCAGGGCAATTCCTCCTACACAAGCCGTAATGGCAGTAAGTAATACATATGGGCGCGTGCGGAAGCCGATAGGGTTTAATTGTATTGGCCTGTTCTCTGTTATCCAAGGTTTTGGCGGGGGCAATGATCAAAGTGCCACTGGCAATAATGATTGCTCCCTCTGGATGCCTGTAGCTCCTGCAGGATACACTGCTATGGGGTGTGTTGCAAACTTAGGAAGTGAGCCACCAGCTGATCACATTGTTTATTGTCTTAGATCCGACCTTGTATCTTCCAGCAGTTTCTCTGAGTGTATATACACTGTGCCCTCTAGTTCATTACTTGAGTCTGGATTTAGCATGTGGCGTGCTGATAATGTTCTTGGATCATTCTATGCTCACTCTTCAACTGCGGCTCCATCCAAACAATATAGTCCTGGCCTCAGTCACTGCCTTTTTTGGAATCCCCTTCAGTTGAAGACATATCCAATATCTGCCCCATCATCAACAAGTGGGTCTCGAAAGAAGCAAACAAGTGATCAAACTGGAAACTCATCAGGGTGGGATATCCTCAGGTCAATTTCGAAGGCAACTAATCATCACATTTCGACTCCTAATTTTGAGAGAATTTGGTGGGACAAGGGTGGTGATCTTCGTAGACCTGTCTCTATATGGAGGCCTGTACCACGTCCTGGTTTTGCTGTATTGGGTGATAGCATAATTGAAGGGTTAGTAATTTTTTTTACTTTTACATATCTTTTAATTAGTGACCATGAAGTTTATTGTTTCTCTCCTTAGATTGGAGTCACCTTCACTAGGAATTCTCTTCAAAGCAGATGACTCTGATATTGCTGCACAACCAGTGAAGTTCACCAAAGTTGCACATATTGTGGGGAAAGGTTTGGATGAAGCTTTCTGCTGGTTTCCTGTTGCACCTAGTGGTTATGTTGCTCTAGGATGTGTTCTCACTAAATTTGATGAGGCGCCACGTGTGGATTCTTTTTGTTGTCCAAGGATTAATCTTGTTAACCAGACCAACATTTACGATACTTCTGTCTCAAGATCTTTAAGTTCAAAGTCTTCTCAATGCTGGAGCTTTTGGAAAGTTGACAATCAGGTTCGACAATCCATTTAACTTTTGATGCTGCAGTTCTTTTTCTTTGGAAGTTCCCAATTGTTATCATTAAATGGTATTTTGATTATGTGAATCAGCTACTAATTATTTTTAGCTTAACTCACACAGTAAAAATTATTTGCCAATCCTGATCGTTGCTGATACTTTGTGTAGGCATGCACTTTTCTTGCAAGCTCTGATCTTAAAAGGCCTCCAAGTCGGTTTGCTTTTGCTATTGGAGAATCTGTAAAACCGAAAACAAAGGAAAATGTAAACGCTGAAATTAAACTGAGACGCTTCTCGCTGACACTTCTAGATGGGTTACATGGAATGGTATGTCATATGGTCAAAGTTATTAACCAATTTGTTGGAACCCATTATTTATATCTTGAACCTATTTTGAATGCTTCCAGATGACCCCTCTCTTTGACACAACTGTCACTAATATCAAGCTTGTAACCCATGGTTGTCCTGAGGCCATGAATGCAGTACTCACTTCCTCAATCGCTGCTTCATCGTTTAACCCACAATTGGAAGCGTGGGAGCCTCTTCTAGAGCCGTTTGATGGAATATTCAAGTACAGATAGTAACATTTTTTATTTACTTGTGGCTTCACTGGAAGATAACTCTCCGTTTATGGAACAATATTTTGATTTTTTACTTTTCTTCGAAGGTTGGAAACTTATGATGATGCTTTGAGTCAATCATCAAAGCCAGGAAAACGGCTACGAATTGCTGCTACTGATATTTTGAACGTGAATGTTAGTGCTGCAAACCTCGAAACACTTGGTGATGCAGTTGTTTCATGGAGAAGGCAATTAGAACTCGAAGAAAGAGCAGCCAAACTGAAAGAGGTTTTTTCATTCATTTATTCTTCTGAAAATAGAAATTTTCATAATTTGTTACTTATTAGTCTGCTATACAGGAGTCAGGTGTCTCTCGTGTTAGTGGGAGTGGGGATCTTTCAGCTTTTTCAGCTCTTGACGAAGATGATTTTCAGACCATTGTGGTAGAGAATAAACTTGGCCGTGATATATATCTGAAAAAGCTGGAGGAGAACTCAGATGTAGTTCTAAAATTATGCCACGACGAAACCACTTCTGTCTGGGTTCCACCTCCTAGGTTCTCCAATAGGTTAAATGTGGCAGACAGTTCTAGAGAAGCACGTAATTACGTGACTGTACAGATTCTTGAGGCTAAGGTTTCTATATTTACATTTTTAGCATCATCTAAAATATTTACAGTGGTGTCTATTTGAAATGTCTGGTTAAGATGATACTTTTACTTTTTGTGCAGGGTTTGCATATTGTTGATGATGGAAACAGTCACAATTTCTTTTGCACCCTGCGCGTTGTTGATGGTCAGGGTGCAGAACCACAAAAGCTTTTTCCTCAAAGTGCTAGGACAAAGTGCGTGAAGCCTTCCACTAAAGTTGTCAATGACTTCATGGAGTGCACTTCCAAGTGGAATGAACTTTTCATTTTTGAAATTCCAAGGAAGGTAATAAATGAGGAAACTTAATTTTATTCCTTCTTTTTTCTCTTTGTCCTTTCACACATGGATCCAGTGATTAAGCCTAGAATTAGCATTGAATCGAATAATATATCAAGAATAATTGCTCTCCCAGTGTTCACTCTGATTAGATGGTATAACTTAGATCGGTATTTTGGAACTGGAAACACTTGTCATTGTGGAACTTCTCTCATACGAACAGCCTTTTTTATTGTCAAAAAAAAAACAGCCTTTTCTATTTCATTGTTATAGGGGTTAGCCAGATTGGATGTTGAGGTAACAAACCTTGCTGCTAAAGCTGGAAAAGGTTCGATCCTAATACTTATTTTCTCTTTTCTTTGACCCATTCTTTATGCATAACCATGAATTTAACCGTCCTTCTCTGTGTGTGATTTATTTCTTGTTGAGAAGTAATTGCATTTGACTCCTTGGATTGTCTGTACCTGATTTATGAATAAAGCACGTCTGGACATGTTTTCAAGAGTAGATATTTGCCTATGTTACATGATAGTAAGCTATTAACTAATACAGGGGAGGTCGTTGGGTCGCTTTCGTTTCCTGTTGGACATGGCCAAAGTACGTTTAAAAAGATAGCTTCAGCAAGGATGCTACATCAAGCAAGTGATGCTGAGAATATAAGTTCCTATACACTTCAGAGAAAGGTTAGTTATGTTTCATTTATATCAAAGTGCGTTAATGTATTTCCCAAGCTTTTCTAACATACGTCAATACTGCATTTGATTCATGAAATGAAGAATGCTGAAGATATACATGACAACGGATGCTTGCTTGTCTCAACATCGTATTTTGAGAAGACTTCAATCCCCAACACACTAAGAAACATGGAAAGTAGAGATTCTGTAGACGGAGACACTGGTTTTTGGATTGGACTTCGCCCTGATGACTCATGGCATAGCATTCGCTCGCTGCTTCCGCTCTCTGTTTCCCCAAAGTCACTACAAAATGAATTTATTGCAATGGAAGTTTCTATGAGAAACGGAAGAAAGCATGCAACATTTAGATGTTTAGCTACGGTTGCAAATGATTCAGATGTCAATTTAGAGATATCCATATCTTCTGATCAGAATGCCTCGTCAGGAGCAAGCAATCATATTGCTCTGGTTCCCTCTAGATCTTCGTATGTTCTACCGTGGGGATGTTTATTAAAGGATAATGAACAGTTCCTATATGTCCGGCCCAAGGCTGAGAACCCTGATCATTCCTATGCATGGGGTTCTTGCATTGCCATGAGTTCTGGTTGTGGAAAAGACCAACCATTTGTTGATCAAGGTTTGCTTACTCGGCAGCAAACTTTCAAGCAGAGCAGCACAGCATCTGCTTTCGCTTTGAAACTAAACCAGCTTGAGAAAAAGGATATGCTTTTCTGCTGCCAGCCTTCTTCTCGGAGTAAACCGTTCTGGCTCAGTGTAGGAGCAGATGCATCAGTTCTTCATACAGACCTTAATACACCTGTTTATGATTGGAAAATTTCGATTAGTTCTCCGTTGAGGCTAGAAAATAGACTTCCTTGCCCAATTAAGTTCACGGTGTTGGAAAAGACTAAAGAAGGCACATATCTTGAGAGACAACATGGTGTAGTATCCTCACGGAAGAGTGCTCAGGTATATTCGGCAGATATTCAGAGACCTGTATACCTGACATTAGCTGCCCGCGGTGGTTGGGCTTTGGAAAAGGTTTGCCTTCATATTCTACACAAAAATCTACCCACTTTGGTAAAAGTTTTTCAAGCATGACTAAAGTTATACTTCATTTTTGTAGGATCGTATTCCTGTTTTAGATCTATCTTCGAGTGACATTGTGTCATCATTTTGGTTCATTCATCAACAGAGCAAAAGGTTCGTCACTCTTTCTTTTTCAGATATCTTTCTGCCTGAGTCGTAAGTCTTTACTAAATCTGCTTATTTGCCCAGTTATTTGAGTATCTGCATTTGTTTAATGCTCTTGACCATGGAAGGTTTAGGTTTCGTTACAAAGTTGTCACTGGTTCCACTAATAAAATTTAATTCAGTATTTCTTTACAACTAAGCAGTAACCCTAGGAGGAGCTGCTCGGTAGCTGACTCTTACTTATTGATGAAAACTTATTATGTTGAGAATTATCAAATGGAGATGGTCTTTCTTTCTAATAGTTAACCCATATACTAATACTTGCCACATCATACCCTGTTGAATTTCAGGAGATTGCGTGTAAGTATAGAACGTGATGTTGGAGAAACAGGAGCTGCGCCAAAGACTATAAGGTTCTTTGTCCCATACTGGATTACAAATGATACAAATCTTCCTCTAGGCTATAGGATGGTGGAGATTGAACCTGCAGAAAATATGGAATCAAGCTCCCCAAGTCTGTCTAAGGCTTCCAAATCTTTTAAGAAAAATACTATATTTTCAATGGAGAAGAGACAACAGAGGAAGAATCTCCGGGTGCTCGAGGTTATTGAAGATACTAGTCCTATGCCTAGCATGCTTTCTCCACAAGAATCAGCTGGTCGTAATGGCATTGGTATTGCTATCGCAGCTCGGGACTCTGAGATCTACAGTCCTGGAATTTCGCTTCTTGAGCTTGAAAAGAAGGTGAGTAGCTAAAGATTAAAGGATACGTGTAGTGGTTTAAATTTGTCGGGCTTCTGCTTAATTTACAAGCCATTCTGACGCACTTCTTGTCCGGCTGAGGCATCATTTTCTTTATATGGTTTGGTGACTTTGTAATTTTCTCTCCTTTTATGAACCATATATCATATTCCAGGAACGCATAGATGTAAAGGCTTTCTGTGCAGATTCCTCCTACTACAAGCTGTCAGCAGTACTGAATATGACATCGGACAGAACGAAGGTAATATATGACTTTCATGCTCTTTGTTACTCATTGCTCTGCATACTCGTGTGATGTATTCGTCCGGAATCAAATATATGCTCCTGTATAGTGTTTTGTTGGTGCTGATTTACCACAGTTGCCATTTGACTCTGGAAACTCCTACAGATTAGCTTGACATACATTACTTAGTTTAGCCTTTACTATCTCTGTCATGTTCGCTGTAAAGAGTATGCATGATGCTGCAGTTTAATAAGGCTTAATAGTAGTTGAATATTTGCTTCTCTACACATGTGCATTTTGGGGGTCAGAATATTGAATCCCACCTCTGATATTATCTTACTCCCAGTTAAACCTTACATGACTACATATTTTGTTTTCAGGTCATTCTTCTCCAGCCATACACTTTATTCATCAACAGAGTGGGCGTGAGCATCTGCATTCAACAGTGCGATTGTCAAACAGAAGAATGGATTAGTCCTTCTGATCCTCCAAAGCTCTTTCAATGGCAGTCTTCTTCCCAGCTTGAGTCGCTGAAAGTATGTGGAATTATATCAGATTTATGTATCTTATTTACTCAAATGAGTAATGTGTTAACGGTAGATTGGACATTTTCAGTTACGGGTGAAGGGATATAGGTGGAGCACACCATTCAGTGTCTTTAGCGAAGGTATGATGCGGGTCCCTGTTGGAAGAGAAGATGGTACTGATCAATTGCAGATAAGAGTACAAGTCAGAAGCGGGACAAAAAACTCACGTTATGAAGTTATTTTCAGGCCGAATTCTGTCTCCGGTCCATACAGGTAAGTCACACATGCTTCAGTTGTTACATTTTCGAACTGTCATATCATATATGCGTTTATGATTAAAAGAATTTCTGCCAAATATGTTCTTCGAAACACATTATCTGTTTGGTGAATAAAGTTATTCGTGACACCTGCGAAAAATTATTTTGATATGCATATTGTTTAGGATTTGCTGCATCCTAGTATGTTCCCTCTCTTGTATTAACGTTTTTTCACTCTGTCGTATAGCTGACATTTTCTATAATATGAATAAACACTCCTAGGATCGAGAACCGTTCGATGTTTCTTACTTTTCACTATCGCCAAGTGGATGGTGTCAGCGAATCTTGGCAATTTCTTCCTCCGAATGCGGCTGCTTCATTTTACTGGGAAGATCTTGGTAGGCCACAGCTATTGGAACTCCTTGCTGATGGAGATGATCCTTCTAAATCGGAAAAATATGATATTGATAAGATTGGTGATCATCCACCACGAAGTGAGACCGGACCTAGCAGACCCATACGAGTTACTATTGTGAAGGAAGACAAAAAGAATATTGTGAGAATCAGTGACTGGATGCCGGCAGTTGAGCCCACTTCAAGCATTAGCAGAAGACTTCCAGCATCATCTTTGGCGGAGTCTCAACAATCTCATCTTCTGGCCGCAGAAGAGTCTGAGTTTCACGTAATTTTTGAGCTTGCTGAGCTCGGAATCTCCGTAATCGATCATGCTCCCGAGGAAATATTGTATATGTCAGTGCAAAACCTCTTTGTGACATACTCAACCGGTTTGGGCTCTGGGCTTAGCAGGTCAGTTTATAAGATATAGCCTTATTTCACAAATATAAAATTCTATAAGTGACTAAGCTTAAAGGTTTACATAATTCTGAAGCAAAAGGGTTCTGTTTTGTGGTTTCCATTAGATAGCATTTGCTACAATCATGAAGTGGCATTCTCGCTATCAGATTATGTTGGTTATTATAGAAATAAACCATGGTGGACTAATGTTTAATGTGAATTGTCTTACAGGTTCAAACTTAGGATGCAAGGAATACAAGTGGATAACCAATTGCCATTGGCTCCAATGCCGGTTCTGTTCAGGCCACAGAAAACTGGAGATACAGCTGATTACATTCTGAAGTTTTCTGTTACGTTGCAATCAAAGGCTGGTCTCGATCTCAGTGTCTACCCGTATATAGGTTTCCAGGGACGTGAAAATACTGCCTTTCTGATTAACGTTCATGAACCTATAATCTGGCGTATTCATGAGATGATTCAGCAAGTCAACATGAGTAGACTATTCGACTCTAACTCAACCGCTGTATCAGTTGATCCATTCATTCAAATTGGGTATGTATACGTCTTACTTATAGATATATATATATATATATATATATGTTGTTTATGGAATGAGTCCATTCATGACACTTGCCTATATGGTTACATTCCCTCCAAAACTGCAGAGTTCTTAACATCTCAGAAGTCAAATTTAAAGTATCCATGGCCATGTCCCCTAGCCAAAGGCCGAGGGGAGTGCTTGGATTTTGGTCATCCCTGATGACTGCTCTTGGGAATACGGAAAACATGCCAGTAAGTTTTCCATCATAATTTATTTGTGAGAATTTATTTCTTGGTACAATCTTAGGAAATAAAGTACCATTATCGTGTATCAATTGGCCATCCATTTATTGGTTCCTAGGACCACCATCTCTGTGACTATAGTCAAAGAGTTTCACAGCTTTTAAAGTTTGATTTGTTAATGTTCCAAGTACTTCACTGTCAGCCCAACCCAGCTGAATATTCATATCTTTTTCTTTTTTGATTCATCTTCAAACAGGTACGCATAAGTGAAAGAGTTAATGAGGATATATCCATGCGCCAAAGTACTATGATCAATAATGCTATTAGGAACGTAAAGAAAGACCTTCTTGGCCAGCCACTTCAGTTGCTGTCAGGTGTCGATATTCTTGGTAATGCAAGTAGCGCGCTTGGACATATGAGTCAAGGCATAGCTGCCTTATCAATGGACAAGAAGTTCATCCAAAGTCGGCAGCGACAGGTTTATTCCTCGCTTTGATTTTTCCTCGTCCATGTTGATGTTTCTTGTTATAACAACATAATCAGTATAAGCTGACACATATGTTGATGATACTAAATACAAGTATGGTCTAGACACTGATATTGTACATGTTATGTTAAATACATGCTCATGTGTTTATAACATGTGGCAGGATAACAAAGGTGTTGAGGACTTTGGCGATATTATCAGAGAAGGAGGTGGAGCTTTAGCGAAAGGCCTGTTTAGAGGAGTCACAGGAATATTAACAAAGCCTCTTGAAGGTGCAAAAGCTTCTGGTGTCGAAGGCTTTGTGTCAGGCTTTGGGAAAGGAATTATCGGTGTTGCTGCCCAGCCTGTAAGTGGAGTTTTGGATCTTCTTTCGAAAACCACTGAAGGTGCAAATGCCATGAGGATGAAGATAGCAGCTGCCATCACTTCAGATGAACAACTTCTTCGTCAGAGACTTCCAAGAGCTGTTGGCGCTGATAGCCTCCTTTGTCTTTACAACGAATACAGAGCTCAAGGGCAGGTAAAGTTTATGAACATAACTCGATTTTTAACAGTTTTGAACTAGTCGTTATTGATGCTGATGATACATTGGTTTGGTTCGCGTGCATATGATGATACTTACGCAAAGTTCACACCCTCTTGTATTTTGCATTTACAGGTCATATTGCAGTTGGCAGAATCTGGATCATTCCTTGGCCAGGTTGATCTGTTCAAAGTACGTGGGAAGTTTGCATTAACAGATGCTTATGAAAGTCATTTTATTCTGCCTAAAGGAAAAATTATAATGATCACACATCGAAGAGTGATACTCCTACAAGTGAGTCACACTATACCCTCTTGCTCTCTCTATATATACATCTATAAGCTATGATAGGTCTAGGCTAGTGATTATCCTCTGTATCTATCTATTGACATTAAGCAAACTCTTAATGTTTATAGCAACCGTCCAACATAATTGGTCAAAGAAAGTTTATCCCGGCCAAAGACGCGTGTTCAATACAGTGGGACGTTCTATGGGGTGATCTGGTAAACATGGAACTTACTGAAGGGAAAAAAGACCCACCTAAGTCTTCACTTTCGCGGCTTATTCTTCAACTGAAACCAAAACCACATGAATCCAAGGAACAAGTCCGTGTTGTCAAATGCACTCCCAACACCAATCAAGCCTTTGAGGTTTATTCAGCCATCGATCAGGCGATTAATTTGTACGAGAAAGACGCTTCAAAGGTGAGAAGAGCGTTTCCATCACTTTTAGTTTCACTAAAATGCCACGGCTTTTCTGAACTTACTGGCCTATCATTTTGAAACAAGGAACCAAATTAAGATTGTGTTTAATTGTCTTTAGGGGTTGGCGAAAAACAAAGTGACAAGGCCATATTCCCCGGTCTCCGAGAGTTCTTGGGCTGAAGGAGCTTCTCAACAGATTCCAGCTTCAGTTACGTCGTCTTCAACCTTCGGCACAAAGCCCTACGACCAGCTCAAGTTAAATCCTTGAAGCTTGTCTGAATCGTCGAGCTCTCACTGCTTCCAACATCTCCTCTGGTAAAGACCACTTTCTTCTTCTCATCTGATCACTTGTGCTTATTCTGTGTCTGAACATGTGTACTTATGCGCAGAATCATCGCTTTATTTGTTTTGGTACACTTTGCTCTAGTATAATGGTTTTAGCCAATGTAAGTAAATATCATTTTATTGACAAAACATTATATTCTTGTTGATCAACATACCTTTATAATTTTATTTGTTTTTTTACATAATTTACAAGTAAAATAGCTTTGAGGTTTGTCTCTTCTACAAAGTCTAGAAATAAATAAAATTTATTTCAAGAATATTTCTCCCAAGATATGTGGAAGTTGAGAGTTTTTATGTGGACTAAGAAAGATTTTGGAGTTTTATCTCATAAGCTTCAATCCCAACCTTATGTCCATTGTCTTCTTATCATCTCTATCCTTTGTTTCTTTATCCCAATATCTTCATGTCCATATCTTTTTCTATATACATAATTTATGTATAATGTGTATTTTTTATGAATAAAAATGTGGCTGACATCAAATAAAAAAATGTTATCGAGTATAGATTTGTATAATTTTGCAATAAATTTCAAATATTTGGTGGAGATAATCCGGGTAAATTTTGGAAATTTCAAGTATTTATATCCTTTTGAACAAAACTGTTTAATTTAATTTTCCTTAACACATATACATGACTTTTAGTAATAAATATTTACGTTTGAGATTAAAAAAAGATTTTTAAAAAAGGGACAAATTTTTTTAAAAAAGGGACAATTGAGCTTTTTGACTCAAATTTAGATTCATAACTACATTTCTTAAGTTTCTATACCCTTCTAATTTAAAAGGGTAAAGGAAAAATAAATTAAATAAACGGGACCCACTCAATTTTACCATTTCTTCATCTCTCTCTTCTTCCTCATCTTCTCCATCGTTCCATCGATACTACACTCATTTCCTTTTGCAATTTAAGGTACAATCCTTGCTCTTTTCACTCAGATCTTGTAATGTATGATATTTGTTGTTTGTTTATCGATCGAAGTTATTCGATGAAATTGTTGTGTTTTTGAAGTGAGTGAATTGAAGGTAATTGAGTTTCTCATTCTTAAGATTTAGATAAGATTTAACTTATATACATGTTGGATTCAATCGTTAATGGTAATATAGTATATTTGGGTCGATCGATTAAAGATGTACAGTTCATGAATTTGCATTAAGAACCGAAGACACCAAAAATTGAAAAATGATTGTTTTCGTGTATAACTAGTAATACTTAGTATAACCCGAACTCGTATAACTGATATAACTTAGTAATACTGGAACTCGTATAACTGGTTAAATTGTGTACAACTGTTATATGTACAACTTGTATTACTAGGTACAACTAATTCGCGTACCAGTGCAACTTGTAAAACTAGGTATAACTAGATAACATAATGTTTGTTTTTTGACATTTTTTAGGTGTAATGAGTAATACTCGTCGACCACTCATTTATTTTGATTACGGTGTATATTATTTAAGAAAAGGACACGATATACAATGGATATCTAAAGAATAAGTTTATCATATGCTTTTGGTGAAGACAACTATTGAAGAGGGAACCTATTCTCAATTGGTGACAAGAATATGTGTGAAGATGAAGGTTGATGAATCTAAGAAAGTTGTAAAACTAAGTTACGTACCCGAAGAAATACATCCAAACAGACCGGCATATATCTTCGATGATGATGATGTTATTTGTTTTTTGGAAATGAATCAACATCAAATTCATGTTTTGCATGTTGAAGTTGATAAAGATGATGACGATGTTCACGAGCGTGAGCATTGTGTAAGGGGTGATAAAATTCCAAGAGAAGATATAGGAAATAACGTTGACGAAAGTACCGAAGAGATTTTGTCAAACGCAAGAGTGAATGCTGAGAACATGAATCGTCATGAAGGAGGGCCGTCAGCATGTAATGAGTCAATGGAAACTCATGAAAATACTATTGACGAAGAATACGAAGATGTAAATGACAATCAAAATGTAGATAACAATCAAATCGTTGAAGTTCCCGAGGTCACGCCACATGTTGTTGTGGAATGGGAAGACGGTATGGAGGTGACTTTACATGAAGAATCAACAGTAAAAAAGGCATTATCAGATTTGGTTCACAAGACGGCACATAAAAACTGTTTCGAGTTTGCTATAAGGAAGTCGTGCACGAGGTTGTATGTGGTGAAATGCAGCGAAGACAAATAGGTTGCAAGTGGTCTTTACGAGATGTGAAGGATGATGTAGTTGACACTTTTACGGTCAGAACGTATAATAAGATGCATACGTGTTCCCGGGTAACTACAAGTACAATTAGAAATAAAAGGAAAGGGTCATCATTGTTAGTTGCATCTGTGTTGCGGGAAGATTTTTCTTGTCTGCTAAGTACTATGTCTCCAAAAGATGTCATCCCTTTCGTTCATACAAGAGTCGGAGTTAAAGTGTCATACTCAACCGTTTTGAGAGGAAAAAGAAAGCTGCAGCGGAACTTCGGGGTACTCCTGATGATAGCTACAAGTTGATTTACATAGTTATATGTACATGTTGGAGAAAATGAATGAGGGTACAATTTCATACATTGAAACAAATGATGAAAATAGATTCAAGTATTTATTCTTTGCGCTTGGAGTTTGCATTGAAGGCTTCCAAGCCATGAGAAAGGTGATTAGCGTGGATGGAACCCACATAAACGACACATGGTGGAGTGCTTATCGTAGCTACATCTCAAGATCCCGATCATCATCATTATCCTATCGCATTTGGCGTTGTCGATAGTGAGAATAATGATAGTTGGATATGGTTTTTCACCAAGTTGAAATCAGTTGTACCGGATAGTTGTGAGCTTGTGTTTTGTTCGGATAAAAATGCAAGCCTAATTAAGCCAGTAAGTGAGATATATTCGTTGGCTCACCATGGATATTGTATATATAATTTTTCGCAAAATGTGAAAGCAAGCGTTAAAAATGTGAATCGTGATATGGTTGCAACGAAATTCATGGAATGTGCAAGAGCTTATACGGAGGGTGAGTTTGTAGTACTTTATGCCGCTTTTATAAAAAAATACCCTGCTGCTGGTGTCTATCTTGATAAAAGTGTTGGAAAGGACAAATGGGCTCGATGATTTTTCCCGGTGAAAGATACAACAAAAATACCACCAATTGTGTTGAATCTATTAATGGTGTGTTCTTGGACGCGAGGAAGCAACCGTTACTAGTGATGATTGATAAGATTGTTGATAAATTGGTTGATAAATTGGTTGAATTGTCTAACAAATATAGTAAGATATGCGCAGAGACACCGAGTGAGCATATGTTAGTCCTTTCGTTGAGAACGAGATACACGCAAAATGTGTTCATGCAAAGGTTTTAACGGTGATTGTGCTCAATAGTTACTTTCTTGAGTACAATGTGATTGGAAGCGAAGGCGGTGATTATTTGGTTGATCTGCAACCAAATATGCAGTTGCAAGTGGTTCGATATAGATCGAAATTCATGCGTTCATATTATAGTTGCTCTGATGGAAGTCGTAAAGGATGAGAGAAATCACATCGAAATGCATGATTTGTGTTCAAAATATTATTTGATAGTGCAATGGCAATTGACATATAACAGGACCATGTATCCAGTTCCACATATGTCTATGTGCATGGGTTGTACCGGACAAAGTACGCAAGATGGTTGTTTTGCCAAAGTATTATGAGAAGAAAAAAGGAAGACCGCAAACATGAAGATATATGTCAGCTGGAGAGCATGGAAGAAGACGAAGTATGTATAATGTTTTTCGTTAGAATGTTTTTTGAGTTGGATGTTTTTTTGAGTTCAATGTATTTTTCGTTTTTATGTACATTCTAGTATGTATAACTAAGTATAACTATTTTTTTTAGAGTATAACTATGTTTTGTATAAAAGTTATTGTCTATTAAAAAAATAATGATTAGTAACCTTTATTAGTTCTATAATTAAAAGAATAATGATTAATAATAGTAAATGCAAATCATTTTAAAACACCTTATTTAATTTTTGAAAAAAAAAATAAAAATTTGTCTTTGTGATCCTTTTGTTTCATAAAACACCTTGTAGTTTTATTGTTACTTTCACGATTATAACCCATTAACATTCAGATCGATTTTAAAACAATTATTTTTAACATTTCATGTCACAAAAAAGTTTAAAATGGTATTAAAACCATCTACAAATAGTATCCAACTAAAAATTATAAAATTTACATGTAATACAACTAGATAATAATAAAACTAAAAATCGTACAACTAGTTCAACTCTCCAACTTAGTACAACTTGACTCAGCTCCACGTGTTATTTTGCCAAAAAGACGGTTGCACGTGTTATTTTGCCAAAAATACGATTGAACACGTTTTTTGCGCCGAAAAACTCATATTATCTCTAAAGCAATTAATTTGGATTAATCCTCCAAAAAAAAATCCCTCCAATTGCATCGAAACCCCAAATTAATTTAGGGTTTTTCCTTCTCTTTCATCCTTTTTCCGCCGAAAAACTTTTCTTCTTTCTTCATCGCTTTCAATATTCTCCTCCCCTTCTCCTTCATCTTTTCTTCTTCATCGCTTTCAATCTCCTAAATCGAGTTTTCCTTCTTTCTTTTTTGGTTATTTAAATGAGTTACGAATCAAGAAGCTCGGTTTCAACTGGAACCTCTTCGCTCCGTTCAAGATTTCTTGGATTACCAAAAAATGTTCATGTGGAGAGGCCATTATTCAAAAAATGTCTAAATCGGAAAGAAATCCTTATCGTCGCTATTACCGATGTGTATACGCTGCAGAAATGAAGGTAACTAGGACACTATAACACTCTTTTACTAATATTACACTTTTTACTAATAAAAATTTGGACTTGCCGATTTGTCTTATCCTCCCTTGTCAACGATGGACATGTTTTCAAATGGATTTACGAAGCATTAGTAGATGATATATAACAATTGGATTATCAAGTTGGAGTATTGGAGGATGAAGTAGGCATCCTTACGATTGAAATTAAAAGACAACGAAAATTTTTTTATGATAACCATGGTTGTTGCTTTCTTTCTTTGTTTTACTATGATTCACTACAAAAAAATATGTATTTTACAACGACGTAAATCGTTGGTAAATCGTTGTTAATCAGCTGTTACGACGATTAAACGATGAAATCAAATTCGTCGTTAAACGATCGAAGTAAAACAAAAATCGTCGTAATATCATTGTAAAATTTGCGCCGACTTGAAATCGTTGTAACAAGGTTGGCAATTGGTCGTCGTAAACTCGTTGTACAATTACAACAGATTTACATCGTCAATGACGTTGTACATTTACAACGGATTGACATCTTTAAGTGTGGTTGAAATCGTCGTTAAATCGTCCTTTATAATCGACGTCAAATCGTCGTTAATGTTACAACGAATTTACGACTATCTCTTAATTTTTTAATAAAAAAATATTTGTAAAACCTAATATAATTAATATATAATTAAATAATTTAAAAATATTTATAATTAAAATCGTATACAAACTAAAAAAACAACTATTGACCCGAACACGATCCTCCTAAATCAAAATCTATATCATTCCCAAAATAATCTCGCGTTGCGTTCTCGGGATCAACGTTGCTGCTCTGTTGAATATGGGTAGGGCGGTTGGGATTCGTCTGCATCCTACGCTGAAAGTCAGGTTGGAGGCAGAAACTATCGAGAAGAGACCGTCGTAATACGCGAAAGTCTTCTGAGACTGGACATGCTGGGCGCGAAGGTCCTGCATCTCAGCCTCCATCTAAGCTGGAGATCGGTAAGAAGGGTCGACCAACGGGACGTCCTGGATGGATCCCAACCCTAGAATACGCCCTTTCTTCTTTGGAGCTACCTATAAAATGAAATAAGTATTAAAAATTCAAAATTTAAAATAATAAGATAAAAATATTAAAGTTATATAAAAAACATAATAAAAACTAACATGCGTAAAGATTTGATCTAGCTCAGCGGTGGATAGAGGGGCGCCGGGTTGCTGAGTGTCTCCGGGGAATATTTGAAAGCGTTGACTCTCAATATCCGACTTCCGAGCTTCGAGCTCGGTGAAAATCCGCTCGGAGTGCCTATCCACGAACTCGCCGTTCTTCTTCTTGTGCGTCTTCTCGAACACGGCGCTAACAAGTGGTTTTTCACCCAATTCTTTGGTCTAAAAATAAATTTACATTTTCAATGTTTAAATAAGTATAAATTTAATTAAAAACTATTAAATAAAAACATACCATGTTAAACATTCGTCCTGCGAAGGAGATCTGACCCGATGTATGCGCCATCAGTTTCGTTGTCCCATCTGGCAGCTTAGTGTTCTTGAATGAGGAACACTTCGTCGCTACGTCGGCGTTGTGGCCATCCGTCCAGTACGCCTTGAGACCGTCCCAAACCGCGGTCGACAAGAAGATCGGCTTCGCGGCGTCTCCGTTGACCCTCCACTTCTCCTTCCAATCAGAGACCGTGTTGACGAGGCAAAACTTGGCACGGTATTTGAACTCCGTCTTGACCGACTCGTTGATGGAGATATCTCAATGCCACTTTTGCTGCCAAAACAAACAAATTTTATAATTAGTACGAAATTAATTAATTCGAAATATATATAATTAATTAATATATAAATGGAAATTATAATACTTACAGCGAAACACTTGAATCAGATCTTCTTGATGTGTTTTGGAATGTTGCTCCAGTTGGGATGTGGCTCAGTGAAATACCCCTTGATGATGTCGGAGATAGAGCATGCGACAATGTTGTCATACTTAAACCTGAAATCAACGAAAAATAATATTATTAATTATAAGATTTTATAAAAATATTTAATTTCAAATAAATATATATATTTCTTACCAATATGTGTCTGAACTCTTGTGCAGATCTAGACGACGGAGACTGTCATGTCCGGATTGAGAGAGAATGTATGAATGTACCGGCCCTGCACCCTGACCGGCCTCAAGGACACCTCCGTCGGGTACGGCGGGCTCATGTACAGGCACATGGACCGGTGGAGGCGGTATAAACGGAATGGGTGGAGATGTCGCGATAGGCGTCGTCTGAGTAATCCCGAAGGCCGGTGAAGAAGAGGTCGGGACGGTACCGGATGTGAAAGTTGAAGTCGAACCGGAGGCCAAACCAGAGACCGGAACGTGAAGTGGCGGTCCTTTTCGCCATCAACTGCATGTAACTTGGGTCTACTTTCCTTGTTCGCCTAGGTGCAATATATGAACTGTAAAAAAACAAAAAAAATGACTTGGAATAATTTGTTATTAACATTCATAAATCTAATTTCGATCCGAATTCCAAATCCGATCCTAAATCTAAATCCGAGCCTAAATCTAAATTCCAATCCTATACCTAAATCCGGGCCTAAATCTAATTCAAGTCATATATATATATATAAATTAAACAAAAATAAAAATTAAATTTACCTTTTTTGTAGAGAGAGAAATTTCGGCTGATATATATAGAGTTAGCAATCGTCGTAAAATCGTAGCACATTACGACGATTCCTCGGAAACTGCGTTCATTTGGCGCGTGTTTGGGGGAATTATATTTCTTGATATTCAAAATCGTCGTAAATCAGTTGTAATTTTACGAGGATTTTACAACGAAAGGTACATAATCGTCGTATAATCGTCGTAATCCTAAATTCAAAATCGTCGTAATTCACTTGTAATTTTACTACGATTAAACAACGATGCACAAATTGTACAACCTCGTACAAACAAAACAACTGATGATTACGACATACATGGTTTATACAGGGTTTCGTAATCGTGGTAAATTAGTTGTAAATTTACAACTATTTTACGAGGAATTTGTATAAATCTTCGTATATTCGTTGTTCTTTTAAAATTTACAACTTTCCAACGAATTTACAACGATTTTTTCGATTTTTATTAAAAAAAATACATGGCTTTATTTTAACTAAAAAAAACTTATAAACTACTCAGAATCATCATTAGAAACATATCCTTCTTCGTCCTCGGAGTCAGTTTCATGAAATTCGTCTATTTTTCGGCTTCCTCTTCGGCCTCGTTGACCTCTTCAGTTTCCCTATTATGTGGATCAACGAGTAAGACAACGTCCGTGCTTTATTCTGACGACGGAATATCGATTGGTGTATCATTCTGTAGTGTTGATTCCTCTTTCCTGACTATGTATCCTCTTGGTGCAATTTTGACGACGGATAACCAATTTATCCCCCTCGACTTAGTTCGCGGATAAGGAATGAAACTTACTTGCTCGGCTTGTGATGCAATTATGAAAGGCTCGAATTTGGTGTATCTTCTACTCTTATTGACACTTCTTAGTGATCAACGTTGATAAAATCTGCAACGTCAAAACATATATATAAAAAATTTATATATACATGTCTTTGCAACCACATCACAAAGTGTTGAGTTTTACGGAAATCGAGCTCATCTTCATATATCCCCTGAATTCCTTCTCGAACTTGTTCGACGAACATACTATATATGACAATATAATAATTAAGTGGTGTTTTTATGTACTTGAGTAATCAAAGAGTATATCAAAAAATTTACCTTTCCCACGGAGTAACAATATCGCAGTTCAATAGAATGTACGTGTCGGCACAATGGATTTCATCCTCGTTACTCCACCAAATCTCTTTTACGCGTCCACTATGCCGACCAATGGGACAAAATATACCAGGCATTCCTTCCACCGCGTACGCTTTTTGAATGCTTCCATCATCATATCTCCTTCGCGCTCTTTTACGTATCCTAACAGTAGGTGCAAAGTAGTACGACATGAAGTGCGAAGTCTCCTCTGTAATACTACCCTCAACACCCTCGACTTTAGCAAGATTCTTCGCCTTCCCCTTTAGATGTTTCATAAATCTTTCAAACGGGTACATCCATCGGAACTGAACGGGTCCCCCTAGTTCCGCTTCATGTGAGAGATGTACTGGTATGTGCTCCATGACACCAAAAAAGGATGGGGGAATATCTTCCCCAAATTGCACAAAATAAGCGGGATGTTCTCATGTAATTGTGTTATTACATATTCGTTTAGCGTTCTTGTGCAAAGATCCCGAAAGAACAACCCAACACCTACAAAATTTATGTTAACTTGATGACTTCATATTTTAGTAATGAAAACTTATAATATATTAATTAATTAAGATTTACGTATTAGCAATTGCTTCGTGCACGTTTTCTGTAACAAGTTCCGCCAATACAAATGGTAGCAGCCGTTGCATAAACACATGACAATCATGACTTTTCATACATGTGAATTTACTACCATCCACACACCGAGAAAGATTAGAAACAAAATCATCAGGAAACTTGACTTCGGAGACCACCCACTGGAACAACGATGCCTTCGCTGCACTCGTTAATCTGAATATAGGTACTGGTGCTTTTCCATCATTATCAATGTGCAATTCACTCCTCGCACAAATCTCAGCCAAGTCAAGACGTGATTTCAAATTGTCTTTTATCTTCCCCTGTAAGTTCAAAAGAGTATTCATTTATCAAAAAGTCCTTCTCCATGTGCATCACGTCGAGATTGTGTCGGAGTAGATGATATTTCCAGTAAGGGAGCTCCTAGAAGATGCTTTTTTATGCCAGTTATGTTCCGTAAGATAACCATCAGGCAGATTAGACGGGACATGCCAATTTCTTCCACGGGGAACTATGTAATTCGCAAAATAATGATCCATATACGCCTCAACTTGTTCGCCCGTCAAATACACCGGTGGAGGACCACGAACCAATTTTTTCTTCTTAAACATTCGTATGTTTTTCCAGTAGGGGTGCCAAAGACTAAGAAATTGACGGTGGCAATCAAACCAGCTTGTTTTCCTTCCATTCTTCAATTGAAAGGCGTCAGTACGATGCATGCAGTAAGGCCATGAGAATCGTCCGTGCGTAGTCCAGCTTGACAACATCCTGTAGGCGGGAAAGTCACTAATCGTCCATAGGAGCACTGCACACATTGTAAAATTTTATTTCCTCGAACAATCGTAAGTCTTTACTCCAATGTGTCATAACTCCTTCAACTCTTCCACTAAAGGCTGTAGAAAAACATCAAGGGATCTTTTTGGATGTTTAGGTTCATGGACTAATATACTCAGAAATAAAAATTCCCTTTGCATACACATATATGGTGGGAGGTTATAAGGGGTGACGATTATGGGTCACAATGAATATTGGCTACCTAACATACCAAATGGACTAAATCCATCTGTACATAGACCAAGGTAGACGTTACCTTTTCGCCTAGCAAAATCGGGGTATACCGAGTTAAAGTATTTCCACCCTTTCGCATATGATGGGTGGGTCACCTCTCTAGGTTGTTGTGTATGTTCAGCATGCCACCTCATTGAAGATGTTGTCATCTCCGAGTGATACATCCTTTGAAGCCTGTCTGTAATAGGCAGATACTACATCTTTAGGTACGGAACCCTCTTCCGACCTACTCCTTCTGGCATGTACCTTGGTTTTTTGCAAAAACGACATTCCTCAAGAATGTCGTCGTCTTTCCAATATATCATACAATTGTCTACACAGACATCGACTGACTGATACGGAAGACCAAGACTGATAACCAATTTTTGAACCTCATAAAACGTTTCAGCAGCTAAATTATCAGAGGGTAAATATTCTTTTAACAATGCAGCCCAATCACCCATGCACACCTCAGATAAGTTATGGTCTGTTTTAATATTCATCATTCTAGCAGCTAATGACAATTTAGAGTGTCCTTCTCTACAATTATCATATATTGATTGATTTGCAGCATTTAACATGTCGTAGAATTTTTAGCATTTAAATTAGGTTGTTCGACTAAATTTCCATCAGATGAGAATGCAATAATGTTAACTTCTGGACGAAATGCATCGCTTACCATGTCATTTATCCTATCCGGTTCATTTCGTTGATCATGATGAAAATTATAATAATGATACTCATTTTTTACATGTTGATCATGATCTACAGATTCCTGATGATAATTACTACTACTGCTAGCAACATTACCACAATAATCTTCCCCATACTAAAACCATATAAAATATTGTGGTGTAAATCCTCTATTTAACAAATGCTTCCAAACATTTTCAACCAAAATGAACCGTCTATTGTCGCATTTGGTACAAGGACAAAACATCTTACCGCTTTCGATAGTGACCGGTAGATTTTTGGTTTGGTACATAAATATTTCTACCCCGTCGAGGAACTCCCTTGTCACCGATCCTTCATCGCTTCGATGTATGTACATCCACTTCCGGATTTCGTAAATATCGCCTCCAGGCATTTTGTTTTTTAGAAAAAAAGTTTTTTCGTATGTGAGAGAGAGAGAGATAAAATTGGTGGTGTGATTTGTGGTGAAATGTGAGGATGTATTTATAGGATTTTTAAAAATTTCCCAACTTTTTACCAACGAAATTTAACTACAAATTTACAACGATGCATATTTAACAATGAATTTACAACGAATTTACAACGATTGCACGACTAAAATGAAAGTTGTAAAAAATGAAAGTTGTAAAAAATTAGGTTCATCATCTTCCACCGGTGGTTCTTTTTGAACATTTTTCTTCATCTTCCATATGCGATTCTTCTTGAACAAGTGCTTTTCGAACAAGACGAGGATTTGAATCGACTTTCTTTGCATTCTTAGTACGAGCCATTCTCCTTCACGAAAAATCAATCAATAGAAATCGATTAGTTCCACTCACACAAAAAAACACAAGATGAAAAAGAAGAATAAATCGATATAATGTAACTTGTTTATCGATTATTGTCCCTTACCTTGTTGGATTATCAAGTTTTCGTAATTGTACTCTTGAAAAGAGAAAGGAACAAAGAGGAGGATGAATTTTTAGGGTTTGTTTGAAAATGGCGAAAAAACTGCAAAATCGATTTAATTTAACCAAAAAGATCCGAAAATTAGATGGGTTATTTGGTTTGGGTCGGATCTTTAGGTTGGATATGTAATTATTTCGAAAATTGTTTGTTATTTGGTCAAATAACACATATTTCGAATCAAAAATAAATCATAAAAATAAATAATAAAATAGGAGGGCATATGGGATTTTGACTTGGAGTCAAAGGGCATATGAGGAACCCTTTCGTTCACCTCTTTTCATTTAACCAATCAAATTATATTGTTTACTATTATATTTATAAACTAATTAAACATTAAATAAAATGAATATGTAAAATTAAAATGAAAGGGTTTAAGGTATATTGTTTAGTGTTTAGGGTTTGAAGTTTAGTGTTTAGAATATAGGTTTATGTTATAGGGTTTTGGGTTTAGAGTTTAGAATTTAGGGTTTAGCATTTATGTTACACGGTTAGGGTTTAGTGTTTAGCATTTAGGGTTTAGTGTTTAGGGTATAAAATATACGGTTTAGGATTTATTGTTTAGGGTTTAGTATTTAGAATTTAGGGTCAATTAAATATATAGACACATAACTCGTTAATTAGGTATCATTTTTTTAATTAGGTGGGAGGAGAGAGAAAAAAAAATTAGATCATTATACCCATGCTCTTATCTGTGCATAATGTTATCGGATAATTTTGTTATTATCGTAAACTTGTTTTATAATTTTAAATCAAAAAATAACGCGATTAAATTGAATTGTTATGATAATATATAAGTTAGACGATATGAACTATACGATAACAGAGTTATCAAAAAAAAATCGTGAAAACAAAAAAGGTATCCGATAACAAGAAAAATATCGTGATAACAAGAAAATAATATCGTGATAACAAAAGTAATATCGCGATAATAAAAAAAGTATGGCGATAACAAAAAAGGTATCCGATAACAAAAAAATCGATAACAAAAAAAATTGTGATAACAAAAAAGGTATCCGATAACAAGAATAAAATCGTGATAACAAGAAAATAATATCGCGATAACAAAAGTAATATCGCGATAACAAAAAAATATTGCGAAAACAAAAAAAATTGGGATAACAAAAATGTTATCGCGATATCAAAATAGAAAATCCGACCAAAATAGAGAGACCCAAGAAATATTCGATCGAAAAGAAATCCAACCGAAAGATATCCCACCGGGAAAGAGATCCGACCGAGAGACTTTCGACCGGTAAAGAGATCCGATAGAGATTCGACCGAGTGAGATCGATAGAGATTCAACCGAAAAAAATCAAGAGAGGTTCAACCGAGAGAGATTCGACCGAGAGATCGAAAAAGATTCAACCGAAGAGAGATCGAGAGAAATCGACCGGAGAGATCGATCGGACAAGAGAAATCCAAAAAAACAAATAGAGATCAAAGAGAGATGTAGAAATATATCCAAGATTGAAAGAAAAAAAAGATCAAGAAAAAGATCTATGAAAGAAATAGAGAAAATTATGAGAGAAAGAGAGAAAATCATGAGAGGGAGAGAGAGGAAGATGTTCGTAAGGGAAAAAAGAAATAGATTGGGAGAAAAAAAAATTGTAAGAGAAAGAGAGAGGGGCAAAAAAGACTTTGTCTTAATGAATAGTCACTCTCTTTCCTTCCACCTAATTACCAACTCTTCTATGTCCATTATTTTTAAATATCCTATAATTTATTTTAATTTTTTCCATAATCTAGTTTGTTTTTAATATTTAATTTAAACTTATTTAATTCATTAAATTACTTGGATTTGGACATAAAAAATACATGACATGATTCGATTGGCCAAGTATTGTTCGCATATGAGCTCTTTGTCCAAAAAATCAAATTCTCTCGTATCATTTTGTAATCTACATACCCTTTGACTTTCGTTGACCAAAACTTAAAACACTAAATATTTTCAAATCTAAACCTTAAACTAATCAAAGGGTCTTGGATTTGGATTTGCGAACCCAAATGGTAATATTTTAACTTCTAAACCTATAAAATTCACAAAATATGATTTTAAAATAGATTTTATAATCATATTTTGATGATTTTTACAAAAACATTTTAAATTCATTTTTTGATTTTTAAAATATTTTTATAAAATCCGTTAAATTAAATTAAAAATATTAGTGTTTCCAATTTTTGAAAATATTTTTTTTACTTAAAAATAAATTAAAACGAAAATAATAGTCTTTAATCAAAGGTATATGAGAATTTGACTTTTGGTCAAAGATATATGAGCCTTTAATCGAAAAAGGTTTAAGAGCCTCTCTTACATTTGCCTGCCCTGTTCGTCTTTACAAGAAGACAAGTCTAGGGTCAATTGCTACTAGAACCCTTGACTATTAGTCAAGAGCTACTATACCCCTCTCTTTTTATTTATTTTTTTTTCCTTTAATTTTACTAAAAAAATGGTTAATTGAGATCCAAACCCAACAACCCACCCAACATCTAACCCAAATCCGACAATTAAACCCAATATCCGATCCAAACTCATATTTTTAATATTAAAACACAAAATTTATGATTTCCCCTTTCAAACCCTAATTTCATCTATTTATTATCGTTCTTCATGTTCTTCATTCTTCCTTGTTTTTGTTTTTGTTTCTGACTAAGAACAACTGTATCGAAGGGAATCGATTGGGTTAGATCTTCAAAAGGATTCTCGAAGAAAAATGAACCGCTTGAAGAAGAAGAACAACCATGTCTCAGACCAAAAATTCAAGTGTCCGAGAAATGTTTTCAGTTGAAGAAGAACATGTTCGAGAAGAACTGTTTGTAGACGAAGATGAAGACGAAAAACATGTTCGAAAAGAACCATCTGATTCCAATAAAACAGTTTCGGTAAGTTTTTTTTATTTTTTGAGAAACCTAAATTGGTAACTTCGTAAAACTTGGTATAACTTGCAAGTTGAGTATAACTGTGAAAAACTTGGTTCAACTTGATTTGATTGCAGGATTCTGGTGAAGAATCCGAAGAATCAGCGGACGAAACAAAAGCAATGGAACCTATGGGGATGTACTATGAGCCCAAGGATTATAACAAGTCATTTAAGTTGTCGGTCAAGTGTTATATTGCGCAGGTAGTTCAAGACCTTAATAGTGTGATAAAAACTGACGAGTTGAAATTGTTTTTAGACCACGAGCAATTCCACCACTTCTTTTTTGGTTGTAAAACTTGATGTTTTAATGTGTTCAATTCGGTTGTACAACTAGTTTTTCAAAGAACAACTAAGATCAAATAATTAGTTGGTTGTACCATTTAAAAAATCAAGTTTTCTTAGTTGTACAATTTCATAAGAACAACCATTAAAAGAAATAATTAGTTAGTTGTACCATTTAAAAAACTAAGTTTTCTTAGTTGTACAATTTCATAAGAACAACCATTACAAAACATATGAAAACAACGACAAACATGGTTATCACAATTTCTTTTCGTTGTCTCCTTTTTGGGTAATCGAAGAAGAAACGATGAAGATATGTGGGTAGGACCTGGGTAGAGTTTGTCGACGGAGAAGGGGAAGGGGGAGGGCTTCAGGTAAGGAGAAGATGGATGAGAGAGAAATTAGGGATAGGGAAAAGGGGAAAAGGAAAAATTTAAATATAGGGAAAAACATAATTATTTTTATATAATTTAATTTAATTATAGAGAAAATAAAAAAAATTGGGGGGGGAGGGGGAAATGAAAATAAAGAAAAATTGGAGGGAAATAAAAAAAACTAGACAAAAAACACGTGCAACCGTCATTTTTCCACGTGCATCCGTCATTTGCACGCGTGCAGCCGTCATTTTGCATCTGAATAGTCACAATGCTGAGTCAAGTTGTACGAAGTTGGAGGGTTGAACTAGTTGTACCATTTGTGATTTTCATTTTATTTAGTTAGATTACATATAAACATCATATATTTTAGTTGGATAAGATATATAAATGATTTAAACATCCATTTGCACCTTTTTGTTAAATAAAATATATAAAATCACTATTTAAATAAAAAAATTAAAGTTACTAGGTTATTCTAATGAAAGTGGCCATGAAAATATAAGGTTTTTGTGGGAAAAATTGAATAACGAAGGCAATATTGAAAAAATATCAAATATTATAAGAAAATGTTATAAATAATTTTACCCTTTTAATTTATTAATTAATGTTCTAATAACGACTTATTTTCATGAAGTATTTTAAAATCTTTTATTTTACCATAAAGACACATTGAAATAACTTAATTGTACATGAACATATAATGAAAAACATAGTTATACGTAGTTATACAGACATGAAAGTACTTAAAAGCTTAAACAATAATATAATAATGCATTAAAAAAATAATTCATCATTCATTATTGTCTCCTCTCTCATGAAACCATTCATACAATCCCCCTCTTGATTTGTTTTGTCTTCGTCCATGTTCTCCGGTTGACTTAAATCATGTTGTTTGTTTTCTTCTTCTTTTCTTCTCGTAATGCTTAGACAACACATAGTTTCGCCGTACATCGTCTGGTACAATCCACATCGTCATTCTGATTCACTCTCGCGTTTGAAAGAATCTCCTTTATACTTCCACCAACATGGCTTCCTATATCTTCTCTTGGAAGGCTGTCACACCTTTCAGTTTGCTTTATAAACTTCAACCTGTAACAATTGGTTATATTTGTTGTACGAGATTTAGTTATACTAAATATTACTAGTTATACACGAAAATTGAAAAATTACAATCATTCGATTCAGTTCAATTCTTTATGTAAATTAATACATTGTACATCTTAAATCTGCCCAAACATATTATAATACCATAAGTGATTAAATCTACAAACACGTAGCTTCAATCATATCTAATTATCTTTATTCAACCACAAATACAATAATAACTTCAAGACATTCAATGGGTATTCAATAAACATTATACATTGTAAGATCTGACTAATTAGTGTAAGAAATTCGTAAGAAATATACATGAAATCGAAGAAAATGGAGTAGTTTCAATGGAGAAAGGAAAGAGAAGAAGAAGATGGAAAATTTAAATTGGGTCATGAATGGGTCGATGGGTCACAACCCAATTTCTTTTTCTTTTTTTAATTAATTATTTTTAAAATAGAAGGGTATGAAGACTCAATAAGGGTATGTAAGATTATAATTTATGGTCAAAGGGCATAATAGCATTTGACGGGTAAAAAGTTATTATACCCTTTGTCTAAAAGTCAAGATCTCCCATACCCTTATGTAATCTACATACCCTTTGACTTTCGTTGACCAAAAACATAAAACACTAAATATTTTCAAATCTAAACCCTAAACTAATCACAATTGTCTTGGATTTGGAATTGCGAACCCAAATGGAAACCCTAAACTACTAAACATTTAAATTCAACAAAAAATATTTTAAAATCGTTTTTATATCATATTTTGATGATTTTGTTAAAAACATTTTATTTTTATTTTTTTTGTTTTAAAATATTTTTATCAAATTATAAAATTAAATAAAAAATAATCACGTTTTCAGTTTATAAAATTGATTTATTTTGAAATTTATAAAAATCAAAACAAAAAACAAAATTATCAAAGGGTATAATAGCTCTTGACTTTTAGTCAAAGGGTATTATAGCATTTGATTCGAGTTAATTACTATCTTTTGTGAATGGATTATTAGGCTTAATAACATTTGCTTGAGCAATGATCCAACAATTACTAACCCCTGTTGATTCCATTGAAACAAAATGGTATTTACTGTTGGTAGAAAAATATATGACATGTGATACAAGTCTATGATGGTGTGTGTTAGCTTATGTTGATTGTGGTGTTATAATGATGTTATTAGCTTCTGTTTTTGCTATCTCTATGATGGTTTTAGTAGCTTATGTTGATGGTGGTGTGATGATGGTGTCATTAGCTTACGATAGGTCTGTTATTAGCTTCTGTTGATATGTCTATGAAGATGTTATTAGCTTTTGTTGACAGCTCTATGATGGTGTATCTAGCTTATGTTGATGGTGGTGTGATGATGGTGTCATTAACTTACGATAGGTCTATGATAGTGTTATTAGATTCTGTTGATATGTCTATGAAAGTGTTATTAGCTTCTTTTGAAAGTGTTGATAGCTCTATAATGGTCTTAGTAGCTTCTGTTGATAGCTCTATAATGGTGTTATTAGCTTCTATTATAATGTCTATGAAGGTATTATCATCTTCTTTTGATAGGTCTATGAAGGTGTTATTCGCTTCTGTTGATATGTCTATGGATTGTGTTAATTAGTTTCTGCTGGATATAGAAAGGTTAATCTAAACCGACTTTTCTTTGTTTTCTCGTTTTGCATTTTTTCCTGATGTATTAGGCTCTTCTTCACTCTTCGCATTTGTACCATGAGGCGAAACACTCTTTTGCCGATCACGGTATCAAGTTGGCTTCTGTTAAGGTAGATCTTCCAGCTATGTTGGCTCAGAAAGACAACGCGGTAAAGAACCTAACTCGTGGTATTGAGGTTTGTTCAAGAAGAACAAGGTAAGTTTATTTCCCCTAACGAAGTCTCAGTGTAGACAACCGATGGAGGAAACACAATTGTCAAAGGCAACACACATCATTGTTGCGACTGGCTCAGACGTCAAATCTTTGCCCGGTATTACAATCGATGAAAAGAAGATTGTTTCATCGACCGGAGCGTTGTCTCTGTCTGAAATTCCGAAGAAACTGATTGTGATTGGTGCGGGATATATTGGGCTTGAGATGGGTTTTGTTTGGGGGCAGCTTGGATCAGAGGTCACTGTCGTTGAGTTTGCTGCAGATATCGTTCCTTCTATGGATGGCGAAATCCGCAAGCAGTTTCAACGTTCGCTGGAGAAGCAAAAGATGAAGTTCATGCTCAAGACTAAAGTTATATCCGTTGATTCCTCTGGAGACGGTGTGAAGCTCACAGTGGAACCATCTGAAGGTGGAGAACAGTCAACACTCGTAGCCGACGTTGTTCTTGTCTCAGCAGGAAGAAACCCGTTCACTTCTGGACTCGATCTGGAGAAGATCGGAGTTGAAACCGACAAAGTCGGGAGAATCCTGGTGAACGATAGTTTCTCGACCAATCTCTCGGGCGTGTACGCGATCGGAGACGTGATCCCGGGTCCAATGCTTGCTCACAAAGCCGAAGAAGACGGTGTTGCCTGTGTTGAGTTCATAGCCGGCAAACACGGGCACGTGGATTACGACAAGGTTCCAGGTGTTATCTACACGCATCCCGAGGTTGCATCGGTCGGGAAAACCGAAGAGCAGCTGAAGAAAGAAGGTGTGAGCTACAAAGTCGGTAAATTCCCGTTCATGGCGAATAGCAGAGCAAAGGCCATAGACAATGCCGAAGGATTGGTTAAGATTTTGGCTGACAAGGAAACCGATAAGATATTGGGAGTTCACATAATTTCGCCAAACGCTGGAGAGCTGATCCACGAAGCGGTTCTTGCTATAAACTACGATGCAGCGAGTGAAGACATAGCACGAGTCTGTCACGCACATCCAACTATGAGCGAGGCTCTCAAGGAAGCTGCCATGGCTACTTATGACAAGCCTATTCATATCTGAAGACAAGAAGGTATGTCACGCTTTGGTTTTGGTTTTGATTTGTTTATTTGCTGTTTTGATTGCTTATACATGAAAGGAGAGAGAGAGCCAGCCAAGCTTAACCTGGTTGAATTTTGGTTCGGTTTTCTTTGGTTAAGTCTTCAATATACTGTTTTTGATTTTGTTGATTTTACAATATGTACTAGGCCTGGGCAAAATACCCGGAACCGAAAAACCGGAACCGAAGAACCGAAAAAAACGGTTCCGGTTCTGGTTTCGGTTCCACCCTAAATACCCGATGGTTCCTAAACTTAAGAACCATGGGTATCGGGTAGGAACCGAAACCGAACCGAATACCCATGGGTAGAACCGAAGAACCGAAATATTTTTATATACTTTTAGTATTTTTTATATTTTCGGGTATTTTTGGCTATTTTTCTAACTTCGGATATTTTTTATTATCCTATTCCGGGTATTTTTTTGTTTTTGGGTATTTTTTCAATTTTCGGGGCTTTTTTCATAATTTTGAGGATTTTTATGAACTTTTTTTGGGTATATTTTATGTTTTCGGGTATTTTTTTCTATTTTGATTTGAAATACCCGGAACCGAACTGGAACCGAATTGGAACCGAAAATTTCGGGTATTTTTCGGTTCCTCAAACAAAGAACCGAACCGAACCGAAACCGATAGGAACCGAACCGAAACCGAACCGAAATATTGGAAAGTAGTGATTGGGTAATAGATTCAAGAACCGAACCGAACCGGAACCGAAATTTCGGATCCGGAACCGAACCGAATACCCGAATGCCCAGGCCTAATATGTACATACATGCAGAGGTGTCAATTGGTCTATGACCAATCGGCAAATGACCATTTATTATTTGGTTACAATTTGGTATGTCCATATCGACAATGGACCAAATAAAGATCACAACCAAAAAAGACCATAACTAAATGGGTGTTCACATGTCCATACAATTTTTTTTATCTCTTCTTAAACTTCAAAATTAATTTGTTTTTCTAGTTAATTATGGTAATTTGCGGTTTTGACAAAAAATTAAATAACGGTTGTGACGGGAAAAAGTTAATTTAAAGGTCTTGGCGGAAAATTCGATTATATACGGTTTTGGCGGGAAAACGATAATTTGCGGTTTTGGCGGAAAACGATAATTTGCGGTTTTGGCGGAAAACAATATTTTACGTTTTTTGCGGGAAATTCGATAATATACTATTTTGGCGGGAAAACGATAATTTACTTTTTTTGCGGGAAATTCGATAATTTACAGTTTTGGCGGGAAAACGATAATTTGCGGTTTTGGCGGAAAATGGTATTTTACGGTTTTTGCGAGAAATCCGAGAATTTACGTGTTTTGCGGGAATCCGATAATTTATGTTTTTTGCGAAAAATGGTATTACGATTTTGGCGGAAAACGGTATTTTACGGTTTTGGCGGAAAACTGTATTTTACGGTTTTAGCGGAAAATATTATAATTTATAGTTTTCAAGGGAAAACAATTAATTACTATTTTGATAATAAAATAATAGTTTTTCATCAAAAAAAATGTTCATAGACAACCCATTGTCTAATGGTTTTTGCCCATTTTGACTATGGACAAATTGGTTTTTAGCCCATTTAGACCATTTTGTTTTGGGCATAACCATAACCAGTCCATAGTCAATTGGACTGGGTCGGCCGTGTACAATGACACCAATTGACATCTCTACATACATGTTTTATAGATTCGGCTTAGGCTTTGGTCTTCTTGTTTCTGGTTCGATATTTTAATGTTGGTTTACATTTTTTTGTTTACTCTGTTTACATTATACACAAATAAAATACAGTAGTAGATCAGTAGATGCTTCGGTTCAGTAGATAAATTACAGTTAGATATTTAAATTGAAAAATGTTAATCGAATTACTTTTTGATAAAGTATTATAATTTAAGCGATTTTTCGATTTTTTTTTTTTTTTTTCGAATTGTTTTATATACGCTATGGAGTAATCCCAGATTAATAATTTTGTTTGAGCTAATGATTTTCTTCAATTAATTACGTTTTAGTTTTTTTTTTCTCTGTCTACTTTTTTTGGTGTATCGTATTAGATGACGAAAATTAGAATGGCAGTGGACGTGGTTAAGTAGATTTTTATTTATTTATTTTGTTGAACTGACACGTCCAAATATTATTTGTGTATAAATGATTATAGAGGGGACACATCATCATATTTTAAAACTCAATTTATAGCGAGCGCGCGGCTTAAATGCCACTTTTGTGGAAAACAAAATATGCCTTGCCACTCCTTAATCACATTGCCACCCAATAAAGGAAATTCCCATAGCACCCTTACCGTATTTCGATTTAAATTAAAGATTAAAGAAAAAGAAAATACAATTAACCAAAGAAAAAAGAAAAGGAAACAAAAGAAAAAAAAACAAAAGAAAAAAAAATAGATCTCCTTCTTCTCTCCTTCAGTTCCTCTCGTTTCTTCTTCCTCCTTCATTGTCGAACTCGAGTTTGAGCTCACTTTCCTGCATCTTCATCTCGAGCATCTGTAAAATTGTGATTTAGGGTCGAGTCGGCCATTAATTTATTCTTCTCATTGGTTTGTTCATCTCTCATTTCAATCTTTTTGTATTTATTTTCAATAATCTGAAATGTAGAGATTTGTAATGAAATTGATGGCTTACTTATCCGCATTTGTTATTTAACCATCTTGAATGTATACTAATTGCTAATTTAGTTAATGTAGGTGATGAATCGTGTGAATTTTAGTTAAATTAGAATCCTTTTATCGATTTGATCTTCATTTCAATTCAGATTGAGTGCAATTGGTTCAAATAATACAAATGTTATAAATCTTCGAATATTACTTAATGCATTCTTGGGTTTTAGCATATTCCAAGATCATTTATTTGGTGCCCCATGAATCCAATTGGAGTATTCCTGATGATATTTTACAAATGTACGTTTTACCGCCAGAGTACACTCCTAAGCCTGGAGGAAACCAAGACATTCGGTTTCCATCAACGGTAGAACGGAGGAGAAAGAAGTCAAACAAGCGTACCGCTGAATAAGCTTGGAACGGTGGTTACAACCCGAAGAAGATGAAAAGGATGAATAAGGAGCAAATGATGATATGGAGAATGATCATGATGGAGTTTGTATTTTTTTTTTGTATTACGTTTGGACAACTTGATCAATCTGGTACAACTTTTGTTTAAATGGACAACTTGGTTATCTTGGTACAACTATATTGTGATTGTTGTCTTAATGTTATAATGTGATAAACTACATAAATTTAATATGTTATACCAAAATTGCCAATGAAACGATGATTTAATCTACTAATAAAATATTTGAACAAATAAATATCAAAAAATTCAAATTTCATCTAACATGTGTTCGATCTCATCATAAAATCCTTTATAGTATAAGGAAACTAGAGTAAGTTGTCACTTATTACACAACAAAATTGTTGAAAGTAAGATTTCGTGAATTTTTTGTTGTAGCAACCTATTTAATGGTAATTAAGTGAAGAAACTAAGCTGACCAACTAGATATAAATCTTTGGGGTTAAGGTCCAACTACAATTTGTGAAAATCCTACAAAGTACAACTATGTATACGAAAGTACAACTGTACATTTATGTACAACTATGTAACTTTTATAACTACATTTAAAGTTGGAAGATGGCCCACTTCGACGACTTTTGAGACAGAAAAGGCAAAATGCGAAAAATGTATTTTTTATTTTTTAATTCTCTTTATTTTTGCCTATATATATGTCGAGTTCCTCTCTCTTTCTCTCTCTTCTCATCGGTCCCCTTTCGAAACCCTAGACGGCGGATCTCTCAATTCCTCTCCCAATCTCCAATTTTTCTTACGATCTACACGATGTCAATCAGTTACACAAACTCAAGTTCCTCCGAAGCAAGTTTCGACAGTGGCTGCAACCGAGCTGACGGCACTTACGGTGCGTCGGATAAATGTTTAACACACTAGATTTCATTGTAAGATCTAAAATTAACATATGTGTATGGATAATCCAAGAACAACCAATGTGTTCTGATTTTTGCGTAGGATGGTGGTGGAGATGGAAGGGACCACATACGGATATGGTGGATCATGCAATTGATGAAGAACTTAGGAAGATGAAAACTCGAGATGAAGAGTTGTATAATTTCATTAACTCTTCGGTGACCATGTTGTAGAAAGAAATTGCTCGTATTAATGGCCGGTTATCCGAGAAAGATGAGGAGATTGAAAGATTGAGAAGATTACTCGCAAGGAGGTAGAAGGTGTTTATAGCTAAACCGAGAATGCGGCGGCGGAAGATCCTAATGTTGTTGTTTTTTCCATGGATCTTCTTCTTATATTATGTGCTCATGCATGACTTAATGTTGTTGTTAAACTACTCTCAGTTGTCCCACCTTCAATTGTTCTCATTTGTCCGAAAACATACTCTTATTTGTCCGAACAACTTAGACTCAGTTGTCCGATTCACAAACTTTTTCTTTTCTGGACAACTTATATTCAGTTGTTCTAATTGCACACAATTGTACAAGATTTAGGTTCCGATTAAACACAAATGAACCTAATTTGTTGCAGTTTTACCAAAAAATAAAATCATACCAAAGTACAAAAACAAACAAAGTTCATACCAAAGTACCAAATCAAATCAAGAACAAGTAAACAAACAAAGTTCATACCAAAGTTCTTCTTCCTTTTCTTCATCGTCTTCCTTGTCTGCCTCGTCTTCTTTTTCTTCTTCCTCTTCCTTTTCTTCTTCCTCTTCTTTTTCTTCTTCGTCTTCCTTCTCTTCTTCGTTTTTCTTTTCTTCTTCGCCTTCGTTTTCTTTTTCTTCGCCTTCTTTTTCTTCTTCGCCTTCCTTTTCTTCTCCGTCTTCTTCGTCTTTTTGATCCTAGTCTTTTTCTTCTTGGTTCTTTTCTTTGTCTTCTTCTACTTTTTCTTCTCCATTTTCGACATCTCCTTCCATGTTTTCTCCTGCGTCGAACCATTCTTCCTGCTCCTCTTCACTGTTTTTCTTTTTTCTCTTTTGTGCTTGACCCTTTAAAGATTTGGTTGAATCATACGTTTTTCCTTTCTTCACCCTTCTTACACGAGCCATGAAATTGACAAATTAAAGTTTAGATTCGAATTTGAAAGAGATAAAGTTGAGAGGAGAGAGCTTGAATCGATTAGGGTTTATTTCTTAGAAAGGGGAAAAACAAAACTAGGAATTTGATTGAGAAACTTAATCGATAAAGGAGAAAAAATAGGATATCGATTTATGTTTTTTGGGTTTGGGTCGGGTTAGCGGATTCGGTAATGGGTTTGCGGGTTTGGGTTTGTCAGTTGGGTCGTAATTATGTCAAACTTTCACCCCTTTTCGTCTTTTACTAAGGAAAAAACAATTAAAAATAAATCTAACAAATACTTATATACGGTCGAATACGTAGAGTGGCATATAAGCTCGTATTTTCTCAGAAAGTGGCATTAGAGCCATTAATCCATTTATAGCCGTATATACATTATAAGATGAAAAGGTTTCCCCATTACTAAGTTTGCTCCGGGGGCGACAAAATAGAGCGCAGTCTTATTTGCCACTTTTTTCCAGGAAAAATGATCTGACCTGCTACCCAATGATATTTATGTCACCGTATTTTGATATTCCGAAAATACTCTTAATAATCTTATCTATTAATTGGAAAGCATTATTGCAAAATGCCCTTAAAAAAATTCTAATTACAATACAATGTCACTACATTTTTTTACTAACCTATGTTTACAATTTGGACTAATTTACATAATTTACAAAGCTCATATTTATGCTCAATCTTAATAGCAAATACATATTTTCATTTGAGGAATTCACAAGACTACACAATTTCAACATTTCTTTCATAAAATTACGCCTAATTCAATATTGTCTATTATTACACCCTTTTAAAAATTTAAAAGGTTGATTTATTTTTTAAAATTACAAAAATTAAAATCTTTTCATTTGGGTTCGCTAATTAGTGTTTAGAGTATAGTATTAAAGAAATATTATTTATATTTAATTTTGACTGTTTAGGTGTAGTTTTTCAAAATAACTTTGACATGGCGTAGTTTTGTAAAATGCAATTCAAATGGTGTAGTTTTGTGATTCCCCCTTTAATTTTTGTTACGGGTCGTTAAAGGGTCACAAAAAAAATTTAAACGAATGATAATGGTTATGAGATTAGATCGAATTCAATTTATGCACAAATATTTATGTGTAATTTAGCAACGGGTCAAAAACACTACAAGAAAAACACGGTATAGCCACGGCAGATACCGTGGCTATGAACATATTTTCGTGGCTATATGGGTCCACAGCCACGGATAGCCACGACAAAAATACGTGGCTATAGCGTCGTAGCTGTGCAATATTCGTGGCTATTCGTAGCTACGTAGCCACGATATAGCCACGGACTGTCACGGAATAGATAGCCACGGATTTACCACGGATTTATCGTGGCCATATTAGCCACGATAAAATTCGTAGTTGATTCGTGGCTATATTTGCCACGGTTGTATTTCGTGACTATTCGTGGCTCATTTGCCACAACAATATTCGTGGTTTTTCCGTGGCTCCGTAGCCACGATTATAATCGTGGCTTATCGTAGCTAATTTGCTACAGAAATATCCGTGGCTATTTCGTAGCTACGCACCTACAGTTTAATACGTAGCTTTTGTCGTGGCTGTCTTAGCTATGGATTAATACGTAGCTCGTCGTGGCTAGGCTGCCACGATACATTCCGTAGCAATTCGTGGCTACACCTAATTAGCCACGGAATAGACCGTGGCTACCTTGTTTTAATTATAAAAAAAATAATTACTATTTAAACTAAACCTGATTAATTATATAATCAAAATATAATTAAAACCCATTGTATTAAAACAAAACCTGATCATGTTTTTGATCAGGTATTCAATATTCAAAAACAAATACAAGTTATAAGAACCAATTACAAGTTTTTTACTAATCAAAACAATGTTTTGCGAACCAAACGATCACCCTCCTCCTCCTCCTCCTCCTCATCATCATCATCATCATCACCATCATCCTCACCCTCACCCTCACGGTCAGCCATAACACCAACACCAGCCTCCATAACACCTTCCTCGCGGTTATCTTGGTCGCGATTAACGCTTTGAGAAGCGAAGTTGCCACTGGGTTGAGGCGTTGAGTTGGAGGCTGCAGCATGTGGAGAAGGGGTCGCAAATGGCTGGTTTGTCTCTGGATCGATCCCAAGACTAGCGAGAATCACCTTCTGCGACTCTATCATGACCTTCTGCGACTCGAGTATGGCTGAAACCGTTGTCTCGAGAGTTCCCACACGCATCTCCGTGCTGACATTACGCGCAAGAGAATCCGCCACGCTTCGGACGGTTCGAAAACTTCGAATCGCTTGCTTCCGAGGCCGTATATACGGCCTCTGTTTGGCTTGACCCGCTGGAAATACAAACACATTTGCTCACATTTAGCAACAACAACATAAAACAAGAAAACCTAACCAAAACAACAATAGTAGTGAAGGATTCTAACCTCTAGATACGCCTTGTTAATCAGTAGTGGTGAAGGAGTCTCATCATCTTGGGTGACCTGAGAAGCTACCGACTCTACGTCCAAGACTATCGACTCCGCCCGACGGTCGACGAAGCTGCCATCTCTGCGAGTGTGAGTCTTACGCACGAGGTCAGTGAAGGATGGTTCAACACCACCAGCCTTCTGCGTCTGCACAACAACAAAACAACACAACAAGTAAACAACAACTAATCAAAACATAAACAACAACTAAACATAAACATAAACATAACAACAACAAGTAAACAACAAAGGATTAGTTCACGAAGCCACAAATTTAACAAGAACTAAACGCTAAGTATAACCAAAGCTGCAACAATAACAAAACATAACCTTTTTACAAATCTAAATAGAAAGTATACACAAAAGCATGAAGATAGTACGTGTTACCATGTCATAGCCGATCTTCGCAAACCCCACAGGTCCAGCACTACTATGCTTGTGAGGACCAAGACCATCGGGATTGGACATTCTGTTCTTGGAGTTTGTGTCCGACTTCTTTTGGCATGGTTCTGTATCCCATTGCTCTTGCATCTCTAGCCACGCGGTGTCGAAACGTAATCGGGTTTCTTGTTCTTTCTCTTTTTTGCTGACTCTGTCCCGGATTGACTCCATGCATTCTTTCTTCCACATGAAGTACACCTGGTCATGGTGAGAAGGAGACCGGTAGTACGCTTGCCGAAAAGGAAAGAAGAAACATTACACAAGTAAGTGATTAATAAACAGATTTGAAAAGAAAAAACAATAAGACTTAACTTATAAAGTAACACTTACCACAAAGTCTTGCCACCATTCCTCCGCTTTCTCATCCGGAACCATAGACCAGTTCCACCATGCTCCCATATAATTGGACTGCCAAGTCGTCGACGATCTGTTAACTTCAGGATCAATCCCAAACCTGAAAAGTGATGAACATATATGTGAGCAAGCAATGCAAATCATCAACATCATAATCAGTTATACCTATGGAAACAAAAAGAGACAGAGATTTACTTACCAGAGAGCTCCATCCACCTTCTTTGGATGGATGACAGGTTGGGTTTTTCTTGATGGGGCGTTTAGAAGAGCTTCTAAACTGAGTGGAGCGGCTGCATTTGAAGAAGAGGCACCTTGACTTGGTTGCCTTTCTACGGTTGAACCAGGGGGAGTGAGAACTTGAGGCGGACGGTTCGGTGTTAATGTTGTCTGAACTCTACGTACAGGAGGCATAGGAGGAGTCATCTCCATCGTCCGGGCTGGATGACCACGTCCTCTTGGTTTTCCTCTCCCTCTTGGAGCCATTACTGCATTTACAACAATACATTAAAGCAAACCCTAAACGAAACCCTAAAGCAAACCCTTAAACAAACCCTAAATCAAACCCTAAACCCGCAACAAAACACAAACAGTACGATGAAATCAAATTGAAGTAATGATGCGAAAAGGAAAAAATCATGAAGAAATGAAGAATACTAACCTTTTGGATGAGTTTTGCGATGAATCGCCGGCGAAGAACTGAAGAGAGAAAAGGAAGAACCTGTAAACAAAAACAAACGGTTAAAAGATGAGTACGAAGGGAAATGAAGGGAAGGAGAAGAAGAAATTGAAGAAATAAGATGATTACCTTCGGATTTGACGAATTTCTCGGTGAATCGCCGGAGAGCAACGATGGAGACGATGGAGGCGCGGATGGAGAAAGTGAGATCTACTTTCGCGAAAAATTAGGTTAATTTAGTCATAGCCACGGATATTCCGTGGCCATCCGTAGCAACGCATTGGGCCATGACTAAAAAATATGGCCCAATAGTCCAATAAATTAAGTAGCCACGAAACAATCGTGACTAAATCGTGGCTAAATTAAATAAAGCTACGAATTAGCCACGATTCTTTCGTGGCCGTGCCTTGTCGAATTATCTAAGCTTAAAATTTATTTGGTAGTTACTTAGCCACGGATGGAAACGTGGCAAAACCGTGGCTAAAGTAACATATAGCTACGATGTAGCCACGAATTTTCCGTGGCTGTGCCTTGTCAAATTATCGAAGTTTAAAATTGATTTAGGGGTTAGTAAGCTACGGACAGAAACGTGGCTAAACCGTGGCTTAATTAGCATATAGCTACGGTGTAGCCACGAATTATCCGTGGCTATACCTTGTCAAATTATCGTAGTTTAAAATTTATTTGGAATTTAATTAGCTACGGAATAAAACGTGGCCAAACTGTGGCTAAACAACGATATAGCTACGGATTAGCCACAAAGCTGTCGTGTTGTTACTTCCAAGTCCGTAATTTATTTAGTGGTTATTCAGCCACGGAATAAAAACGTGACCAATCCGTGGGTATTTACCGCTATAGCTACGGTTAAGCCACGGATATTCCGTGGCTAGGAAGTATATATTTAGGGTTTGTTTAGGGTTTAGACTTTACATGTTCTAAAACCTTAAAACATGACTCAATTGAATGTATTACAACAAAAAATAGTAAATAGAATGTTTTTTGAAAAAAAATTTTCAAAACATTAATATAAATTAAACACTAAGTAGTATTATATATAAGTTTATGAAGAACATTCATATGAAGTCATCAAATACTCTTATTATGCATTTTAGAGTTATATATTTTGAAAATTGTAATTTTCTTTGTTGCATTGCATTATATATGCAAAAATGTGAATATATATGAGAAATTTTATTTGAAACGCATAAATTTCATGTAATTTTGATATTTTCATTATAGCCACGGTTATATCCGTGGCTAATGTATCCACGGATATATTCGAGTAGCTACGATTAATGTCGTGACTCGCCGTTTTATTATCATCGGATCTGGACCTGACAGTGACCATGTACTTGCGTGTTTTTCATCAATTAGCCACGGAATAATCCGTGGCAATCCGTGGCTACTGTTTTGTTGTTGAATGTATGTAGACTATAAGGTGTCCATATACAATATATTACATTAAAAAGTTTCAGAATATAGTACAAAAAGTTTCAGAATATTGGTACAAAAAGTTTCAGAAATAATACAACAAGTTTTAACTAAATTTCAGAATATGTTGACGAATCCGAATCCCCCGAAGACGTCCCCGAAACCATCGTCTTCGACATTTTCGTAATCCAAAGGCTCCACATCTGCCAAATCATCATAATCGAAGCATTTTCATCAACGACATGTGTTGTTACTCGAATCATTGAACTAGGAACAACGACGTTGTCGACCGTATCATCCCGAAGGGTCGTCAAAGAAATTTCGTCATTCTCGCGATAACCCCTCGGTATAACTTTTGCACATGCCCACCAATCGTCTCTCGCCGAGCCCGATACGCGTGGATACGGAATGAAATACACTTGGTCACATTGACCGGCTAGAACGAAAGGGTCATATTTCTCGTATCGTCTACGCGGGGCCACATCAACTAAACCAAATGGGTGTCTACGCAATCCGATACCGTCCGTATTGTCGAACCAAGAGCATCCGAAAATCATCGCTTTAAGACCAACTCCACCGCGATACTCGATCTTCATTATCTCTTCTATAAGACCGTAATAAGTAGTTTCTATTGTACCTCGTACAACAACTCCATAGTTTTGAGTTCTTTTATCCTGACCGTGTCTGTGATTGTGGAAATGGTATCCACGAGTGAAATACATAGGCCATGACGTGTAATTGTTTCTCGGACCTTGTATAAATTCCAACATCCATAATGGAAATTCATAATTCTTACTCGCTTCATTTATCTGCAAATTAAAGTGCACAATTAATTTATTGTCGAGAACTTGATATATAGAGACATCATTAGCATATAAAGTACCCACGTAGTCCCGACACCATTTCGCGTAATGAGCGTCTTTAGCTTTGCCCATTTCATCATCTCGTAATACCTGGCATACTCACTCTCATTGCTTCCTCAAACATCCCGTAACGAAAATGCAATACTCATTTTATTAGAATTTGAGTCTTTAAAGTAAACAAAATTTACCATTTAATCGCTTACGTTTCATAAGGCGCAAATTCTTCAGAATTAAGCAACATGAATGTTTGGATGATGTTGTAATCTGGATCTTCTAGCCACCCATCTACCCTTCTTCCGCTCACACGTCCGATGTGATGAAATATGTTCGGGACACTTGGGTAATCATCATATGCAAATCGAATTTCCCCGGGACCATCATTGATTCCATCTTCCGTATTCCCGTAATAGTTGCTTGCCGCATAAGAAATCTCTTCTTGGACACATTGTGCGACAATGGAACCTCCAATACGAGCCTTGTTCTTGACCTTCTTTTTCAGGTGATACATGTAGCGCTCAAATGGATACATCCATCGGTATTGCACCGGACCACCTAAGGCGGCTTCATCGGGGAGATGCACGGGTAAATGTTCCATGACATCAAAGAACGAAGGTGGAAATATCTTCTCCAAATTGCACAATTTTAATGCAATGTTATTCTTCATTACGCTCACATCCTCAACTCGCAACATTTTGGCAGAGATATCACGAAAAAACACGGCAATCTCTCGCAATTGTTCAAAAACCTTATAATTAGAAACATCCTAGTGTTACATGCATGAAACATGTGTTAAGAAAAAAATGTGCACATACACGAAATTGCCTTGTGCACGTTGTTATCCAAAAGCTCTAACATCGCAAATGGAAGTAGGCGTTGCATGATCACATGAGAATCATGACTTTTCAGCCCCGATAGTTTCCCACAACTCTCATCAACACATCTAGTTAAATTAGATGCATATCCATCCGGAAATCTGATGTCATTTCTCAACCACGAGAGAAACTTCCGTTTTGCTACGTTCGCCAATCGAACCTTGGAATGGGAACTGTTCCATCGGCTCTTATTTGTAAATCAGGTCTTGTGCATATGTACGGAAGATCCAACCTTGATTTTAAATTGTCCTTCGTCTTCCCCTTCGTATTCGAAGAGTGTGGATGAGATTGTCGAAAAAGTTTTTCTCGATGTGCATGAAGTCGAGGTTGTGTCTGAGAAGGAGATTTTCCCAATAAGGCAAGTCCCAAAATATACTCTTCTTGTGCCAATTATGGTACTCACCATATCCATCGATTGTTCGACTCGGGTTATCATGTCCTTTTCCTCCACAATCGATCGTTTTCTCTAATCCACCAATGGTGTTTATTCTTTCATTCGTAACTTCGTAACCCGTCAACCATGGTGGAGGGTTACCTCGAAATGTCTTACCTTTCCCGAAAGCTTTGTTATTACGCCGATATGAATGATCATGAGGTAAAAATTTGCGGTGACAATCGTACCAACTATGTTTTCTTCCATGTGGTAACCAAAACGATTCTGTTTCTTCTTGACAATATGGACATGATAGTCGACCATGCGTCGTCCACCCAGAAACCATTCCATATGCTTGAAAATCATTTATCGTCCACATCAATGCAACTCGCATTGTAAAATTCTGGTTCCTAGAAACATCATAAGCACCCACACCTTCCCTCCATAAGAGTTGCAACTCTTCAATCAATGGTTGAAGATAAATATCTAGACTTTTCTTCGGATGTTTTGGTCCAGGCACCAAAACCGCCAAAAAGAAAAACTCCCTCTTCATGCACATACCAGGAGGTAAGTTGTAAGGGGTGACTATAACAGCCAAACCGAGTGTGCCTCACCATTCATTCCAATAGGATTAAATCCATCGGTTGCTAAGCCTAAATAGATATTCCGACTTTCGAACTAAAATCGGGATATACCTTATTAAAATGCTTCCACGCCTCTCGTCCGATGGGTGATGCATTTCTCCTTCAGAGACTCGTGCTCGCGTGCCAGCGCATATGCGAAGCTGTGCCCTCCACTTGGTATAATCGCTTCAGTCGATCCGCAATAGGGAGATAAAACATTCTCTGCTTTGCTATGTTCTTTCCCTTCCCTCTGTTGGTGTGATATCGATTCTTGTTACAAAAACGACATTGTAAAAGGTTGCGATCTTCGCCCTTCCGGAAAATCATGCGCTTGTCCTCACAAACATCAATCTTATGAACTGGCATTCCTAACGAACGCGTTAGCTTCTTCGTCTCATAGTATGACCCCGGAGCTTTATTAGGTTGTGGAAGAATCCGCTTAAATGCTTGTGTTATGTCATCTACACAACTCTCAGCCAAATTGTGCTTCGTCTTTATGCCCATTACTTCAGACGCCAAAGACAACTGTGAAATTCCTTCAACACAACCATCATAGAGTGGTTCACTAGCTGCTTCAAAGGCTCTGTAAATATTATCGTGGTTTGCCTCTTCCTCAATATTATCATGGATAATGTCTTCTGTTGGAACTCCTTGTTCTTCTCCCATATTAAAATGACCATAAGGATTGTCATGAACATTACAAGCTTCTTCTCCGGGTAGATAGTGACTCGGCATTGAAGACTCCCTACATCGTAACAATTTTCACCGTGACTTGTCCAAACGTAGTAATTTTTCTTGAAACCGACTCTATAGAGGTGTTTAAAAACTGTATATGCATCACGTTGCTTCAAATTTCGGCACCGAGAACACGGACATGGCATAGTACCACGCTCTTGATATGATTGTTGGTTGGAAGCAAAAGCAATGAACATATTAATACCCTCTCCAAATTCTTCGAAAACACAATCTCTCATAGGATCAATATGGCGATCCATCCACTCTCTAGAACGAAAGAAATCGACATTTTGAACTCTTCAAAATCGCCAAATTAAGTGAAGAAAACGAAAAGAAGAGGAAAAATCGTTTTACCTTGTGTTTTACCAAGGGAGAGGGAAGAAGAAGCCATTAGATATCTTTACACGAAGCCACGGATTGGCCACGGATATAATCCGTGGCTAATTCAAATTATTATACCGACGTTTTTAAAGTGATTGGACGTACCGCGGAGACCAACTTGGCTTGCCGACATCAACATTGCCACGGAATAGCCACGAATATATTTCATGGCTACCATTAGCGACGGATTGCCACGACGATTCCGTGGCAATATTTTAATGCTCCATTCGTAGCTATTTCGTGGCAAAATTTTGCCACGACTTTTTTCCGTGGCTAAATCGTGGCTAACTTACCACGGAAAGCCACGATTTAGCCACGGAACTTTTATTATTTTTTCGTGGCTTTCCGTGGCAAATTCGTGGCTATATTTCGTTTAGCCACGATTATTCCGTGGCTTTTTCGTGGCTATATCTGTTTTTTCTTGTAGTGAAAATAGCATAAATAATTCATAATATATTTATATTCCAAATATAAAATTATACATAAATATAATTTTGAACTTTATATTAAATATAATTTAGTAAAATTTTTTTAACTTTGTATCAAGACATCTTGGAAGGTATATCCCGGGGTAAAAAAATTAAATATTTCTATTACGCGGACGAATCCCGCGTTAAACCATACTTTATATGTTACCCCGCACAATCCATATGTTTTATTCAATGTATTGTATGAAATAAGAGATTATATACATATAATCCATGTCGATGAAAAAAAATTAACATATATTTTTTACTAAATAATTTAAAATATATAAATTTAAAAACATATTAAATTTCGCACGTACGTGCGGGTCCTCATCTAGTTTATTAATAAAATTATTTTTTTAAAAATTAAATATCAATTCACTTGTTCTATCAGTTTTTCTCAATTATCCGGATAATTTGCTATTAGTTGTCCTCAATTGTCCGAACAACTTGCTATCAGTTGTCTTTAGTTGTCCAGACAACTTGATATCATTTGTACTCAGTTATCTGAACAATTGCTATCAGTTTGTCCATATTTGCTATCAGTTGTCCAAGAAAATACTGATTACTATTAGTTGTACATCAATTGTACCAAAAACACTTAAACACGAAAACACAAAATCACAAAAAATAATTGAATCAAAATACATAAAAAACAATTTCTTTTTTGGCTTCTTCGTTTTCTTCTTCACCTGTTTCTTCCCTCGATTCATCTTATTTTCTTCTTCGTCATATCTGATTCTTCATCTTCTCCCATCAGATCTGATTCTTCTTATTCTTCTCCCATCAGATCTGATTCTTCTTCTTCTCATCAGATCTGATTATTCTTCTTATCATATATGATTCTTCTTTTTCTTCTAATTCTTCTTCTTCGTTTGATTCTTCTTCTTCTTCGTCTGATTCTTCAGAAAAAAGGAGGCGTTGGAGAAGAAAAAAGTATTTTCTTATCTTTTAACTTATAAAATTAGGTTAATGAGTATGGACTTTTTGGTCTTTTAAATCGAAAATATATTAAAATTTTAATTAAAAAAATAGAAAATTCGAAGGGTGGCATCGTATTTTCACATAAAGTGGCATATAAGCCATTAATCCGACAAAATAGGAGAATTTCTCCAATTCTCCTAAAAACGTCGGATCAGAGATCGGAGTCGCAGCTGGCATCGGATCTTGACGCGTATCGCTCGAGCTTGGCCGAATTTAGGTTTGGGAGTTCGTCCTTGGGTGATTCGCAGAGGAGAGCGGAGGTGATACTTCTTGGCGTGCGACGGTTTCTATTGTGAACGATCCAACGGTGGAGAAGAATCAATATGAGGCTTTTGTTTGCGCTAGGTGAAGGGAAGGACCTTAATGGTGGCGAGGCTCTTCGAGAAGTTGTACTTCAGAGATAAATTGCCGATTGCGCTTCGACGAAGGTGACTTTCTCTGCACTTTCGGCTGGCTTTCGTCCGATACTTGTGACTTACTTTGCACTTGTGACTGGCTCTGCGTCCGACATAGGTGCCTATCTTTGCTTCCATGACTGGCTTTACGTTCGGCATAGGTGGCCTTCTTTGCACCTATGGTTGGCTTTACGTCTGGCATAGGTGGCTTTCTTTGCACCTATGGCTGGCTTTGCGTCCGGCATAGGTGGCTTTCTTTGCACCTATGGTTGGCTTTACGTCCGGTATAGATGGCTTTTTTGCACTTGTGGCTGGCTTTTTTATCACTTAACACTGCTTGTAGGGTTTGAATTCCCACATCGAGTGGCTTTGAGATCTATGGTTAAAGTTGTTGCAGAAGATTTGGGTTGTTAGTTGGATTGCACTCATGGCTCCATCAGGTCGCGCGTTTAGTGTAAAGGTTCTTGGAATGGGGGTTAAGTGAGAGATTCAACTCTTCCCCTTTTAGTTTCTTATTCTCGGTTGAAATTTTCTGCAGAAGTTTCTTTTCCTATTAGATCTTTTTAGTTTGATGTGTTTGTTAATTAGGTTGATATGTTTATGGTAAAGTTATGATCTTGTTGTCCTTCGAGATCATGCAGAAAAGATGTTGCAGACTCATGTTCTAGTTCGAGAAAAGATGAGAGGCATGAGATATTACTCAGATGAAGGCCAATGGAAGCTTAGTTTTAATTAGACTACTATTGTAATAGTAGTTCAATACTTGGCCAAGTTTTTTGTATGCTGTTTCATAGTAAAAGTTCTCTGTGGTGTCTCATATGGAACTTGTTTGATCATTATATAAAATAGGGTGATTTAGGTTAATAATACTATGTGGGCTTGAAATTGGTGATATTGATTTTGGATCGTACGAATTGGCCTCAATAACTATAGCGGGAAGTGTATTTTTTTTAATCCCACTTCTACCCTTCTTTTACCCTAAACCCGCAAGTCTGACATGATGTTACAATTAGATTCCTATTCTAGTCTAGAGTACTTGAGAAAACTATAAAAATTGAGAAAACTATTAAGATTTAAGAAAATTGTTCTAAAACTAATAGAAATATTGTATCTTTAATTTGTGTAAACATATAAGTGTTTGGTTTTGTAAAAGGAAAACTAAACGAGAGATTTTTATTATTGCTTTTGTTTCTACTACTTATATTTTGCATGAGAACTCCTTTATATAGGAGTTCCAAGTCGGTTTACAAAAGATATTTACATTATAGTAATAATAAACTTTATGATAAATATCTAAACATAATGTATTTAGCCAAACATATAGTCTACTATTTATATGGATAATTATTAAGATATTAACTAATAAAAATCATATTTTTTAGATTTTCTTTTGTGTATAAATGACATGGGTTTGATAGTCTTATATTATCTAGCTATTATGAATTTGGCATTTACATAATTTTTTAAAATACCCATCTATCTTAATTCGAAATTTGTTTAACATAATACATAATAAACCACTAATATATAAATTTAACTTATAAAACCTAAATCCTAAACCCTAATCTCTAAACCCTAATCTCTAAACCCCAAACCCTAAATAATATTCCCTAACCATAATTAATTAATTACCAATTTTGGGTCACATAAATATAAATCATAATTTGATTCAATTAATAGTTATCTATTTTGTATACAATCACGAAAATAGACGTCAAAAGTAAATGGAAAAATAGACAACTATTATATTTAGACAATAACATCTTACATAAACCATAAAACTTTAATCCTTAACTCTAAACCCTAAACCCTAAATCCTAATCCTTATACCTTAAACCCTAAACTTTAATCCCTGAACCCTATCCCATAATCCATATATATCCTAAACCCTAATCCCTAAATCCTAATCCTTATATCCTAATCCATATACCCGAAACCCTAATCCCTAAACCCTAATCCTTAATCCCTGAACATTATCCGTAAATATAGCTTACATATATTTTTACGATAGGTAACTATTTTGCATTTATGGAAAATTTTGCCTAAATACTAATCTCGGAAAAGACTGATAAATCCTAAACCCTAATCTCACATATTTGTCGTCTATTTTTCCGAATATAGTTTTTTGTAAGTGTTATTTTTGCTAGTTTTATAGGAAAAACTTATATAAAAGAGCCCCTAAAGATGAACGAACCTGGTGTGTCAATAAACCAACATGGTCGTGTAACCGATATTATCAAAGGAGTAATAGCGGAAAATTTTGATCTAGTGAAGCCATTGGTTAGGAGGAGCCCATTAAATCCATAACCAGGTGGAAATAATAAATCATGAAAATAATCTATAGAATAGACGACTATTTTTTATGTAAATAAATATATATATGTGAAATCTGAACTATTGTATGAAAATAAACGACTATTATGAAGAGGACATAAAAGACTATAATTCATTATAATTTACGATTATTTTATATGTAAATAATAGTGTTTATATGTTTATTATGAACAATAAAAATAAACAACTATGAGCAATAATTATTGAAATTCCTTAATATGCGATATATGAACTATGAGTATATTAAGGAATTTCAATAATATATAGACTATTATGAACTACTACATATTAAAAAAAATGATCAACTAGATATGAAAAGATGATTATTCATTAAAATATACGATTATTTTACGTGTAAATAAATAGTGTATCTATGTGTAAAAATAAACTACAGTGATCAACAAGATATAAAAGACAATTATTCATTAAAATGAACAAGATATACGACTATTTTGTTTCTCAACTCTTCTTCCATCTTGGGAGGTAACAAAGTCGTTCTAGTTGACCCCACTGTGTAATTCTCCGGCTCGATTTCAGCCGCGGTCGTCAAATTTTGAAACGGCACGGTGGATAAAATAGAGGAAGATCGTTTTAGCTTCTGAGGTGTTTAGTCTACTCTGAATCTACCTCTTAGTGACAAACCCAGATCAGCTCAATTGCACTCTCTTCGTCCTCGTCGTCGCCGACCGTTTCTCCGCGTGAAAAGCTCTTCTTCCGCCAGAGACAAAACCTTGTAATAGTGTTGAGAGAGTTGAAAGATAGAGAGAGTTTGAGAGAAGAGGCTTTTAGACAGTTTTAGTTGTGTCAGTTTATTAGCAAATATATTTGATTGTTTATTTCTTTTTAAATTAAGCAATGAAAAGCAATGAAGTGACAAAAGGAAGACAGTTCGGAGGCGTGTGTCAGTTTAAAAAATTGAAGACTTGAATCACAAATTTTTGAAACAAATGAATTATAAGTCTTTTAGGGGTAAATAAGTCATTTTATTCATACATAAATTGTGCTTTATGCAGAGCTAATTTCAACATCCAATACTATTATTCACCCTGATTCCCCTATAAAATATACCTATCAGCGAAAAAAAAAGATATCTTGAACTCAAACACAAACCTGAAACATACTTTTATCAATCTTCACTTTCATCATGCACAATGGATTGAAACGAAGGTAAGGTTTCATCTTCACCAATGAATTCTTCATCTTCCTCTATGTATGCCACATTATTAAAGCAAAATTATAATATATTTGGAGATTCTAAAACGATAGAATATACGAAAAATATGTATATACCATTCTCGTATGCTTCAAACCCTTTTAGCCAATTGCGGTTGCACTAGTAAAAAAAACAGACATAGCCACAGTTATTTTCGTGGCTATGAATCAAAAATCGTGGCTATTGAGATCAATGCCACAGAAAAGCCACGTTTCAGAAAATCGTGGCTATAGCTGCGTGGCTTTCTTGGTTCGTGGCTTTTCGTGGCTATAAAAAGCCACGACTTAACTACAATTTATAATCGTGGCTAGTAGCCACGACTATAGTCACGGGTAATAAAAATAGTAGCGTGGCTTAATTCTACCACGATAAAGCCACGATAAGTACGTGGTAAAATAAGCCACGGTTTACAGACCACGTTCTATTCGTGGCATTTTAGTGGAAATTAAAGCCACGATTCCTCCGTGGCTTATTTTCACGATTATTAAAAAAAAAGCACTGGTTTCTAAGAAACCAGTTCCTGCAATGCAACAATACATACAAATGTCCAATGCACCAAATGACCAAAACATATTTATGAAAATAAAAATTCAAACACATCATTCATTGCATTGTGATGTTCGACGAACTGTTCACGTGATGTTCGACGGACTGTTGTGATCCTGTCGAAGATGTGGTTGTTTGAGGAATCCCGAGATGCTTCAACAATGCATGGAGAGAGTTCTTGATGTCTCCCACTTCTTCTTTGAACTCCACCATCTCCTTCCTCACGACATCAACATTGTCATTCACTTTCGTGAACTTAGTCTCAAGCCCGTCTATCCGCGCGTCTATATCAACGTTTCGCACTATACTTGATTCAACGGACTCCATTGGCGTCTTCTCTCGATACTGAACACTCCCTATCCCATATATATTTCCTTTGTGTCTCTTACCACGCTACAAACCAATAAACAGAGAAACAATTACAAGATACAATCAACAAAAACACACACAATGACACAATCACACACATAAGGATACACAAACAGAAGCAGACACACATACAATTACACAAGCACACACAATACACACACAAAAGCAAACACACAGACACACACACACACTTACATAAGCACACACAAATACACAAAGAAGCAAACACACACACATAAACAAAGAAGCTGACATAATCAATTTTGCAATCTCATAATCTAGAAAGTTACATATCAATAAATAGACAAAAGTAGCTCCTAATAAACATTTTAAGTCAAATAAACATAAAATCCAAAGTGAGAGATGAAGAAGCAGAAAACAATACCTTAATATACTCCTTGTTCGAGAAGATGCCGTGAAGGACCGAAGAGGCAGTTTGACTAAGGCCATTGGGAGATCCTTCTTCTTCGTGAATTCATTCTTGCTTGCTCCACTTCGTAACAATCTCTTCCGCCCTTGGATCGACAAATGTCCCATCCTTGCGTGTGTGAGTCTTTCGGACAAGTTCAGTGAAAGCTGGTGGTTCATCAGTACCTGCCTCAACCATCTGCAAAACACAAAACATTTAAAATAAAGAATAGAAACATATTAGTTGAGGATAAACAAGAAGGTTACCATGTTAAACTCATGCTGTAGAAAAGATTTGGGACCTCCACTATGCTTGTGCATCCCTTTGCCATCTGGATCAGATGTCCTAGACGCAACAGCTTTCTTGCTCTTCTTTGCAGCTTCCTCGGTGTCCCAATACTCCAACATAAGCGTCCAATCTTGTTCACCAATGTACTTTGGCTTCTTCTTGTTTCTCCACTTCTTGCTGATACGTTCACAAATACTTGTTGTTGTCTCATGCTTCCAGTGAAAGTAGACGGTAGCATGAAAACTTGGTTCCCAATAGTAGTTTTGCTACAAGAAAACAAAAGCGTATTAGAAATGAATCAAACAAATGGTATTAAATAAAAAACAAAACAGAAACAAATTTGACATTACCACAAAAGTGTGCCACCAAGTAGCTCTCCTATCTTCAGGGACATGTATCCAGCTTCTCCAAGGTCCCATGTAGTAGTCTTGCCATGTCTTTCTAACAAATATGTTGACATATGGGTCCACACCAAACCTGAAACAAAAAGTAAAGGCATCAAAGGGAAATTGATGAGGTTTAAGTAAGTGAGAGAAGAGAACATACCAAAGGGCCCCATTAGCTTTCCTTGGATGAAGATGTGGCTGAGATTCTCTCTGTGGAGCAGCTAGCAATTGCTCCTCTGTCACTTGATGCAAGAGATTCTTCAGGTGATACATGTATCTTTCGAAAGGATACATCCATCGATACTGAACCGGACCACCTAAATTTGCTTCATCGGGTAAATGCACAGGTAGATGTTCCATAACATCAAAGAACGAAGGTGGAAACAACTTTTCTAAATTGCAAATCTTCAAAGCAATATTGGATTTCAAAATAGCAACATCGTCGTTTCGTAATGTCTTCGAAGATAGGTCCTGGAAAAAAATTGCAATATCTGCATACATTTCACAAAAAATCAATGTCAGAGTATTCATTATATGGTTCCAGTCATTTGACAAGTTGTGTAATGTAATAGTTTACATGCTATATAAGTGTGCATTCGTGGGCTTGAAAGTATAAACTTTTTTTAGGGTAAAAGTTTACCTGAGATAGCAACATGAACGGGTGTTGGAAGAAGCTCTACAAATGCAAAAGGAAGAAGTCATTGCATTATGACGTGGCAGTCATGACTTTTTAAACCCGATAACTTAGAATGGTTGTCATCTACACAACGGCCAAACGTCGATGAATATCCATCAGGAAATTTAATCTCATTTTTCATCCACTGAAGAAAAATCTTCTTCCTCTCATGCGATAACCTAAATATCGATGCGATCATCTGACCACTCTCGGTAATATGAGCTTCGTGTCCGTTACATATTTTCGGGAGATCCAATCTCGATTTAAAGTTGTCTTTTGATTTTCCAATAACATTCATCACAGTGTTGATCACATTATCAAAGAAGTTCTTCTCAATGTGCATAAAGTCCAAGTTATGTCGAAGCAGAAGGTTTTCCCAATAAGTTAGATCCCAAAATATACTCTTCTTCACCCAATTATGATGAACTCCATAATCTTCGATTGTACGGGACGCTTTATCGTGACCATTTCCACCACAATCCATTGTTCTTCTTATCCTTGTAATGCTATATATTCTTTCAGTAAGTACTTCTTGGCCAGTCAACCACGCCGGAGGATGTCCAGTCACTTTTCTCCCCTTTTTAAAAGCTTTCACATTCCTTATATAAGGATGGTCAAGTGGTAAAAACATACAATTCGTCATCCAACCGGCATGCCATACTTCCATTTGGTAACCAAAACGCTTCAGACTCATCCATACAATACGGACACGATAAACGCCGCTGTCCACATCAGACTCATCCATACAATACAGTCATCCAACCAGAGAGCATGCCATACGCTGGGAAATCGCTAATTGTCCACATCAACGCAACTCGCATTGTAAATCTTTCTTTTATGGATACATCAAAAGCTTCCACCCCATGATTCCACAAACTTTGCAACTCCTCGATCAATGGTTGAAGATAGATATCAAGGCTTTTTTCGGATGTTTTGGTCCGGGTATTAGTACCGACAAAAAGAAGAATTCTCTTTTCATGCACATCCCTGGTGGTAGATGGTACGGCGTGAGTATCACAGCCGACTGATTGGGCTTCCCCGCTCATACCAATAGGATTAAATCCATCCGTTGACAAGCCAAGATATATATTACGAGGTTCGGCGGCGAAATGTGGATATACCCGATTGAAATGCTTCCACGCCGCTCCGTCGGAAGGATGCCGCATTTCTCCTTCGGAGAAATATTCTCTCGCGTGCCATCGCATATGAGATGCAGTCGCCTCTAATTGGTATAACCGCTTCAACCGATCTGTTATCGGCATATAAAACATCCTCTCGTTTTGCCCGATTCTTCCCATTTCCGTTGTTTGTATGATATCTATTTTTACCACAAAAACGACAACTTAACAAATCTCTATCTCCCTTCCAAAAGAGCATACAATTATCCTCGCAAACATCAATCTTTTGTACAGGTAGTCCAAGAGACCATGTTAACTTCTTTATTTCGTAGTATGATGCAGGAGCATTGTTCGGCTTAGGGAGAACATCTTTGAAACTTTTTGCTATCTCATCAACACACGCCTCGGCTAAATTGTAATCCGTTTTTGCTTTCAAAATCCGCGATGTCAAATACAATTGAGTAATACCTTTGGGAGAACCTTCGTAGAGAGGTTTGGTAGCGACCTCAAAAGCTTCAAATACACTATCTTGAAACGGCTCTTCATTGAACATTGTTTCCATATGTGGAGATGTTGTGTAATGAGGATATTCGCTTGTATTCATAGGAACTTGGAAATTTGAAGGACTTTGTGATCGTATCGTTTCTTCGGTGCCAATAAAATGATTTCTTCTTGAAGATTCTCCGATTTATTCATAAGCATTTTCTCCATGGTTGAACCACACATAATAATTTCCTTTGAATCCATATCGAAATAGATGTCTTGACACCATTTTTGGATCACGGTCTTTCTCATTTTTACATCGGGCACAAGGACACAAAATGGTGTTTAGCTCTTGGAAGGATGGTTGATTACAAGCAAATAACAGAAACTCTTGAGTGCCCGTTGTAAATTCTTCACTCACACAATTAGTATTCGGATCAATACGTCTATCCATTCATCCTCTTAATTGGGAATAATGAGCCATTGCATTACAATGGAGAAGAATAGAAAAGAAGAAGAAGAATAGAAAAGGATAGGGGTGGGCAAACGGGTAATCTGACCGGATTCGGGTAAGACCCGGTCGGGTTCGGGTACACCGGGTATAGAGGTTTAGGACCCATTAGGATAAATTTAGTATATCGGTTCGGATACGGTTCGGGTCTAACCGGGTTCGGGTCGGTTTAGATTTTAAAATAAATACCCGTTACAAACGGTTACGGGTCGGGTTAAAGGGATTTTAAACCCGAATTACTTTAATACGCGAAATGATATTGATTTACACGACACCTACAAATAAAACATGTCATATAATCATGAAATAAATTCACAATAAGCAAAGTTAACGTCTAAACTAAATTGTCAACATCCAAATTTAACATTTAAATCAATAAATCCACTAAAACAAAGTGAATATATAGAGAAAAAACATTTCATAAATCATGTATAAAAAATTATAATTTATATATGGATATATTATATTATTATATGTATATGTATTTATTATATATTAATGTATATGTATAGGATCGGGTTTGCGGGTGACCCGATCGGGTATCGGGTAATACCCGACCCGACCCGTTACCCACGGGTCTAAGAGTTTCATACCCAAAAGGGTAAATAGATATTACCCTAACCCGACCCGAACCGGGTTTTTCGGGTCGGGTACGGTTCGGGTCGTCGGGTCCGGATTTTTTGCCCACCACTAGAAAAGGAGAAGAAGAGAAGATAGGAGAAGAGGAGAAGATGAGGATGGGAGGAGAAGAGAATAAGAAAAATGATAGAAAGACAATGGTATTAAACAAAGCCACAGAAAGCCACGGTTTAAAACCGTGACTTATTTTCGAATTATAACCGAAAATACAGTTTTTTCAGCGGCAAAGCCACGAAACAGCCACAAACATATCGTGGCTTTTTTAACTTTTATAAATATCTCAGACACATTTCTGACACAGCGGAAAAAGTAAAAAGTCACGCATTCATCGTAGCTTATTCGTGGGTTTTTTGTCACGCTTTAGAGGATGTGGTAAAATCGTGGCTTTTAAATACCACGAATACGGGTTTGTGGCCTTGTCGTGGCATTTTATTACCACGATTTGAAAATTGTGGCTTATTCGTGGTTTAAATTTCCCACGATTGGTAAATTGTGGCTCTCTAAAGAAAAGCCACGTTTGTACGTGGTTGTACCGTGGCTATATCTGTTTTTTTACTAGTGTTGTATATTAATGCTTGAACATTTTTTGGCAAATGACGACTTCTATATTTGTTCAAAACTCTGACTTCCAATACTAAAAGAAGATTCAAAAGCTACAAAAGTGATTGGAATGCTTAGAATATCACAAGCCATTGAAGCTAACTCTTTATACCGTAGAGAGTTGTCTTTCCGGTATTGTAAAATATCCAAACTCTCAAAATTCTTCATGTCTATTGGTGGATCATCAAGATATATTTCCAATAATGACTTCCCACTTTTAACAACAGTTGCTTTGCGAAAAGCAAAGAAATCCTAATCATAACAAGAAAAATTAATAGATGAGTTAATAAACCAAAACAATAAAGACAACTCTAATAAACAAGAAAAATATATTAATCCAAAACATGAAACATAAAGAGGAAATCGGCAACTTAAAGAACAATACATATTAGCTAATAATCTAATAAAAACCTACTACTTCTTAACTAAAATTCAGAAACCACCAAGTAAAAAACATATAAGAAAACGTACATTATAATTGTTAATTAAAATTTCCTCTTTATCATCATCACTCTCTTGAACAGGTTCCATCGAAGGTGAAGTGGACGTTGACTTGTTCTCATATACTTTAAAAAGCTTAGTTAGTTAGTTGACTAAATAGATGGTCCATCATTGTTTGACGAGAACTCATATCAAGCTTCCCGAAACAATACTCTGCAAGTGTTAGCTTTAATCTTGGATCAAACACCGTAGCCATTGCAAATATATCACTAACTTCTGCCCAATACTTATCAAACTTCTCCTTCATTGAAACTATAATTTTTTTGATAACTTCATCATCATTAAACTCATTCACCTTCAACCAATTTTGGATCTTCCAGACTTGCATAAAATACAAGTTAGATGTTGGGTATGTGGAACCTGAGATAAGATTAGTGATCTCATCAAAAGGTTGCAAAAAATCACATAGCTGATTGAGTCGATGCCATTCCACATCTGTAGGGTAAAACTTGTAGTTTCTTGCATCAATAAGTCTCGAGATTACGAAAAGCAGCTCTATACTTGATCGCCATGTCAAGCATTTTGTATGTTGAGTTCCGTCTTGTTGTCACATCCAATAACAATCCAACTTTGAGTTTTAAACCAACAAATTCCACACATTTTGCAAATAAGTGTCCCACGTTGTTCTGATCCTTGAACATACTTGATACTCTCCCTGATTTTATGCAATGTACCACCAATCACTTTCAGCCCGGTTTGAACAATAATGTCAAGAACATGTGCTGCACATCTCAAATGAAAGAACTCTCCTTCACACAATAAATCATCTCGCAACATAAGCTGAGATTTGACAATGTCTTGCATTGAATCATTGCTTGTGGCATTGTCAACTGTGGTTGAGTAAACCTTCTTTTCAATTCCCCAATCTTTCCATTTCTCTAAAATATCCATGGCTAAGTGCATACCTGTATGTGGAGGCGGGAAAGCATAAAATGTTAGGATCTTGTTCTTTAACTTCTAGTTTTTGTCGACGTAATGTGTGGTTAAACACATATAGCCCTCATGAGTTATTGCAAACCATAAATAAGCCGTGAAACTAATTCTTTCAGGAAGACAAGCTAGTTCCGTCTTCAACTTATCCGTCTCATTCTCATAAAACTTGTAAACATCTGCGGCAGCTGTGTTTCGGCTAATGAATTTTACATCCGCATTTAAGTACTTCCAAACTGCTCTAACTTTCTCATACTCCACATAATAAAATGGAAGATCATGTTGAATAATAGACTTAGCTACCATCTCTCGAAAAGCAGAATGGTCTATCTTTCTAGCTTGCAATCTTGCTTCTGTGTTCACCATCATTTTACCAATATCATCATTTCGAAGAAGAAGCTTACAAACTTTGATATGACGTTTGTATGTCTTTGTATGTGTTTGTACTGTTTTTGTGTGAATTATACGCACAATCCACTTTGCAATGCTTGCATTGTGCCCTTTCTTCTGTTTTCCCCGCTTTGTTAGTCTTGTTAATTACTACAAAATGATTCCAGAATTGGGAGTATTGCCTTCTCTTTTTTGGTTATGAGGACTCCTCTTTATCGTTGGTGGTGGCGTCATCATCATCATCAATCTCTATTTCAGGAGTCTTTCTTTTATTTGGATTAGAAGAACCTTTCTCATCAAATGTACTTCGTTCGTATTCAGCATTTTCACTATCAATAACTCTCTGAGAGTCAAGGTCTATTGATCTTAGACCACAAGAATCATGCACCTTTTGTTAATAACACCAAATATATAAAAATCATGTTAAAAATCATGTTTTTGGAGAAACAGAGTATACACATATTTAATAGACAACTAAAAATCAATATATTACTGAATCTCAATACATTCTTTATAAATCTAATTTTGTTTCAGTTTTACATATATAAATAAACTCTAGTTCAATAATAATTGCATAATTAAAACGTAAGACATCAATATAAAATTGACTTACCATTACAAATCTTTTGATCAAGCTTTGGGTATGTAATAACGAAATCACGATCAATAGAATCAATAAATTGAATCAATGTTCATAAAACACCAATCCACAACTCACCGCAGAGAATTTCACAAAGGAAGAAGATGATTCTCAAGCTAAGTGTAGTCACAACGTTTTCAGAATAGAAGAAAAAGAAAAGTGTATTTTTGCAACAATGAATAATGAAACAACTTTTCCTCTTTGATTATATATCGCATCCGTCTTCAGCTTTCCCCAATAAAAAGCTTCCACGTATGTTTATCCAACCACCATCTGCCACGTTTCCTTATTTATATTTTTGTATGTATTTACTATATCAAATCCTCCCCTTTCAAAGAACCTTGACCTCAAGGTGTAAATGAAGGAAACCTTATGTGGATGTCATACAAGAACTCCCATGTAGCTTTCTCTACACTTTCACCAGACCACTGAATTAACACCATAGTAGTTGTCTGACCTTGTCTCTTAACCATCTTTCTATCCAGCACTAGAACTGGTTCCTTGACAAGTACATCTTGCACAACAGATGGTAAGTGTGATGTCGTAGACACATTACCCACCATGAGCTTAAGTTGTGACACGTGAAATATATGGTGAGTCTTAGATCTCACTGGTAATAGTAACTTGTAAGCCACTTTACCAATCCTATCCAACTCCTTATACAGACCGTAGTATTTTGGAGCGAACTTTTGATTATGCCTCATTACAACCGACTGTTGTCGATAAGGCTGAAGCTTCAAATACACGTAATCTCGAATCTCCAACTCTCGTTTTGTTATGTGTAAGTCAGCATTTTGCTGCATCCGATGCTGAGCTCGCATCAGATGAAACTTCAACAGTAACAACATATCTTCACGATCCTGAAGACACTTATTCACCACCTCTACTTTAGACTCTCCTGGTAAATAAGGTAAATGAACCGGAGGAGGTTGGCCATAGACAATCTCATAAGGAGTAGCTTGAGTAGAGGAATGGAAACTTGTATTATACCAATACTCTGCTAATGGAATCCACTTACTCCAAAGATGAGGTCTGTCACTACACATACACCTGAGATAAGTCTCCAAACATCTATTCACCACCTCTGTCTGGCCATCAGTCTGTGGATGATAGGTTGTAGACATATTCAAAGCTACACCTTGTAAACGAAAGAGCTCCTGCCAAAATTCACTCAAGAAGACTGCATCTCTGTCACTTACAATAGATCTTGGAAATCCATGTAGCTTGAAAATGTTGTCAAGGAAAGTTTGAGCCACTGATGATGTTGTATATGGATGAGTTAAAGCCACAAAATGAGCTGCTTTACTCAATCTATCCACTACTACAAATATCACTGATTTCCCAAAAGAAGTAGGCAACCCATCAATGAAATCCATAGATATATCAGACCATATTAACTCTGGAATAGGCAGAGATTGTATCAGTCCCGGAGAAGCAGATATGTCATATTTGCACTGTTGACACACTTGACAGCTTCTAATGTAAGCTTGTATATCTCTTACCATACCTTTCCAGTAAAAGATACTCTTCACTCTTTGATGTGTAACATCTCTACCAGAATGTCCTCCCACACCAGAACCATGTAACCACCGCAAGATAAAATTCCTCAATGATACATCAGCTGGAATCACTAACTTGCTCTTCCTTCTAAATAATCCTTGTGACCATGTAAAGTGTTTATGCTTCGTAGGATCCTTCTTTAAATCCTCAACCAACTCTTTTATAAGAAGATCCATTTCATAACTAGCTTGAATCTTCTTCACCAGGTCACATTCCACTACAGACAAGGCCATGCTAAGTACCTCATAACCTTCCACTCTAGACAAAGCATATGCTGCTACATTATCTTTACCTTGTCTGTATTGAATTTCATAGTCAAACTCCAACAGTTTGGGGAGCCACTGTTGTTGAATAGGGGTGTTCAATCTCTGTTCCAACAAATACTTGAGACTTCTTTGATCTGTCTTAATGATGAAATGACCCGTCAACAAGTAATGGCGCCACTTCTGAACAGCAAAGACTACAACCAATAACTCCTTCTCATATATTGAAAGATTAAGTTGTTTACCCTTCAAATGTTTGCTAATGTATGCTAAGGGATGACCTTCTTGCATCAAAACAGCTCCTATTTCTTGCCCAAATGCATCAGTCTCCACTACAAATGGTTTATCAAAAACAGGGAGTCCCAATACTGGTGCATCACATAGAGCTTTCTTCAACGTCTCAAAAGAACACTGAGCCTCTTCAGTCCATTCAAAAACATCTCTCTTGGTCAAAGCTCTTAGAGGTCTTGCTATTGAACCAAATTTTATTACAAATCTTCTATAATAACTTGCTAAACCCAAGAATCCACGTAACTGCTTAAGGTTTATAGTTTGAGGCCAATCTTGTACTGCTTTGATCTTTTGAGGATCTGTAGAAATACCCTCTACTTGTATATAATGGCCAAGGTACTCCACCTTATCAGTTGCAAAAGCGCACTTGCTCCTTTTTGCATACAAGTTGTGCTCTCTCATAAGTTGAAATACCAACTTCAAATGTCTTTGATGTTCCTCCAGTGATGTGCTATAAATCAGAATATCATCAAAAAAAATAAGCACAAATTTCCTCAAATACTCCCTGAACACTGAGTTCATAAGGCCCTGAAATGTTGTTGGGGCATTGGTTAAACCAAATGGCATTACCAAATACTCATAGTGACCATTATGAGTTTTGAAGGATGTCTTATGAACATCAGCCGGATTCATTCTAACTTGATGATACCATGCACGTAGATCAATCTTAGAATACACCGTAGAACCACCCAACTCATCCATCAAATCTTCAATGAGTGGAATAGGAAATTTGTCCTTAACCGTGAGAGCATTAAGACCTCTGTAATCTACACATAGTCTCCAAGTGCCATCATTTTTCTTCACTAGAGCAATAGGAAAAGCATAAGAACTGGAGCTATCTTGAATAATTCCTGAATCCAGCATCTCACGTACCATCTTATCAATCTCATTCTTTTGGTACGTAGAATACCTATAAGGCCTTTGATTCACTGGATTAGAACCTTCCAACAGAGGAATCTTATGATTATGGGTATCTCTGAAAGGAGAAAGTGATTTAGGTTCCTCAAAAATATCCTAGAATTTTGAAATGATATCACTCATTCCTGAGTTCACAACTAATTGTTGCTCCACTGCTTCTAAGTTACAAATCATTGCTTCACTATTCTCTTCTACTTCATGAACACAAATCATTGATAACTACATATGTTGCCCTCTGATTTTGTTGACTTTCAGTGCTTTCAACTTTCTAACTGATCCTGGTTTAATCCCATGCAACATTACATTCTTTCTTCCCAGTTTAAACTTCATTTCTAGCTGCAAGAAATTCATAGTCATGGGTCCTAAGGTACGCAACCATTGCACCCCCAATACCATATCACAACCACCAAAAGGTATGACCATGCAATTATCTTCAAATACATTGCCCTGAAAGTCCCATCTGAAAGCTTCTACCCTTGCACTAACTTTCAGATTACTACCATCAGCCACAGAAACCTTTGTTAATCCCGCAAGTTGTAGTTTATAGCCCAATCTCATAGCAGTTCCTTCATCAGTGAAATTATGTGTTGAACCCGTGTCTATCAAGATAAACATGATGTTCTTACCATGCATTCCTTTCACTCTTAAAGTGGTATAGTCATCAGAAATGCCAGCAACTGCATTCACATATATCTTAGCAATGTCAGCTTCCCCATCCACCACTGAACATTCTTCCTCAAACTCTTCAATGTTCTCTTGATCTTCAACATCCATCATGAACAATTGCTTAGTCTGGTGCTTCTTATAATGCTCAGGTGTGAACTTCTCATCACAGTAATAACACAACCCTTTGGCTCTTCTATCACTCATCTCTTGATTAGTGAGAAATCTCCTGGGTTGAGTATTCTTCACCACTTCTTTAAATCCCTGAATGTTATTATCTGTATCTTTTTTAGCAGTTAACACCCCTATGAAATTCTCTGAATCTTTCCTTACAAATTTGTTGCTCCAATTTGTAGTTAATGGCTTCTTTAGGTGTGCTTGTTCATACAATCTTCCCAACACCAAACATTGTCGAACAGTGTTAGGTTGAAACATCCTCACATGCATCTGTGTATTTGTACGTAACCCAGCCAAATAAGCACTCACCAAATAGTTTTCAGGGAGATGAACTTTTGTTCTTATCAGCTCAAACTTCCCATGATACTCCATGATTCCACCATCCATTTCTTGTAGCTTATTCAGCTCTGCGATTGGATCATCAAGTATTTCTTCAAATCTTTCTATTAACAACAACTTGTAAGCAGACCAATCAACCATTAGACTACTTACAATGGGGGTGTTGAAACTTGTTTTCAACTGTTGAACCACTACAATGGGGTGTTGAAACTAGGTGTTGAAATGAGGTGGATTAATTGGGTGTTGAATTCTTTCAACATGTTGAATCTTGGAGAGATGAGAGAGACAATGACATGTGGCGTCATGTTATTCGCTGCAGAAACTTTTGATATTTTTTCTTTGTTTTCATTCTTCCAACACAATTATTGTATAGTATATTTGTTTGTAATTTTCTAATTTTTATATTAAAATTTATTATTTTTTATTCTCTACAAATAGAGACTAGCTTTATTTAATTTGGACATCGAAAAAATTCACTAAATAAAATTAAAATATAAAATTAAAAGAGTGGGGTAAGGTGTTGAATTTTATTAAACAAAACCATTGGAGAGTGTAAAAAATAAATGGGTGTTGAATAATGATGTGGATGAAAGAGAAGATGACATGGAATAAAAAGTAGGGTGTTGAATCACAAAACCATTGTTGATAGTCTTATATCACTCCCAATCTCAGATTCCATCAATGATTGGTGATACGTTGGATTGATGCTAAGTCCACTTTCATTTTCTTTCGGTGTATGATCAAGTGCAAAGAATCTCTCGATCTTAAACAACCACTCTTTGATCTTATCACCATTAAATCTAGGAAAATCCAACATAGCCAATCTCGTTCTCGCAGAGTAATTAGGGTTGCTACCTTTAGATCCACGTTGAGTATCAGAGTGAACACTGATCGGCGTCGACAGAATCGCCGGTGTCTCTTTCGCTCCGCCGCTAAGATTGTTCATCCTCTGAGTCATATTAATCATTACTTCGAACATATCATCAAATCGCGGCTTAATCGCATCGTTCTGTGTATCCATCATCGTCTTCATCTTTGGTAACAATGCTTTTTCGGCTTCGCGAATCAGAGATTCCTTCAACAAAACCTGAGATCTAGTTTCCGCCATTATTCTGTTTCCGAGGATCGTAATAGCTTTGATACCTTTAATAACTAAATCACGATCAATAGAATCAATAAATTGAATCAATGTTCATAAAACACCAATCCACAACTCACCGCAGAGAATCTCACTAAGGAAGAAGATGATTCTCAAGCTAAGTGTAGTCACAACGTTCTCAGAATAGAAGAACAAGAAAAGTGTATTTTTGCAACAATGGATAATGAAAAAAATTACACTTTACACATCGAGAAGATATTATAATAAACCTTTTTTATGAAAGGATACGACTTTAACACGATGGAAGCCCTAAAAGACGACGACAACGATATCTTCAAGAAGACAAAAAGATGAAGATAGAGATTAAGCACGAAGGGAGAGATCTTGACCAAGCATGGATGTGGAAGCAGATCTCTAAGGGAAGGGATAAAAAAGTGGATTTGGGTCAGCTGTATCGAGGAGATACGCGGATCCAAGGTAAGGTCTGGACAAAATCCATAGAAGGAAATAAGGGCATCTATTTTCATGTCGGAATTATAGAGAAAGGGAAAGAATCTGGGGACTGCAATATCGTGGAGATTTGTAGATCTGATTTCTATTCCCTTGTTTGGAAGGATTCGGTTGAGATGGGTATGGAAAGGTGGATATCACTAAAGGAAAAACTATTGATTCAAGGAAATCATAAGGAAGATTCTGGGAAATTTTTTGGTATAAGATATGGGAATTTGAGGGCATATCTTGGATACGATGAATCCCAAAAGATACGTGGAGGAGGGATTAGAGTTGTATATAAGAAGAGGCAGAGTGATGTTATGGTCCCATCCTTCCATATTTTTTTTCTCGTCTTCATCAAACCAACCCTTTCTTCTTATTCATCAACAATGGCTCAGACAATGACTCAAGCTATGGCTAGTGCTCAAGCAGCAAAGGGGAAAGTACCGGTGGTAAAGACGGTGACACTACGGCTGCAAGATACGGACATGGAGGAAAAGATGAAGAAGTTTGAACGTACCCTTATTGGGAGATTGATGAACCCGGAGGCTCAAAGTATTGACCTCCTAATTGAGAAATTTCCCAAGATCTGGAAGATGCAAGATAAGGTAACAGGGACGGACCTCGGGGATGGACGATTCCAGTTCGATTTCAAGACGCAAGAAGACATAGCCAAGGTTTTGTTCCAGGCGCCCTATAACTTCGACGGATTTATGGTATCCTTGGTTAGTTGGGAACCAAGTTTTGCTCCAAACTATCCTTCAGCAATCACGTTCTGGGTAAAAATTGCTAGAAGTGCCTACGCATATTCTCTCGGAAGAAATTTTACATTTGGTGGGTGATGTGATAGGGGAGGTGGTTTGCACGGATGTGCCGTCATCGAGTGTTCTGGTCAAGATAGAAGGTTATAGCAGCATTCTGTTTCAAGTCATCGTACCATTGGACTCATGTATCGAATTGAACATCGGCTTGGAATATGATAGGTTAGTAGGATTATGTGGAAAGTGTTACAAGCTAACTCATGATGAGAAGAAGTGCCCTACTAATGAGGAGGACACAGAGGAGGTAGCTAAGGTAACAAGAGAGGCAAAGGGGACATATGCTGAAGTGGTGGCTCAAGTAGCAGAACCTTCATGGGAAACTCAAAAAAGAACATCGGCTAAAAGAACCTTAGACTTTGAGGAAGAAAGACATGTATTTCTATATAAGAAGATACGAAAGGGGAGACAATCGGGCAAAAGAGAGAGGAGCCACCAAAAGATAGAGAGGATGTTTATCGAGGGAACAAACATATTAGAGGAAGGGATACCTATCATGGCTATAGGCCGGGGAGTCAGGGAAGAGGTAATAGAGGAGTTGGTTCAAATTGGCCACTTCCGCTATACCAGGCAAAGGCCACGGTGAACAGAACGGGCGGAGAAAGGGTAGAAGATAAGCCTGGTCTAAGGGAGGCATTAGGGAGCACACCGACGGGAGATGTAGCACCAAACAAGGACGAGAATGATGACAGTCTCAAAAAAGCACAAATGGGTGATAAAACTTTGGGAGTAGAGGAGACACATAGTGCGGAAGGCATGGCTCCAATCATATCTCCATCTAGGGCAGTCACCTCGGAGGATATGAACCAGATGGATGGGGTGGAGGGCCAAGGAGAAAATAAGATTGAGGAAAGGGGTAATGGAGATACAATGGAACAAGGTAAAAACGAAAATTCTAAATCTGAAACCGCTATCTTAGAACTTGAGTTAGTTAGTAAGGCATTAGGGGAGATAATGCTGAAGTCTAGTCCTAAAAAAACTGGTTTACCGGGTAGGAAGTATAGCACCGTGGTATTAGCTTCTCCTAAAAAGAGATTGTTACTAAACAAGATGTATGGATCAATTAAATCGCCAGGGAAGGATCTAAAAAATAAAACTATGAATAAGACTTTGACGTTTTCTCACAACAAGGTTGTGATTAATAAATGTGTTGGTGATTCAGGAAAGAGCTTAGGAGACATGGGGGGAAAATCAGGAGGTGGCTCTGGAAAAAGGGGACCAGCAGGAGGAGGCATGCCAAAACCCATAAACAAAAAGTAGTCAATGAAGACAATTTTTGTTATCGGCTGTTTTTTTAAAACTCTTTGGAATAATGCTTTGGCTTTTTATTGGATGTACATGGGTTGGTCCCTGAATAGTTTTGCTTTCTTTTCCATTGCTAAAATTAAATTAAGAATTCTTCAATTTAATTTATGTCATGGATCAAAATATCGAAATTATAGAAGTGAGTATACATACATATATAATATGTCGCAGGGACTAGCAAGCGGTATCAAAAATGATGGGGAAAAAAAGGGGAATTTTTTTGATTATTGGAGTACAAAAGAAACATTATATGATGGGAAATGTGCTATCCAATTTTTTATCAAATGGAGTGACATTAAGGAGATAACTATCAAGACGAAAGAATTTTGCACGATGAGGGTAGGAAGGACTACCAAAAAAGGGGAAGTACGAGCTAATAGCTCGAGGGTAGTGGATAAAAATAGGTAGAAAATGGTGAATAAGAGGTCGGGTTTGGCGAGAGTTGGTAGTTTAGAAGAACCGAATAAGGGTGGGAACGATGTATGGGGGATGGACGGGGTAAATAAAGTTAGGTATAGATACACTTTAGATAAGGAAATGAGAATTAACAGGAATATGAAGGACCTAATTTGGAAGGAGACAGATACAAGTGTTTGGGCTAAGAGTGACTTAGACAAAATACCACATAAAAAGAAACATCAAGGGATGGTGGCTCTTCCGAAACCACCGGCACAAACGTGAAAATCCTAAGTTGGAATTGTCAAAGGGTAGGTGCTAAATTGACAATTTCAATATTAAGGAACCTTTGGTCTATGTTTAGGCCAGACGTTTTATTACTCTCGGAAACAAAACAAGATAAATCTTTCTTAAATAAATTCATTTCTCATTTGGTTATGATAACTTATTTACAGTGGAACCAATTGGAAGCAGGGGAGGCTTAGCCATTTTCTATTATAATGACCTGAATCTTCAAATTATATCGGCAGATAATAGAATCATTGATACTAGTGTAACTCTAAGGAATAAACAAGCGTTTATTTCCTTCGTGTATGGAGACCCGTGACTCAAAATAGGAGAGCAGTATGGGAGGATTTAGTTCGAATTAACTCTACAAGGGTGTCACCATGGCTAATGATCGGTGATTTCAATGAAATCGCGGGAAATAGAGATAAGAAATGAGGGACTATGAGAAGGGCAACAACCTTTTTGGACTTCAATAGTATGTTATACTCAATGTGGTATGCTGGAATTCTCATGTTTGGGTGACCAATTCTCTTGGCGAGGAAGGAGATACGGGGAAAATAACGAAAGGATCAGATGTAAGCTAGATCGGGCTGTTGGGAACGAAGACTGGCATGAGCTTTATCCCCAAACAAGAGTGAAATATCTGGAACTTATAGGTTCGGACCATCGACCAATCCTAGCGGATTGTTTATTCGAAAATACTTCAAAGAGGAAAAAATTTCGGTTTGATAAAAGATGGATAGGAAAGGAGGGACTTGAAGACGCAGTTGAGGCATGATGGAATTTAGGAAATATCGATTCAGACAGTTTTGTTAATCGAATAGCAACATGCGGACATAAGGTAGCAAAATGGCGGAAGGATAATGTACCATCGAGTATAGTGACAATTGAGAATCTGAAAATGGCATTGGAAGAGGCCCAAAGTGATGATAGGCTCCCGGATGCGGAAGTAGTCTCGTTGACTACGAAGCTAAAAGAAGTCTATCTTGAAGAAGAAATATATTGGAAACAAAAAAGTAGGAATATGTGGTTGAAGGAGGGAGATAGGAATACGAAGTTTTTTCACTCGACTACTAAGAAAAGGAGAGCGAGGAATAAATTAACGGGATTGTTGGGTCCAAATGGGACAATAGATGATACAGAGCGGGGGATGGAGAACATTGCAACAAATTACTTCAATCGATTGTTTCATCACTCGTATACTGGTAATTTGGATGAGGCACTAAACGAACTAAAAGTATGTGTTTCGGATTCAGTCAATACTCAACTGACAAAAGAGGTCACAGAGGGAGAAATAAGGAAAGCTCTGTTCTCTATGCACCCGGAGAAGGCCCCAGGGCCGGATGGGATGACAACATTGTTTTATCAACGATTTTGGCACGTCATTAAGCATGACTTGGTTACATTGGTTCAGAATTTCATGAGAGATGGGACTTTTGACAAAAGGTTAAATGAGACAAATATTTGTCTTATTCCGAAGGTGGATAAACCCAAACGGATGACAGACCTACGACCAATTAGCTTATGTAATGTGGGTTATAAGGTAATCTCAAAGGTGTTATGTTTGAGACTAAGAAGGGTTCTCCCAAGAATGATATCAGAGACTCAATCGGCCTTTGTATCGAGAAGATTGATAACAGACAATATCTTATTAGCACAAGAAATTGTACATGGGTTACGAACAAATAAGGCATGTAGGTTTGAATATATGGCAATAAAAATGGATATGAGTAAAGCATATGATAGAGTTGAATGATCATTCCTTGAGGTCGTACTATTGAAATTAGGCTTTAGTAACACTTGGGTTAAGTGGATTCTGTGGTGTGTGAGCTCGGTCTCTTACCAAGTTCTCGTAAACGGTCACCCTAGGGGGAGAATAAATCCGGAACGTGGACTAAGACAAGGGGATCCAATGTCTCCATACCTATTCATATTGTGCACAGAGGTGCTAATATCGTTGGTAAAGAGAGCGGAAGAAGATACACTAATCTCAGGAATTAAAATAGTCAGGAATAGTCCAGCGATATCACATCTGTTATTTGCAGATGATAGTCTCTTCTTCTGTAAAGCGGAGGAAAGAGAATGCAGATCTATTCTCCGAGTGTTAGAGGTATATGGTAAGGCGTCGGGAAAAGAAATTAATTTTTCAAAATCTTCGGTAATGTTCGGACATAATGTGGATCCGCAGGTTGGAGCAGATATGAAAAATATTCTCGGAATCCAAAAAACTGGGGGGATGGGGTCTTATCTGGGTATACCAGAAAGTCTAGGCGGTGCTAAGTCAAAAATATTTAGTTATGTCCAAGAGCGCATGAATCAAAGAATAAACGGTTGGGCAGCCAAATTCTTATCTAGAGGAGGCAAGGAAACACTGATCAAATCGGTGGCATTAGCACTCCCGTTATATGTTATGTCATGCTTCAAATTACCCCAGACGTTAACAAAAAAAGTTAACCAGTGCGATAGCTAAATTCTGGTGGTGTTCCAATGGAAGGAACCGCGGTTTCCATTGGGTGGCATGGGAAAAAATTTGTGAGTCCAAAAACAATGGTGGGTTGGGCTTTCGATCGTTACAAGATTTCAACAAGGCTTTGTTGGCAAAACAATTTTGGCGGTTATCACAATACCCTGAATCACTTGTGGCGCGAGTGTTAAAAGGGAGATATTATCCGAGGGTACACCCCTTTATGGAAAAAAACCGTATGCTCCCTCGTTTGGGTGGAGAAGTATCTTTTCGACAAAAGAGATAATAAACAAGGGAATGAGGAAAATTCCGGGGAGGCAGAGTGAGATGGTTGTTTGGGAGGATGGTTGGGTACCGGATACGGATCCACGACTCGCACAAGGCAGGGGAAGTATACTATTTCCAAATTTAAAAAGTAAGGGAGTTGATCAATCAAAATACGGCAGAGTAGGATTGGGGGGCGTTAACAGCTCTGATGAGCGCAAGGGATAAGACGTTGATTGGAATTATGCCCATAATCAAGAGAAGTGAGGAAGATAGGTGGATATGGCACTACTCACAATCAGGACGATATACGGTTAAATCAGGATATCACCTTTGGCAACAAAGGAAGAAGGAAGCTGACGATGAACCCCAATGGGGACCAAACACTAATGACCTCAAAGCGCAGGTATGGGAAGTGAAATGTCCACAAAAGTTGAAACACTTTTTGTGGCAAGTTGTATCTGGAACTCTTAGTGTAAGTGAGAGACTCAATTTGAGAGGTATACACTGCGAGACGGTGTGTTCGCGATGTGAAGAAGAGGTAGAGACGATCAATCATACGTTCTTTGAGTGTCCTAACTCACTATTTACATGGCGGGTATCACCCATTAGCATTACACAAGAATTCCCACAAGGGGGAATTTATACCAATATGGATTATTTGTTATTAAAAATCCAAGGAAGACAGGGGCAACAACATGGAGCAGATTGTTATCCATGGATATTGTGGTCACTACAAGAATCTACGCAAATTACCACGAAAAATTTACAACGATTTGAATCGTCGTAAACTTACGACGATTTTACGACGATTTTGGTAATCGTCGTAAAATCGTCGTAAACGTACGTTACAACGATTAAAATCGTCGTAAATTTACGACGATTTTACAACGATTTTCCGATTAAGCACAAAATCGTTGTAAAATCGTGGTAAATTTACAACGATTTTACAACGTTTTGGTTTATAAGAATATTTCGTCGCTATATCGTTGCTAATTTACCACGAATTTACAACTTCTGATTTTGGGACTTTTTAACAACGATTTAAAGACATTTAATCTGGTAGTTGAAAACGTGTATTTACTGTTGCACCTAATTATTTACAACTTTCATTTTAGTCGTTAAATCATTGTAAAATCGTTGTTAATTCCTTGTAGAATTATGAATCGTTGTAAATTAGTAGTTAATTTCCTTGGTAAAAAGTTGGAAAATTTTTAAAAATCCTATAAATACCTCCTCATCTTTCACCATAAATCACACCATCAATTTTATATTTCTCTATCTCTCTCACTTAAAAAAAAACTCTTTTTATAAAAAAAAATGTCCGGAGGCGATATTTACGAAATCCGAAAATGGATGTACATACATCGAGACGATGACGGATCGGTGACACGGGAGTTCCTCGACGGGGTTGAAGTATTCATGCAGCAAGCCACAAATCTACCTGTCACTATCGAAAGCGGTAAGATGTTTTGTCCTTGTATCAAATGCGACAATAGATGATTCATTTTGGTTGAAAATGTTTGGAAGCATTTGTTAAATAGAGGATTTACACCACAATATTATATATGGTTTCAGCATGGGGAAGGTTATTCTGTTAATGTTGCTAGTAGTAGTAATTATCATCAGGAATATGTAGACTATGACCAGCATGTAGAAAATGAGTATCATGATTTTTATAATTTTCATCATGATCATGGAAATGAACCGGATAGGATAAATGACATGGTTAGCGATGCATTTCGTCCCGAAGTTGCATCGATGGAAATTTAGTTGAAGAACCTAATTTAGATGCTAAAAAATTCTACGACATGTTAAATGCCGCAAATCAACCAATATATGATAATTGTAGAGAAGGGCACTCTAAATTGTCATTAGCCGCTAGAATGATGAATATTAAAACAGACCATAACTTATATGAGGTTTGCATGGATGATTGGGCCTCATTGTTAAAAGAATATCTACCCTCGATAATTTAGGCTGAAACGTTTTATGAGGTTCAAAAATTGGTTATCAATCTTGGTCTTCCGTATCGATCAATTGATGTCCGTGTAGACAATTGTATGATATTTTGGAAAGACGACGACATTCTTGAGGAATGTCGTTTTTGCAAAAAAACCAAGATATAGGCCAGAAGGAGTAGGTCGAAAGAGGGTATCGTACCAGAAGATGTGGTATATGCCTATAACAGACAGGCTACAAAGGATGTATCACTCGGAGAGGACAGCTTCTTCGATGAGGTGGCATGCAGAACATACACGAAGCTCGGAGAGGTGACCCACCCATCCGATGCGAAAGCGTGGAAACACTTTAACTCGGTGTACCCTGATTTTGCTAGACGAAAAGGTAACGTCTACCTTGGTCTATGTACGGATGGATTTAGTCCATTTGGTATGTCAGGTAGGCAGTATTCTTTATGGCCCGTCATCGTCACCCCTTATAACCTCCTACCAGAGATGTGTATGCAAAGGGAATTTTTATTTCTGAGCATTTTAGTCCCTGGACCTAAACATCCAAAAAGATCCCTTGATGTTTTTCTACAGCCTTTGGTGAAAGAGTTGAAGGAGTTATGGCACACTGGAGTAAAGACTTACGATTGTTCGAGGAAACGGAATTTTACAATGCGTGCAGTGCTTCTATGGACGATTAGCGACTTTCCCGCTTATGGAATGTTGTCGGGCTGGACTACACACGGACGATTATCTTGTCCTTACTGCATGCATCGTACTAACGCCTTGCAATTGAAGCATGGAAGGAAAACTAGCTGGTTCGATTGTCACCGTAAGTTTCTTAGTCTGCGCCACCCTTATCGGAAAAACAAACGAATGTTTAAAAAGAACAAAGTGGTTCGTGATCCTCCACCAATGTATTACACGGGCGAACAAGTTGAGGCGCATATGGATCATTACTGTGCGAATTACACAGTTCCCCAAGGAGGAAACTGGCATGTCCCGCCTAATCTGCCTGATGGTTATCTTACGGAACACAATTGGCATAAGAAAAGCATTTTCTCGGGAGCTTCCATACTTGGAAAGATCATCTACTCCGACACAATCTTGACGTGATGCACATAGAGAAGAACTTTTTCGATAACATTATGAACACTCTTTTGAATGTGCAGGGAAAGACAAAAGACAATTTTAAATCACGTCTTGACTTGGCTGAGATATGTGCGAGATCCGAATTGCACATTGATAATGACGGAAAAGCCCCAGTACCTATATTCAGATTATCGAGTGCAGCGAAGACGTCGTTGTTCCAGTGGGTGATCTCTGAAGTTAAGTTTTCTGATGGTTTTGTTTCTAATCTTTCTCGGTGTGTAGATGGTAGTAAATTCACAGGTATGAAAAGTCACGATTGTCATGTGTTCATGCAACGACTGCTACCATTTATCTTGGCCGAACTTGTTCCACAAAATGTGCACGAAGCAATTGCTGGTACGTAATGTCTAATTAATTAATAAAATATTTCATAACTGAATATATCATAATACGTACGTTTTATTTAATTTGTGTAGGTGTTGGGTTGTTCTTTCGTGATCTTTCCACAAGAACGTTGAACGATGAAGTAATAAGACAACTCGACGAGAACATTCCTCTCATTTTGTGCAATTTGGAGAAGATATTTCCCCCATCATGTTTTGATGTTATGGAGCACCTACCAGTACATCTCCCACACGAAGCAGAACTAGCGGGGCCCGTTCACTTCCGATGGATGTACCCTTTCGAACGATTTATGAAACATCTAAAAGGGAAGGCGAAGAATCTAGCTAAAGTCGAGGGTTCAATCGTTGCGGGTAGTATCACAGAGGAGACGTCTCACTTTACATCGTACTACTTTGCGCCAACTGTGAGGACACGTAAAAGAGCGCCGAGGAGATATGATGACGGAGGCATTCAAACAGCGTACACGGTGGAAGGAGTACCTGACATATTTTGTCCCATTGGTCGGCTTAGCGGACGCATAAAAGAGGTTTGATGGAGCAACGAGGATGAAATTCATTGTGCCCACACGTACATTGTATTGAATTGCGATATTGTTACTCCATGGGAAAGGTAAAAGTTAATGTTTTTTAATACTCTTTAATTCATTACAACACTCATTAAATATTGCTTACTTATGATATTTTCATATATAGTATCTTCGTCGAACAAGTTCAAAAAGGGATTCCGGGGATATCTGAAGATGAGCTCGATTCCCGTAAAACTCAACACTTTGTGATGTGGTTGCAAACACAGGTATATGAAAATATCAAATATGAAATATAATTACATATAAACATAATATATTTAAACAAAATTATTGTTGGTGTCTGCAGATTGAGTACGAGGACGAATCTTATCCGGTGTGGTTCCACGAGATGCTACAACGTCCCCTTGCGAAGATTCGGACATCGCCAATGTATTTTACAAGAGGTTATGCTTTCCACGCGTACGATTACGGGCGACATCGAACAAGTGTTAACTACGGTGTTTGTGTTAGAGGAGACATTGATTTCTACGGAATCATCCAAGAAATCATAGAAATAACGTTTCCCGGGTTGCTCATGTTGAAGTGCGTACTCTTCAAGTGCGAGTGGTTTGATCCTACGATCGGAAGAGGTGTACGAATAAACAAGTCTGGGATCATTGATGTCAATAAGAATAGAAGATACAACAAGTTCGAGCCTTTCATACTTGCATCGCAAGCTGAGCAAGTAAGCTTCATTCCTTATCCGCGTCTTAAGTCCACAGGAATACATTGGCTATCCGTCATCAAAATTGCCCCGAGAGGGTACATAGTCAGGGAAGAAGAATCACCACTACAGAACGACACGTCCGTCGATATTCCTTCGCCAAAACTAAACACGGACATGGTCTTACTCGTTGATCCACATAATAGGGAAGCTGAAGAGGTGAATGAGGACGAAGAAGAAGTCGAAGAGACTGACGAATTTGATGAATCTGACTCCGAGGACGAACATGAGTCTGCTGATGACTCCGAGTAATAAATAAAAAAATAATGTATTTTAAGAAAATAATGTATTTTAATTTTTTTTATAAAATAAATTAACAATTGTCGTAAATTCGTGGTAAATTTACGACGATTTTACCACGATTTTTGAAATTTACACATATCGTGGTAAAATCGTTGTAAATTTACGACGATTTTACCACGAATAATCTTATAATTCGTTGTCTTTTAAAGACCTCTAATCCTCAGGAGTTTTGTTTGTACGAGGTTGTCAACGTCAACGATTACCACGATTTTACAACGCTTTAAAACGAAATCGTCGTAAAATCGTGGTAAATTTACCACGAATTAACAACGTTTTTTTTGTTTAACCCCTAAACCCCAAACATTTTTAAAAGTATGTCTTATATTACGTACAAACACTCGTTAAGACCTCTAACGTTAATGAATAACTATAAAAACAATGTTAAAATTGCTTATCAATAAGTTTTGTTTACATATTCTTAGAATTTATAAAGTTTAAGATAAAATGTACTATAATATATTGTGGTTAATATGTATATATGTTCTAATTTTATCAAAACTTGTTTTTGTGCAATCGTACCACTTAGAATGATTTCATATGCATACAATATCATAACTATATTCAGCATGAAGTGAAATGGCAGATGAATTTCAGCGAAATCCATTTAGTGTAATGAATCGTGGTTAATTCGTGGTAAATTTACCACGAATTTACGACGATTCACACAAAATCGATGGAAATTCGTGGTAAGTTAACGACGAATTTACGACCAAAAATGAAACTCTAAACGTCAATTCCTCAGGAGTTTTGTTTGTACGAGGTTGTCAACGTCAATTATTACCACGATTTTACAACGATTTATAAAGTAGTCGTCGTAAAATCGTGGTAAATTTACCACGATTTAACAACGATTTTATTACCACGATTTAACAACGATTTTATTTTCATCATTCCCAAAACGCGGCAAACCAAACGAATCAAAACATTTCAATTTTTTTTACAACGAATTAACGACGAATCGTCGTAAAATCGTCGTAAATTTACGACGATTTTACGACGATTGCTGAGTCTATATATAGTGGACCAAAATTTTTTATTTTCACTCATTCTCTCTAAATCTCTCTCTCTCTCTAAAGTTTTCTCTCTCTAAAACTCTACAACTTTCACTCTTTTTCAACATCCCCAAAGGTAAATATTTTTAATATTAGAATTAGTTTTAGGAATTGGAATTTAGTTTTAGGATTTTGAATTAGTTTTAGGATTTGGAATTAGTTTTAGGCTCGGATTTTAGTTTTAGGATTCAAATTTTAGAATTATATGTTTAGAACATATAATTAATTATTAAAATACTTAATATTTAGTTTTTAAAATACTAATGTCATTAAAATACTTATATAATGTTTAGTTTTTAAAATACTTAATAATTTTTAAATACTTAATGTTTATTATTTAAATATTTAATGTTTTTTTTCAGGTACTTATATATGGCTCCTAGGAGAGGGAAGACCTTATCGCCGAACTACATGCATATGTTGGCGGAGAAGAGGGCTTCCCGGGAAGGCTCGGCTTCCGGTTCAGCTTCAGCTTCCAGGACATCTCCTGTCCACACCGGGACGTCCGTCAATGGCGAGCATCCTCCTCCTCCTTATGTGCCCGCCGCAGCCGCTGACGCCGCAGACGACGATATCTCGGGCCCGGTACATCCAGAGTTGGATGTGCGGGACACGCGCCGTACGCCAACCTCGGGTTGAGGATATCCTCGCTCAACCCGGACATGACAGTCTCCGCCGGTTGGATCCGTACAAGTCTCCGGACACTTACTGGTAATTATTTTAATATTTTTTTTTATTATTATTTTTTAATATATTAATAAATCAATTAATGTTTTTTTCAGGTTCAAGTACGACAACCAGGTCTCGCGTTCTATCGCGGACATAATCAAGGGATACTTCACCGAGTCGCATCCCAATTGGAGCAAGACACCCGAACACATCAAGAGAACGTGGTTCAAATGTTTCGCGGTAATGTTCTAATTTAATTTGAATTAAATTTATTTATTTAACTTTAAATTTTTTATTATATATTATTCGCGTAAAGTAACTTATAATTTCTCATATTTTGCAGCAAAAGTGGCATTGGAATGTCTCGATCAACGAGACCGTGAGGACGGAGTTCAACAAGACGGCGAAATTCCGTCTCGTCAACACGGTCTCCGACTGGAAGGACAAGTGGAGAGTCGTCGGCGACGCAGGGAAGCCGGTATATCTCTCGGTCGCGGTCTGGGACGGCTTGAAGAAATATTGGACGGATGGCCACAACGCGACCATAGCTGAGAAGTGTTCCACCTCCAGGAACACGAAGCTACCTGACGGGACGCCGAAGCAGATGACTCACACGTCCGGACAAATCCCGTTTGCGGGTCAGGCGCACGAAATGGTAAGTCTTTCTTACTAATTCTTCCAAATTATTTTAATTTTCAAATTACTAATATTATACTAATGCACATATTTTTATTATTTGTTTGTAGGCCAAGGAGCTGGGTCACAAACCGGCCGTCAGTGCCGTCTTCGAGAAGACGCACAGGATAAAGACCGGCGAGTTCGTTGACTCCCATTCCGAGCGGATATTCAACGATCTTGAAGCTCGGAAGACGGAGATCGAGACTCAACGATCTCAGAGATCCCCGGGAGGCTCTCAATATCCTTGCGAGCCGCTTACTACCGCCGAGCTCGATCAAATATATCATGAGGTAAAATTGTACTCTAAAATTTTCTCTAAAATTATTTGTTTAAACGTTCATTTACTAATTGTTTGATTTTATAAGTTGCTCCTAAGAAGAAAGGACGGGTTCTAGGCATGGGATCAATGCAGGACGTCCCACTTGCTCCTACCAATTACCGATCTCCGGCTGAGTTGCAGGCTGAGATTCAGAACATGCATGCGACTCAGGTGAAGAACATGCAGTTCTACAACAGCTTGTTTACGGTGCTTTATGCATCTAACCCGGAACTACTTCGGACGATGTAGACACATCCCGACCGTCCGTCGACTGAGCAGGCCGGAACAAGCAACGTAGATCCCGAGAACGCAACCCAAGACTATTTCGGGCCTAATTTCAATTTAGACGACTAGTTATTTTTTATTTCCTAATTAGGGACGATTTTACGACGATTTGTAAAATTTATTAGGGACGATTTTACGACGACTTGTAAAATTTATATTTCTTACAATTGCAACGATTTTACAACGAATATTTATTTGTAACAATTACAACGATTTTACAATGAATATTTTACCACGAATTTACAACGAATTTGGTCCGTCGTAAAATTTACCACGATTTTACGACAATTTGGCTTTTACTTCGATCGGTTAACGACGAAATGGAAATCGTCGTTAAATCGTGGTAAACCGCATTTTACCACGATTTTACAACGATTATGGTCGTGGTAAAAGTCGTGATTTCTTGTAGTGGGTACCTATGGAAATCAAGAAACTGTAAGGTGTTCGAAGATGTGGATGTTGATCCACCGGAGATCGTGGATCAGGCAATCAAGGAATCAAAGGCATGGCTTGAAGCACAAAAATCAGAGGATGGTATCCCGGTCATCAGAAGCTTCAACGTGGATGACCCACAAGCCATGGAGACAGGTAAAGTGTGCCGAGTGGATGGTTCGTGGAAAATTACGGAAGCATGTGAAGGGTTCGGTTTGATTTGTTTGAATGAAGATGGTACAACTCATCTAATGGGAGTAAGGTGTTGCAGGCGTAGTAGCTCTCCCTTGCATGCAGAGTTTATGGCTTTACTTTGGGCAATGGAAGTTATGAAGGCACCAAACATCTGTTGTCAGACATTTGAAACAGATAGCACAACATTGGTGACAATTTTGCAGTCTCCCACTGAGTGGCCTGCGTTTTCAACTATGTTGGATGAGTTCGAAGCCTTACTTGAGTATTTTACACACTTCCGGATAAAGACTATACCAAGATCTAGGAATACACAAGCAGACAAGCTGGCACGAGCAGGACGAAGCCTAGCATACATACAATCGTATGTGAGTGAGGCCCTACCTAGCTGGATTGTCAACATAGAAGAAACGACTTAGTTCTTTTCATATACTCGATGTAATAAAAAAAATAAAAAAAAATAATGAAACAACTTTTCCTCTTTGATTATATATCGCATCCGTCTTCAGCTTTCCCCAACAAAAGCATCCACGTATGTCTATCCAACCACCATCTGCCAAGTTTCCTTATTTATATTTTTGTATGTATTTACTATATCAGTAAGAACTTTTATCTAGACAAAAGATCTTCAAGGTGTAAGAAAAAGGGGTTGTAAACTAATGACTTTCAGTTTCCTTCTTCAACAAACACTACATCGTGAGTTTAAACAAAACCCTAAATTTTTATTTAAAGCTTCCACATGTAGTAGAAGGTTTCAAATATGTAAAACACAAAAAGTCTAAAACTTATTTGGCGGGTCAACCCGCAAACCCGCAATAGACAATAAATTTATCCGCTACAATCCGCGAGTCGTAATGGGCCAACCCGCGAGGCCCGCTGTTTTATGGGCACAAAATTTAGTGTCCATGCTCGCCCCGCCATGATGCTATTTGGGCCAAGCCCGCAGACCGTTGACCCGCTTGACACATTTGTGCTTCATTGACGTTGACTCTTGACTTCTTTTATAAGTCACCGTATGTGATGTTCGAGTACTATTTGTTCCACATAAAGTTTAGTTAAATAATTTACACTTTATATTTTCTAGTTAAAGTTATGAACATTATTTGGCAAAGATCCATTTATCTACTAAAGGTTGATTCTTTTATATATGTTATTAAAATAACTTCTTTGACAATCCTTGAAAATGCATAGGCTAAAATAATGAATCTTCAGTTGATTCACCAAATAAGTTATATTGATTAGTGGTTACGGGCCTAAACATATATTACTCTCATATCTCAAACGAGAGGATGTCCCAAATGTGATATCTTAGAGTTTTCCCATGATCGATCACAGTTCACAAGTTGTTAATTTCTAATGATTATTAATTTATAAAGAGACAAGTTACACTAACGAATTCCATATTATAGATATGTAAAGATAAAAAGACTATTAAGAGCTACATTCCATATTCGCATGCCTTATTTTCAAAATTAAAAAAAAAACAGAGAAAAAGAAAATAAAACAAAATCGATACAAATGTTAGAAATTACAGCTCTGGCTTACACGTGTCACCACACCCACACGCTTGGTCCTTATCGAGTGGAGGATGTTAAAAGGTAGTTGTCACTAAAAAATGTTTTTTTATTTTTGTAAAGTAGAAAAAGAAGTGTCTATCTGATTCAGATCAAATCAACCCAATCCGCGTTGGCTTCACAAAACAACGTGCAAATTTAAAACACGGCTTAGATGTCAACGTTATTACATTCGAACCACTAAACTGTAAAATAGAGGGTTATTATCGTAAATTAATACATGGTTATTACTTGGTGACATCTCATATTTTCAAATTATCCTTTGGCTCTTGGGAGACTTGAGAGGCCAACCCCGACCCCGCATGGGCGCCTTTAATTAATGTCTTTGTGATATAATGTGTGCTAACATGTTTTCTATTAATTTTTGTTTTGTCAAATTTAAAAATAAAATAATGTGTTCTTATTTGGGAGAATTTGCGCCGATTAATAAAGATGTGTGTAGATTTGTTTAAGGTTGGAGATAAACTATGGATCAAAAAATCCAGAGCCGAAAAGGGAAGGAGAAAGCACATCCGATCCTATAGTAAGACGAAGTCACAGAAAGAACAAAGATCGATATGTCTCTAATCTAATTGTAATTTCAGTTTCACAATAACTCGAATTTTTATGTTTTTTTTATTTAAAGTTTGAGATTCACCAAATTTGGATCATATTTGCGGTTAAGGTTTCAGTCTAACAATTTTAGGATTTTAATTTGAATCAAAAATAGAGCAATACTTTTGTGGTTGAAATTGGTTTATAAGCAGACATATGTGTGCCTTTGTGAGGACCTACCATATGTAGCTTTTTCACAAAATAGTTATATTGGTTGTGAACTCATATTTGTGTTTGATTTCAGAGAGAACGACAGTCCACCCTCACTACCTATGCAATGTTTAGTTTGTACTATCTCGTGTTCGGTCCGTTGCTCACACATGAGAGAAACAAACATTACACATCTTGCTTGTAGCAAATCTGATATTGTAGAATACATATATCCCATATTAAGTATCATCTATGTAATTGTCCAGGTTTTAAATTTTTCTCGTAAGGGAAATCAGTGGTAGAATTAATCATTATTCTTTAGATTAAAAATAGTATGTTGTTTCCACATTACCTATACACAAAATAGTTGTCTACGATATCAATTCTTATTTTTTCAACTCACATATTGTTAACAAAGCTAAATATTATTCATTACTTTTTTTACTGAACATAGTACACTATTTTTAATCATTGCCTATACATAAAATAGTTATCTACTGATACTACCTAATACTTTGATTTTATGTTTTCATTTCATAAACAGTTAAAGGCTAAATACTATTCAATATTCATTATATTACAAAATAACACGTTATTATACATAAAATAGTCAACTTCTAAACTATTTCTTTAATTATATTTTCTCAATTTCATAAAAATAGTATTCTATTTTCCACATGTTCTAGACACAAAATAGTCGTCTACTAATACTAGTTCTTTAATCTTATTGAAAAATTATTGGCCTTTCATGCTTAATTTTAACGAATCAAATCATATATTTTAATATTTCACTAGGTGCGAACCCCGCGCTATACGCGGGGTAACGTTTCATTATCTTTAATAATATAATTAGAGTTGTATATAATAAAAAAATTATTTCATGTTTTAAATTAATCTTAGAAAATAAATAAATATTGTATAACGAATACATTTTATTTTAGACATAAATATATACTTATTTAACTATAAATATAAATCTCGAAAAATTATCCAAACTTTATATATATCACCATATTCACATATATATATACCAATACCACAATAAAAATATTAAAAAATGTTATAGTCGCTGGAATTTTATGAAAATATTTAGAATAACTTGAAACGTTATAAAGTACCTTATTTCATAATATATTTTTATCATCGTATAAAATAAAACATAATTTATTTTAAAAAGTATGATATTTTTTATATTAAAGTAATTAAGTTAGACACGCAAATATCGAGAAAAGATAGACACGGAATAAAAATATTTTGTAGATTTAGAGACACAAAACAAAATAAAATTGTTAAAATTAATTTCGTAAAAACACACCAATATTAATATCTTTGACTACAATATTTGATCGAAAAGAAAAAAAAAAACCCAACAATATTTCTATAAACAAAAAGTAAATAATATATCCAAAATTATCTATAAAAATAAAATAAAATTGAAGACAAAAAGTTATTCAAAAATATAAGGGTACAAACGCAAAATAAATAAAATATAAGGACTTAAAGGCAAAAAATTATGTATGTGGATGATTGGGTGACCTATGTAAAATATATATTCCATTAATGGACCTAAAATATATTTAAAATTGTGTATTGTCGATTTTTACAATACGTAGATGGTAGATAAACCTAAAATATGTTTTATATGAATTATTTTAATAGTATAGATAGATTAGTAAAATATATTAAAATTGGATGAGAAAATAAGTTCAAAGTGTAAGGACTAAAATGCAAAAAATAAAAAATATCATAAAAACTCGCTCGTGTCGACACGTAGGCATTTTGTCTTCTCTTTTAATAGTATAGATTTAGTCGGTAACTAAAAATATAACAAATTAAATAAAATGAATATGTAAAACTAAGAGAGGTGAATGAAAGGGTTTAAAGTTTAGATGTTAGGGTATAGGATTCAAGGTTTAGGGTACGGAATTTAGGATTTAGGATTTAGGGTTTATTGTTTAATGTTTAGGATATAGGGTTTAGGGTTTAGTGTTAGAGTTTAGAATTTAGGGTTTATTGTTTAGTGTTTGGGTATAGGTTTAGGGATTAGTGTTTAGGGTTTAGGATTTAGAATTTCTTGTTTAAAGTTTAGGGTATAGGATTTACTGTTTAGGGTTTATTATTTACAGTTTAGTGGTTAGTGTTTAGGGTTTATTTTAATTTTCCCTTATTATATTTTGTTTATTATTATTTAGTTTAAACTTATGTTGTAAGTATTCTATTTAGAAATCTATTTTGTTAGAAAATCTTTACAGATTCTTAATGACTTTAGGTCCTAGTTGAAATAAATGGTTATTTTAAGTATGTATTGTTTAGTTAACTTTATACAATAATTAACTACTTTGATATTAATAATTAACACATTTTTTCTATTTTCATATTAAAAATAGTCAATTTATCGTTTGTCAAATGATTTAAAACGAGGTTGATTAAAATAGTCATTTATATCGTTCAAATAGGAAAATTATATCGCCGGAAAACTGGATTCAAAAACAAGCAATATGAGTATTTTAGAAATTTTAAAAGAGAAACAATTAGTGACTTGAACTTTTCAATCAAGAAAAATGCAACACTAGGAGAAATAACCCAATAACACATAAAGAGTTATGAGACCACATTTGCAAAACACTCAAAATAACTAGACAATGAGATTTTTGATGACAAATATAAATTAAAATAAACGAATTTTGATTTTATTTTTAGATGCGTAAGATTCGGAATCTATATTCCACAAACACAATGAATCGACAACGTTTTCGCCTTCTTGACTCTGTTGGTTGTGAATTTTTACAGAAATAAGAAGTTTTGTGTTTGACAAAAATGAAAAAAAACAAAAAAATGGTGAAGATGAGAGATGAGTTGTATCTCTCTATCTAAAAAGAACCTTTTAGAGCTTCTGGAGTAGGCCACCTCAGCATTTTCGAATGTCTATAAGAGCGCCTTCTTAAAAAACATAACTAAAAAATAAACGTATGGACAATCGTTTTCTATACCTTGCAATTAAGATATGCCTTCTCTCCTTCCAGATTCATAACTATACATCTTCGCTTCAAATTCCTTACTACACAAAACCACGACCTTCCCGTTAAGACATGCCCATCATGTAATTTTCTTATATATATCTGGTTTTAATCTCAATCGATTCTCATATCGATCGTAACGAGACATCAAAATATAGAGAATCTATAGAAGTTTCTCGAAGAGAAACTGAATCGCTCACGGAGAAGTCGCCATCTTTAGAGTCGTTGTTGTTAGAGCTCAGTTGACAATGACCATAGCAGGTAGAGCAAAGGTAAGGCTATCGAGAACGAACCATGAACGAGGAGGAGAAGAGGTATTGAGAGAGGATATAAAGTTGTTGGGATCGCGACGACGCGGAAGAGTTCATGTCTACAGAACATTACACATGTCACTTATGCGACAGGTAAGAGCAAATCATGTTGAGGAAATATACTATTTTGAGAGCTTAAATGGATTCATTGGGTAGGTTGCATCCAGAACAGTATGAATAGGACAGAAGCTACGCCGACGGGGAGGTAATATCAACTTATTTTCTTTAATAGCTAAAGGTATATAGTAGTTCGTTGTTTTCCAAAACGAAACAGAGTTCAACGTAAACACTTTTAGGATTCTCTTTTCTTTTTTGAAGTTTTGGTGTATGAATTTTGATAATTAATTGTATTACCTTTTTCAGGGGCAAAACTCCATCGAGAATGCTGGTAATAGTTGTACACTACTGTTATACTTAGTTGACAATATGTTATTTTGCTAAACTTACAATACTGGGAATGCTTGGGACATAAAATCCTCTATTCTCTTTGATTTCTCTAATGAAGTGACTATGATCAGAAAGGTGCGGCGTAAGATGAATGAGGTGTAAGAGATGGTGACGAAGATCGTGGAAGCTTCTTAGACTGAGAATGGTACTACGAAGTACCGGTGGAAGTGTGTATAAGCTCCTAAAGATGAGGTAGATGAAATGAAGAAGGTTGTGGAAGATGGTAATGAAAGAAGTTAGTTATGAAGTTGTGGAACCCAAAGACTCTTACAGCTTGCTATTCGGATGAGGGTGGAAACATATTGAATTATATGTTCTCTATTTATATCATCAAACTGAATATTTAGTATGTCATACTGAATTATATGTTTTCCATTTTTATATCATCATTCAAAAAGTTTAGTTAATAAGATTCTCAAAATTATCAAAAGGTTTGATTCAATGATGGGAACTTAAATCATTAGAATTATTCTTTCAAAATTTATTAGATGTACTAAAGCTTGGCTAAGTTAAAAATCAATACCGGCCATGAATAAGCACAAATAATAACATCAAGAGCACATATAATTGAAACAAATTTGAAGAAAATAGGGAAATTACCAACTACAATGATTAAAAAAAATAATCACTCATATAAAAAATAAAAAATTCACCCAATGTAAATTTCGTCGCATTAAACAAATAAAAACAATGGTTTCTTTTTATTATAAAAAAGTTTACTTAAAAGTTAAAATATTGCAAGGTTCTATGCATACCCTTAGGGTTAAGCCTAAACCATTTAATACACTAAAAAGAAAATACTAAAAGAATGCAGACTTTATTAAAATTTGGGATTTTAAAACTATAACATCTTTATATTTCTTTCATTAAAAACGAATAATAATAAAAATTAATAACTAAATAATAAATTCCACGTTGAGATATTTTAAAATTATAAAAGTTTATTTTCTACTTAATATAAATGATAAAATACCCAATTAAAATTTAAAACAAATTCAAAACTATTTAAAAACAGAATAAGCCCTAACCCGCGCGGACAATTTTCTAGTTATAATAATGAAAGAGACGATTGAATAATATTATTGTCGCCGCTTATGTATTGGTAGGGGTATTTTGGTCTGATTTTTCTGTTTTTATTTGTTCTTTTCCTTACTTAACCAATTCATACACAATATAATTATTTACCCCAATTTTAGACTCAATAAGTAATATTAAACAATCTCCCTATTTTTTATGACAACATTACTACAATGTTTTATTGTAAAATATTCTAATAGTTTTTTCGTATAATTACTTTGATGAAGCTTATATTTTTTTCATTTTAAGTTTGGAAATTGATTATTACAAACTCTCCGCGGATATCGTCAAGGAACTTGGGTTGTTGGTGGGATTCAAAATCCTCTGTTTCGTCCTCGAAACTTGAAAAAATGATCTTAATTTTGCTCTTCTTCTTGATCATTTAAATTACTTTCTAAAATTAACAGTTTATTTTTTTTATCCTTTATTGTAAATTTTTAAGTTATCTTCTTAATAATGTAATAGTCTTGTGAATAAATTTAAGATTTCTAAAGATGAAATTTAAAATACTCCAAATTTTTTTATAATAATATTAAATTATATTTTAGGTAAATAATGATGCAAAGATATGGTTGTATTATTTTATAACAATACCATATATATTTATTTAGTTGGATGTAAACAACAACATTTCCCATTCATTGGAGGGCTTAACAAACACAACAAAAAAGATGGATCTTCACCAGGGCCGGTGCATATCTTCTTGCAGTCACATTTGTTTGCTGAAAAAAATAGATTTAAAACAAGACATGATAACAAAATCTTGTAAAATTATGATCCAAAATTTACCAGTCGATTGAGAAGAAAGGAGACATAAGATCAAGAGCATAGAAGCAATTTGAAACTTTTGTGCAGACATTATTATCTCTATTGTTATGTTTTATGTTGAGGAATTTATGGGTTTTCTTCTGTCTATTAGGCCTTCTCCTTTTATATAAGGTTTGATTATACGTAATTGGTCAACCATATAGATATAGTACATATCTTCCTACTTTAATTACTTAACAAAAATGAAAAGAACCATATACACATACCTTAAATATCGGATTGCAAAAGATCTCTTGAAAATCTTGCATTAATAAGTCATTGACAATAAATGACGCCTGTCATAAATGCATTCCATAGACTACCTCTACGCGAGTAACTCGTACCGAAATGAGATGTAAAGGCGATAAAAAACTGAACACAAATATTCCTCCACTAATGTTATTTTGATCACTAATTAACTTCAAAAGAAAAGGTAATAGCTCAGGCCACTCTTCTGGCAATCGACAATATGTCCATACTAGTAATGGTTGTACATAGTTTTCTGTGAGAGTGATCAAGTGATCCCAAAAGCAGTCCTTGAGTAAGAGCCTAATAGCGAAACTTCACAGCACGAATCCAAACACTAAAACACGTATAGCGAGAGTACCTTCTCCTCACTTGAGACCACATGATATTCAAAAGCATCGTTGTTCTCACGCCAATGTTTCTTAATGAACTGCTTTAATAGAACAACAGCTAGGTAACACTATCTTAAAGAACTCCACAAGAAAAAGAGAAGCTCTTCATTCTATCAAGCATGAAGCTCCAGAACCACAGATCCCCACTCTATTAAACCATCAAACGCGAAAAACAACACCATAACAAAAAACTTCCATATTCAGAATCTAAACTAACAGTAACCAGAATCTATACAAAGCATGAACAATCGAAAAGCAAGTTCCTAACCTTCCTCAGTGGATGAGTTTGTGCTACTACACCATATAGCTTCTCTAGTTCTTGGAGGAGCAAAGTCAGGACCTTGCAGGAAATAAGAGTTGTGACCAAGTGGTACTCCAAAAAGAGACGTTGAAGCTTTGGCTCCTCCTAAAAGACGCACAAGCTCTACCTAAAAACACAATATAATATAAATGTTTCACATAAATAAAAACATATATTAAGATCAAAAGAGTTTTCAAATATACTTTGAGTTTAGCTCTTTCATGAAATCTCAGACTACATCGATAGTTGCTTGAAGCCGATTAAATGAGAGTTAACGAAGCATCAATCACACGATTCGGTACTTTCTCGATCGAAGAAGCAGACACGCTCGCGAACAAAGAGGAACTTAGTCTGTGAAAGCAGTTGATTCCTCTCTGTCAAGCAATCTCGTCTAAAATAGCTTCCTATATCAAAATCATCACCAAAGTATTGTTGACATAGCCCACTTTCTAAAAACAAATGCAATAACATCTCACGTGTCATCGATTCCATATGGGACACTAATTCCTGAGACTCTTATACAAAGATAATGAAACTAATCTCCATAGACCTAGATTCACATAAAAAGGAAAGAAACACAATGAAGGCTTAACATATTTTTTTGTCCTGAACTTGTTTTTTCACTATTATAATTGGATTGCTAGAACTAAAAAGGTTCGTACTTGATAAAGATGCTAGGATCACACATGGTAAGGGTCAAATCATGTGCCTGTATGAACCAAATACTCATGATTAGACCGCCACAATGGCACTGAAGCTAAGACCTCCTTCACAACTCTACAAAAACTGATTTACTCCAGCCTCTTCTGTGGCCATTCCTACTAGATGTTAAGATCCAAAACATTACATCTACCAACAGTTCATAATGCAACTATTTAGCCAAGTAAGAAATGGCACAAACTCAAGAATTAGTGTAACCAAAGAAGAAACATGATCATAATAAAGTAATCATAGAACTTCATATAACCAATCAAATGCCCAGAGAGAGAGAGAGAGACGACGACGTTAACCGAGCAACAGACAACGTGTGTGAATTCAAGCAGAGAGTATTGTCTAATTAGGCGATTCTATCGCATACCTGGAAGAAGGAGTACCGGCGGGTTTAGATGGAATTACGTCATCGGTCCGGTGGTTATTTTCTGTTTTTGGTTTATTTAATTTTTATTATTTTATTTGTTTCCCTCCAGTTCCTCTTGTTTTCTCCAACTCTCAGCCTCTGCAACTCTCTTTAGATTCTTTGTTTTTTCAGACGTTTGTAAAAAAAATCTCCGGTTGCATAATTACACATTACGGCGACTGGGTATTGTGATGACTTTTTTAAAAAAATGTCAGATTCTTTTACAAAATGGTTTGGAATAAACTTACTAGTTTGGTATAAAGCTTTAAAACTCTCTAAAAGAGAAACTTGTCAAGAATGGCTAAAACTCTTGCCAGCGTTTTAGATTTACACAAAGGCCTTAAAAAAAACACAAATTACAAAAGAACAGCGCAACCTAATTAGTGAAAATATCAGGAGTTGAGTACGATCTGTTCATCAAAAGATTTATCTTGAGAACGTCATTGATCTGCCAAGCATCATGAGAATCGTCATGGTGATGTTTCTATTAAGCTTGGTTCATGTTAGATATGGCTCAAGTATCCGGAGAACCAATTTGGAATTACTATTCTCGGTTACTCTGAATTTTCACGCTCCGTCAAACATTTTCCAAGAGCGGTGGATAGGACCAGATCCTTGTGAGAGATGGTTTGGGTGTAAGGTTTATTCTTAATGTTTTATATCATAATAAACAAGAGCCATATCAGTTTCTATTGATTAACCTAAGGCGGAGCGTCTGATGAATCCATTGATGAATCGTGGTTAGAGATACGAAGTTGGTATGGATCTTCCAAAGCACACCTGAATGAACCTTAAGTCTCTGGTGATGGGATGCAGAGAGTTTTCGGTATTTTCGGCTGCTTTGGGACCATAACCCTCTATTTATATAGAGTAGTAATTTCTCTAGTTCGCCCCTCATCAAACTAGAAAATTACATAAGGCATCCACAACTTAATTTCCATAACATTTAAGCCTCCAGTCTTTTACTTATTTACATAATTAATCATATAACTTTGACTTATTAAATAATGATCCTATCACACATATTAATATATATGTGACCCCAAAATTAGATCTTACAATCTCCCACTGGGTCACATATGTATTCAAAAGTGATAGACCTAAGTGAGCTCCATATGTCATTATTTTCAAGGCATATCAATCTCGTCCATTAACCATATTAACTTAGGATCATCGCGGCGTTGGTTATAACCATCATAACCAAAACCTTCCATGTTCACGAAAATCAATACAACTAAATGACATATATCATTTATGAAAAGTGTGGCATGAAAATTACATGAAGAGTGATCAATACATGTCAATTTTCAACTGGTCCTACTTTAGTGAGATCCTTAACTTTATTGTACAAAGTGTAAACTTAAATTATACTTAAAACTTTATTTCGATCGAAAACATTCATAAAATGTCAATAAACATAAATAAAATATAGAACATAAAAGCAAACGACAAACTCCCACTAATCTAAACAATCCTCAAACATCGAAATGCCCATTCGAGCAGTATGCTCATGAAAAACCTTTGGCACAATACCCTTTTGTGAGAGGGATCTGCTATCATAGAGTTTGTCCCTAAGTGTTCTATAGAAATCTCTCCACTTTGTACCCTTTTCCTTAACAATTCGATACTTGATGTCAATAAACTTCGACTTTACCGAACTCCTATTGTTATTGGAATACAAAACAGTCGATTTGTTGTCACAATATAACTTAAGTGGTCTTTTCGACTCCTTCCACAATTCGCGGCCAGTGACAAAATTTCTCGGCCAAATTGCACGATTGGATGCTTCATAGATCGCTACAAATTCTGCAGCCATGGTGGAGGAAGTAACGAGTGTTTGTTTTGCACTACGCCATGAAACAACTCCACCGCTAACGAGAAAAACATAACCCGAGGTAGACTTTCTACTATCTTGGCATCCAAGCATAGTCATAATCGAATACCCAATGATCTCCATATTATCTGAATTCTGATATGTGAGCATATAATCTTTTGTTCTCTGCAAGTACCTCATGACCCTTTTTGCTGCTTTCCAATGGTCCATGCCTGGATTGCTTAAGTATCTGCCTAAGACTCCAACAATGTACGCTATATCCGGACGCGTACAAACTTGAGCATACATCGACTCCCTCTCGCGGATGCATAAGGGATCTTTTGCATCTCCTTCATTTGCAAAGTTCCTTTAGGGCACTGATCAAGACAAAATTTGTCTCCCTTAGCAACTGGGGTATCACCTGGTTTGCAATCCTGAAGGCCAAATCTTTGAAGTACTTTATCGATATAGCTCTTTTGTGATAAGCCAAGAATTCCTCGAGATCGATCTCGTTGAATCTGGATCCCTAATACAAAAGATGTTTCACCAAGATCTTTCATCTCAAAATTTTCCTTAAGAAATTTCTTGGTGTCGTGCAACATGCACATATCATTTGTGGCCAATAATATGTCATCGACATACAAAATCAAGAAAATGCACTTACTCCCACTGAACTTTTGATACACACAATCTTCAACCAAATTTACCTCAAAACCAAAGGAGGTGATGACTTTGTGAAATTTGTGGTACCATTGACGAGAAGAAGCTTGTTTCGGCCATAGATGGATTTTCTTAATTTGCAAACCATATTTTTTGAATCACCTACAACAAAGTTTTCTGGTTGCTCCATATAAATTGTTTCTTCAATGTCTCCATTGAGAAACGATGTCTTTACATCCATCTGATGAAGCTCCAAATCATAATGTGCAACAAGAGCCATGATTGTCCTAAAAGATTCCTTTGAAGATACCGGAGAAAAGGTTTATTTATAGTCAATCCCTTCTCTTTGAGTATAACCTTTAGCTACTAGACGAGCCTTATATCTTTCCACATTACCATTCGAATCCATCTTGGTTTTAAATAGCCATTTACAACCAATAGTTTTCTTTCCTTCTGGCAGTGGAACGATTTCCCAAACCATATTTTCTAGCATAGACTTATACTCTTCGTTCGCTGCTTCGGTCCACTTATCTGAATTGGAACAACTCATGGCCTGACGGAAGTTGATGGGATCATCTTCCACAAGAGTTTGATTTTCCTCATGTTCCAAAAGATATACTATATAATCATCCGGAATATCATTTCTTCTTACTATGGTGGACCGTCGCAAAGCGACTTCATCTTGATTTTGTTGCACAATTTCTTGAGGATTTTGAATTTGAACATCAGGTTCAATATCATCAACATTTTGAATAGGAGGAAGAACTTCATTATCAACTTAAGGTTTTGGATTTGCTTTATCTAAAGCAACTATATGAATCGGTACAATAACTGGAACCGATTCTTCCTCAAAGTTGATGTCTTGAACTTTATTTCTCCCCCCAAATTCAATATCCTCAAAAAATGTAGCCGTTCCCGTCTCAAAAATGTTCTTTTGTGTGGGATCATAAAATTTATAGCCCCGAGATCGCTCAGAATAACCAATAAAGTAACTGCTCACAGTTCTGGAGTCCAATTTCTTTTCATATGGCCGATAAGGCCTAGCCTCAGCAGGACATCCCCAAATGTGAAGATGCTTTAAACTGGGTTTTCTGCCAGTCCAAAGCTCATAAGGTGTTTTTGCAGTTGCTTTAGTTGGTACCCGATTAAGAATGTAAGCTGCAGTCTTTAGTGCCTCTCCCCAGAGTGATTCAGGTAAGGTAGAGTGACTAATCATACTCCTTACCATGTCCTTAAGAGTGCGGTTTCGTCTTTCAGATACACCATTCATGCTGGGAGATCCAGGCATTGTGTATTGTGGGACAATTCCACACTCCTCTAGGTATCTGGCAAATGGTCCCGGACGTTGTTCACGAACCGTCATAACGACCGTAGTATTCACCACCACGATCGATCCGACACACTTTATCCTTCGGTTAAGTTGGTTCTCAACCTCGGCCTTAAATTTCTTGAACACGTCCAAAGACTCTGATTTCTCATGAATGAGAAATAGGTAAGCATATCTAGAGTAATCGTCTATGAATGATATAAAGTATTGTTGACCGTTCCACGATGGAGTAGGGAAAGGTCCACAAATATCTGTATGTATCAACTCAAGGACTTTCGTACCTCTGTATGCACCTATTTTCTTATGCTTAGTCTGTTTTCCTTTAATGCAAGCCACACAGACATCACAATTTGTGAAGTCAACGAACTCAATATACCATCCGACACAAGTCGCTCAACTCTATTTCTAGAGATGTGACCTAGGCGTTTGTGCCAAAGAGTTCCCTGAATTTGCATTCTCAAATTTTCGTTTGGTACCTCTTGATTCAACATTTAAGTTTTCATCATTATAACTTAAAGTGTCAAGCATATAAAGACCGTGATTATCCATAAGTTTTCCGGTTCAATAAAAATTGATTTTAAAGACAAAGTAGCAACTCCGTTCTCGGTCAAACAAGAATAACCGATAACTAACTTAGGAATTGAAACCAAATTTCGTCGAAAAGACGGTACAACAAAAGTGTCTTTTAAATCCAAAAAATGACCAGAACTCGAAAAATAGTCTAAAATGCGCAATTGCCTCCACATGCACCGGAAAACCACTAGCCCCATGAATGCGTCTTTCAGCTTCGTTGGTTTTCGGTAACTCGTGCAACCCCGCAATGAAACACCGACGTTAGTAGTTGCACCGCAGTCTAACCACCAAGTGTTTCTAGGTACTTCAACTAAGTTCAATTCAGTAACGACCAAAGCATAGGACATACCCTTTTTAGCACGCCGGCGTGGTACTTTTGGCGATCCTTCTTCATGTGTCCAACTTTCTCACAAAATAAACAAGAATCAACACCCTTAGCATGTTTCTTTTGAGGAGGACCCTTAACAGCTTCATTCTTAGCGACCTCAACTTTCTTTATTTTGCCCTGAACCTTAGGGGTGTAAACCAAATGAGCACTTTCAGTCTTTTCCTGTTTCATTCTCTCCTCCTCCTGCACACAATATGCAATGAGCTCATTTAGAGCCCATTGCTCTTTCTGTGTGTTGTAACTGGATTTCAACCGATTGAACGAAGGAGGAGAGAGTTCAAGACAAAGAAAATGAGCACTTCTTCCGGAAGCTCAGTCTTAAGCGCCTTGAGTTTTGAAACAATATTGGACATTTCCAAAATGTACTCCCTTATGTTTCCTTTGCCGTGATACGTCATCGTACTAAAGCGATGCAAAAGCATGCTTATTTCCGCCTTATCGCTTCTTGCGAAGCGCATATCCATCTCGCAAGGAAACCTTTGAGATCCTTGATCTCATCACCACCCCTAAAGGTTTCGGAATGGTGTCCATGATGATCATTAAACCAATGCGATTAGAACGTTCCCACTTCTCATACACCGCCTTAAACTCACAGTTGCTTTCATCCGTAGGAGAAGCGAGGTTTGTCCATCCTTAGTGCAAGGTCAAGATCCATACACCCCAAAACAATCTTAACTTTGCTTTTCCACTCTTTAAAGTTGGAACCCGCAAGTTTTGGGATTGATCCCAAATTGGCAGATATCGTACCAGCATTAACTGAAAAGAGAACAAAATTTTATTAATTACTCACTAACCAAATAAAATCAACAATAAATTAATAAATGATTATACTCCCCACCCAAGATACCAAGTGTAACATTAATACTAAGTCTTTGGACAATAATATCAACTACTAGTGATACTCTTGTTGTAATTATTGAACATTGACAATAATTCATGATAAACAATAGTCTTCCTTTGGGCCGATCTATCATTATTATCATGATAAACAATTGTCTGATGATAGACGAAACAATTGTCTTGTTTGGAGTATTTACACATTACACATTACGGCGACTGGGTAGTGTGATGACTTTTTTAAAAAAATGTCAGATTCTTTTACAAAATGGTTTGGAATAAACTTACTAGTTTGGTATAAAGCTTTAAAACTCTCTAAAAGAGAAACTTGTCAAGAATGGCTAAAACTCTTGCCAGCGTTTTAGATTTACACAAAGGCCTTAAAAAAAACACAAATTACAAAAGAACAGCGCAACCTAATTAGTGAAAATATCAGGAGTTGAGTACGATCTGTTCATCAAAGGATTTATCTTGAGAACGTCATTGATCTGCCAAGCATCATGAGAATCGTCATGGTGATATTTCTATTAAGCTTGGTTCATGTTAGATATGGCTCAAGTATCCGGAGAACCAATTTGGAATTACTATTCTCGGTTACTCTGAATTTTCACGCTCCGTCAAACATTTTCCAAGAGCGGTGGATAGGACCAGATCCTTGTGAGAGATGGTTTGGGTGTAAGGTTTATTCTTAATGTTTTATATCATAATAAACAAGAGCCATATCAGTTTCTATTGATTAACCTAAGGCGGAAGCGTACCTGATGAATCCATTGATGAATCTGTGGTTAGAGATCTGAAGTTGGCTATGGATCTTCCAAAGCACACCCTGAATGAACCTTAAGTCTCTGGTGATGGGATGCAGAGAGTTTTCAGTATTTTCGGCTAGGTTGCTTTGGGGACCATAACCCTCTATTTATATAGAGTAGTAATTTCTAGTTCGGCCCCTCATCAAACTAGAAAATTACATAAGGCATCCACAACTTAATTTCCATAACATTTAAGCCTCCAGTCTTTTACTTATTTACATAATTAATCACATAACTTTGACTTATTAAATAATGACCCTATCACACATATTAATATATATGTGACCCCAAAATTAGATCTTACAATCTCCCACTGGGTCACATATGTATTCAAAAGTGATAGAACTAAGTGAGCTCCATATGTCATTATTTTCAAGGCATATCAATCTCGTCCATTAACCATATTAACTTAGGATCATCGCGGCGTTGGTTATAACCATCATAACCAAAACCTTCCATGTTCACGAAAATCAATACAACTAAATGACATAGATCATTTATGAAAAGTGTGGCATGAAAATTACATGAAGAGTGATCAATACATGTCAATTTTCAACCTGGTCCTACTTTAGTGAGATCCTTAACTTTATTGTACAAAGTGTAAACTTAAATTATACTTAAAACTTTATTTCGATCGTAAAACATTCATAAAATGTCAATAAACATAAATAAAATATAGAACATAAAAGCAAACGACAAACTCCCACTAATCTAAACAATCCTCAAACATCGAAATGCCCATTCGAGCAGTATGCTCATGAAAAACCTTTGGCACAATACCCTTTGTGAGAGGATCTGCTATCATAGAGTTTGTCCCTAAGTGTTCTATAGAAATCTCTCCACTTTGTACCTTTTCCTTAACAATTCGATACTTGATGTCAATAAACTTCGACTTTACCGAACTCCTATTGTTATTGGAATACAAAACAGCTGATTTGTTGTCACAATATAACTTAAGTGGTCTTTCGACTCCCTCCACAATTCGCAGCCCAGTGACAAAATTTCTCGGCCAAATTGCTCGATTGGATGCTTCATGATCGCTACAAATTCTGCGACCATGGTGGAGGAAGTAACGAGTGTTTGTTTTGCACTACGCCATGAAACAAGCTCCTCCACCGGCTAACGAGAAAAACATAACCCGAGGTAGACTTTCTACTATCTTGGCATCCAAGCATAGTCGAATCGAATACCCAATGATCTCCATATTATCTCGAATTCGATATGTGAGCATATAATCTTTTGTTCTCTGCAAGTACCTCATGACCCTTTTTGCCGCTTTCCAATGGTCCATGCCCGGATTGCTTAAGTATCCGCCTAAGACTCCAACAATGTACGCTATATCCGGACGCGTACAAACTTGAGCATACATCGGACTCCCTATCGCGGATGCATAAGGGATCTTTTGCATCTCCTTCATTTGCAAAGTTCCTTTAGGGCATCGATCAAGACAAAATTTGTCTCCCTTAGCAACCGGGGTATCACCCGGTTTGCAATCCCGAAGGCCAAATCTTTGAAGTACTTTATCGATATAGCTCTTTTGTGATAAGCCAAGAATTCCTCGAGATCGATCTCGTTGAATCTGGATCCCTAATACAAAAGATGCTTCACCAAGATCTTTCATCTCAAAATTTTCCTTAAGAAATTTCTTGGTGTCGTGCAACATGCACATATCATTTGTGGCCAATAATATGTCATCGACATACAAAATCAAGAAAATGCACTTACTCCCACTGAACTTTTGATACACACAATCTTCAACCAAATTCACCTCAAAACCAAAGGAGGTGATGACTTTGTGAAATTTGTGGTACCATTGACGAGAAGCTTGTTTCAGCCCATAGATGGATTTTCTTAATTTGCAAACCATATTCTTTGAATCACCTACAACAAAGTTTTCTGGTTGCTCCATATAAATTGTTTCTTCAATGTCTCCATATAAATGGTTGCTCCATATAAATTGTTTCTTCAATGTTAGACGAAGGGTTTACAAGGGCCTGATGATAGACGAAACAAGTGTCGCCGTCAAGCGGATGTTCGCGAGCGGAAGAGGATCCGATCGGCTCAAATCCGAGGTCATCATTCTCACCACGGTTCAACACCGGAACCTCGTGCTTCTTTACGGTTACTGCGTCGAAGAAAGCGAGAGGATCCTCGTATATCATTACATGCCTCAAGGCACTTTATCACGACATCTGTTCCACTGGGAAGATCAAGGGCTGAGACCGCTCGGATGAAGTACGCGGCTGAGTATAACGCTTGATGTAGCTAGAGGGCTCGAGTATCTACACTCGTTGGCCCGTCACAACCAGAGCTATATCTACAGGGACATGAAACCGTCCAATATTCTTCTGGGAGACGATATGCGAGCGAGAGTCTCTGACTTTGTTTTTGTGCGCTCGACCGATGGGGGCAAAGAATCCATGAAGACGAAGCTCGTCGGGACGGTCGGTTACATTGCTCCTGAATACACATGTAAGTTTCTTTCTTTGTCTATCAAAATCAGCTTAATAAGATATGTGATAATTGAAACTGTTTTTTAATTGCCAGTGACAGGAAGGGTCACGAGAAAGGTGGATGTATACAACTTCGGAGTCATTCTCATGGAGTTAATCACAGGGCAGAAAGATATCGACGAGAGCCGATCGAGAGAGGAACCACATATTGCTGTTTGGTTCAGGAAACGGGTCACCGAGGAAGACTCGTTCGGTGAGGTTATCGACAACACTATGTATCTCGAGGACGAAACCCGAGGCAAGATCTATACAGTAGCTGAACTAGCCGGTCATTGTTGCGTCGCGAAGCCCGAACAGAGACCCGAGATGAGCCATATTGTTTGTGTTCTCCACTCGCTCATGGAACACTGGCAGCCCAACGAAATAGAAGAAGAACACGCGCAAGACGAGAGTATTTTAGAGATTGTACGAGGTTGGCAGAGGCACGAACCCGACGGAGATAGCCACGACATTACAGTAGTATAGATTCGAGTAGTTTATTTCGTAGTGTTAATCTTGATTCGATTAGTTTTTTTTGTGCAACCATTTTTCTCAGTCATTGATTAAGATCGAAGCTTACAAAGAAAGAGCAAAGTTATGAGAAGAAAACTACAACAACACTTAAACATTACAAGCATAAAAGCATAAGGATAAATGTGATAAAGCGACATCGAATCTAAAGCTGGATGCGTCCACATAACATCAACGGCTAGGCCGGATTGTTGGAAGATAGTCACCTTACATTGTGACTTTGATAAACAATCTATATCATCAGATTTCGCCGTAACAATTTATGTTGCTTCTTCTGGCCCCGTACAGACCGCTACGCAAGAAGAAAAAATTATTAAGGCGATAGAACAGTTTCTCGGATTTGACACCGGAAAAGAGTTACCTCTCTGAAAGATATCAGAAAAGGAATTTGATGGAGATTATCTCTTCAACATGGAAGAGGATGATGAAATTGATCTCTTATGGCCCGAACATAAGGAATTTGATATAAACATTTCCATAAAGGATAAATTTAAAGGGCTAAAGGTTCCAAACTTTGGCAAAATCATGTACAAGTTATGCACTATGAATGAAATCACAAAAGTTGGCTTTACATGTGGTTGTTGGGACATAGCAGAGAGTAAGTTTGGTAACTGTATACTACATACTGTTGTTGTTTAAACCGGAAGCAGAGCTGTTTAGTGGAGGTTGTGTGGCTACCATTGTGGAAACCACCAGAAGCACCGCTGGGACGTGGTGGCCAATTAGCAAAAAGGTCTAGTTCATCAAAACTTGGAGTTGATGATGCTCCTGTTGCGTTTAGCCGTGTCTCATCACTGGCTGTATGAGCTGTTATATTGGAAGATTGTCTTAGTGGCCACTCTATGTCAACCGCAGGGCATGTAGTAGGTAATGATGTACCGTTTGATGGCTGTGATTGAACTGTAGATTTGTTAAAATGAGAGTTTGCCGGTCCAAGGATATTTTGCTGCAGAAGCAACCTTCTCAATTTTTTGGGATGTTGTTTGAAACAAAGCTTGGTTTTACTTCTGCGACTCCAGAATCATTGATTGTAACTCCTCTTTTTCCTCTATTTTCCTGTTAAAGGGGCAGACAATAGACAAACCAGACATTGACAACCATAAAAACAATATGCGGTTGTACGTGGAAACAGGGATGGAATTGCTTAGAGGAAATACCTGAGGATATCCTTCACAAATAGCATATATTTGGCAAACTGTTGGACATTCAACTGTTGAGCAGTGAGAAGCGGTATAATCAACGGAAGCAGGTGTTCAGCGGTGAATTCAACTCCATACTAAAGAAAAAGTTATGAAAAGTAGGCATTTGACCAAAACAAAGAGAGACAAGTAGGCATATGCTATTAGCTACCACAATATATACAAGAGAGAAAGTTTAGACGTTTAAAATTGTAATATCATTGTAAAAGGTACACTTATTTTACCCACCTGCTTGCGAAGTGCGTTTGCGACTGCGAGAGTACACATAATAAGTGTAGGAGGAGAACTCTTTGCAACGGCAGTACAACGTTGAACTCTTTGCAGGATTTCACTAACAGAGTGTTTATCAAGTGTTTGAACCAGCTCCGCCAAGCAGAGCAAAGCATTCACTCCGACCTGCACCAGAGGAACATATGGTTCAGAATATTATAATCTCTCTATTTTGTGAAGGATGCGAAAAATGGAGAGGATCAAGACTAACATACATCAGCAATTGTGGTTTTGAGAGCCAAGCCATGAACACGGGGCAAAATTTCTTGATTTACAACCTTCGAAAGCAAAGTATAGAAACAAATAAGAACAGAACAAACTCACCATGTAACTGATTGAAATCAATTTGCATAACCAAAATTAAAATGCGTAACAAAGCTTGTTTTCGCCACACGTTCTGAAGCTTATGTTATCCATTTAGATGAAACTCGCCAAAAACATATAAAAAGTAAAGCAATAACCATCACCTGACCATCAAGTTGTTTAGCAACAGACGTAGATCTTTTCAGAACTTCCTCCTGTATCCGTACATCGTTGTCATTGTAGGCTCTGAGAAGCAAAGGGAGGATATGTGATGCAAGATGTTCTGCATTAGTCTACAAATTTAAACAAAAGACACTCTTAGTAAAAGATCCCATGACATTAACATAATAAAAGAAAAAGGGAAAGTGATTTAAGCATTTTCAGAATTGGAGTAAAAAGCAAATATCAGTTAGGAATATGAGTCAGCCTAAGGAAACGAAGGTCTTGTATTGGCTAACGACAGCATAAGGATTATACAATGTATGTTTACGACCCTATAAAATGGCACTAGAAAACTCACATGTAACAATACTTTACACATATATTCCTTTTCTCCTTCCCACTATGCCAAATCAGTAGAACATTATAGCTTAGCAGACACTTAATATGCAGGATTCAAATACATAATTCGAGTTCTGCACACATACGGTTTGAAGAGTTACCTTGTTAATAATAAGCTCTGCACGCTTTACAAGCAACAATAGAGTATCACCCGTCGAAGAACTTAAAACATAAACAAGAGCTGGGAGTGTTGTCATTTCAAAGTCACTCTTATCCTGAAAAATTGTAATTAAGGGTTTCAAGATGACAGGTTGATACTTAGATGATATATATTTGTGAAATCACCATTTGTACAATTGAAAAGAAGTATATGTGCATGTGATAAGATATAAACACACAAGTAGTAAGAAGTTTTTTTTGTCTACAAACTACTGGTATCTATAGATCTGACACAAAAGAGGTAGAAAAAACAAAACAAATAGAAATCTGATTCATTGTATGCCAATACACAAGATTAGAAAAAGCACCTGAGACTCTGCTATAGTTAAAACCATAGGAAGGATCACTGGTTGCATAACCAAATTCCTAATTCAACACAAAGAGGCGGAAGCACCTGCATGACAAAACCTGGGTTGATTAGTGGTTACAAGGCAAATCACTTGAGCAATATATTTTTAATATCTACACAATATGAGAAAGAAGCCAGAAAGTGGCTTACCTTATACTGTAATACACGAGAATCAAAATCTTTCCACATATCTGATAATGCTTTCAAGAATTCAGACTTTTGCATGTTGTCTCTTTCATGTAATAAAAAAATATACCTCAAAAGTTATATAATATTTCCCATAATCTAAATGATGCCTGTCTGAACGATGAATGTGTATACATACAAGCATACGATCAAGGAAGCGGAGGGCGCGTAACCGAGTACCTCTTCAGAAAAATTATAGATCCTGCAGATGAAAGTTCAGGTCCAAGATATAAATGCACAAGCAATGATATAAAAAAACTTTTCACAACAAACACTTGAAACAATGAGATTCTGTTTTCCTACCTGTGAAATCTGATGTTGTTGGTCTAAAGGACTCGTTCGTTGATAGCATCTGTTGCAAATCAGAAACCAAGTCCGAGGGTATAGATGAGAAAGTTTCAGTTGTTAAGTAGTTCAATGTGTTCATGTACTGCAACAAATTTGAAAGGTAACCATCATCACAAGATAATATGAATATACATCTAACATGTAAACTATTTGCTGCTTCCTTTTACAGGAAAAAACAGTCTTTGCCCTGAGATTAAACTAAAGGGCTTCGGTTTTAGAATTTGTGATTGTAAGTTTCAGAGAGAACACAAATGCATCAAAGTTATCTACTCATTTCGATAACTTTACAATGCTTTATATGCAATACATGAAAACAGACTCAAACTAGAAATACGGAGACACTCGTCCACTTAGCTAATAAAACGGAAACAACTACTTGACTAATTCAACAAATGAAACACGTCATTATTATTCTAAACATAAACTTAAACTTCAACAGAATTACCATCAAACAGTGGTTTATGTGCAACTAAATGATAGGGGAGGCATCCGAAACTAAAAATGTCTGAAGAAACTTTAGCAAAAGGAGTTTTGCTTCACACCAATACAGGTGCGGTATAATATACTATTTTGAGCTCTTCGTCTATAGACATTGTCTTGAAATTTTTGTGTTTTTATCACAATCCTTTATCCATTTTTCCTTGCTCTTTTGCTTCCATGGTTACATGAATATCAATTATTCTTTTATATGCGAATAAAATATCCACTGAATAGTTGCTTTTCCAGAAAAGGGCTAGTCCACCACTTAAGGTGTTGATTGGTTCTCCCGCAACCACCCGCAAACGCAGCTTTAGCGGGCGATTGCGATGTATCGCGTTTGCAAAAATCACTCAAATCGTTTTATACAATTTTACATCGTTTTGTACCATCTCAAATCGTCATATTTCAAAAGATCCTTCCCGCTAGCGTTTGCGGTTGCGGGCGGTTTCGATTGATTTAAATAATTTTTTTTTCAATAATATTAAAAAAAAAATTTAGAAAAAAGAATTATTTTATCCATAATAATATTACAAATAATAATACTAAAAATGTATCTACACATAAAAAAGTTTTGAATAATTATTAAGGTTTTTCTTTAGTTTTCGTTCTTATTATGTTTAATTTATTATAATATATCATAATATATTATCTTTTATATATTTTCCCAAAAATATATTCTATATCATAGTTGTGACGATATACAATATAGTTGTGATGTTTGTAATTTTCAAATAATTTTGATAATTTTTAACAGCTACTGCAAGCGTTTGTCAACCAGTCAAAAATATTCCGTTAACGCAAAATCTTTTAACCGCTATACCAGTCGTACAAACCACCTAGTACTATAATTAACCACCATCGCCAACTTCAACAATCTCCCTCAACCGCAACATCAACCGTTGTGTTTAAACCAGTCGAGCGCTAAACCCTCAGTATCAACTATGTGAGCAGTGGCGGAGCCAAGATTTTGATTCACCGGGGTCATAATAATTTTTTAACAAAAATGTAGAATTTTATTAATATTTTAAAAATAATACAAAACCAAAATTTAAAAAATATTCATGTACATTCATATTTTATAATCTTTTTGTCTTTATTTTTTTAGACAATATCAACACACAAACTAGACAATCACTTAAAACCTCAATAAAAATATATTTTATGAAATAAATTTTCTGATTTTTATTTTCCATGAAAATATAGAAATATTTTAAGCTCATACAACATAAAAAATAAAGAATAGTAACGCAAACAAAAATTCACAAAAATAAAGAGATTATATTTATTTCAAATTTTTGTTAATGTTTATACATGTGGCAGGATTACAAATGTACACGTTTAAAATTGCATGTCACAAAATTACACATTTTTAAAGTCCATTTTGTAACTACACTTAAACATTAATTAATACTAAATTAAAATAAACACAAAACTCTATCGCCTTTAACACTAAATCTGGTAAATTCAAATGAAATTTTTTAATTTAGATAATTTTTATAAATAGTTTGTAAAGTAAAAAATAATTTGACTTAGGTGTAGTTTCACGAAGTATAGATTAAAATGGTAAAATTTGTAAATTTTTCCTAATATGCTAATGAACTATAATGGAATTTAGAATACACATGGGTTAATAATTATTTTGGACATGGGTCATTTAAAAAAATTTAGCATTCACTAAACTATATATTTTTTTCACATGAGTCAATTGACCCACCTCCCAAAATAATACACTGTATGTGAGCGTTATCATAATCTATACAATACTTAATTTTGGTCACTATGACTTTGTTATTTTTCGTTTCCATTAAAAAATTAAAACCCGGAAATAAATTATATCTTATTTCTCTTAATGTCAATATTGTTTCAATACCCATCATTCCTTGACAATTCCAACTTAAAATACTCAAATATTCATCGATTGTTCATGTATCCCCTTAATTTATTTTTGCAATATTTGTAATGGGATTTGTATCTTACTGCTATTACAATTAAAAATTTCAAGAAAAAACTTAATATATTTCCGTATATTTCCGATGTGGAAGACCATGTACTGTTTCTCCACAATTTTTTAGAACTTTGACAAGAATTTGCAAAAAAGCACTTATTCCAAAATTTTCGGGAATAACACTTTTAACAAAATTTCTAGCAATAACACGTTTACCAAAATTTACAGAAATAACACTTTTACCAAAATTTTCATAAATAACACTTTTATCCCCATTTCCAGTAATAGCACATTTACCAAAATTTTCATAAATAGCACTTTCAACAATATTTATAGAAAAATCATTTTTACCAATTTCCAAAATAGCTTTTAATTCTTTTTTTGATTAGCTTTGTAGTTGTCCGACTGAACATGTATCCAAAGAAAAATTGAGTACTTTTTGGGGCAATTCTTATGAATATACTAAAAAAGTTTTTTTAACAGAATAAACACAGATTTTCGAAAGTTTTACAAATATCATTATAAAATTTTTTCTCATAAATACCACAAATCTTAAATTTTCAAAATTATACCCAACACCTTCAAAAACTATACTCTACTCCTTGAAAACTATACCCTAAACACTATATAGCGAACCCAATTGAAAAAAAATTTAAAATCTAAAAGTGTTAAAACTCGTTTTTTTGTATTTGTGGTACTTTTGTAAACTACTAATTTTTGAAGATATTTTTGTTATGAAAAACTTTGTAAAGGTATTTTCAAAAAAAAAACTTATTTTGATGGTATTTTAAGGAATTTCTCTACTTTTTTCTTTTGATTAAATCTTAGGCAACATAAATTATTCCCTTTAATTTCATATGTTACATTTAAATGATTTAATTTAAAAAATCTTTGCCATAAATTCCAATCAGTCATAATATATATATATATATATATATACATATATATAAAGTAGAATGTGTTCTCTTCTCATGATGCCACTTTTAAACTTGTAAAATTTTGACACATCATCATTTCATTATTTATTTTTTTGAATAATAGTTCATTATATTATAATATTATACTTTTCATAATAAATAGAATTTAATTAACAATTTCATCTAAAATGTGCTTTCTTCTCATGATGACACATCATCTTTCAAACTTTTAAATTTTGACACATCATCAATTCATTCTTTATTTTTTGAATAATAGTTCATTATATTATAATATTATGCTTCTCATCATAAATATAATTTACTCTTTAATTAACAATTACACCTAAAATTTGAAAAAACATACCCGTTTTACATTTTTGAATATTTTTTATATACGTAATACATGTATACATATAGCTATAAAATCTCAAATTAACAACTGTAAAAAATATTTCCCTTCAAATCTATATATATAAAGAAGAATGTGCTATCATCTCATGATGCCACATCATCTTTCAAACTTCTAAAATTTTGACACATCATCACTCCATTCTTTATTTTTTGAATAATAATTCATTATATTATAATATTTTACTTCTCATAATAAATAGAATTTGATTAACAATTACACCTAAAATTTGAAAAAACATACTCTTTTTACATTTTTGAATATTTTTTATATATATGTATACATATAGCTATAAAATCTGAAATTAACAATTGTAAAAAATATTTCCCTTCAAATTAATACATATAAAGATTAACGAATAACTACAATAATCTACAAATTTATTTTTATTTATTGACTATAGCGATCATATTTCAAATTTTCATCTATGTGATTATATGATAAACAGATATTGAAAATTTATTTTAATGATTAAGTACAATGTAATTAAAATGATGTTTGATCATTAATCCTATATCTTATATTATTAATACAGGAGACAGAAAGAGAAAATTACTGAAAAAATCCTACGTGTCATCATCAGATTCATTTTGGTCCCACATAATTAATGATTCATTGAAAATTCGTAAAAGTCCAAAACAAAAACCCAACAAAAAGCCCAAATTTATCACAAAATGTCTTAAATTGACATATTAAATGGATAATATATTTAAAAAATGTTGAAAAACTTATAAAATATAGAAATATAATATTAAAAAATTCATAAGAAATTCAAATTTTATAATTTCTAATAGATCTCCTTAATATTTATATGTTATATTCTATCACATTGAGTTCAAAGTAATGATATAACATATTGTTCATTTACAAATAATAATATTATTTTGTAAAATTGTATTCAATGCTAAAATTCATGTCAAATGACAAAACTTGAAAACATAATTTACCCGACTCATTGGTTGAACCACCGGTTCCCAAAATTTGAGAAAATAATTTTCGGATAAGTTTAGACATGAAAGAGTGATTAAACCTTCCTAGACAATATGTTTAAAATATTTAAAAAGCCAATGAAAAACACAATTTTATAATTTTTATAATGTTTATATGTTATATTCTCGCACAAAAGAATGATAGAACATATTGTTCATTTATAAATAACAATAGTATTTTGTAAAATTGTATTAAAAAGCAAAACTCATGTCAAATAACAAAACTTGAACACTAAATTGATTAGAGCCCCCGAAAATTCAGTGGTTTTATCCGATGTTTTAATAGTCTGAGTTTTATGACAAATAGAGACCGGATTGACATATTTTCCATTGTTAAACGAGTCATATCATGGTTTCAAAACACTATGTAATTATTGTTTTTAATGATAAATAGTAAATTATACGTAATGGTAAATATTGAACATCGAAATGACAATGATAATCTTTTTCGATGATAAATATTAAAGTAGTAATAATAATAATTCTTTGTATATAAAACATTATAAAACCAAAATACAATATATTTTGTATATATACTTCAAATTTAAACTCCGCGTTTAACGCGGATCACATGAGATCCAAATTCTTTTTATCTCATTTTATACCACACATTATTTTTACCAATAAACATTTTTTTTTCTATTACGTAAATTTTTATCCCGCGCTTGGCGCGGATAACTTTCTAGTTATATACTAATTGAGAAACATTAAGTGAGTTATTTAAGGAAAAAAACAGTGTCGGGATAACAGCGTTTTTCACTAAATGGGCCTAAAGTTTTTTTAATTGGCCTGTTAACAAATAATGTTTTATAATTTGAAAGCCCACAAATAATGGGATCTAAATCATTCTCATATATAAAACATTTTCTAGGGTTTCTAGAAATCTCCGGCGCCTCCTCCTCTTCCTTCGAAAATGGTATCCTTCTTCTTTTTCGTTCTCTTTTGATAATATTCATTAATTAATCGATATTGATGTATGATAATAAGTTTATCTCTGTGTTCTGATGATAATTTAGTGAAACTCTCTGATGATTGTGATTTTGTGTTTTGAATCTCTTCTTCTTCTTCTTCTTACAATAACAGGCGAAGAGAACGAAGAAGGTAGGAATCTTTGGCAAGTACGGTAAGTTCCAATATTCTTCTTTATAAATAAGCTCTACATAAAAGTGCATTTTTGAAAAATTAGATAGTCATATCATAAACAGAGTTTTGTTTTGTAATCATTAATCGTTATTTATTTTTTGTGACGTGTTACAATATATTACAAAAATTGCATTTATGCATATTTCATAGTCATTTTTTTGACAAAATTATATAGTTATTATATCATAAAGGGAGTTTTGTTTTGTAATCATAAAGGGAGTTTTGTTTTGATTTTTCGCAGGTACGCGATATGGTGCGAGTATCAGAAAGCAGATTAAGAAGATGGAAGTGAGTCAACACAGCAAGTACTTTTGTGAGTTCTGTGGCAAGGTAAATTCCATAAAACCATCTCAAAGTTTTTATGTCAGAAATACCACAAAATGTTTTTATTCCACAGATACAAAAAAGTACGACACTTTAGATTTTCTTTTTTTGGCTCAATATTTAGTGTTTTAGGTAAGTTTTAAAGGTGTAGTGTTTAGTTTTAGATTATAGTTTCAAAGGTTTAAATCTAATTTAAGTTTTGTTGTACTTTTGACATTTGCAGTGGTATTTGTAAAACTTTTGAAATGTTATATATGAATCACATTTTATTAGAAAATCATGATCTAAACAATAGTTGTTATAACAATGGTGTATTGTTAATTATTTAAATGGATATTTTGTAGTATGGAGTAAAGAGAAAGGCTGTTGGTATTTTGGAATGCAAAGATTGTGGCAAGGTTAAAGTTGGTGGTGCCTACACTATGAAGTAAGTTTATGTATTCTTTTAATTTTATGGTATTTATGAATTTGATTATCTCTTGCTAATGATTTTGTTTATATTATTAATTGAGGATTTGTCTTTTGGTTTTTGTAGCACTGCAAGTGTTGTTACTGTAAGAAGCACCATTAGGAGGTTGAGGGAACATAATGAATATTAATTAACTAGGAATTAATCCGTGGTCACCACGGGTTTATGTTTTCTAAATGATGTTATATATTTAATTTAAAATATTTGAATATTATTTTATCTTCGTTGTTTAAACAAAATATGATCAATTAATATTGTTGAAATAAGATTTTTTTATTACTATTTAATATTTTTACTATATATTTCGTATATCAAAATTTTAATATAATTTGTAAGTTGATTAGACCAAATTATTATAATTTATTATTTATTTGGAAAAAATCCGGATTCAAAATACAAACCGAAACCTAATCGAAATACACAAATCGAACTATGCGATTTACCCAAATTTATTTAAAATTATAATTATTTTGAATATGTAATATAAGATTTAAATTTTAATATAATTGCAATTTCTTCTGTTTTTTTAAGAATCGAACCGGAAACCGAACCCGTTTTCAAACTTTTTTTTTTTACTGTTTGATATTTTTAACAAAAATATGTTTCAACTCGTTTTAAAATTATTAATAATATTAATTAAACTCATTTTTAATTTGTGTGTTATTTTTGTTAAAAATAATGTTATAGTTTTAAAAAAACTCTTTCTAATGGTATTTTGATTTAAGTAAAATTTTAATGGTATTTTTTTATAAAAAAACTATGTAATAGTGTATTTATGTGAATTTCATATATCTTATTTTGTTTTTCAAATGACTTTTACATAATTTCCTTAATATTTTTGAGTTTATTTTTGGAGAGGATAGTAATATTTCCTTATTTTGTTTTTCATAATTAAATGTTCAAAATTATTTCCTTTTATAATCAATGGCATAATGTGTAATATTGAGTAATTTTTTGGACATATTCAAATTAGTACTCTAAAAATAATAATATAGATAACATGGGGCCATGACTTATGAGATGGGGGCACGATAGTTCTGTTGCAAAAGTAGCATATGACTAAGACAACCACGTGCGTCCCAAAGATGGACCAAAATGGCTCATTAGATTTTATGACATAAACATAGACAATACAAAACTCACATTGCTTTCATTACACCGAGAAATATCTATTACTATATAATTATTATTTTATATAGATATTAATAAATCGAGTATTAATTTATAGGGATTATACTGTACTATTTGATAATTCAAAGCCTATTTGTGTTATGGTGGAGCATGGCCCAACAAAAATATGATTTTAAATGTTGTGAAAACAAAAGTCCACGTGTTATAGTTTCATAATTTGTTAAAACACTTAATCAAAAGTCACTAAGTCATTAAATTTGACTTACTACTAACCACAACACAAATCAAACTTATTGGGACAACTTAGGATGTCACAGTTGATATTTAATGATATTTCAAAGTCTCCACGTTTGATATTTCAAGAATTTTCAACTTCTAAATTTCGATAAGTATACACAAGTTATGGACTTATAAAATACTTCATGATAGTTACCTTTTTAAATAAATTCATATTCGATTTAGTAAACATCAAATTGAATTATAAGAATATGACTAATGTATTAAACTAATATTCTTTATTAATTAGATTCTTCATTTCTAACCAAACTCTATTTTGATTCTCAAGGTTAAAGCAAACATTTTGTGGTTTATGGTATGATTAATCTTTTCTTTTTTTTTTAAATAGTTTCCGTGGGTATTTTTTATGTCCTTTATTTTCCTACATAACATTTTTTGTATTTTATTATTAATGATATAAGAAAAACGAAAATTTAAATCTAATAATTTAAGAAAAACGAAACTTAAATATGTTTGGGTATACATTTAGAATTATTTTCTTTTATGATTGTTATCCATGTTAAGGATATAAATAATCTTTATAGTTTTGTTTATATTTTTGGAAGTTATAGTTTTGCCCTTTTTTAAAATTCAAATCATTTGTGAAACCAATGGCACGAGATGTAAATAAGTGTGAATTTTTGGAAAAATTTAAATTAGTACTTCAAAAATACTAATATAGATCTTTTTTTAATTAATTTATCTTTTGTTTAAGATTCTGTTTAATTTTAAACACTAAGATTGTTGTTTTTGAATAGGAAGACTTTATTATTACATTATTATGCAGTGAAACAGTTTTTAATATTCGATGTTGTATTGTTTTCCAAAGTTTTATTACTAGAATTATAATTATAATAGTAGAATTAAATATGTTTTTGTCAAAGAAACCTTATTACAAAATTGTTCCAGCCCATTACAAGACCTAATAACCTAATAACACGACCTCTTTTTTTTCTCTAAAACTAATAAAATAATATAATTAAACACATTATTAACACGAAAAATTAATAATTTACAATTCTCATAAACATCTCATGAGAATTCAAATTATACATCAAATTTATAGAAAATAATGGATGGTGGATTAATACTGAAAAGTAATATAAACGAAAAGAGGAAAAATTAATTAGGAAAATAAATTTTAACCTTTAAGACAACAATATAAATATTGATGTATATACGTTCGAAAAGTGATGTTACAATATATTTTACAAATATTAAACGACATATGAATTTGAAATCAGTAGCCCCATGTCCATTATTTAAATTAAACATATATGAACAACTAATGAAAGTTGAAAATATAGATGCACATTTTATAAAAATGCATGCAAGAATATTTCTACCATTACAATACAAGTGTATATTAAAACCAAAAAATATTCAAAAATTATTACAATATTAAATCACCAAAAAATTATAATTATAATCATCCAAATACACAAAGATATGTAAAAATAAAAATTCAAATCCATTGTACCAAATAAATATTAAATAAAAATATTTTTATAAAAAGGTTACAATACTTCTTAATAAAAGTATAACGAAAAAACACCGCCCGAATGGCGGGTTACCCCTAGTAAGGCATAAAAAAAATAGTACATTTGTCCTACATAATTTTGTTCTCCTATGGCGGAAGAGCACAAATTTATATCCGAGTTTCCATAAACTCAAGATGTGATTGAAATTGCCTAAAATAAAACTCGATCTCGAATAACATTTGCTTCTTACCATAATAGGAGCTTTAGCCTCATCAAAAAACGTTTTCCCATTCTCAAAATACTCGATATATTGACGATTTCCTTAGAGAAAACCATGGAAAGATCCATTAAAATGATGAGACAAATAAACCAAGACCTTTCTTTCCAAATCCAACGATATAGAAACCTCCTAGAGTCTATTTGGTGGGACAATAAACATGAGATTCAGAAAAGAGAAGCACGGAAAGACCAAAGAAATCTCTAAAACCAAAGTAGCAAAGCTAATCTCCTTAATTCGCAAGTTAAAACTATTAACGGCTACAATATCTCTATGACCGCTCTCTATTTATTGTGTATATATTATTTCCTAGTCTATACTCTTGTACGTGTTTATAACACAAACACTCAATATGAATATAATTAAGCTTGATTAACAAAAAAAATATATATAATTAAACTTCACATATTATACATGGTATCAAAGCAAGATTTCTTCTCTTTTATTCTATTTTCTTCCTCACTTAGAATCTGTATTTCAAAGGTTCTGGTTTTCTCCTTTGTTATTTTTTTTCTTCGGTCTTCCTCCTTACGCTTTCTTCCTATTATCACAAACTATGTCAACCGAAAATCATGCAATTGTTCAACCCACTACAATATTCAATTCTCAAAATCCACAAAGCACACTATTAACAGTGAATATGTTAGGAATCACCAAACTTACACATAAAAATTATTTGATGTGGAGCAGATAAGTGCTTGCACAACTTGAAGGACATGACTTACATGACTTTCTTCACCAATCCAATGATGTACCAGCAACTACAATTACGGTCGATGGCAAAACCACTCCGAATCCATAATTTGCACCATGGAGAAGGCAAGATCGTCTACTCTATAGCGCACTGATTGGAGCCATCTCATTGCCGGTCCAAACAGTGGTCTTGAGTGCTATGACAACTGCAAAAATATGGAAACTTCTTCTCACTGCATATGGCAATCCGACCAGAGGTCATGTTCGACAATTTAAGCTACAAATTAAGGCATGTTAGGAAGGTACCCAAACCATCCCCGAGTACTTTCGAACAATTAAATCGAAAGCTGATGAGTTAGCACTTCTCAGGAAATCAATGGATCCCGAAGACCTCAACGAACATATAATGGCGGGTTTGGGTGAATAATACAAACCTAAAGTTGATGCGATAAATGGTAGAGACTCCACGATCTCCTATACAGAACTCTACGAACGACTATTAAACCGAGAAGCCATGTTACTTGGCTCTCAAACGACTCTGCCTACACAAGTGGTCACCAATGCTGTTGACTCTCACTATCGCCCTGACTGAAGTCAAACAATAACAAATCTTACCGAGGAAACCAAGCTCCGAACAATCATCGTAAGAACTTCAATTCTAATCACAACAATTATCGTGGCGGCTACAACTCTAATCAGAGCAGAGGAGGTTTAAAACAATACCTCGGAAAGTGTCAAGCATGTGGAATCGTTGGACACAGCACCAAATACTTCCCGGACTTCCGCATTGTACGAGGCTCTCAATCGTCTCAATCTTGGCAGCAACCACAACCACCGTATGCTCAACCATGGAATCAACCTCGTGCTAACCCAGCACTACTCTCAGATACTTCAACCTGGCTTGTTGACTCTGGTGCGTCTCACCACATGACATCAGACCTTGCTAATCTCTCACTTCACTCACCATATCAAGGATCAGACGATGTCATGTTAGGTGATGGTTCAGGTTTTAAAATTACACATTTTGGTTCATATTATATTTCCTCTTTTACTAAACCTTTCTTCTTAAATAAAGTTTTGTGTGTACCTTCATTGTCTAAAAATTTAGTCTCAATTTTTCAACTTTGCACAACTAACGGTGTTGCGGTTACTTTTACGCCTACATATTTTCAGGTGAGAGATTTGGAAACGAGGGCACTTCGTTTGGAAGGCAAGCCTAAAGATGGCACTTATGAGTGGTCGATCTCCCAAAATTCCAAACCTCCGTCTCTTGCATTTGCTTCAACTACCAAAACTTCTATGGTCGGTTGGCACTTTCGATTAGGTCATCCAGCTTTTAATATTTTGAAAAACATTGTTTCAAGTTTTAGTCTTCCGATTTCTTCAACCTTTTTAATGGAAAAGCCATGTAGTGGACTTCACCTCTATCAATAAAATGCATAAGTTACCTTTTAATCTTCTTCGATTAAATCTACACATTCTCTTGATATTATTTTTTTGGATGTGTGGACTTCACCGATTATTTCAATCGATGATTTCAAATACTATGTGATTTTTGTTGATCATTTTACTAGATACTTGGTTATATCCTTTAAAACGAAAATCATGTTATGAATAAATGTGTAAAATAATAAAAGTTATAAGTTATAGGAAGTTCAAAGGTTTATTAGATCATTCTAGATCTTGAGTGGTAACTATATATAGCCCTTTTCTATATGGAATAATACACAAAACAATTCAGCTTCTCTTCGCTCTATAATCTCTTATGTTTCTCTTTTATTAAAACAGGTTATCGATACGACGTTCTTAGCCACCGAGCTAATCAACCATCTCATTCAGTCTCATTCCTTTCTCACAAGCAAATCACAATTTCTATTTAGGTGACACTAGATCTCTATTAATGTTAATATATTACCGTCTATCACCGTTTTAAAATTATCAATTTTCTATAATTGTATATTATAAATATTTCATAATCGATCTTTGAGCATATGAGTAATCACCGTTTTTTCATCGTATACATGTTATTATTTTATATATATTTCATTCCATTTTATAGCCGTATAAAACAAAGTTTGTTGAGTCGTGTGCACTTTCTATTGATTGGTTTAAGTTTTCTATTAATTTGATTATATTTGATTTTGTTGAGACTTTAATTTTTTTTTGATTTTCACGTCTTCATGTAAAATTTCTTATTTTTTAGCATGTTTTTAATTTATTTGATTGGTTTGTTTGTACGTACGTTAGTTTGCTTAGAAATTATTTGTTAAAATTATCATCTTTTAATATATATTATTTTAATTTAAACATGTTCATTTCTGTGTTATTTTGCAAGTATATTATTAGTAGTCATACACGTTTTATTTTCTTGTGACATTTTATATATGATACACACTTAAAATAATTTATAAAGAGATTATTTCAAACATTATTAATAATTCATCTTACCTAATTATTTGCTATATATTATTTTATCAATTTGCATTAAAATCATTAAAATTATATTATTTTGTTTTCACATTAAACGATTCATATTTTTTGTTTTTGTGACTTTCATACGTTACTAAGTTTATGGATTTAATCATAATAAATAGAAAAATAAGTTATGTTTTTCATGCGTTTTACGTGTGATCTCATTACTAAACTTTTAAGATCTTAAACGTTTTCCACATAAAAAATATTGTTTCGTAAATATGATTTTTACACTGTTAAATATTATATATTATACATTGTTTGAATTGGTGAGTTTTTATTTTTATTTCAGTCAATCATGTCGAATCTTACAAAACTTGAATTTGAGGCTCTTGATATCTCTGGAAACAATTATTTATCATTGGCGTTAGATGCTGAGATTCATCTAAACGCAAAAGAGCTTGGTGACACAATCAAAGAAACAAATGAAAGCTCAGAGCAGCTCAAAGCAAAGGCAATGATTTTCCTTCGCCATCACCTCCATGAAGGCCTTAAGCTTGAATACCCGACCGTGAAAGATCCATATGTCCTACGGACCAATCTAAAGGAGAGGTATGATCATCAAAAGACTGCGATCTTACCCAAAGCTCGTTATGATTGGATACACTTGAGACTTCAAGATATTAATTGTGTCACCGACTTTAACTCTGATTTGATATCTTGTCTCCTTGTGGTTGGGCAAAAACAATGAGCTATTGATGAAAAACCATGAGTTGCGCCCAACATGTTCTATTCCATTCCCTGAGGTGAATGAGACATCCTTTAATAGGAAAGAACAACGTCATGGAAATGAGTTCCGTGGACGTGAACACGGATATGGGCATGGTCGTGGACGTAGTTTCGAATATGGTCGTATTCGAGGCCGAGGTGTTTCTTTTAAGAACTCAGGTTCTCACCAGAGGTGGAGAAACAATGGTTGTGACAAACAAGAGCTTGTATGTTACAAATGTGGATCAAAAGGGCATTTTGTACATTCATGCCGTACACTAGAACATTTGGTTGAACTTTATCAACAATCATTGAAACAAAATATAAAGGACGTGGAAACAAATCTTGTGTGTGAAGATGGCGAAGATGACTTTGATCATGGTGATACCACTCACCTTGAAACTTCTGGTTTCTTTGATTTTAACCATGGTGGTACCGTTCACCTCGAAGCTTCTGATTTCTTTTCTCCTAATGAGAATGTGAATAAATAATTTCCATATTGGATTTAAAAATAAGTTTAAGAACTATGTCTCTTGTTTTCTTCTTTTTGGCTTTGCATTTATCATTTTTTATTTTTTTTAAGTTTTATGACTTTTGTTTTTCGCTTTGGTTTTTTTTTTTTTACACTGTGTTATCTTTCCTATATGTTTACAAATACAGATGTATCCGATATCCATAGCGGGAGAGATGAACTAATAAGTTGGAACTTTTCATTCCTACTACGTGCACATCGTGCCAGAAGATCCGCCTTTGCGTTCCTTTCCCTTGCCACATACCGTAGTGTGAAGCTCGAGAAGTTCGCCTGCAGATCACGTAGTGACTCCAATTCCGTAGAAAAAGCCGGCCAGAGTTCCGGCTCAGAGACCATCCTAATCAGGTCCATCGAATCCGTGCGGAAAATATTACAGTTTTGGTTATGCTCTCGTAAGCATTCCATTGCAAAAATTAGTCCGTTAAGCTCCGAATGTAGCGGCGAGATACTTCGATGATACCCTTTTAGGCCCATGAGTACGTTGTCCCCTTGTTGGTTCTGGAGTACCCAGCCAACTCCGCATGTAGGTTCCCCCTCTTTCCACGACCCATCCGTGAAGCACGAAAATCCATCAATATGGGCTTCAGTGACCTCTTGACGGTGGTGAGCGGTTATAGTGCCTGCCGGTGTGTTTCCGGTGATTAGTTCCTGCGCCTTAATCCAGGCTGCCGCCTCTCCAAATGCGACTTCCTTGATCTCTAGGGGTGTCCTTTCGATTCCTCGAAATATTTTATCGTTTCGTGCTTTCCATATATACCACATGACCCATGGGTAAAAGGAATTCGTCTCATGCTGGCACCTCCGTCTGGATAAGAGAAATTTTATATTGGCACCCAAACTCCTTGTTGGGAATCTTGTAGTTCCATACGGGAGACCAGCCAAAGCCCATGTCTGCCTGGATGGGGGACATTCGAATAACATATGGTTAATCGATTCCTCCAATCCACAACGCGGGCACTCACCTTCTCTCGCTATATGTCTGTACACAAGTCTCTCGTTAACTGGGAGAACCTCCGACAGTGTTTGCCACATGAAGTGCTTAAGTTTGTTAGGAGCTTTAAGTGTCCAAACTACTTTTTTTATAGCTGTGAATGATGGTTCCTGTAAGAGGATCTGAATCTCCTCGTCATTTTTATTTAAGTGCAGAACCTGATATCCTGATCGTACTGTATATACACCCGTCTTGGTGTGGTGCCAGCAAAGCCTATCAACCGTACCCCGTCTGGACGGGCGGATGCTAGTAATAAGTGGGATATCTTCGGGGGCCATCATCTGATTCAGAAGAGGCATATTCCATCCCTCCTGACCACTTCCCCTTATCTCAGAAACCCTCAGGTTTGGGTAAAAAAGGGCTCCGGGCCCTGACGCCGGTCTTGGTATTGTATCCGGGATCCAGTTGTCTTTCCATACTAACGTCTCCGCCCCTGTACCTATGATTTTCCTTGTTCCCATATGTAGCAGCTCTCTTGTTGACCAGATGCTCCTCCACCCAAATGAAGGTCGATTTGGTTTCCTTGCATCGAAGGGGTGTTGGTTGCGGAAATATCGGCCCCTGAGCGTTCTTGCCGCCAGGGAGTTCGGGAACTGGTGTAGCCTCCATAGTTGTTTTGCTAATAGGGATTTGTTAAAGTCCTCGAACATCTTAAAACCCAATCCCCCTTCCATTTTGGGAATACACATTTTCTTCAACGACAACCAATGTACACCTTTGGTCCCCTCCTTGGAGCTCCACCAGAAGTTCGCCACAGCGCTTGTCAATTGATTGCATAGAGCTTTTGGTAAGAGGAAACACGACATAACATAATTTGGGATTGCTTGCGCCACCGACTTAATCATCACTTCTTTGCCCCCTTTGGACAGGAACTTTGCGTTCCATCCATTTATCCTCTGATTGAGACGCTCGCGTACATAGGAGAAGACTTGTGTTTTCGACCCCTGCAATTGTTCCGGGATGCCCAAGTACTTTCCCACCCCCCCTCGTTAAAAATTTGGAGCTTTGATTTAATGTCGTTCCTTAAATTCATCTCCACCTTCCTCCCGAAGGTAATCGCTGACTTAGCGAAGTTAATACATTGTCCAGATGCATTACCATATACATCTAGAATACGTAACACTTCCGTGCATTGTGCCATGTCTGCTTTACAGAGAAACAGACTATCATCGGCAAAAAGAAGATGAGAGATTGGTGGGCTTCGATATGCCACTTTGATTCCCGTCAGCCGCGTACTTGCTTCGGCCTGTTGCATTTGTGAGATCAAAACCTCTGTACACAAAATGAACAGGTACGGTGATAACGGGTCCCCCTGCCTCAGCCCCCTCGAGGGTTGTATCCTCCCTTTAGGCTCACCATTTAGTAGGACACTGTACGAAACTGAGCTCACACATTTCATGATGAGGTTGACCCACTCCTCAGCAAACCCCATCCGAAGAAGCATAGATTGTAGGAACGGCCATTCCACTCTGTCATATGCTTTACTCATGTCCGTCTTAATTGCCATGTAATCTCTTTTACAACTTTCCTTTGTGTTGAGGGCGTGGAACACTTCCTGTGCAATTAGAATATTATCAGTAATCACCCTTCCTGCCACAAACGCAGATTGAGTCTCAGATATTAGCCTCGGTAGGATTGGCTTTAATCTTTGGCACAACATCTTGGAGATAATTTTATATCCTACATTGCACAGACTAATAGGCCTAAATTCTTTCATCTCTTTCGGTCTCTCCGTCTTTGGGATCAGGCAGATGTTCACTTCATTTATCCTGCTATCTAACTCCCCCGTTTCAAAGAAATGGCTCACCATGTCTATCACATCTTTACCCACTATATGCCAGAATTTCTGATAAAATAGAGCCGTCATCCCGTCCGGACCCGGTGCTTTTTCGGGTTTAATTGAAAACACCGCTGCTCTGACTTCCTCAGCCGTTATGTCTTTTAAAAGCTCCCGGTTCATTTCCGCCGTTACCCCTCTTTTTAAATTGCTGAAGACCTCCTCATCCTGAGTTATATGAGCCGTGCTTGTGAAAAGTTGTTGGAAGTATGTTACCGCAGTGTGCTCCACCTCCGACTCCTTATCGGTCCAAATACCCGTAGCTGCCATGATTCCGGTAATCTTATTCCTTGCTCTGCGAGCCTTTGTTGTGGCATGAAAAAACCCGGTGTTCTTGTCGCCTTCTTGCAACCACGTAACCCTACTTTTCTGTTGCCAGAATTGTTCCTCTTCAATAAAAGCTGCTCGCAGCCGGCTCCTGATCCTCTCTAAATGTTCTGTAGATGTATTCTCATCCATGTAAGCAAAATCCAATTCTTCTTTTAATTTCTCGATATGTTCCTTGGAGTTTGTATTTTCGTTCCGACGCCATCTCGAGATTGACGATCTACATGTTCTGATACGATCTCCGATATCCGCATGTATGTCCATCCGGTTCCAACCCTCTAGAACCACTCCTTCGAACTTCTCGCTCGCGAGCCATCTCTTATCGAATCTGAACAAATTTGACCCCTTCCTTTTTTTGATATCCATACATGTCAAAATTGGTCGATGGTCAAAACCCATAAATCTCATATACTCCACTTGTGTGTGCGTGAATAAGTCGTACCAGTCCTCATTCCCCATCGATCTGTCAAGTCGACACCTGACCAACTTTTTCCCTCTTCTTCCTACCCATGAGAAGAAGTTACCTTTGGAGGGAAAATCAATCATTCCACAACTATGTTTAAGAAGTCGGAAATCCAGAAAGCTATTTTCATGTCGCTTCCTCCCCCCCGCTTTCTCATGATGACCGCAAATTTCATTGAAATCACTTGTCATTAGCCACGGCCCGTTACGAGCCGTACTGATTCTCGTGATCCGCTCCCAAACATTCCTACGTCTCATCACCATTGGCTCACCATAGATGAATGAGATAAAAACAGGATGTCCACGAACTGTCGCAGATACATCGATGATGTTTTTGTCGGAGTATAAAATGGTAACATTCGACTCCGCTTTTGCAAAGAGAGCTAACCCCCCCACTACGCCCACAAGGATCAACAGTGTAAAGAAAATCATAGTTCAACATTGCTTGCATACTTTGAAGGAAAAGTACATTATTTTTAGTTTCACAAAGAAAGAGAAAATCAGGACATAAATTTTGTCGAAACTCTCGTAACCTCCGAACTGTCAAGTCACAACCTACTCCCTGACAGTTCCAACTGATAATCATATTATTCTTTCACCAGTGGAATCCCATCCACCAGCGTACCGTTAGACATGAGAGACCCTTTATCCGGTCCCACTTGCGTTCTTTTCGCGTTTGCCACCAGGTCAAAATCCGTGATTGTTAGATGAGACTTCTTGAGCATCTTACCCTTCCGTGCCGAGTTGTTTACTATCTTCTTCCTCGGAAGCAAGGCATCCTTAAAGCTCTTCACTCTTTTTCCACGACTCCTGTGCTTCTCCGCCTCCACCGGAACCTCATATAAGTCTTTTAGAGGAGATATTATGTCCTCTATTCCAATTGTAAAAGTCTGTGTGTCTCTTTGGTAGCCGACCGTCCCGTCCGAACCACCCGGTGCAGAGAAGGAACCGTGCGCTTTCAGCTCAGCTCGTTTCCCGGCCTCCTCCTCCTCCACAGTCTGCTCATACCAGGATTTAATCGGCTCTGAACCATAGCCTAACGGAGCAGCTCGAGTCAGCGCCTTACCCACCTGATCAGGAGGCCCAGCAGCAGTCAACCCTTTCCTCGGCCCATATGTCCCCTTGTCCGGCCCATTAGACCGTAATTGTGTCTTCCTCTTAACAGGCTCTTGAGGCCCATTAACCCGTGGAGCCCAGTTCCTGTGGATCGCCTGAGCCCTCTTGACTGTCGGAACTACCGCCGACATTTCCTTAATCGCCGGTGCCGCCGATGCCGACTTCCCGGGTTCGACCTCCTTCGCCGACTGCTCCGGTTCAGTTCCCAACCGCGGTTCTACCTCCCTCGCCGGCCCGTTTTTCTCCGCAAGTCCAATCCGTTCTTCCTCGGGGTCAGATTCCGGCACGAACTTCCTTATTGCTTCATGGTCAATCACCACCCCTTCCTTACCTGCTTTCCCAAAGGCAGTAGTGACCCAATTCTTTGTCGAGACTCCTTGCCCACACGCCGCCGTGAACTCCGCCAGAAGCTTGCGTTGGAGTGGAGATCTCGCCGGTGCTACATTCCTCTCCTGCAGGTGGTCTTTTGATGTGCCGGCCCTGTTCCTGGTTTGGAGATTGTGTCTCCTATCTTCTCCGTAGTTGCGAAACCTGCGGTCCTTACCCTCTCGTTTATCCTCCCAGTCTGGCCGCCGGTTGAACTCGTTTTCCTGGGATGACTGTGTTACACGCAACGGGCAAACCTGCTCACTGTGAGTCAAGACATTGCAGATTCGGCAATACCCGTACAACTTCTCATACTTGAGCTTCACCGAGAGGATCTCCTCCTCGTAGTCTAGCTCCATAGCAAAATCTAAAGGTTTGGTACAAGGAAACGTGACACGAACCTTAGTTTCCACCAGGCATACGTCCTCTACCACCCCTATAGATTCGCCGATCTCCATCAACGTCTCCACTGCCCAGTAATTGAAAGTAAGACCTTCAACTTTTACCCAAAAGGTGATAGTGGATAACGCCTTAACCTCCGGATTTGGTGACCATCTCTCAATGATGTGCATCCATTGGTCGTAGTGGTATGGCCTATTGGTCTCCACCTTCACAATATCTTCCTCATTCTCAAAAAGGAAGTGGAAATTACCTTTACCAAGGTCAAAGCCCCTGACCCTTCCGGCGCATTCCCAAACCGTAGGCATAAATGATATCAGAGACTTCACCTTATCTGCTTGGAGATCCACATTCAGAACCCGTCCCACCATTGTGAGGGCATTCTGTCTCATCTGGGCCGCCGCGGCCGGTTGTGGCTTTCGCATCTTGATTCTTTTAATCGCTCCGCTAGTCACCATCGACGAGACTCCATTTGATGCCATTATGTCGAGAGAAGCTGCTCTGAGAAGGAGTTGGGTATAGAGAAAACAGAGCGTATTCTTTTCGTAGACCATCGTCCTACTTAAGGACACCAAGGATGCCTCCAATTCCTTGATTAGCGTCCTGCAGTTAATTCCCCTCATCAAAGTGTATCGCCCAAATATCTCTTGGATCTTGGTTATTACCAAAACCGGGAAGGAGATTATGAGGCCTTCCATAAATGGCCTGCAAGGGTGAGCAAGGTAAGGTAACATCAATGATATTGGTGTAATCGAGTCCCACATAAGGAAAGAAGATACACGGACATGATTCCCCCTTTGATTCACCCTGGAAGCAAAGCGATTCCATTGGATCTCCATCCGGTTCCGCCGGATCTCAATCTCACTCCGATTTCGCCCGATCTGGAGCTGAACACGCCGGATCTCAATCCCAATCTGAAAACACCGGATCTCAATCTGAGACCCTCCAGATCCGCAGATCCTATGATTATCGGCCCGTGACAGAGCTTGTATTAAGGATGCATTCATATCTACCATCAAAACGTAGATCTTCCCCGATCTTTTCTGATCTTCTCCCGAGATCCTCCCCAGGCTCCAACCTTCAGAAGATTGAGCTGAATCCATTATTGTTTCTTGCCGAAACCCGTCCGTTACAGTCGCCCCCATTGTCGCCAACTCATGGCGTTGATTTTTTTTTTTTTTTTTTTTTTTTTTTTCGCTTTGGTTATATTAGTTTAATAATAATTAAGTTATCTTATGTGATTTTTAATTATATGAAGAAAATGAATTCCCTTCAAGTTTGACTAGCAATAAATGGTGAAGATTTATGTCTAGTAGACAGTGCAACTACTCACACCATTCTGAAAAGTAAGAGATATTTTTTCTAATTTAACAATGAAATAAACTAGTGTGAATATTATTACCCATGGGAACGCAATTTGAAAATCACTGACACATTATACTTTCCTAAGTCTCAAAGAAACTTATTGAGTTTTAAAAAATATTTTCAAAAATGGATATCATGTTGAGACAATAAGCCAAGAAGGTATTGAATACCTCCAAATAACAAGTGTTGCCCAAGGCACTAAAAATGTTGTGGAGAAGTTATAAGCATTTTCTACCGGATTGTACTACACTAATATTAGTACCATTGAAGCAAATGTTATAGTAAACCAGAAGTTTACCGAAAATCTAAAAGTTTGGCATGATCGGTTAGGCCATCCGGATTCATCAATGATGCGAAAGATAATGAGCAAATCATGTGTACATTCATTAAAGAACCAAAAGATTCTTCCGAATGACTTTTCATGTGTTGTTTGTTGTCAAGGCAAGTTGATAATACGACATTCACCAACTAAAGTAATCTCTGAATAAATCAATTTTCTTGAACGGATACAAGGAGATATTTGTGGGTCGATTCACTCACCATGTGGAACATTTAGATACTTTATGGTTCTAATTGACGCATCTACTAGATGGTCACATGTATCTTTGTTATTAACCCGCAACATGGCATTCACGAGGTTACTTGCTCAGTTGATCAGACTACGAGCACATTTTTGTGATTTTCCCTTGAAGGCTATACATCTAGATAATGCTGGTGAATTTACATCTAAAACTTTTAATGACTATTGCATGTCCATTGGGATAAGTGTTGAACATCCAGTCACACATGTTCATACACAAATCGGTTTAGCTGAATCATTGATCAAACGACTTCAAATGATTGCTCGACCATTGCTAATGAAGTCAAAACTCTCAATCTCGACTTGGTTACATGCGGAAACACTAATTCGCATCAGGCCAACGAGTAATAATAAATTATCTCCATTACAAATGGTTTTTTGGTTATGAACCAAATATTTCTCATCTGAAATTTTTTGGATGTGTTGTATGTGTCGTTCCTGAATTTTGAAATTTTCAGAAGGGTCGCACTCTAAAGAGAAAAATATGGGCCGATTTTACATATTTTTTTTAAAATGGGCCGTTTCTAGCTCATACTAATTTTCTTAAAAAAAACTTGGACCGCAAACACGTGTTTGTCCCGCTTGTCCTCAAGATATGTTCCTATCGTTCCACCACAACGCACAAAGATGGTTCCTCAAAGGAGATTGGGTTTATATGTTGGATATGAATCTTCCTCGATAATAAAATATCTTGAGCCAACAACGGGAAATTTATTAATGCCATATTTGCAGATTATCATTTTAATGAATTTGTTTTTCCAACATAAGGGGAAAAAATACATAGTTGGAAAAGGAAATAAGTTGGAAAGAATTATCATTGTCGTATCTTGATCCTCAGACTAAAGAATGTGAAAAGAAGTCCAAAAGATAATTCATTTGCAAAGATTAGCTAATCAATTGCCAAACGCATTCTCTGACCCAAATTGAGTGACTAAGTCACATATTCTAACTGTGAATGCTCCAGTTAGAATCGTTGTCCCACAAGGACAATATCGAACTACTAATGAATCAAGACCACAAATGAAACGTGGTAGACTAGTAGGTTCCAAAGATAAGATTCCTCGAAAAAGAAAAGTAGCAGGAATAAAAAATGGTCAAAGCGAGGATGAAAACATTGTTGAAATTTCTCCAGAAAGTGCATCAAACATGAAAAATGATGAAACTCAGATACTTGAGAATGAAGAGATCTCTATAAATTTAGTCATGTCTGGAGAAATATGGAACTAAAAGAAAACCGACGTCGATGAAATATTTGCATGCAATGTAGCAGTTGATGTTATGAATGTACAAGAGGATCAAGAACCACGGTTTATTAAAGAGTGTACACAATGTGATGATTGGCTAAAGTGGAAAGAAGCCATACAAGCATAATTGAGTTCTCTTGATAAAAGAAAGGTATTTGGACCGGTAGTTGGTACACCTAAAGGGATAAAACAAGTGGGCCATAAATGGATCTTTGTGCGGAAGAGAAATGAAAATGGTCATATTATGAGACACAAAGCACATTTAGTAGCACAAGGATTCTCATAAAGATATGGTATTGATTATGAAGAGACATACTCTCCTTAGTGGATGCAACTACCTTTAGATTCCTTAGTAGTTTGGCGATAAAAGAAAGGACTTGATTTACGTCTAATGGATGTAGTTACATCGTACTTATATGGACCACTAGATACTGACATATATGTGAAAGTCCCTGGAGGATTTAAACTACCCGAAGTAGCCAATCCTAGTTCCCGAGAACAATATTGCATAAAGTTGAATCGATCTCTTTATGGGCTTAAACAATTAGGACGAATGTGGTATAATCATCTCAATGAGTACTTATTAAAGGAGGACTATAAGAATGACCCCATTAGTCCATGCATTTTCATAAAGAGATTTGGATCATGATTTGTGATCATTACCGTGTATGTTGATGATTTAAATATCATCAGGACTTCTGCAGAGATCTCACATACTGTGGATTACTTAAAGAATGAATTTGAGATGAAAGATTTTGGAAAGACAAAAAAAATTTTGGGACTACAAATTGAGTATCTAACGAATGAAATCCTTGTGCATCAAGAGACATACACTGAAAATGTACTTAAAAGATTCTTTATGGATGAATCGCATTCGCTGAGTAGCCCAGTGGTTCGGAGATCACTTGGTGTTTATAAAGATCCATTTCGTCCTCGAGAAATGGACGAGAAAATTCTTGGTTTAGAAGTACCATACTTAAGTAAAATCAGAGCATTAATATATCTTGCTAGCCATACAAGACCTGATACATCATTCTCGGTGAATTTATTGGCAAAATTTAGTTCATGCCCAACTAAAAGGCATTGGAAAAGGATTAACCATTTACTTCCTTATCTTCAGGGTACACAAGATTTGAGTTTATTCTTTTCTAATTCTTCCAAAGAAGAGTTGATTGGTTTAGCAGATGCAGAATATTATCCGATCCCCATAATGCTCGATCGCAGACAGGTTATTTGTTTACATGTGGTGGAACTGCCATTTCTTGGCGCTCAATGAAGCAAACCATCACAACCACGCCCTCAAACCATGCCGAGATCCTTTCTAGTAGCGAATGTGTATGGTTGAGGTCAATGATACACCATATACGAGAAGATTGTGGACTCGCTATAGAGAAAGAAGTTCCTACAATCATGTATGAAGATAATGCAGCTTGCATCGCACAACTTAAGGAAGGATACATCAAAGGTGATACCAAAAGTCTTTTTCACACATGACCTCCAGAAGAATGGCGACATAAGTGTTATGCAGATTCGTTCAAGCGACAATTTGGCAAACTTGTTTACCAAAGCGCTTCCAACTTCTACTTTCAAGAAATTAGTCTTTCCAATCGGAATGTGTCATCTCAAAGATCTCAAGTGATGTAGTTATGAGGGGGGGGGGGGTAATACGCGCTGCACTTTTTTTTCCTTAACCATGGTTTTTCATGGTAAGGTTTTTAACGAGGCAACATCGTTAGCGTATTACAAACTTTTATATTCCAAGGGGGAGTGTTATGAATAAATAAGTGGAATAATAAAAGTTATAAGTTATAGAAAGTTCAAAGGTTGATTAGATCATTCTAGATCTTGAGTTGTAACTATATATAGTCCATTTCTGTATGGAATAATACGCACAACAATTCACCTTATCTTCACTCTATAATCTCTTATGTTTCTCTTTTATTAAAACAAAGTGAAAATGACTTGAAATGACCCCAATAAACCCGAAATGACTAGAGTAACCTATTTTTGGAGGGTTACTCTAGGTATTATAAAAAAATGAGTTTGACTTGGAGGGTTATGAAACAAAAACTTATTTACGATTATTCCATTTACAAAAATGTCATTACGAATTAAAAAAATATGAAACAAAAACTTATTTATGATTATGTCATTTACGGAAATGCCATTATGAATAAAAAACTAAATAATTTCGATTTAACTTTTAGAATTTTCCAAATTTTTTTATTTAAAAAAACTTCCATCTCTCTCCTCTCTCTCTCTCTCCTGAAGGTAATTATGCTTCTAATAAGAAAAAGAGTGGAAGAAAAGATGATTATGTACATGATGATTCAGAGACGATGGTGGCCATGTCTACCATTAAGAAGATTGTGATTGATGCAGTGAAAGAGGTTTTTGATCAGTTGGTAAAGAAATTTACACTCTTTCAGAAAAGTGTTTATGTCAGATTGGGTAAATTGTAGTGAGCTATCTCTAATTTGAAGTCTAGTAGAGCACGTGAGGTAGACAACACCAATGATGATCTGGTTAGTAGCAACATGTAGATTTAATTTATAATCTTGTAGATTTATTATATGGTGTTGTAGATTTAATTAATGTTGTTGTAGATTTAATTTATTGTTTGTAAACTTGTGTTTATGGTTTTGTTGATTTGTTGTATGGTTTGGTAGATTTGTTTTATGGCATTGTTGATTTGTTTATGGTACTGTAGATTTGTTTTACTGATTGTTACACTCTTAGCCGCAATCGTGGTTGGAAACTCAGAAGTAGGGTTCGAAAGAAAGAAAGGTTGATGCACCGAAGAAGGTTTCAAAACCAAACTGAGAAGGTGTCTAAACCACTAACTGAGAAAGTGTCTAAACCAAAGATTGAGGAGAGAAAGATAAAAGAATGTGTGAAAACTAGAAGAGCAATGCAAAAGGAAGGAGAGACTCTTAAAAACGTGAAAGAGGAAAAACAACGACTTGTTCCTAAAGTGTCGAAGGCAAAACAAAGTCGTCGTCGTAAACAAGGTCCTCTGCCTAAAATCGCAGAAGGGAAAGAAAAATATGTTGATGTTGAAGACGTAACAGAAGAAACAAGAAAGTTAGAACTTCAAATATATGGTTGGTCCTTCTGATGATGAGTGTGAATGTATAGATACGCAGGGGTTGGATGATCTTGTACATGCTATAACGGGAGAAGGTATAGATACGCAGAGGTTGGATGATCTTGTACATGTTGTAGAGAAGAGAGTCCCATAACTAGCAGCTTCCCAAAAATTTCCTTACGAGGGAAACTCTACAGAGAAACAAATATGTCTTCTGCCCATGGTTATGATCTTTTTGGGCCCCTAGACAAAGGGAAATAGCAAAAAGTTGTTGATTTCACCATTCTGAAAGAGTAAGTAATTAATTCTTATATATTATAGATGTTCATATGCTAGGTAATTAACATATGCTTGTTTTTAGGCATGAATCCATTGGAACTTCAAACGATGATGTGAGATTCTTCAAGGAGTTATTTCTTCCAAGAGATTAATGGGGAAGAAGACGATATGGTTGGCTTGGTGATACTGTAAGCATGTCGTAAACTCCTGATGAATTGTTGATTTGATTTATAGGGTTGCATATTTGTTTATCGTCTTGCATATTTGTTTTAGAGGAGTGGTAGATTTGTTTTCTATGATTGCATACTTGTTTACATCTGCATATTTGTATTGTTGATTTGATTTATAGGGTTGCAAATTTGTTTATCGTCTTGAAGATTTGTTTTAGAGGGTTGGTAGATTTGTTTTGTAGGATTGTAGATTTTTTTTCTATGATTGCAGACTTTGTTACATCTGTATATTTCTATTGTTGATTTCATTTATAGGGTTGCATATTTGTTTATCGTCTTGCAGATTTGTTTTAGAGGGTTGGTAGATTTGTTTTCTATGATTGTAGACTTGTTTACATCTGTAGATTTGTATTTTTGATTTGATTTATAGGGTTGCAAATTTGTTTATCGTCGTGCAGATTTGTTTTAGAGGGTTGGTAGATTTGTTTTGTAGAGTTGTAGATTTGTTTTGTAGTGTTGTCGATTTGTTTTGTACGATTGCAGACTTGTTTACATCTGTTGATTTGTATTGTTGATTTGTTTTATATAATTGCAGACTTATTTACATATGGCGACTTTTTCAAATTTGCAGCACGTGGAGTTGGGCATGACATTGTTCCGTAGGAGATCCATGCGTCCTAATTCGCCTTACAAACCACGTGTTTGCTTCATGTGTCCTTGGTCAATTCCGACGATGAAAATTGATAATGTGGAGTTTTCTAGATTTAGCTACAAATTGCCATGACCACTTGATAATACATACAGAGAGTTGTTCAATGGTGGCGTTCCTCCGTCATCGCCGACAAACAAAAGATTGTTTTATGATATTGATAATGTCTACGTACCATTGAACATTACGAAGGACCATTAATCTGCCCAAGAAAAAATGTATATCTACGAATCCATTCCAACTCATGTCAAGGATGAAAAGATGGTCGAAGAATGCATCCTGCGAAATTTAATACCCTTAATGCTTAACAATTTCGTGAAGAAAAAGATCGTTAAACTTCTACTGAGATATTCGACGTGATTAGGAAAACAGAGAATGTTCCAAAGAATATGAGGTCGGGAGATTGTGGTGTCTTCACATTGAAATACATTGAGTGTCTTGGTTTGGGGACAAGCTTTGATGGTCTCAGCGATGCAACGATTCCGCAAATCCGACAGAGATATGCGGCGAAGATTTTTGACAAAATTCCTGAGGCATCAAAAGGAACGATGTCGCACCCTCCACCATTCCGCTATGAAGAAAAAGATATTTATGTCCCGCAACTTCGATTGATTGAGTTGTATATTACGTTTATTGAACTTTATATATTTATGTTTTTGTACTACTAAACCAAACACTAACATTTTCGATTTAGACTTGTTTGGTAGACTTATGTTTGTACTACTAAAACTCGTAATGTTATTGTAGATTTATGTTTTAGTCTTCTAAAGTAAGGTTTATTTGTTTAGGGGTTCAAAGATTTATTGTCTATGAGTCGCAGACTTATTTTATTTGTTACACTTATTTGCAAATTTATAACGTATGAGTCACAAACTTATTTTATTTTGCTGAATTGTAGATTTCTTACTGAATTGTAAGATTTTTTGCTTTTTTGCAGATTTGTTATTCATCTTTGCAGATTTGTTATACAACTTTGCAGATTTGTTATAATTTATTAAATAAAACCTTGCGTTTAATGCTTCAAAGTTTCAATATAAATTGAAAAGTGGACTGCAAAAATTAGGGCTTTTACGTTCTTAGAAACAAAGTGGTGAACAAAAACATGAGAAGTCGAAGTCAAAGCAATCCGTCGACATCCTACCATCGTGGTGTGACCTACGAAAATGAAGATCCGGTCCATACATATTTCCGTGACCCAGAAGAAAACTTTCAATTTGGCCACGTAACTACGTGTTTTTGTGGTTACAAAGCCATCGCCCAATCTTCGGCGACGACAACAAACCCGGGGAGACTTTTCTACACTTGTCCTTCATACAATGTAAGAAATTTTTTCTATTTTCGGTTTTTAAACGAACGTGGGAAGACTGGTATTTAAGGTTGTATGCCTATTAGGATGGAGAATGCCATGTATGCAAGTGGTTAAACATGCTTTGATGGATGAATTGACGGATATTAAGAGAGACTTCGCCAAACACAGTGGACTTAAAGGCAAAATCGGGGAATTTGCTTCTCTACACAAGAGGCTTAAGAAGAGCATTACTCAAATGGATGAGTTGAAAAACATGACCCAGACGTTTTTCATAAGTTTTATCGCTTTTGTTGTTGTTGTTCTTGCCATTTACCTACTCAAGTAGAAGTTAAATTTGATGTTCCTAATGTTGTAAGGATTTGTCTTCGTTTTCTAAATGTTGTCGGTTACCTTGGATTTGTCTTCGATGTCTCTGCAGATTTGTTATAAAATTTGCAGATTTGTTATAAAATTTGCAGATTTTTCACGCAACTTTTATTTTAGTGTTTGCAGATTTTTATAACGATTTGCAGATTTGTTTTACAGTTTTACATATTTTTTATTACCATTTTTACAGATTTTTATAACGATTTGCAGATTTGTTTTAGAATTGTAAATAATTAAACAAAACGGTGCGTTTTAAGCTTCTAATTTTCGATATAAAATTGAAAAGGGGATCGACAGAAATTAGGGTTTCAAATGTTCTTACAACCAAAGTAGACAACAAGAAGATGAGAAGAACGTTTAGTTATAGCCTTAGCGATCCGACTGAAGCCCCCGGTTTTGGTGGTTACGAAAATGTCGATGAGGTCCGTGACGTTCTAAGCCAACTCGACCATACAAAGGTGTGTTTTTGTGGTTCAGATGCTATCGTCAAAGCATCGAAGACGAGAAAAAACCCAGGGAAGCTTTTCTACACTTGTGTTTAACGCTATGTAAACAAATAACAATGCAAACCTTATGTAGATTAGTTTTGAGGTTTGAATATGAATAATTATGACTATTCACAATACAGAGTGATGCTGATTATCGAGGTTGCCGCATATGGAAGTGGTGGGACGAGGCGTTGATGGAAGAGTTAACAGAGGCTTGGAGAAAGCTCTCCCTAGAACACAATCACTACAAGAAAACACGCCATTTACGACTGCTAAATTAGTCGTTTATTAGTCGTGAATGAACATGAAGCGACTGTTTTGCGACTAAAGCAGGTAGTCGGAAATCCTTAGTCGCTAAACTGAGTAGTCGTATTGTAGTCGCCATTTGGCGACTACAATACGACTATTACAAGTTGTCGTCAAACAGTCGCAATATAGTCACTGTAGAGTAAGACTATTTAACGACTAAACAACGACTAAAAGAAACGAATAAGCGAACCATTTGATAGTCGTAACGTAGTCGTCAAATATAGTGACTATTTGGCGACTGATTTAAGATTAAAATGTGTTTCTTAAGGTGGTCGGTAAATAGTCGTATACTTTTAGTGACTAAATTACGACCATGTAACGATTAATTTGTTCGAAAAAAATTATTGTATTTAGTCGCAAAATAGACGTTAATAGTTTGCGACTACTCAACGACTGTTTTGCGACTACATAACGACTGATCAATGACTATTTAGCGACTTCATTTAGTTAAAAACTGTACATTTGGTATTTGTTTTGTTTGTTATTGCCATTTTAATTTATTCACTAACCTGCTGTAATCAAAATGATAATGTTATCATAACTTATAATTAACATCAAACAACATACATAAAAGAGAATTCACATACAATAAAATTAACATTAACTTCCAAAAATTAAAGTGTTTTGTTCATGAAAAAGAGATTAAGTAACCTAAGAAGAAGGGGAACTTGATCGAGGTGTGGTGGTGTCTTGAGCTGCTTCATTCTCCATGAAGTCAAGAAATGTCGGATCAGTTTTGCGCAAATACTTCTCCACCAAGGACAATTGTGCGACCTTCGCTCGTTGTTCTTCCAAAGCTTTTTGATGCTCTTCTTCCTGCCTTTTATTAGTAAGAGCTTGTTCTTCGATTTGTTGTTGTGCTCTCTTCAGCTCGCTCTTGCATAGACATAAACATTGAAGAATCCCCTTGTGTGTTGCTCATGCCAAGACTGTCCTTGAGGTTTCCAAGTCCATAGATATTGCCACGTGAATCCTTTTCAGTAGACTGTGAATAGAAAGAGCAAAACAATAGACAAAACCAATAAAAATTAAAGTGTATGAATGTTGGTTATGAAATTTTTTTATTTTACCTCAAAAAAGATGGCGGTATAGTCATCAGGTGTGAGCTCACGAGGTCGCGAAGCACCGTATGAAATGGCAGAGTTCTCTTCTTCGAGGCGAGACAATTTATCTTGCAAGTTCTTCTCATAGTTTGACGCAATCTTCTCCGCTTTCTTATCCACATATGTACCATCTGGCTTTGTGTGTGTCTTAATGAAAACCTCACCAATAGACACCGGTCTTCCTAATTTCTCTTCCTACAATGTTACAAAACAAAGTTAAAGTTAAAGAGGTGAATAATAATTAAAGGACACATCTATTTTTGTTACTAACCATTCAATATTGGATTTGTTGGTACGAGGTCGGTCCCGATAAGTGGATGTGATGACCGAGACCACCACGTTGAGACATACGAGCCTGAGAATAAGTCAAACTCTTATCTTTTGCTTCGTTTGAATCCCAATATGTAGTCATTTCTTTCCGAGAGTTTCGCCGATCCATGTTGGGCGTTGTCGACTAGTCCTCACAGCAGAAACCATGTCTTTCATACGACGTTGACAGATATTCACAAAATTTTGTTGAACTGTCCCGGTTATCAAAGGATCCCAAGTGTGAGTTTTCTACAAAACAAAGAGTATACATTTATGTTAGGTAAAAAAATGTAGAGAACTATGAGAAATGTAGAAAGCTATGAGAAAGCTAAATTTACCGCGAACTCGAGAAAGTATCTCTCTTGTCTATCCCGAGGCACACAAGTCCAGCTATAGAAGGGACCATCAAACTTGTTCGTAAAAATTTTAGTTATCTTACGAACAAGCTTAGAACCCTTGTCGCGAGTAAACCCGTAAAAGTACGAAGCAATGCAAAACAAGAGACAATACAAAACATGAATCAATGAGACAATACACAACGTGAATACACAATGCAAAACAAGAGACAATACAAAACATGAATCAATGAGACAATACACAACGTGAATACACAATGCAAAACAAGAGACAATACAATACATGAATCAACAAGTACTCTCAGCCATATTATTAACAACAAAACACAACAAAACATGAATCAATGAGACAATACAAAACGAATCATTGAATAAAAAGAGTCATACCAAGTAGTGTTTGGCATCAGTGCGGGAGAGAGAACTGTCACAAAGCTCTCACGTCCTGGCATTGTCAACAACGAGTTTAATGTCGTTAGCGTATCCACCGAAGCTCCGGGACATTGTCCGTAGCGTCGTGGAAGTTATTGCCTTCGAAGACGGACGACTATGGGTTCCGAATGACGATTTCCCGAGTTCTCTTGATTGGGCGAGTCCTGGAATAGGGTGATAGGCGGTGGATAATCACGGACTCCCGGTGGTGGCGGCTTTGAAGGGCCAGCGTGTTCTTCAGTCGAGTGATTAACCACGGGATTGGCTTGGGCTGGCGTGAAGTTGTACTGAGCAGGAAGAGAAGGTCTTTTAGGCAACGCCGGAGTCAACGCAGCGTTGGGGACAGTTTTCCGCTTTCGGCCTCCATTCATTGTGACGACAGAGAGGAGAAGACGCAGCGAGGAGAGGAGAAGACGCGGCGAGGAGAGGAGAGGAGAATCGCGGCGAGGAGAGGAGAACCGCGGCGAGGAGAAGACGAACCGCGGCTAGGAGAGGATAAGACGCGGCTAGGAGAGGAGAGGAGAGGAGAATCGCGGCGAGGAGAGGGCGGCGAGGAGAAGACGAATCGCGGCGACGAGAGGAGAAGAGGCGGCGAGGATTGGAGAAGTTGCGATTAAAGAAATGTCGAAGAAATTAGGTTTAGTAATTGGGGAAAAAATTCAGTCGCTTAACAGTCGCTAAATAAGTAGTCGCTAAACAGTCGCTATATTGTAGTCGCTAAACAGTCGCTATATTCTAGTCGCTAAACAGTCGCTAAACATATAGTCGCTAATTAGTCACTAAATTAAATGATTTTACAACAAATTTTACTTAGTATTTACTACTATGTATTACAAAAAAATTAGGAAAACTAATATTTATTTCAATTTTATTTTAATACATTAATAATAATACATTATTTCGAATTTTACAAATACATTAATAATACATTATTTCGAATTTTACAAATACATTATACGACAAATTAATCTTCGTCTTCGTTTCATCATCGAAGAAGATAAATTACATTGAAACTCATCTTCGGTTCCGCATCTCCGACATTGTAATCAAGATTTATTCGGTTAACTCCTTCTTCAAAATTGTCGAGTTCGAGATCTTCAATTGTAGTCAACAAGTACACCATCGTCATTTTCTGTTTGCAAAAGTGTTGGTTCGTTGTTCACATATTGCACCTCTATGTTTTTCCTCTGATTGACATTTACAACATTCAACCACGCTTTTTTCGGCTTCTTTACGTACGGGTACGGAATATATCAAACCTGATGCGCTTGAGAGGCTTTTTGCATGATTAAAAAGTTTAAGTTACATATCAGATATATATATGATAATAATATTATTTAACGTGTATATATATATATGTATATATGTATACGTACCTAAGATAAATGGTTCATACTTATTGTATTTTCTCGATGAAAGAACGTCTACAACACCACCATTGCTCCTACGAGTGCCTCTACCAATAACAGGATCATACCACTGACACTTAAATAGTGTGATTCTTAAATTGACCATCCCCTCGTACTCAAGTTCCATTATATCAGTTAGAGTTCCATAGAAATCCGCTACATCAGATGCATCTGTGTAATTTTCACCGTAGTTACATGTCCTTCGTCCAGCGCCGTGATTTTCCGTATGAAACAAATAGCCTCTTGTAAAATACATTGGCCATGTTTTGACCTTGTTCAAAGGTCCATGAACTAGGTCTTGAACCCATGCAGGAAAAGGATTTGTGGCATTCCAATAAGTAACCTGCATATATATATATATATATATGAAAATAATCAAAAAAACATGTGTAAAACTAAATTTACTATACATATATATGACTATATTTTGTACTTACATAATCTTTGACCCATAAATGATATTCCTCGGCTCTTTTTACATAGAGTTCTTTTTCGGTAAGTCCTGTATATTTGTCCGTGATAAAATCCTCGAACATGCTATATATATTCAACAAGTATATAAATATATGTTGCAAAATTGTGTAATTATTTACATGAAAAGGTAAATAAGTTTATGTACCGCTCAATTGGCTGAAAGTAATCGCAATTTCTCAGCACATATGAGTGTGCGCATTGATAGTCTCTCTCTGAAAGCCAAAGTTCATGCATTTCACCACTTGGGCGACCTGGTTGAGTAAATATCAAAGGCACTCAGGAACATTATATACAGGGACATCACCTTCATCAAATCTAGTTAACCTGCATAATAAATCACTTTTAAGTAATTCACATTAATTAATAAGTTACGCGAAAGTGTATATTGTTCATTTACCTTGACTTTGTTTGTATATTCGCGGCAAAGTATTGTTCTGAAAAATATGCAATCTCGTCGTTGATATAAGATTGAACAATTGATCATGCTGCATACCTTTTGTTCTTCGCTTTGCCTTTCAACTTTTTGAAAAACCTTTCGAAAGGATACATCCACCTATACTGGACAGGACCTCCCAATTCAGCTTCGTATGGGAGATGTATAGGCAGGTGTTCCATCACATCGAAAAACGATGGCGGAAAGATCTTCTCCAAATTGCATAGGATTATAATTATGTTCTGTTTTAGAATTTGAACGCGAGTTGTGAGCAAAGTTCTCGAACATAAATCCCGAAAAAAGCTCCAATCCCTGCAATATACATATAGTTTAATTGCATCGTTGTGTTAATTATTACATAATTAATATATTAGAACGTAAAGAAGTTGCATATTTATATTCGTACCTGCTATCGCTTGGTGGACATTGCGGTGCAAGAGTTCTGCAAAGATAAATGGAAGTAGTCGCTCCATAAACACATGACAATCATGGCTCTTCATGCCTCGAAAGCTTTCCATTCTCTATATCAACACAATTAGCCAAGTCTCGAAGCATAACCATCCGGAAATTTAACCGAATGTTTCAAACATTCGAGTAAACTTGTTCTCGCAACTTCGTCAATGTATAGGGTGGAAAAGGAGCCCCGCCTTCACTATCAATGTGTAAGTGTGGCCGAGCACAAAATCGTTCAATATCCCATCTTGACATGATGTTGTCTTTTGTTTTGCCCTTCACACTCATAAGAGTATTCATGATGTTATCAAAAAAATTCTTTTTTGTATGCATCACATCAATATTATGTCGAAGATTAAGGTCCCTCCAATACGGCAGCTCCCAAAATATACTTTCCTTGTGCCAATTATGTTCCTTCCCATAGCCACGTATCTTTTTTTCGTGACCATTTCCACCCACGATCTTAGTTCTCGGAGGATTTACACCTTCTATCCGCTCACAATAAACTTGCTCACCGGTCAAAGACTGAGGTGGGTACTCTCTTGATGCGTCTTTTCCTTTCAAAAAGTCTTTTTATTCCTTCTTAGTGGATGTCCATAAGGAAGAAATCTTCGATGACAATCAAACCAACATGTCTTCTTTCCATTTGGTAGATAAAAAGACTTTGTATCTTCCATGCAAACCGGACAAGACAATTTACCATGGGTTGTCCATCCTGATAACATGTCATATGTTGGAAAGTCGCTTATCGTCCACATAAGCACTGCTTTTAGATTAAAATTTTGATTTAACGACACATCGTATGCATCGACTCCAGTATACCACAACTCTTTTAACTCAGCAATAAGAGGTTGGAGAAAGACATCAAGACTAGCTCGCGGATGATTAGGCCAAGAATTCAGAATAGTAAGAAACAAGTACTACTCTTCATTCATGCACATACCAGGGGGTAGATTATATGGTGTCAAGATCACAGGCCACAATGAATGATTACGAGACATGCCAAATGGATTAAACCCATCTGTACACAATCCAAGGTAAACATTTCGTGGTTCAGCAGCAAACCGAGGATGTTGATTTTGAAAATATTTCCATTCCGCCGCATCGGAAGGATGACTCATTACTCCCTCATTTGCTTCGTGCTCGGCATGCCATCTCATTGCCGCTGCAGTCTTGTGGCTCTGATACATTCTCTTCAATCTGTCAGCAACTGGTAAATACCACATACGACTATATGGAACTTTCGTTCTACGTCTGTCGTTCTTAGGTTTCCATCTTTGTGCACCACAAAAAACACATTTTTCTTCGTTTCCGTATTCTTTCCAGAATATCATACAATTGTTAAGACAAACCTCAATTGTATGATACGGAAGACCTAAATTACGCATCAACTTCTCAGTTTCGTAATGAGAACCGGTAGACTTATTTCCTTCGGTAAATAATCTGTCAAGAAATCGCAAACCGAATCTACTAACTTTTCACTCATATTATATTCACCTTATTTTGCATGACTCGAGCGCTAAGGATAACTGCGAGTGACCTTCACGACAACCATCATATAGTGGATCTTTTGCACCTTCTAACAAGTTGTAAAATTTCTTTGAATGGTTAAATATTGGTTCTTCTACATTTGCATAACTACCTTCTTGATGATAATTTTCATCAAAGCCCATGTTTTCACGAAATGCATCATTAACCATATCCACATACCTATCTTCAACTACATGGCTCCCACTTATATATGTAGGATCAATGTAGCTAGTTCCTAAATCGATATTGATTTCTTCCCCATGCTTATACCAAACAAAATAATCTGGCATAAACCCTCTACTATAAAGATGGTTCCAAATTCTTGTCCCGGGGATAAATTTTTCGTTTTTGCAAACACTACAAGGGCAGAAAAACTTACCCCCGTTATCTTGTGTTAGAGACCGACTATTTGCAAACGTCATGAACTGCTCCACTCCTAATCTGAACTCTTCGAAAAATTTCCGGTATCTTCATCGATCCGCCGATACATCCACTCCCGAGAATTGTTATAATGACTCGACATTATACAATCATATGAAAAAGAGAATTTGAGATATCAAATTATATGATAAGAAACGTTTTTTTTTATGTTGGAGAAGGAGATGTTTGTGGGTTGTTGAGGAAGAGAAGTGGTTAAGCTTTCTTTATAAAGAAACTACTAAGCGACTACATAGCGACTAAAACTATGTAGTCGCCAAAAACCAGTATACCTACCAACAAAACACGTGTTTTTTGCACCTAACAAAGGCGACTGATTTCCGACTATATAATGACCCGCCGGAAGAGTAGTTATATAGTCGCTAAAAAAACGACTATTTTACGACTTTTCGAAATAGTCACAAATTAGCGACTAATTACCGACTTCATTCAAAAATATTTTTCTCATAAAGATATTAGTCATATATCAGTCGTTAAATTACGACTACATTACCGATTACTGTTTGTAGTCGTTAAATAACGACTGATATATGACTATATCTCTGTAGTCGTTATACAGTCGTATAATAGTCGTTAAATAGTCATCAAAGTTGGCGACTAATTGTTTAGTCGCTATATGTAGTCGGAAAATCGATGTTTTCTTGTAGTGAATGGACTTAAAGATAAAATCGAAGAATTGACTTCTCTAAAGAACTTAATTAAATAGACTATTAATCATACGAATGAGTTGAAGAATATGACCCATAAGCTTTTCATAGGTCTCGTGACTTCGGTTGTTGTTTTTCTTGCAAATTACATATTCAAGTAGAAGTAACTTCGGTTGTTGTGATTTTATGTAAGATTCACTTATGAAAATTTATCTTCAATTAACATGTTATGTTATGATGTTATATAAGCTTTGCAAATTTCATTTTTTGGTTTCATAGATTTGTTTAAAGGTTTGAGGATTATTTTGTGGTTTCGCAGATTTATTCATAGTTTTCGTAGATTTATTTATAACGTTTCGCATATTTAATACGGGTTTTGCAAATTTTGTTATATGGTTTTTCAGATATTTTAGACAGTTTTGCAGATTTAAAAAAGGGTTCGCGGATTTATTATATAAAGTAACAAACTTCTAACAAAGAAAAACGCTATGGTTTTTTGCAGATAAGTTATACAATTTTGCAGATTTAAAAAGGGGTTCACAGATTTATAATATAGAGTAACAACCTCTAACAAAGAAAAACAATATGATTTTGTTACTTTACTCTCACAATTTAAAGATTTATATGTTGCATGTCTTTCGATTATGCTCTCCTTCCCCACAACTGCTGCATATGTGTTGTTTTCTCGACCTCGTCTTGGTCAATGACTTCTCCATTGCTGATTTGAATTTCCTCTTCTTTGGCCTTCCTGGTTGTGTTTTCACATCAGGCGGTATACAAACCTTTGAATTAACAGCCTCTGGAATTGGCAGTGCTCCATCTCTAGGCATAATGGTGTTCGAGTATGAAGCGTACAAGATTTCCATGTGAAAATATTAATGACAACATGAAATGCGAGAGACATTTACATTGCCGACTACAGTTATGGCATGAGCACAAGGCAATTTCTCAAAATCAAACCTACGACAAGAATAAGTATTATCTATCAAGTCCACAACATATGAACTGATCCCGCTTGAGACTTGCATTTTTGACTCATCAATCACTTGTACATTGTAGGTCTTCGCTTGTTCCACCCGACTCTACAAAATGCAAAACAAGAGTTAATGTATACTCGCAAACTGCAAAGTTTTAAAAAAATCTACTAAGGTTGGGCAAAACACCTGGACCCGAAAACCCGAACCGAAACCGACCCGAAAAAACCGGTTCGGATCGAATACGGGTAATACAATATTATCCTGTTGGGTACTAAAGTCATGGATCCGTGGGTATCGGGTAAATCCGAACCCAACCCGATATCCAAACGGATATCCGATTACCCGTTATTACATACATATTTACATATACTATATATGATTATATCTAATATCAAAATATATATACATTTATATCCAAAATTTTCAGATTAGTTACCTAAACTTAAATGCATTTATGTGTAAAAACTTAAAATTAAATTTCTATTTACTCAAACACTTGAATTTTTAGAGTATATATTTTCAAAAAATTAATAATGTCGCAAATTTTTTGGGTATTTGGGTAATTTTTCGGGTAAATGAGTAACTTTTTCGGGTTTTGGGTAAAAATACATGAAAAATTACCCTTTGTTCGGTTATTTCGAGTACTTATTCGGTTCTTTTAGTACTCCGGTTACAAAATTAACCGAACCTTTGATAACCGAAGAGTAATTCGATATTAATTGGATCTTTGATTGAAGTACAAAACCGACCTGAACCCGAATAGTTCCGAACCAAACCGAACCGAATTTTTTGAAATATACCGATTGGGATCATGTTGCCTTACACCGAAAAACCCAAAACCCAATTGGGTGGATCCGAAACCCGGGTGGGTAACCGATTGCCCATGCCTAAAATCTACAGTTCAAAAAAATAAACCTGCAACAGCTTCTCCACTCCACAAGTTAAAGTTGAAGACATTTTCATCGCATCGTTTTTCCTTTTTGCAAACTATCTTGTCATCATAGATCACACTACTTCAAGTAAATGCACGACATGTAAGCTTTGTGTATATGATATAACTCTATTCAACGACTCCGCAATGTTGCTCGTAGTGAGCTAGATTGTATCTATCTCCAGGAAAGTGGACGCATGACCACAAGTGAACATCAACTCTTTGAAGATAACCATGAAGTGCAGGATTCAATAACTCAATCTGGGCGAATGTGGTTTCAAAATCAATTAGCCTAAAAGCATTTGTAGCTTTTTTTACTAGACCAAACGCATCTTTACCCTTAAAACGAACCAATATGTTCTTGTAAAGATGGTAAGTGCATATCATGTGTGCGGACTTGGGTTATATCTTCGTGATAGCTTTCCTGATTGAATGGTGTTTATCCGATATAACCGAAAGGTCATCATCCGGAATCACACTACTCAATTGGTTGAAAAAACATTCCCAAGACTCATCATTCTTAGTATCAACAATAGCGAATGCAAGAGGAAATATCTAAAAATGACCCTCTTGCGTTGTAACAATCAAAAGTGTTCCTCTGTACTTCCCCTATAAAAATGTACCATCTACGACAACTACTTTCCGCATATATTGAAACCTATTGATGCTTGCACTAATTTCCATGAACATATATTTGAATCTTTGGTGAGGATTCACCACGAGTCTAGCATAAGTTTCGGGATTTGCTTGTTTTATTATGTATAGATATGCCGACAATTTCTCATAGCAACAATGAACAATCATCAGACAAAACAAATCTACAAACAACTAAGAGACAACTAAAAACTAATCTACAACATTGAGGAAAAATCTACAACATTAAAAAAAATCTACAACATACAAAACAAATCTACAACATGGTGACAAATCTACAACGACCAAAACAAATCTACAACAATCAAAACAAATCTACAACAACCAAAATAAATCTTCAACAGATAAACCAACATAAAAACAGACTACAAAAAATCTACAATTGGGCGTTAAAATATCTGCAAAAACTGCTAGACATAGCAAAAAATTTACAATTCGACGTTAATTTGCCACATTATGTACCTTGAATTTGAATCACTTATTCAAATCTTATGCGATATGAATTGGCAACACTTTTGGTCCTACACCACCAACAAAATCCTTGTACAATACGCCAAAGACCTCTGGTGTAGCTTGTTGTTATCTTCTCGACCGCTCAGTCACCGAACAAGAATTTTCTAAAACATATGTCTTCACATAAAACTTTGGAAAATCGTCCACCGATGTAGCTCTTACCTTCCAACCACATCCTTGAACCCAACACTTTACCGAGAGTAGCGTCGGTGTTGATTTGTATACATCAAAATCAAATTTTTGAATAACACTAAGCATCTTCAATCTTGTTTCCAAATGCTCTTTCGTGCAAAAAGATTCACCTTTTTCAAATCGATTGCACTCATGTCCAACAAATCATAATCAACTTTCGTGTCACTTAAATATACTTAAATATACCAATCAATACTTTAGTGTCCTCCTCCGTATAAATAACACCATAAACAACAAAATTCTCGTCATCGAAATCCGTTCCGTCAGAGTCGTCACAATAATCGAATCTCGAATCATCAAGATCATCGTAATCGTCAACATCGACGCCGTCTTGAACATCCTCGTCTCCTTCTTCATTAAGTTCAAAATCTTCTTCGACATCTTTTCGAACTTCTTCTTCGACATTATCTTCGACATTTTCTTCAATATCTTCTTCTTCAACATTATCTTAATTTTCTTCAGTATCTTCAACAACATCTTCAGACTCCATGGTCTTTTCATCCTTCACTTTGTTAGTAAGTGGAGTCGAACTATCATTCCTACCGTCAACGGATTCCTTAGTTACATTCCAAGACTTTAACTTACATGAATTTTTCGAAGATTGAGGATCAATATCTGCAACTTCTACACATAACAGAAACATATCAACCTTCACTAGGTTGATAAACAGTTGTAATTGTCGTGAATTACAAACTATGACTCGAGGAGTATCATAAGACAATTTTTCCATCATCTTGTCCCCAAATATATAAGGTAAACTTATTTGATGCAATTTCGTAGATAAACCATAGTTCTCGTTAACTCCAAGAATACGAGATCCTCGTTTACTGTCAACTTCAAACACCCATCATTTCTTCTTGAGCTTCCATAAACCACAAAATTGATGGTTTTGAAAATAAATATGCAAAGAGAGTTAAAAATTTGTTGCATATTTTTAACCAGATCCAGACGACGAAGACGACAACCACCAACAAGCCGATGAAGAAGAAGACGAACACGAAGAGGACAAAGTCAACGTCCAATCCAAAGAAAGCTCAACGAAGACGGCAAAAATCACGCCGACGAAAACAACAACGATGATGATAACCCAAATCTCCCATCTAACCCAAACACAACCTGAAACAATACCACCATCTCAACATCCCACACTGCCACGACGAACTAGTTCGCGTATTAAGAAACCAATAAACAAATTAAATCTACATTCCATGGTTGTCCCCGCACAAGAGACAATACCAATAATAGTCGAGCAAGCACTGAAAAATCCCCGTTGGTGCAAGGCGATGCAAGAAGAGATTAATTCTCAAAAACGGAATTATACATTTGATTTGGTTCCCTCAGAATTTGTTAAAAATATAGTTGGTTGTCGATGCATCTTCACGATTAAACGTTTGTCGAATGGTGCAATGTATATGTTTAAAGAAAGGTTTGTATCTAAGGGGTTTCATCAAAGGCTCGAGATTGATTTTCACGGTACGTTCAATCCCGTCATGAAACCAGCCACAATATGTTTGGTTCTCAGCGTAGCAGTCACACGTCAATGGCCTTTACGACAACTAGATGTGAATAATGCATTTCTTCAAGGTGAACTCAAGGAAAAAGTATACATGGCACAACCTCCGGGGTTTCATGATCCGGAGAATCCGATGGCAGTCTAGAAACTCAACAAAGTCGTGTACTGTCTCAAACAAGCTCCACGAGCTTTGTATAATGAGTTGCGAACATTCTTACTACAATCCGGTTTTACGAGTTCTCTTGCTGATGCTTCTCTATTTATTTACAACAAGGTTAAAGTACTCATATATATGTTGGTCTATGTAGATGATTTAATAGTCACATGAAATAGCAATGTCCATCTACGACGGTTTCTTGAGGCCCTATCCGCGAGATTTTCACTAAAGGATCTCGGCGACCTGTCATATTTTCTTGGTATTGAAGTTATTCATAATTCCACATGACTATATCTAACTCAAACTCGTTATATTCTAGATCTTCTTTACAAGACAAAAATGAACAATGCAAAGCCGTTACCTACACCTATGTGTCCAAATCAAGAACTTTTGTTACACAAAGGCGAAACCTTAGCCGACGCCTCTGAATTCCAAGCTGTGATTGGGAGCTTACAATATTTGTCTCTAACACGACCAAAAATCTCCTTCTCCGTCAACAAACTTTCTCAATTTATGCACAAACCAACCATGGATCATTGGCTCGTTATGAAGGGAATACTTCAGTACCTTGCTGAATCGATGCATGATACTCATAGTTTGTTTTAACCCTAAAATACACTACTGCAAGTGCACAACAATTCGTGTAGTATTTAGGGATCGAATCCACAGAGACCAATGGTTACACTAAAACTCTAAAATTCAATGTAAAGCTAATTAGTGTCACAAAAGGGTTGTTTGTAAGGTTTGTGAAAGCAATTAGTAAACGAAATCAGAAAACGTTTGTAAACAATATATTAAGAAGCGTCAGGAGTTAAGATTAATTGCAGGAATTAGTTTTCACTAGATAAATATATGATTGAGAAAAAATTATAACCGTTTTTAAACTCATATCTCAATAATTTGATTGAGCCCCTCTCGGGCGTATCAATCCCTATGCTAACAAGTACGAATACTATACTCTCGTTTGTGTTCAGTAAATCCTAGCATGCAATACGTCTAAGTCCGATATGTTCACAAAACGTAATAACAACTACTCTCACAGGCTAAGGATGTTTTGCTCACATAGGTTCTATCCGATTTCTAAACCAACTCTCGTTGAGCCTAAATAACCTAGAATCGAGAACTATGGTAATCAAGCAAGTTCAGGCGGTAGCTTCAACTTAGATGAAGAATCCTAAGAATAAATTCCCTAACCAATCAATCTAATCTAGCAAATCCTAAATCCCTTTGAAAACCTAAAACCTAACAAGAGAACTACCCATACATATTCATGATTAAGCAATTCAATATGTTTTGATAATTATGAATAACAAAATACTGAGAATAAAGATTAGAAACACTTTGCGAAAGATTATTAAATCTTGTCTCTGTAAGTTGCAAACTCTTAAAAACTTATATTATGAAAGCACACCTGTAAAAGAGGTTAAACCATGTTTAAATAGGTTTGGGGTGATTCCCTTACAAAATAGGAAAGTATCTTGGCAAATCTAAAATAAGAGGAAATGAAAACTTTTCTTGCTCGGTAGATTGACCTGACGTCACCAAAACTGACATAACTTGCGATATAACCGTTGTAATCATCTCAAACTACCCCCAAATCAAATCTAACATCCGTGTCCTTCCTGTGTTAAAATCTCATAAAGATCCATTGGTGGGAACTCTTTCAACGGATGTCGAACTTTTGTGCGTCTGCATTGTTCCAATCTTCAGATATCCATATATGCTCCAAAATACTTCATTATTCTCCAAATCAACCTTTGACCTGTAAAAACTCTAAAGGAGATAAAAAGACTCTAAAAACATATTTTGACTCGATAAAAGACTCGATTACGTGGAGAAACAATAAGGTTAAAACACTAAAATCGCCTCACATCAACTCCCTCAAACTTAGTCTTTTGTTTGTCCTCGAACAAAACAATACACTAAGTGAGAAGAAGAGGTTTTGAAAAACTCTAAATACTTGCATCATCACTTAATCATATCCTTTCCAAAGTAACCCTCAAACTGCATAAGATAAACACCAGCTCTGAACCTTAAGATCATATAACCACCACGAAATCACCCTCACAGTACTCTAAATCCACTAAGCCTAGAAGATCTACAGTTTCACATCAATTGACTTCTTCATCTGTTAAAACAAACAAAAATACAGTCTCACTAAAGGAAAATTGATCACTATACATAAGTCTTACCTTTCAGGTTTCCAAAGCACTAAGAACATCCTCTTCTGGTTCCTTTCCTCTCTCTTTTCTCGCTTCCTCAAGGTCGAATGTCTTCCTGACTTTCTCTAGGGTGTCATTTGTATTTTTTTAATTAGACCTTGGTTTTTCCCTTTATTTTTTTTAGAAGAGCGGTCGCTTCATGGTTTTAGTTTCAACGAATTTCGAAAGAACACGAGTTTACGTTCTACTTTCGAAATCGCATATTTTCAACCAATATTCACGACTTTTCAAATAATGTAACATTTTTTAGAAGGGAAGAGAGAGGGGAACCATACTACACATAGATGTCTTATAGGACCTGAAAGCAAAACCGTATCCAATGCATCTCAAAACCAGAAGTGAGAAAATTAGTCAAGATTAACAATTATATTATAATGAAGTCAAAATCAGTTAACCAAAAGATAATGCGAGTAAAATGGACTTTCCTCTGAAACTAGTTACATGTCATTGGGTTTCTTAAATCTCGCGGTCTTTAGCTCTGTTGTCAAATGGTCTTTAAAGTTAGTTGGTTAGTCAAGAACAAGATCATAATGCATCATACTTAGTTTTGAAAATAAGTTTTGTCTCGAAAAACGAATGGACTGGGGCTAAAAGAAAAATCTAGAATAAAATAAAAAATAGAAACAAAGACGGACAAACGAGATTAGAATTGATAAAACACCCTCCCCATACTAACTTCACATCGTCCTGGTGTGTATGTCAAGTCTAAAGAAAGATGGAAAAGCTGAAAAATCAAAAACAAAAGCCAATGGAATAAGTAGGTGATAAAATATAGAAAATAAAATATACACATGTACCAATGGGTTACCTCCCATTAAGCGCTTGTTTAACGTCGCGAGCCTGACGGATTTTCTGTTTATGCATTTGGTGGATCAGTAGGACCTGTTTCAAAGTAATCCCCATCGTCAGAAATCTTGAGCTGAAGAACTTTGTTCATCATGTCCTGGATAGCTTCTTGTCTTTCTCTTTCAACTCTTGAGAGAGGATAACTCTAACTTTGGAGAAAGATCTTGAGGTTCCTTTACACTTTACCTTGTACTCAACCGTATCTCCATCGCATCTCTGAGACACCAAGATCATTCGAAAATCTTCTTTGATACTTTTCTCTACGCGCTTCACTCTTCTTTTTTTTCTTGGAACTCGGGATCCTAGTTGTGATGAGAGGATCTCCATCGAAAACTTTTGTAACTTTGCTCACATCAATATGTTCTTCTTGAGAATCATTCATCGACTTCTCTTCCTTAATCGTTGTGATCCGAGATGCATATGAAGCATGCACTGCTGGGTAAAAGACTCTTTTCTTGAATTTCTTAAAAGAGATACGCTGATTATGAAGATCGACAACTGCTCCCACTGTAGAAAGGAATGATCTCCCACAGAAAAGTTGCTCGTTTGAGTTTTTGCTAACATCCAAAACTTGAAAGTCAACAAGGACAAGACAATCTCAAATTTCCAACAATAAATCATGGATTTTGCCTTGTGAAGGAATGATAGAGTCATAAGCAAGTCTGATAGTTACCCTTGATAGTCTGATATTTGTGATGCTCAACTTCTCTGCCACGCTTTTAGAAATCAAATTCACATTAGCTCCCGTGTCGCATAAAGAATCCTAGAAATCAAACCCATTGATTTTGCAAGGACAATCGAACTCTTCTGGATCATTAATCTTGTCAAGTTTTCGTACTGGATGTTGTTGAAAATTACAACTTATCCCTTCTTCATCCCACTCAAAAGGATCGACAGTCATTGATGGAGAAATTAACACATGTGGACGTTCTTTGATGCTAGATTAGCATTGAATGATGCATATGGGTTCTTTAGTGGTTTGTCTTGAAGATCATCAATTTGACTCTGAGTAGTTTGTGTCTCAAGATGTTTGACATGAATGAATAACGACTCGAATCTCGAATTTGTTGTAGAAATCATTATACTTGTCGATGAGGTCCTTGTTTCTTTGTTGTTGACCTAAGAGAAGTTGTTGCATTATGACTTCAAACTTGCTTTCTTAAGAAAAAGAAACTTGTTGGAAAGTTTCATGATTATGAAAATCGCACAGATTTTGCACGAAGGTCTGCTTCTGAAAATTTTCATCGCACATATTTTTCACGAAGGTCTGATTCTAAAAATTATCTCCGCTCAGATTTGGCACGAAATTCTGATTCTGAAATTTTTTAGAATCTTGATTCTACAAGAAAATATTTCCAGAAAAATCAGTTGCGCACGGATTTTGCACGAAGTTAATTTTCTGCGACCAGATTTCGCACGGAGTTCAGATTCTGAAAGTTTATTTGAACGCCAATTTTGCTAAACTCTTCTTGATGAGTCTCATCATCATCCTCAAATACCTCTTCGTTGACTACCCCAACTTTCATACAAAAACTGGCATTCCGTTGATTATTCAGAATATGTTGCATCATGCCCTTAAGCTCATTAATCTGATATTGAGTACACGAGGTCCTGGTAGTCATATTGTACTATGAAATTTGATTGGCGTTACTCAATGCGAGATTTTCTATGAGCTTAATTAGTAGCTTGAAGAGATGTCTTTGTCATGAGGTTTCCATTACTAGCAATGTCAAGAGATAACCGATATGTCGAGTCAATATCCTGATAGAAGGTGTTAATCAGATGAGTCTCAGTAAAACCGTGGTGTGAACAATCTCTCTTATAGTCTTTGAAACGTCCACAAGCCTCATAGAAGGATTCATAATGCTTTTGTTGAAATCCCAAGATCTTATCTCTCAAAAGATTAGATCTCGCCCTGGTGTAAAAGTGAGAAGGGAAAGCTCCTTTACACTCATCCCAAGTCGTAATGGAACTAGGTGTAAGTGACTTCATCCATTTGTGAGCTTTATTAGCTAAAGAGAACATGAAAAGTGTGCACATGAACCAATCTCTCGAAACTCCACTGATTCGAGTAGTGCCACATACATCCTCAAAATCCTCGATGTGATCCATTGGATGCTCCTAACTAACCCATGGAATGACTTTTGTCTCACCAACTGAATAATCTGAGGTTTGATCTCGTAATCTTGTCTCTGATTTCCAGCAGATTTAAGAGAATTATGGTCTTGAAAGAAAATTATCTTCTCTCATACTCGCGCCTCTCGGCGTTGGATGTTGTCCATGAGTTTTCATCAGAGTCGTTATCTGTTGTTGCATATGTGCGATCGTCACATTCTGATCAACTTTTTGTCTTCTCGATCGTCGTACAAAGGATTAGTCACCATGAAAATTCTTTCTCCATTATCCATTTACATAAAGATAGTAAAAGAACGGGTGAGTAACTATAAAAAAAATAAAAACAAAATAAAATCCTAGACTAAACTTGAAAACTAATTATTAAAGGTAATACAATAGGTCCCCGGCAACGGTGCCAAAAACTTGATATTCATAGTTTTAACCATAAAATAAACTACTGCAAGTGCACAACAATTCATGTAGTATTTAGGGATCGAATCCATCGAGACCAATGGTTACACTAAAACTCTTAAATTCAATGTAAAGCTAATTGTCACAAAAGGGTTGTTTGTAAGGTTTTTGAAAGCAATTAGTAAGAGAAAACAAAAAACGTTTGTAAACAATATATTAAAAAGCGTTAGGGCGTTAGGATTAATCGCAAGAATTAGTTTTCACTAGATAGATATATGATTGGGAAACATTTATAATCGTTCTTAAACTCAGATCTCGATAATTAGATTGACCCCCTCTCGGGCGTATCAATCTCTATGATAGCAAGCACGAATACTAAACTCTTGTTTGTGTTCAGTAAATCCTAGCATCCAATACATTTAAGTCTCATATGTTCACAAAACGCAATAACAACTACTCTCGCGGGCTAAGGACGTTTTTCTCACCGAGGTTCTATGCGGTTTCTAAACCAACTCTCGTTGAGCCTAAATAACCTAGAATCAAGAACTATGGTGATCAAACAAGTTCAGGCGGTAACTTCAACTTAGATGAAGAATCCTAAGAATAAATTCCCTAACCAAATCAATCTAATCTAGCAAATCCTAAATTCCTTTGAAACCCTAAAACCTAACAAGAGAACTACCCAAACATGTTCATGATTAAGCAATTCAATATGTTTTGATAATTATGAATAACAAAATACTGAGAAAAAAGATTAGAAATACTTTGCGAAAGATTATTAAATCTCTTCTCTGTAAGTTGCAAACTCCGAAAAACTTATATTATGAAAGCACACCTCTAAAAGAGGTTAAAAACATTTTTAAATAGGTTTGGGGTATTTCCCTTACAAAATAGGAAAGTATCTTGGAAAATCTAAAATAAATGAAAATTAAAACTTTTCTTGCTCGGTAGATTGACCTGACGTCACCAAAACTGACATAATTTGCGATCTAACCGTTGGAATCAACTCAAACTACCCCAAAATCAAAGCTAACATTTGTGTGCTTCCTGTGGTAAAATTTCATAAATATCCATTGGTGGTAAAGCTTTCAACGGATGTCGAACTTTTGTGCGTCTACATTGTTCCAATTTTCATATATCCATATATGCTCCAAAATACTTCATTATTCTCCAAATCAACCTTTGACATGTAAAAACTCTAAAAGAGATAAAAAGACTCTAAAAACATATTTTAACTCGATAAAAGACTCGATTGTTGTGGCGAAACACTAAGTTTAAAACACTATAATCGCCTCGCATCAATGCACCAAGGAATACACTTTGCTGCGAACAACTCACCATCTCTTCATGCTTTCGCAGATGCCGATTGGGTTGGGAACCTCGATGAATATACATCTACGGGAGCCTATATTGTTTACTTTGGGAAAAACACTACTGGATGGTCGTTCAAGAAACAAATTGGAGGTGCGCGGTCCCTCTACGGAGGCCGAATATAGATCCGTAACTGCTACCACTTCTGAAATATGTTGGGTTATATCCCTCTTACGAGAACTCGTCATCAGAAGCACCACAATACCGAGCATCAATTGTGATAACAAAGGAGCAACATATCTTAGTGCCAACCCGGTGCTTCATTCGGGAATGAAACACCTTGCACTAGACTACCACTTCGTTCGGCAAGAGGTCGAAGCTGGAAACGTTCATGTTACTCATGTATCTGCTAAAGATCAACTTGGCGACGTTCTCACAAAACCACTAACTCGGCGACCCTTTCAAGATATATGTCTAAAGATTGGAATCACCAATGGTTCTTATCTTGAGGGGGCATATTAACGACTACAATATCTCTTATGGTCGCTCTCTATTTATTGTGTATGTATTATTTCCTAGTCTATACTCCAAATGTGTTTATAACACAAACACTCATTATCAATATAATTAAGCTTCACATATTTTACAAAAACCGAATAGATCAAGGCCAATCCCTAGATTTGACCTTGCCAATAGATGAGATATGTGAATCTCATCAGTCAAAGCAAGAAGATTGAGCTCATCAGTCATGGAGAAGCAGTGAAGAGATATGAGTTTTTAAGATCACCGTTTCAATCACCATGGGAGAGAAAAAGGAAGCCGAATAAAATCATTTTATGGGAATTGATTAACTAAGTTTTGTCAAAATTTATTATTCTAAATAATTTGGTGCGATCATACCATCAATAATCTGCCGGATCCAATCACAATTTAATTATGCAGAAACAAATTTGGGTGATAGTAATATTCAGTGGTGGAGCCAACTAGCAAATGATTGGATTTAAATCGGTTTAGATGATATTTATGGACGTTAGGGAATTTAGGCTCAGTGTACATATGGTGGGTCGTAATTAGGAAAA